>JAOWCC010001368.1:7446042-8080765 GCA_030867875.1 Actinernus sp. WN-2022 | reverse complement strand
GCGGCACAGCATTCAAAGCAACAAAAACAATTACCATTCTACTATTCACTTGATTTAGAACTGATATCTAAAATAAAAAATAAGGTTCATGGGCACTTTAAGTATATAAAGAAAGAAAGCTAGTGCGAGAGATAGGGAAAGAAGAGATAAGAGAAACTACGGTATTAATTGGAGATATAAAAAGCAAGAGAGAATGAGAAAGATATACATTCAGTAAATGATACAATTACTAAAACGACTAAAAATAAAATGCTTCGTAATTCTTTTTCACGCAAGTTTTACGAAATTCGTATTCGAAAATTACCGCTGAATGGGATGACTACAGACGCATTTATACAGGTTTAGCCTCGTTCTTAAGTTGAACATTCATAAATACCAGCAAGAAGCGGGCTATTCACAACTGTGCGTATTGTTGTAGTTTCGCGTTTTGTACCTTCTCGCTGGTATTTATGAGTGTTTAACTTAAGAACGAGGCTGGACCTGTACTGATAAATGCGTCTATAATCATGCTATTCAGCGGTAATTTTCGAATACTAAACTGGACTATTAAAATCCACTTTAATAGTCAAGAAACACGTTGTTTCGATCAAACATTTTTGTTGTCAACGCCTTTACTACTAAAAGTCTAAAATAATCTAAGTTATTGGTAAAGTTTCTTAAAGTATATATGAAGTGAAAAAAAAAACATATTTTAGATTATCTTAATAATAGTCATTTTGTGTAATTAAAAATAATTTCGGAGAGCTTTCTTCGTGTTGAAGTCAGGCATAATTGTCAAAATTTATATTCACAAAAGTAAAAATTTGGCCAACGGCAAGGCTTCTTTGAGATAAAATATGACTGTTCGCAAGGCTCCTCAAGTAAAACATATTTAGAATGAGAATTAGACAAAAAACGCACTGCATTTGTTATTATTTACGAAGACGAATAAAGATGTGCAAACCACTTGACGTCACGCATGTAATTAGTATGTCATCATAAAAAAGTAAGGTTCATGGGCACTTCGTAAAATTCGTAAAATCTCACGTCTAGATCTCACGTCTAGATCTCACGTCAGTTATATATATGCGCACATTTTTAGTGTTCCATTGCCATATACTAATTACCTTATTTAATTATGATGTCAACAACCAAAACAAGCCGCCAGGTACGCAGAAGTATCAGAAATTTGGATAAAAACAACTATATAACTAACTGCTATATTTTTTGTCAAATGAAATAGATGTTTCGGCAGGAGCCCATGCAGAATATACTGTGATTTTTTGGAGCAATAATATGTTATCTCCCCAAAAAAACATTTACAATTTTTTATTATTTTATTATTAGGTAGCTTGACCGATTTGTTTTCTTTGTATTATTATATCTATCAATTCCAAGTCTGCCCTCTTCCTTCCCCCAGGTGTTTTTCATATATTACTGTAAAATATTTTTTGACAAATGCCTCATCCTCAGGCTAGTCTTTAAGAAAACGCCACTCCAGGGCTTAGGCCTTGATAAGTTATTAAATGGTCATCTATACTGGGGTTGGCCGGGCAGACTTGGTGAGATTTAATACGATTTATAGTCTATGAAATATTTTCTATCGCGCGTGATTGGTCGAATCGTGTCACAATATCAGCGCGAAGTCTACAGCTGAGAAACGACGAGCATAGTAAACAAAGAAAAACGTATTTCTTATTATGTTTAAGATAATAAAGAGCTAAACGGTTTGATTGAAATTACGAAAACAATCGAAAATATATATTATATATATATTAAGCAATAGACCACACATTTCAATGTGTTTACTGGCGAAATAAAGCACTTGGGATGTTGGGAGAACACAACACATTGAAATATGTGGTCTATTGCTTTTATGATATAACTACGACACAACACAAGCAGGCGTGCCGATTTCTATATGTTCAGCCAATCAGAGCGCTCGTACTACCTGGGTTATATTATAAATATACAATAACCTACTTTGTCTTATGGCGAAAAAATATGCCCTGATATTTGAACGCGGACCATTGTATGTCCATATGGACTGCTGGGTGTAGTTAATGTAAAATTTAATTTTGATTTTGATTTTTGTAATAAAGTTATTACTGAGAAGCCGAAGTATGTTGTCGTACCTTTATTCCATAAATAACCGTTATTTGTTAATAACAGACGAATAGGAGTCACTTAAAGGAAACAAGTGTATTTATAATACAATATGTTTATTGGTTAAAGTGCCTATGAAGTGAAAAAATATATTTCTCTTAGTCATTTTGTACAATTAAAAATAAATTCGGAGAACGCGAACGCTATTTTTCTTCGTTTGAAGTCAGGCATAATTTCCAAAATCGTGCGACACATTTTATGCCGTTAATGACATGCTAATTACATGCGCGACGTCAAGTGGTGTGCACATCTACATGTATATTCGTCTTCGTAAATAATAACAAATACAGTGCGTTTTTTGTCTAATTCTCATTCTAAATATGTTTACCGGCTTGAGGAGCCTTGCGAACAGTCATATTTTATCTCAAAGAAGCCTTACCGTTGGCCATATTTTTTACTTTTGTGAATATAAATTTTGATAATTATGCCTGACTTCAACACGAAGAAAGCTCTCCGAATTTATTTTTCATTACACAAAATGACTAAGATAAATCTAAAATCTGTTTTTTTTTCACTTCATATGCACTTTAAGAAACCTTACCAATAAGTTAGATTATTTTAGACACATTTTCAGTAGTGAAGGCGTTGACAACAAAAATGTTTGATCGAAACAACGTGTTTCTTGTCTATTAAGGTGATTTTAATAGTCCAGTTCAGTATTCGAAAATTACCGCTGAATAGCATGATTATAGACGCATTTATCAGTACAGGTCCAGCCTCGTTCTTAAGTTAAACTGAATGTATATCCTTCTCATTCTCTCTCTCGCTCTCTTGCTTTTTATATATCGTCCAATTAATACCGTAGTTTCTCTTATCTCTTCTTTCCCTCTCTCTCGCACTAGCTTTCTTTCTTTATACCCTTAACGTGCCCATTAACCTTACTTTTTTATTTTAGATATCAATTCTAAATCAAGTGAATAGTAGAATGGTATTTTTTTTGTTGCTTTGAATGCTGTGCCACTGAGTTAAGTAGGTTTTAATATCCAAATGCTAATTACATGATGTCAGGGGAGGTATTTGCAATCATTTCTTAGTAGTTGCGTATGGGCGTTTCTGCTGATAAAGGAAAACAAATTTCTAACATTTTATATTAACCATGGGTATAACACTGATAATTTGAAAAAATTGTTCAGTTGCATGTAACAATTAAGAAATAGAAAACATTTCCCGTGTTTCTATAGAGTTATAGAAACACGAGTGGGAGTTTGTGGGAACACGAGCCCGAAGGGCGAGTGTTTCCACAGCTATTTCGAGTTCTTCCAAACTTCCACAAGTGTTTCTATAACTCTATAGAAACAAGAGGAAAATGTTTTCTATTTCCTTTATAAAATAAACGAATAAAAGCACGGAAACGCTCGCTTAATTTGATAACCAAAAGGTAAATACTCACAACTAGCTCAAGCGCGCGCTCAACTGTCTATGTTTCTATAGAGTTATAGAAACACGGCTTACAACCAATCAGAGCGCGCGTACTATCGAAACTATTTTATAACATGTTTTGTATAATAATTGTGCCTCCCTTGACGTCATGTAATTAGCATTTAGGAAATTAAAACCTCTATTATAAGTTATTGGCACAGCGTGTTCATAAGCACTTTAATTTTCCTACTGACTTAGTTTCGTCGTTGTTTATTCGATTACAGTTCACATTATATTTCAATTTGCTCGTCTCTTAGTTCGATAAAGTGGACGTTAAAGGGCCATTGTAAGTGTAAATTGTTTTGATATTAGTTGTCGACGGCCCATAATAGAGGAACAAAAATAACCCCCTACCTCCCGTACTACTCTACCAAATTTTGTGATGGTAATGTGCCATCCTGGTACTCAAATGTCGACTCCATTTAAGATCGAGTGGTTTCGTGTTAACTGGTTTTGATACCCCGTTTAAAAGTTTGATTAATTTATATTGATACCCCCGTTTCCAGAGCACATTCTTCCTCGCATTTTTCATTTTTACGACTGAGATCTAAGTCCAAAATGTCTAAAATCACGACCCCGTCGGGCGACACATACCCACGAAATATAATTGTTGATCGTGCGTCATGTTTTTATATTGACATTTCAACCGGTGTATAATAGTAGGCTTTTTGCAGGAAACTCTCAACTGCTGATTTATCACTTAACTGGAGACCCTAACACGGTTTTTCGGCTTGTTTTGGTTGTTGACATCATAATTAAATATTGTAATTAGTATATGGCAATGGAACACTAGAAATGTGCGCATATATATAACTGTGCGCATATATATAACTGACGTGAGATCTAGACGTGGGTAGTGCTTACCTGTGAATGAAACATTATGGTGTGGTCGATGTAATGTAGAACTTACTTAGAGTCGATTCATGGGTCAGTAAAATACTAAAGTCAGTTAACTATACCACTGACTTGCGCAAGCGAAAAAAACCCACAGGAAACCCGTGAGTATAAATACAAACAACAAGAAATTAGATGCGTTCAAGAATGAGTTAATGTAGAGCATGTAGTACGTTGTATTTATTGTTGGAGAAAATACAAATAAATGAGTTGTTATGAAATAAAATGTTTTCATTTATTTGCTACGATATTTATAGTTTGCAACCATTCCACGGAGAATCTGATGACAAATTACAAATTCATAATTAACATTTATCATAAAAACATGTTATCAAATACGCGTAACAACGTTACAACAATGTGGCGATGATGCAACGTGCAAACCAAGAATACAAGAGATATGGGTCCACATAAATACTACAACTACATACTGAAGTACATATTGAACAAAAACAACAACATATTAAGAAAGTAAAAACAAGAGAAAGAAAAACAAACAAAAAAGCGTTTAGCGTGCATGTTTATTCGCAATAACTTAAACAATAAAAAAAAAATTTGAAACTATTTGATATACTTTTTTTTATGATTTTCTTTTCTTAATTACCGGCATTGCTTTTGACTTGAATAACCGATATCGCTTTTGCCACATTCAATAACCTATATCGCTTTGTTATCCTCCATTTACCTGTACCGGTTATCAATGATTAGTTTACCAATGTCGGTTATTAATAATTGGATTTCCTATATCGATAATCGATTCGGGCCATCGGTTTTCACTTCGATTCCCGGCATCGGTAATTAGTCAGACCGCAAAAACTATTTTCAGTATTGGAATTCGATTACCGGTATTGATAATTCGATTATCGATATCGATAATACCCCAGTATAATTTTGAACGTTTTTTTAAGCCATACACTTTTGGGAATTACCAACTGGTCTTTTCCATTGTTTTTAAGTTCTCGTAAGCGACCACTTAAAGAGTCCTATTCGTAATAGTCAACACTTTAATAAAAGTATACACTACAGTGATCACATACACAGTGTACAGAGCTAGTGTACAGTGTGATCAATATGAAGTGCACATATTGCATGCACAAGTCTTAATATTATTAGTAATACTGTACTATTAATAACCATTTACATATCCCAAGCTAAAAGCTCTCGTAAGCGACCAGACTCGATTGTTTCAGCGCGTGGTCGCTTACGAGAGCCCATTCTCATAAGCCAACAGCTCTACGTTACGACCACTTTTTCGAATTCCCGAGGTGGTCGCTTACCGAAAGCCGCTCCAACTGTATTTTATCACTTCAGATCAAATGACATCGGCTACCAGCTGTGGACAGCGCGATGCCCTCTGCCGAGACTGTACTCTTCGAATGTTAGACATTCCGTTCAGGGGGATAAAACAAGAAAGAGATCTTTGTTCGTAAGAGCGAAGCAGGAGCTCCTGACTGAAGCTAAACTCATAAGCCTGTTTATGTTATAAAATGGACAAATTGAAGAAATATTCTATGCATCGCTTGTTTGGTCTTAGAGTAAATCCTCTTACGATAATATTCTACGAGAAACTTAAACAACGGCTTCAGCCAATTTGAAGGATGAATGAGGCGATCTACTTTGAACTTTCATTGAAGAATGCAGGGTACGTTGTAACATAATTTCCAAGCCGACTGCCACATTCACGCCCGGAGGGCGTACTCCCACATATAATTAACTGTGCTTTTCGGGTATGTGCCGCCCCAGAGGATGTGGTTTTCGACAGCTATTTTAGTCTGAAACAAGAGCCCATCTGGGCTTTCACTCGGGCCACATTAGATTGAAGATGAAATAGACTTTCATTTGAAATCCTCTTAATCCTCTATTATTAACCAAAGGGAAGAATTATTAGCTGAATTTAGCAGTCTTTAGGAGTGGCCGGTAGCGCGGTGACTTTCATTCTCTGCTCCCCTAGTATATATGTAATTTAATAGTTTTCTTTTTCTCGTATGTTGACCTTTTAATTTAAACACTACTTATTCGTTTAACACACTGCATTTGAGCAGGCATATATTCATTGTTTTGAACCCGAGAATTAACCGTACTACCATACTTCATGGTCCCTTTCTTTAGTAGTGGGTTGTCGGTCAGGTGATTGTAAACTCTCGTCATTTAGCACAGAAAATGTATTCTGATGAATAGGGATCAGGTTGTCATGTAAGAAATATGGCTCTTGAACAAACTGATAAGCTTCAGTAGGTTGGGTAGTCTCAGAACATTGTCTTCTTTTTTGTATTCTTGATTTTTTTTTTTAAGTTTGAAAGTCGGATCTCATGCAGCTTTATTATATCCGCTTTCAACTCGCCATTTTCAACTTCTAGGTCAATAATATATTCGAGATGACAGCATCTTGATTTCGGTCTTGTATATATTATCTTGCTGTACTAATTTGTCTTCCAAATGACTGAGTTTGGTTTCTTGATTCGTGTTTTGATGTGACGAGTAAGAATTCATTACGCATATCAGTTAGGTCAGCCTCCATGTTACAAATCAAGGTCGTTAAAGCAGCGAGAGAGTTCTTATTGCGGGCTAAAAAATATTTTTATCCTCGTGAAGAATCTAAAGAATTCCGTCTCTTCCGGTTTGAATTTGACTCATGTGTATGTTGCTTTTGGAGTTTCAAGGATATGTTGATCCAAAACTACAGGCTCTTGGGGTTTTTCATTGACTTGTGAACTTGCAGGCTCTGTAATTTGTTTTGTTTTCTTAGTATAACATAAAGTGTTGAACATGTTCATGTTCTCAAGCATGTCGCGCGTGACCTGTTTCTTCGTTCATTAAGTTCTCTACTTTCATCTGTAATCTGGGAAACTCTATCTTTGCCCATGCCTTGGCACATAACTATTCCTGTTGTTAAGTAGACGTGGATGATTATAAGTAAAATCCTTCGACAGCTTGTACCGTTTCCGCTAGGTCAATATCCTCGCTGGAACGAAATAACTTGATCTCAATACTCTCTGATCCAACTTACGGTAAATTTAAATCTCTGACAGTTTTTAAGAGACTCATAATATTGGTCTTGAAGTGCCTACACCCAAAATAAGATGTTCTCCTCGGATGTTTTAAATGCAGCACAGCGAGCCGATGGCTTATAGATTCCAATATCTATTTCTTCGAATTTTAGCTTTCCGGATCCTGGCCCCTACACTGGCTTCAGGTCGTCGTACGTGTCGTATAATAAAATCACTGGCCATCTGGGTAAAAAACGCGGTCCTTCGGCTCCGACAATAGCGCCAGTTGAAATATCCTGAGCCTGTTGGAAGGCTTTCGCACGAGTGAAGTTAAATAAAACATTAAACTGGCTTACATTTGAGAGATGAGACTCCAAATTAGAGAGAAAGTTGCTCGCGGGTCCTCCGCCATCTTGCTTTACTGTATTAAATTATGTAAATAAATTAACCTGGCGATTGTTGCGTGATCAGCACAGTGCAATCTGATTGGTGTGAATTTGACCTTTAACGCATGCGCAGAAATTTTGCGACACCCAACAACAACCAAAAAATTACGACTTGCATTTTAAGACTCGGTGCTGCCACAGGCAGCCCGAGTAATAAGGTTATACATTTTGTATTTTAGTCTTCAATAGGGTATGACTTTGACATGGAAGTATGAGACTGCACATGTTCATTGTTTTCTCTTAGTTTCTCTCGTTATTTTACATTGATCTTCAAAGTATGTCGCGGCGACGACGGTAAAAACACTCTTGGAAGCTGGTTCCCTTTATTTATAACTCAACACTCGCGAAAAGCCTCTTAAGTCAGCACAACTAGTGGACTTTTACAACTCTATAAATGCCCTACACGCTCGATCAGACTAGACTCATTCGCCAGACACGAGTTCTCTCCTACCTCTTAGCAACGCACGTAACTTGTCAATCAAAATTACATTGCTTCTTAGTAACGGAAGTCAGTTCTTCTAACCGAAAATAAATGTCCTGGAAGCGGGATGGACATCCCCGCCCCCAGTCGAGACAATGTGCCGAGACGCTATCAGTCCTCCGCTTCCTCCAGCAGACAAAGCTTTGTCACGGGCCTCTTGTACTCTCCGTACTGAGTACGCACGGTAACCGCTCTAACCATCCCGTCCTGGCCTGGGTAGGTCCGCACGATCCTTCCAACCGGCCACACACCTCGTGGTTGGGCTGATTCAGCAACCAGCACTATGTCCCCCTCTCTCAAGTTCCGTCTTTTATCCCTCCATTTACTTCTCTCTGTCAAACTTGGGATGTACTCTCTAATGAAGCACCTCCAAAAGAAATTAACTAGTGCTTGCGCTTGTCGCCAAAGTTTCTTCGAATTTATTTCTCTGTCGCTAACAACAGCGTCTTCGGAGATTGGGTTAGCACGCAGGAGTAGTAAATGGTTTGGCGTCAGAGCTTCGATGTCATCCGCATCGCCCGACACATGAGTAATCGGTCTACTGTTGAGGATCCCCTCTGCTTCTGTTAGAGCAGTTCGTAGTGCTTCTTTAGGGACGACTCTGTCTTTCAACACCGCCTTCAGCGTCTTCTTCGTACACTGCACCAAACGCTCCCACGCACCTCCAAAGTGTGGTGCACTTGGAGGCTGGAAGTTCCATTCTATCTTACGTGGCGCGCAAAAGTTCTGCAGTCTCTCTTGATCAAGCTGTTTGAGGCACTTCCGTAACTCGTTGTTGGCTCCTACAAAATTTGTACCGTTATCACTATACATCCTTTGCGGCCTTCCGCGCCGCGCAATGAATCTCTTGAGTGCCATGATGAAATGATCCGTCGACAAGTCATCCACCAGTTCCAGATGACACGCTCTTGTGCTCATACACACGAATAAGCAACCGTAAATTTTTACCTCAGACCGTCTCTCTTTTACTAACATCGGTCCGAAGAAATCAACTCCAGTATTTCTGAACACCATCCCTGGTTCGACTCTGCATTCAGGAAGATTTCCCATTTGCTGTTCTTGCGGTCTGACTGTCTGTCGACGACAGTAATTACACTTGAACTTCATGTTCCGTATTGCTTGCCGCCCGTGGATTATCCAGTACTCCTGGCGAATCTGATTCAGCAAATGTTCAATTGGTGGGTGGTGGTAGACATGGTGCATCTCATCGATTATAAGCTTCGCAAGCTCATGTCTTGAATCGATAACTTTAGGGTGTCGTGCTTTGTACGGTAGAGAATGTGCCCTTTGCAATCTCCCTCCAACGACAAGGAATCCATCTTCAACTCTTGGATCAAGGGACCTCAACCTACTTTGCTTAGAGATTTCTTGACCTTTATGCAGACTCCGTAACTCTTCCCCAAATGATTCAGCTTGCGCTTTCTTCACGAGATAATTCTGTGCAGCTTTATATTCTGCTGAGGTAAGCGGTCCTGTTAGACGCGCATCCTTTCTCGCTCGTACATTATTTACAAAACGAAACACGTACGCTGTCACCCTTCTCAACTTCGACAACGACGAATACCTCTTCCATCCTAACACAGGCTCTGCTTCTTGAGATGCCCCAGCCCATCTCTCTCTCTTCCTCTCGTTCTCGTCGTCTTCCTCCTTTGGAGCGCCTACTCTGTTCTTTGGCCAAATTTCTTCCGACTTACTTAGGAACTTCGGTCCATCTTCATAGCGGTAACCCGTGGTAAGTTCTGTGGGGTGTAAGCCTCGCGTAATATCATCGGCCGGATTGTCCTTCGTAGGCACGTACCTCCAACTCACCGTACCCGCCCCCAGTGTGGTCTCCAGATCACTCATTATCGTATGAATCTCCGATACTCGGTTACCAACGAACGCTTTGTAGTTAGAACTTGTCTGGTTAATCCAGTGCAGGACAGTCGTAGAGTCGCTCCAAAACGTTATCCTCTCTATCTTCGTCATCAATTCTGTAGTTAACGTCTCGGCGAGCCGTGCCGCTATAAGAGCTCCCATAAGCTCAAGCCTACAGATAGATTGTGCCTTCAGGGGTGCGACACGTCCTTTCCCGGCAACGAGCCTGCACTCGACCGTGTCGTCTTCAAACTCTCGCCTCAAATACGCACATGCGCCATACGCCTCTTGGCTGGTATCACTAAACACGTGAAGCGTAGTCTCTCGGACTGGTTTGTCTTGACCGAGTAGCGCTCTTGGGATCTTTACTTCAGTCAGCTCCTCTGCTTCCTTGCACCAGTCACGCCATTCTCGAAGTTCAGTTTCTTTCAGCTCTTCGTCCCAGCCACTCCTTGTGCGATGCAAGTTCTGCAGTATAATCTTGCTCCTTATTGAGAACGGCAAAAGTAGCCCTCTTGGATCCCAGATAGAGAAAGCTTGACTCAAGATTTGCCGTTTCGTGGTACCTGGACTTCCTGAAAGCCCAGAGAACTTGAGCACGTCTTCTTGGGCGTCCCACGTGACACCTAACGCTCTGTCTGTTGGCAGTTTGTTCTCGCTCAATTCTAGGAACCGTGGCGATCTTTCGTCCTCAGGGATAGTAGCTAGAACTTCTGGGTCATTCGTCAGCCACTTATGCAGGCGAAATCCTCCACGGCGCAGTAATTCAGTCATCTGCCTTCGCATCTCGATAGCTTCTTGTCGAGAATTTGTTGATGGTAGACCATCGTCCATATAGAAGTGCTTGTAAACTGCTTTAACTCCTAGTGGTAGGTCTTCCCCGTTGTCATCTGCATTTCGCCTCATCGTATAGTTCGCCCTAGAAGGAGCAGACACTTCTCCAAACACCGTTCTCTCAAACTGATACACATCAGGTTCTTCGCCAGGTGCATCGCTCCACAGAAACCTCATTGCTGGTTTATCTTGGTCGGGTAATCGTAACATGTGATACATCTCCTTTACATCCGCCGCCATCGCGATGCGGCCCTCGCAAAATCTAAGCATAACGCCAAACAATGACGACAACAGGTCTGGACCCGTGTAAATCTTGTCATTCAAACTCTGACCCATGTATTTTGCTGATGCGTCGTACACTCGACGAAGGCGATCAGGCTTCTTGGGGTTTATTATGAATCTGTGCGGTAGATACCATGTGACTTTGCTATCTATCTGTATTTCTTCCTCTATCAACTTCTTGACGTAACCTTTCTCAACGTCATCCTTGATCGATTTAGCATATCTTTCTCTAATTCCGGGGTTTCTCTCGAACCTTTTCTCTAAGGACTTTAAGCGCTGTTTGGCCATGCCATAATTATCTGGTAATGACGGATCACATTCTCTCCAGAGAAGTCCTGACTCGTAAGCGTCTTCGCCCTCCATCTTAACAGTTGTTGTCTCCATCAGTGACAAAGCACGTTTGTCCTCAATTGAACGGGTTGGATTTGTTAGCTTTACCACACCCATGTTTTCTACTTCGGATTGCGCTTGAACCAATCGCTTCAGATCTTCATCTTCGCTCACATTTCTTTCGTACACCTTGAACGCGCCGTACTGTGATACTACTCTATCACCTGGCAACCAGTTGGTGACCGCCCATCCCAGAGGAGTTTCAACAGCGTATGGGACACGTTCGGAGCCTGGATCACGTTTCGGTTTAACTACTTGCTTCGGTAGAATTAAGTCAGAGTTGTTCGTTCCGATTATTAGCTGTACTGGACCCGTGTCCGTGTATTGCAAATCAAGGTGCCGTAAATGGGGATACCGTTGTTTTATCTCCGTCCATTTAAGTTTCTGATCAGGTCCGCTCAGATTTGGCATTGTCTTGACGTCTCGCAAACAGTATTTCGTCTCTTCTTTTCCAACTCTTGCAATTCGGCATTTCTTGACGTGTTTTGACGCAACTGTTTTCTGCGCGTTCACTCCTTGTAGCTCTAGGTCTACTTCCCTGCCTTCAAGACCCAATTTTTGCGCTAACTCTTCATCTATTAGCGTCGTATTGCAGCCGGAATCACGCATCGCCATTACTGTTAACTTCTCTTTTCCTCCAAAGATGACTACGGGTAAAACTTCAACCAGTGCGCGTCCACCTATCTCACATCCCGTGTAAGATGCTCCGTGATGCTGTTCGTGCGGTTCCTCCGCTGGATTAGTCGCGGTGGTTCCGATATTCTGAGAGGCGGTTTCTGGAGCACTATTACCTTGAGGATTTCTAGCCTTAGATCTTCCGATAAACCTTAGGTCGACGTCGTGTACAGTTGTGTGATGGCGCATGCCACAGTCTTCAACTTTACACTTTTCCTTGCTTCGACACTTGCTCAGGCGGTGGCCTGGTAACAAACAAGACAAACAGAGTCTGTAATCTTGTACGACCTTCTCTTTCTCATCCACTGACATGCTTTCGAACCTCTTGCACTCTTGTAGCGTATGATTCGTGGAATTGTGGATAAGACATTTTTTCTCTGCCATCCTGCTTGTAGACGATGGATATTCTTTCGTCGCTCCAGCAAACAGTCCTGATGTTTGCTTATCACTCGCCTTTGTTTCTCTCCGATTATCTTTCTTGTCTGAATCAGCACGTCTCCAGTCCCTCTTCTCTGGCATCCATCGCTGCTTGCTCTCGCAAATCTTCGCTTCTCGTTCTAACCACTTCGCAAACGATTCCCAAGTTGACATGTTTTGCTTTCCTTCAACTAACTCCCCCCACCTGCCGCAAAGACGCATGGGAAGCTTTTTAACGTATGCTTCCGGTATTTGTGCCTTTAATTCATATACAAAGTTGCACTCTTTATAGATACCAACAAGCTCTGAAACAGTTTCCTGATATTCTCTAATTTGCTCGCTATTTTCTTTGGGAATCACCGGAAATTGTTCCACTCGCTTTTTTGCTGCGGCTACGATAATGTCAACTCGACCAAAACGTTCACCTAGTGCTTTCCATGCTTCTTCGTACTTTTCAGACCCCGGGATGAATTGTCTTAAGCATGATTTCGCGCTGCCTTCAACAGAATCCAGTAAAAACTTGAGTTTCTCAGTATTGTCGTATACACCCTTTTTGTCTACTTCGATGTTGAATGCTGCTTTAAATTTAGCGTACTCCAGTGGGTCGCCGTTAAACTTCGGTATGTTTGGTTTCACTATTTTGATAAACGCTGGGAGCATTTGCTCAAACAGTTTTTCTAAAGGAGCCGCTTGTATTCTTTCAGGCTCTGGTTTCGCTGTGTTCGGCTTTCCCGCGGCACAGGTATCCCACATTTGATTTTTACTTTCTGACATAACAACGCTTGCAACGCCACAAGGTCCCGGTTTTGGCCTTTCAGCAGCTTCTAAATAAACTCGCGACACAATCGGGCTCCCTGTGCCATAGGGATCCCGTACCTGGTTTGCAACATTTGCGTTCTCTGACGAGAAGGGTTGTACGGCCGGGGCCCCCTCACTTTGGGTGTCACAAGCAGTTATTTTGTTAGCGGTATTTGGCGAAGTATTCAAGTCCAAACGCGCTACGCGATCTTGTAAACTATCCATAACCAGACTGCCCAACTCATTATCTCTTTTCCCATCTCCATTAACTATTTGCTCCTCCTGGGCGAGGGCGTCTTCATATTCATACTCTAATCTGCATTCTTCAGCTTTTTTCTTCAGGTTTCGTAATTCTGTACGGCGTTGTGTTTCTGCACGGAACAGTTCGATCTCATCTCTACATTGCTGTTCTGCCATTTTTACCTCAAGTGCCATCTTTTTGGCTTGGAGTTTCTTTCTTAAAATTGAGCTTTTGGAGCTCCTACTACTACTAGACTTTGCTGCAGAGTACACAGAACCGGCTCTTACAGGTGAAAACAGTTCTGGTGTTTGAGAATGCTCTCCATTCACGCTCATTTCGACTGGAATTGTAGTACGATTCTTTGAAGTTGTTCAAATGGGCCATTCCATTTTATATGCACACCCCCCCTATTGAGGGACTTGGATATCCTTGGGGGAGGGAGGGGGTAAAACTGACAAACATCCAGATGGGGATGAGTAAAATATCCAAAGGGGTAGATATCCACACCAGGGATATCCTGGATGGTAGCCAGGATATAATAGCCAACAGCCCCACCCCTATTGAGGAACTTGGATATCCTTGGGGGGAGAGGGGAAAATCCTAGAGGGCTGGAAAGGCTATCCAAGGGGGTCTGGAGAAACAGCGACCCAAAAAAAAAAAAAAAAAATCCAGAGGGGGTTGCCCAAAATTATATCCAAAGGGGTATAGAAGTGAATCCCTCAATAGGGGGGGTGTGCATATAAAATGGAATGGCCCAATTTCACTTACCACAAGCTTCACTTCTCGCTGACTCAGCGGCTTTTCGACTTCTCATCCGGCTCGAAGGACCAAATGTCGCGGCGACGACGGTAAAAACACTCTTGGAAGCTGGTTCCCTTTATTTATAACTCAACACTCGCGAAAAGCCTCTTAAGTCAGCACAACTAGTGGACTTTTACAACTCTATAAATGCCCTACACGCTCGATCAGACTAGACTCATTCGCCAGACACGAGTTCTCTCCTACCTCTTAGCAACGCACGTAACTTGTCAATCAAAATTACATTGCTTCTTAGTAACGGAAGTCAGTTCTTCTAACCGAAAATAAATGTCCTGGAAGCGGGATGGACATCGTAAATTGAGAAAGAAAAAAAACCATGAAGAAATATGTCACTGGAAATTATTCCCGGAAAATTGCCTATTATTCTATTCTTTTATTCCCAGAATGTTACCTATTACAGACCCTTTGCATAAGTCCTGGTGACTAGCATGTCAACGAGGCCGGTAGGTCCTGTTTAAATTGAAGCGCCCGGAGAGATGTGTGAAATGCACTGAACGAATGTTCAGAGAAACAATGCATAGCAAATTAACGGCATTGTTTCACTGAACATTCGTTCAGTGCATTTCACACATCTCCCCGGGCGCTTCAATTTCAACATTCCAGAGGACCTACCGGCCTCATTGACATGCTAGTTACCAGGACTTATGCATAGGGTCTATACTCATTATTCTCAAATCTCGTCTTATTTCTCAAGATTCGTTTGCACGTGACGTCATCGCGCCAATTCACGGTGTCTTCAAAAATCTAAATTCTAAACTATATAAGTTATAAAGCTGTCTCTTTAACATTTTGTAGATGTCCGTGATTTAAGTTCTCAGAAGAAAGTTCGGGTCAATACGATGTGCTGCTCACGAGATATCACGTGTTTAAATTAATCACGAAAGTCAACATTGGTCTTACAAATGTTTTAAAATAATACAATGAGTTATTAATCTACTTAATTCAATTATTAATTTTATCGGCTAATTAAAAACCAACAATGCAGAAAAACAATGTTTAATATTACCAAGTAATATTTCATTAAAACAAATTCAAAGCATGTTGAATGGACATAACACAGCATAATAGCTGTTCATCATTTCACTAACTGCCTTGAAAGCCAGTAAGGAAACAATCTTTATTCTCCCGCTGACCAGCTCGTACTTCCATTCTTGCAAAATATTAAAATATTTTTTATCTATTATTCCGGAATATTAAGAGCGAATGCCTGTAAATATCGAGCAAAATCGAAATTTCGTGGCCAAACTCGAAAAAACAAATTCGCTCATATTAGGTCTACATATAGGTATTACCAAGTAAATAAACGTGCTGGAGTTTGTTTTTCAAAATACCGCCCGAATTTTGAGAAAATCGAGAAAACCGATTTTGGCTGTCGGCAGCCACAAAACAGCCAAATTCCAAGGTGAAATTAGCAGGTCTCAAAACTTCTCTCGTATGCAAAAGTGAAGCAACCTTCCAAAAATCTGTCCCGATATATCGATTTAGGAAGGGTTTGACATCTCATTTGGGTTGAAATTTTGATCTTGGCAATAATTCGAGAGGCGAGCAATCACAATTTAGGACTCGTATTTTTTCAACCGGCAGAAATATTGATTCCACATCAAAATCGCGATGGAAATTTTATCCATGTGCCTCACCTTCGATTTTTCTAAAAAGCTAGCCATGAAGTGTTTACACATTGGGCTAGCACATATGTAAAATCTGGAATGGGTAATTTACTTTGCGCTTCATACGAAACCCTCGAATTTGGAGAAATTTTGAATAAAATTCGAGACAATTGCATAATTAACTCTTTGTTATTGTCCACCTGTTTGCAGATTTCGAGCACAAATCTAACTTAGGACGTGAATATCGAACTTAAATTGAAACCTGAGAATTGGAAAACAACTTACCTCAAGGGTATGGCATTTCCAAACTTCTACTTCAGTTTTTCTTGATTTTAAAGACGGGTATAATAAAGTTGCTCGGCAAGTGATTGACAACACGGAAGGTCAATTAACAGTTCATCCCGAAACTTCACGTATTCTAACTGTGATAAAACAAATTGAACATCAGCAACACGTACAAAATCATTTTGGTCTTTGGAAGGTTATTCAAAACATTTTGCCTCTAACAGAAACAGTAATGTTAAAGATAAACTGAACAGTAGCAGTCGACATGCATCGCTCAGTGTTGCGTGACTGGGACAATATTCTACGTGCCCGAGCTATTTTTGTAAACATATGCTGTTTCTTTAATAGACTCTCCTTGTTTTTCTTGTATTTTAAGGTCATGGAAAACTGTTTCTAAATGCTGTTTTGTCTAAAGTGACGTTTCCTTATTTTGCTATTCCAATTATTCTTGGCATAAGCGGTAAATATTAAATTAGTCTACGAGGTATTTTTCAGTTAGCGGAGCCCCCCCCTCCCTCTCTCTCTCTCTCTCTCTCACACACACACACCATTTATTAATAGCATCACGATAACCGCAGGCGATAGCGATATAGCGTGAATGATGTATTATTAAATTTACTGCGTTTTTCGATTCGTATCGTTGTGTTGTAATAAACGTTTTTCCCCCAAGAATAAATGCTTTTCCTTGTTCGAAAGAATAACATGATAACGGCGGAGATATGATAGCCTGTATCGTTCGTTCATGCGTTCAGTGTTCGCACTCTAGCAAAAGAAGGTACATTGTCTATAAAACAATGAAATCTGGTTCTATAAACAGCCCAATGTGTAAAATAAACTACATGTACGCCAACTCAAAGATATAGTATGGGAGATGGGCTCTCCGGGTAATGGGCTCCTGACTGTCCGTATATCACATACCTTTTTAACGCCTTTGATTGGATGTTTTTATTGTTATAATAACGATACAGTAGTATATGTGGAGTTAAAATGATACCCGTTTTTTGTGAACGTAGTAGAGAGCTTCGTTCAGACCTCAGCTCTCCACTACGTTCATAAAAAATTGGCATCATTTTTTCCTCCACATATACTACTGGAAGCATAATTGGTTGAAATGCTGTCTTACAGCGATAACATTCTTTGATCTACTTATCCATTTTTGATTTCTTAGACCGTGAACAAGAAGAAAAATAAGGCTTGAAATGTTGTCATTTTTTCCATTCGTTGCCAACATTATTGCATTTCGATATCCATATTAGAGAAAGCCGCACATGTATAGTATGTCGACACCGATTGTGCGGGTGGCGCTTCCTGTCCATTCCTAATTCAACTAAGTACGACGACGCCTTGTCCTGAACCTTCGTGGGTTTCGTGCCTTTCTTGCGTGGCGTTTTCCTTCGTACCACGCCCGTCTTTCCTACACTAGACTTTCCTGAAGCGATCTCTGTTCGTATAGTCGTAGTGGTGGGAGGTGGTAAAATGTGCAAAAGACTCTTCGAGGCAAAAATAAGCGATTCACGATTAAGATGGGTCCCCTCGGTAAAATGTGCAAATGACTCTTCGAGGCAAAAATAAGCGATTCACGATTAAGATGGGTCCCCTCGGTAAAATGTGCAAATGACTCTTCGAGGCAAAAATAAGCGATTCACGATTAAGATGGGTCCCCTCGGTAAAATGTGCAAATGACTCTTCGAGGCAAAAATAAGCGATTCACGATTAAGATGGGTCCCCTCGGTAAACTCTTCGTAGACCACGAACGAGGCAAAAAAAAAAAAAGAGAATGAAGAGAAACTGTCAGTTCGTCTCTCTTCATTTTTTTCCCCTTTTTTTTTTACTGCCATTCGAAAGTCCTTAGCGAGCCCTCTACGTCTCCATGAGTCTTACGGTACTTCAATTCTGCCAGTACTTTCGAGAAGCGATTTTCTTTTACTAAGTTCACGTCGTAGTGGTGCACTACACGTTGTACAAAGTCTGTAGCTAGTTCGACAATCACGATCGCATTTACGACATGGATATGCGAAGCCCTCTATGTTTTTATGAGTCTTACGGTCCTTCAATTCTGCCAGTACTTTCGAGAAGCGATTCTTGATTCTGCGTTTCTCTCCACTAAGTTCACGTTGGCGTCGTGCACCACACGTTGTACAAAGTCCGTAACTAGTTCTACAACCACTACCGCATTTAGAACATGGACCGAATGGGATGGCTCCTCTTTGTATCTGATAGTTGTGTTGAGCACAATATTCTGACACTTTGGAAGGTTTCCTCACGCACTTCGTTTCCTTACCACGCATCAACCAAACGCAAGTTACTATCTCGGCCATCGTGTGATATGACTTCGTACTGTTTATGTTTAATTGATAATATTTTGGGAGAGTTCTAACCAAAACAGCTGATTCGTGACGAGGACATCCGCCAATATATACTCATTTAAGAATTTAGTTTAAGACCATGAGAAGAAAAAGATTCGATAGTGAAAAAAACCAAATACCAAAACTGGTGTCACCAGAACCTCTCTAGGAACCTTTCACCTTTTTCCTTCCTTTGCCATCTTTTCGTTCCTAGAGAGGTTTTTATTTATTTGCCGGGCCCGGCTTTGACGGTATCTTGACACAGGTATCTTGTACTCTGGCCGCTGATTTTTCTACTGTATATATTATAACACATTTACTACTACTTCTACCAAGCTGGTAGACGCGCTACGACTTGTGTGATGTGGTGGAGCTTTTTCCATCACACAAGCCGATCTACCACACATGGCCCGTAGGATTCGAACCCCAGGTATATGATCGGCTCCACCTTTTCAATCATATACCTAGCGTAGAACCTTGAGGCCACGTGTGCTAGACGATATTTTTGATGATAAAATACTCTACTTATGTCTTAAACACCTGTCGTATGTTAATTAGCGCCGTTCACGCGTTGGTTCGAAATTTGCATACGAACTGCAAAACAACACGGTAATTTATACGATGTTTTTAGTGAAGTTAAAATAGACTCCGTGATGGTTTCTTTCATAGGAGATGTTGATTCTTATCCCACTAGACTGCCAAGCTTTGCTCTCATTTCCTTTCGGATCTCCGAGCGAAGTTGTTCTACGTTTTTTGACCCTCTTTCTTGCCTATTTTTTTGTCGTATTTCGAGCTTGAGCGATTCGTATTTCGATCTTTCATCGATAACGCTTCCGAACTCGGCTTCTGAAATATTACCATCGGCTAGAGCCTTTGAGACTTTGATTTCCACGGAATTGGCCTTAGCCTTTGCCAACATAACGGTCTTTTCGTGCTTCGAGACGCGAATACCAAGTTTCTTACTTGCAATAGACATCGAGGCCGAAATGACGGCACAAACGAACCCGAGGCTTCCTAATGAAATACCCACAGGTATCCCGATCCCTGTAAACGTTAAACCTAACGCCATGGCGGATAGTGCACCACTCAAGCTACCTGTGGCCACAGCAACCCCGTGAACAATACCACGCGCTCGGGCATATTTCTTACGAACGACTTCGTAGTGCTTTGTCTGCCGTTCGAGTTCAGCAAGTGTGTCACATACTTTTTGTAGCCGAAAGCTATCTCCAGACAAAACAGTTTCAGATGAACGTAGATTGGGATAGATCGGCGCCGTTGGAATTGTTTGAATCGAATCGCTTGCCATCGCATGTTATACGTATGGCTTACTCAATCTTCAATACGTATCGTATGGGTCGACCACGGAAGTCTACCACGTTGCCTTTCTCATCACGAATCGTCAGACGAAGGCTGTTTCGTGTTGTACCTAGAGCTCGGACAGGTAGTGGGAGCGTCGCAGAATACGTTGTCTTTGCAAAACTCTCACCTCGGATCTCAATGCTAGCTAGGACTTGCGATCGCTTTCCCTCGAGAAGTGCGAAATCGGAATTCACCACATCGCAGTGGACGTACGCTGTGTGGATATCCTTGATTACCAGGTCGTAGTGTCCAACTTTTAGCGATACGTTTCCCTCCGCATCTTCATTTCCTTCGATACCCAATAGTTCGCAGAGATTCTTACTGAACTTGATTGGTTTCTGTATCTTTAGGATCCAATCCCTCTTACCGCTTCTATTTATAAAGCTTACGACTTTATTCGACATAGCTTCATTGAAGAAGGGCTGGAGTTTACGTATGTTATGAGACCCCGGATAGATTTTGTATGGGAATCCTACGCCTCCTGTATCCCACTCGAACGTAGCCTCCGTTTCTAGGTTCCACCAGCTATTCTCAAAAGTGACCTCAACTAGCGAAATATTGTTGATATGGATAGGTTGATCGAAGTAGACCGTATGGTCAGCCGAGGTGGTGGTGACATTTAAAATCACCATCGTATATTAAAGACATAAACTTTATATGTCATACTTGCAATAACTTCAATAGTTACGATGCCTCTAGTTTTACCAGACGAAGATGATGATCTATCTGCTGAGGATATGGCGGAGATTGCCAGGGGTGGCCCAAGGCTTTCGAAAGCTGAGCAGACAGCGCTCCTTGTCGATGAAAACGCCAGGATTGCCAAACTGAATGCCGATTTGTTGACAAAGTTCAAGAAAAAATACCCACAAGCGGATTTTCACCAGTTTCAGGCCTCTACGAGCATACATAATTCAGGCAAATATTCGACGAGTATTTGGTTTCGAGATGGGAATCATAGCTATGCGGTCTATGGCGATGATATCTCCAAGCCACATGCTACCATTCAAAAACGTATTGATGATGCACTGCAGGTAGGTTTCCCATCTCCATTCAGAAAGACAAAAGAGAAGTATCCAGTTCCGGCCGTTCCATGGGGGGGCGACCCAAAAGACATAGTCCCTATCCTACGAACGCTCAAGATCTACGTAGCGAAGAAGCAGTCCTTCACGTTGACGCCACGAGATATCTTTCAAGAGCCGGACCAAGTTTTCTACACCGTAAAACAAGCAAACGAGTGGCTAGATGCTCCACCAATGAGACATTGGCAACAACAGCTATGCTTCGTCCTTTGGTGTGCAACGGCAGGCTGTGGGGTGTCGTTTGACGACCATCTTTCCGATGAGGCACCAATCATCGACAACGTCAGGAGCTTTTACCGCTTCCATGTGTACTACACAATGAGGCGATTACTGTTCGAATTGGGGGTTCCACTTCCCAGAGATTCGGTCTTCAATAAGAACAACAACGCTCCATGGAGTTCCGTCGCTTATGACAGGCTCAGAATAGAGTTTGGAGTCGATAAAGTTGACTTTTCTCTGCGCCGAGGGGCCAATGGTGGACTAGGAGACGTATACGTATACCTCAGACGTGGAGGGCTGACGAATGCTCAAAAGAAATGGGGGACACACAACACTTCGTTCGATTCGAAGTGGCCTGGGGGAGATTTCAAGTTTCCTGAGGAGAGTCGTGATGAAAATTTCGAATTTCCGTTGAAGTTCATTCGTAACGATGTGGTAAAGAATCAACGCAATTGGTTCGTTCCACAAACTGGTCACGGATTGGCGAAGGACGGGCTAGCCAGAATAAACTTATCTGCAATGGTCTACGTATATTGCGTTCTAGGATCCCAGGCTTCTTTGCGCAGTTCAATCGTAGGGACGTCGACCTTAGCCCACAATGTTCAGGCCGATTGTGGTGTAAAGTTGGAAGAGGTCATCACAGAAAAGAAGGTAGATAGCCTTGTACGATATCAAAACGCTTTGCATCTAACGCGCGTTCGTCTCGACCTTGCAGTTGCCAAGGACTGTTTGTTAATACCCAGCCGTATGATTATTAACGATGAGAGCATATTAGGTTATAACAACGAACTACAAATGGCCTCCACACCTAACATCCACTTTGGAATAAATGTCCGTATCAACTCTAAGGAAAAGCCCCCGAAATCACCACGTATGGAAGGTAGTTCACGAAAGAAAGATCTACCGCATCAAGATGTCGTTGCGCCTATCCCACAAGTAACGCAACCTCGTAGTTCGCGAAAGAAAGATCTACCGCATCAAGATGTCGTTGCGCCTATCCCACAAGTAACGCAACCTCGTAGTACCGATGCCGTTATGACAAAGCATGAGATCAATTTGGGGCTGATGATTGCCACCGCAGCTGGAGCCGCATGGATGCTATTTCGCTGACTTAAATCGCTCTATTACGATCACCACCACAGCTACAATCAATATCCAGATGTTCTTCGCTAAGAATCCTAATACCTCGCCAGCCGTGCGAAACAAAAAGCTAGCAATTGCCCCAACCATTCCAGGTAGAATCTGCCCTAGCTTCTTTCCTAGACCTTTCAACGCATTGCCGACCCCACTGGCAACATTAGCAAGCCCCTTAGATAGCATGGAAGCCACGACGCCAATCACGGTGCCTGTCGCAATCGCAATTCCAAGCACTCCAACACCGTACTTTTTGAAGATGGCCTTCACGCGGTCTCGCATGGACATACGCTCTTCGATTTTTTCGATATTTGACTCAATCTCCTGTATTTGGTCGTCTATTTTCATCACTTCTTCCTTCGCTGCCGTATGTTCTGTCGACCCTTGCTTGGATGATTTCACGTTTTTCATTTCCTTAGCTCTTTCTATCTTAAGTTGGTCGATCTCAGCTTCTCCTTCGCTAACAATCATCTCTGCGGGAGGCCCTAGAGCGTCTGTGAGCGTTCTAGGTAATTTTCCATTAACATTACCTTCGGCGTCGTACAGCTTGTGGTATTTGGAACCAGATCTGTTCAGTCGCACCACGACCTCGTTGTTCGTACCCAAGGTAGTAGTGAACTTGGTAGTGTCTACATTTGGATACTTGGCATGGATGCGTTCCCAGGCCTCATCGCGTTGACCGATTTTTTCCTCTAATATATATTTCACCTCAGTGAACGATGTTTCCGCGGTATGGCCGCTTGTCATTACACTCTCATCATTTAGCTTCACCAATTTGATGTACTCATGTGGACTGTACCCCCATTCATTATGTTTGCTCCAAAGCTTATCCCGAAAGCTTTTGGATCTTTCTCCTATTCTGGCCTTAACTCTATCCCACCAAGTACTTCGGTCTTCAGTCTTACCTGGACCAAGCTCATGCCATTCTTTGGCAGAAAGATTTTCTATGTCGGCTTGACCTTCCTCAGTCAAAGGATCGAAGTCTGCATTTTCAGCCATGTTGAACAATAACTATTTATGTCCATATATTCAACATGATCCCGTCGACGTTGGTTCCTGCAAAATCGCATAGAGAGCCTCAGGGATTGAAAGCTCTACACAACGTAGATAGAATCACCTTCACTCCATCGGAAGCCAATCCAGGAGAGACTCTCTATGTGAAAATACCAATACTAGGGGAAAACATCGTCCTCGTTCCAGGTAGTCTCGCGCTCTTGGCTGACCTTACGTTGTCTGGTGGACATGCTAACAATCGAGTGGTGGCTAATGTCGGGCGTTGTCTGGTCTCACGTAGAGTTCTCAAAATAGGCGCTGAAACAATAGAAGACATTGAACGACCAGATCTTCTACAGACATATTCCGATCTCTATTTGCCAACTATAGAGCGAGATGTGCGCGTGGGACAAGGTATTCAAACAGAGAACACAAACAAGCTACGCTCGAATGCTGGTGACAAAGGCACTTCGGATACTGGAGAAAACTTGCTCCTAGCTGTGTATGGTTCGAAATACCGAATCCCACTAGATGTGGACATCCTGACGCAACATGGAGCTCTTTATCCCTTCGCTCTTCGCAACACCATTTCTCTCGAGTTGACTCTATCACCTGCTACGGATGTGGTGGTAGGATCAGACACTACCAAGATAGGCACATACAAGCTAAGCAACATCCAGCTAGAGTACGAAGTTGTTGAGAGTGAAATTATCGCCAAGCAAGCGAAAGACGAATATGTCAGTGGCGCCGTCTTCCTGTTCAGGCACGCCGTTCACTTCAAAACCGTACCTATCAACAAAGCGTCAGACACTCTGATATCTCAGCAAGTCGACGTTCCAAGGTTGTCCTTTACTGGATTGCTCCTCCTCTTCGTGGCACAACATACCCACGGCACACGAAACAGCGAGGCGTTTGACTATCCAGGAATCACGAAGGTCGAGATCGATATCAATGGAAGGCCAAACAGGATCTTTCCTGGAGGCATGCTACCATCAGACTTTTGGGAGGCCGCTAATGGATGGTTTGGCGCTGGCAAAACGTCTATGACTCCAATCAAGTTCTACAATAATAAATTCGCCATCCTGGTTGATTGTCGCACAGTAAATGATCCAGTTGTCCATGGCAATGGCTTGAATCAAACAGGCAGTGGAAAGAACCTCCAGATCCGCATCCATAGGACTGGAGGCAGTGGAACCGTGAATATGCACATCTTCGTACTTGCCGATGCTCAGATCACGATATTGAACGGAGCACTGGAAAACGTATCGTACTAGCATGGACACTTTAGTAACGGAAATCCCATTCAACGCTCTCATAGTGGGACCAACGAATTGTGGAAAAACGGCCCTTCTCGTAGAGCAGCTTCATGGGGCATTTCGTGGTAAGTTCGACTACGTAGTACTCATATGCCCCACGTATGCCCACAACACTACCTATCGTGGATTCGCCCATCTAGATCCTCACTTCTTCGTGATGTGCCCCTCACAAGATGCCATCAATGCCGCGCTACGAGTTTGTTCCACCTTTTGGGCAGGTACGAATACTCTTTTGATACTCGACGATTGCGCCGCATCGAAGGATGTAAAGCTGAGAACCGATAAGCTCGTGGAGATGGCCTTTTCCGCTCGTCACATAGGCATTTCTATTTGGGTGTTAACTCAACAGTTGACAAGCATATGCAAACCTTTTCGAGAAAACGTGGCGGTGGTCGTGGCCTTTCATACCGCGTCAGCTCTTGATGCCAAAGCACTATTTGAGGACTACGGTGGTGGGTTGAAGGTGGATGAGAGGAAAATGTTGACCTCGGAGCTCAAAGCCCACAAGTTCGCTCGCACATGTTTCTGTCTCCGCCATCCTTTCGAAGTAGTATTAGAGATTCCCGCACCCAAAGCATACTTCAACCATGGATGAAGGAATCAAAGAACTGTTAGGCGAGTGCGCCGTCGTTTGTCCGCCGGTCGTACTGGAACATCCATCCAAATCAGAGGACGTTAAAGATCGTAGGGAGGCGCTCTCGATTCTAGCCGCAATGGGCACAACAAAAGAATATCTAGGTCGGGACTTTTCTCTAGGAGATGTGTCTAGACTGCCTGACAAAGACGTTATACGTCTACACAGTAGGTACCAGGCCGTAGTAGCAAAGCAAATAACAGGTTGTCTAGTAGACGGAGCACTGCGACTAGCAACTCGTGCAGTTGGGTACGTAGTCCGACTAGACAGCGAACAAGCACTTCTCCTAGATCTACAAGAAGACCACCTAGTTCGCAACGAGATATCTGCTGTGGCCGCCTTGTTGTCTCTTAAAGCAGGTCGCTTTGTGGCTCTAGCTAGTGCCTTGTTCCATGTAGCTGACCACGTAGTTCCATCTAGTACGCCAAGCAGTCAACCTATTAAAGACTCAAAGTCTACTGACATGAACGATGGAGGAACAACAAGATCGGATAACTGCAGATCCGCCGAAGACTGCGCCTGAAAAAAAGACCAAAGATCCAAAGCGCATTGCCGCTGGAAAAGCATTGGCGGAAAGTAATCGCCGCGCTAGAGAGGCATTGAGTCGTGAGAGTGAACCAGAAGTTCGGGGCGACGGAAGCTGGTACGATAAAGTGTCTGCCAACACTACACTATCAGCCATTGGTGTAGGTCTCGCGTTAGTTGGGCTGTACTATCAGTATAAGGACCGCAACGCTACGACACCTCACACTCATTCTGAAGAAGTACACGAAGCTAGAAGCAAAAAGTTGCCTTCCATGGAAAATAACATTTGAACATATCGACAATACAGATACGTTCGATGGCAGAAAAAAGCAAAGTGGTAGAAACAGTAATTGATGCCGCCACATTGGCTGGAATAGCAACTGGTGTTGGTTGGATCGTAAAAAAGGTGACAAAGGAGTCTATGCTTGGCGATCCTTCATCAAACATCTTGAATTACGTGAAGTGGACGGCCGTATTGGCTGGTAGCATTGCCGCCAAAAAGTATCTCGAAGACAAAGGGCTCGTACCTAAGAATTTCGAAGACAAAGGGTTCGTACCTAAGAGTTTGTAAACAATGGGGGGATCGATTAGCATAGCGGTTGCCTTTGCGGCAGCAAGCCTTGGTGCTAAATACCTCGACCGATATATTTCTGGAAGAGACCCAGAGGAGACTAATATAGAGATCGAAAGGCATGATAGAGCCCTTGAGAAATACAAGCATGACATGGCCACTTACGAAAAACAACAAGAAGAACTATCCAAGTGGGTCCAAGAGCAGGAACGTAAGAAATACTACGCTGCCGAGGATCTAGCCGATACGGACCGCGCCCTTGTACTATACAATACAGTACACGTGGGGCTGCACCGCATGAACATGAAGAAGCCTCACTTTTCCAACTACTACAAACCTTCGAGTTCGCAGAGAATTACAGAATTGGCAATCGTAGGTGGTGGGACGTTCGCTATAGGATACGTTGCTAGTCGGTTGCTCTAAAAATCACAAGACTAATTCCGAGGAAAATCTGAAAGAAGACCACCACAACGAGGTTGTAAAAAAAAAAAACGAATCCAACAACCCTATTAGATAAAGCCTCATGTATATATATCAAAGACGATGGCTAGCCAAGTTTTCAATGCAAGCGACGATGCCCCCTCAACCAATGATGCCATCTCAACCAATGATGCCAATACCACGGCAGATAACGCTACGGCAGCTAATACTGCGGCAGCTAACACGGCGACGGCAAACAAATCCTCTGTGTTCAACGCAGAAGACATCCTCGAAGCCTTCGAACAGAGAAAGAAGGGAACGATTGTGTTTGACTGGGACAATCCTCGAAGTGGTCCAAACGGATGTAAATACATCCCAGTCTACTTCGATCTTGGGGAAGGACAACGTCCAGCAATCTTTCGCTTCAAAGACGAAAAACATGTTGGTCAAATATGTCCACATGAGCAAGGAGACCTTGCCCGATTGAACCTCGCATCGGGACAAAAGGATAAGTACAAGAAGCGCGATCGCAATCCCTGCCTACAAGTTCAAAAGTGGAGCGTCCCAGTATTGACTCAAATGGATGGAATCACCTTGAAGACCGACAAGGATGGAAACCCCGAACTTCCAAGTCCAGACAAATTGAGTACCCTCTTCAAAGTGATCCAAGAGTTGGACTCGGCGTTTGAAAACGAGGTTGAGGCATGCCTCACAAGTGGAAAGATTTGTGCACGCAATCTGCGTCGCCGTACGGCACCAGCCGAAGGAGCTCTCGTTGTCTCCAACACTAAGATCCATACACTGGTTCAACGAACTATCTCCATGGAAGCCTCCAAGAACGCCGGACGCGCATTGAGCAATCCCATTGCTAGGCTGCGCATGAAATGCAACGCGCAAACGGGCGTGCCTAATTGCCTATTCTTCGACAAGAGTCGGCCGTTCTACGTAGGAAGCCGCACTTCTTACGAAGCTCTCGTAGACGCGAATTCAAACCAAGTCAACATTGGAAACATAAGTAATATGATATTGCCAGGTTCCATACACGATGGCGTTTGCGATGCTAGTAGCGTCTGCACAAGTGGATTGGGAATATCGTACCTACTCGACGCCGCCGTCCTAGTCGTAACACAACCGCTTCCAACGAAGACTCGGGCCACCCTCGAGGACGTATACAAATAGGGAGATGTAGAAAGGGGAAAAAAAAAAAAAGGAATAAGGACCGATGGGTCTTTATTCTTTTTTTTTTTCACTTTTTTAACGATAAGGACTATACATATTAAAGCCTCGTTGTTAACGCTATACGTAATGGATGCTATCTTCTATGGCCCTGAAGGATATTGGAAAGGTTACTCCGCAATTGGTAAACTATCGGCGGCAGCAAAGGTATCGGAAGACACGGCTAAGAGTTGGTTAGAGAAGCAAGCACTATGGCAAATTTATTTACCACCACCACGATATGTACCACGACCACATTGGACCGTATCGAAACCTAACGAAGTCCACCAAGCTGATTTGATATTCTTACCACACGATCGACCTGGGCGTGGACGGAAGCTATACAAGTACGCATTGGTGGTAATCGATGTGGCTTCTCGATACAAAGAAGCCGAACCTTTAGCTTCGAAAGATAGTGGTGAAGTTTCTGCGGCATTCGAACGAATCTACAAACGTAGTCCACTCGAATGGCCAAAGACGTTGCAAGTAGATCCTGGTAGAGAATTCATGGGACGTATGTCTGAAACGTTAGAACTACATGGTACGAAAGTTCAACGAGGCGAGGCTGGTAATCATAGAGCGCAAGGCTTCGTCGAACGAGCGAATAGAACGCTAGCTGAGAGATTGTTTGGATACCAATATGCACAAGAGATGGTACTTACTTCGGAAGGCTCAGAGGCGCGTAGTAGAGAATGGGTAGTTCGTTTACCAATGGTTATCAAAGCCCTGAATGGTGAGGTGACTCGACTTACAGGAAAGGAGCCTTCGAATTCCGTAGTGACGCAACAAGTAGATCTAAAGACTCCTACATATTCACGCACTGTTGGCTTGAGAGAAGAGCGCCTACCATTCGACGTCTTAGTTCGATATCTCTACGCCCCAGGAGAATTGGAAGGAGGTGAAAAACGTAGAGCTACTGATCCTGTGTGGAGTTTACAGATATACACCATTTCGCGAAGTGTAGTATCTTCGGGACAGCCTGTGCTGTACTACCTTGCGAAGCGAGAAGGGGAGAAGGACGCACCCAAACGTGGATTCGTTCGTGAAGAGCTACAAGTCGTTCCTAGGGATACGGAACTACCACCGAAAGATGTTCTGTTCGTATCCAAGCGCTAGACAGCATACTCTATTGGCTCGGTGTGGATTCCATCGGGAAGAACGCGTCTTTTGTCGTAGTAAGCCGATAGCCCAAGTTTCTGCTGTTCGTAGGTTGCCATACCTTCCGGCACTAGACGGAAGCCTCGGTTTTTCGCCATGTCAATACTACCCTGGAGTGCTGCTTCGAATCGAGCCCACGAAACGTCGTTGTGCCGTCTAGACATACCTTTGGTGGAATATTTCCTGCTGCCACCCACATCGACATACCAAGCTTTAGAACATAGGGCAATAGCGCGTTGACCTTCGAATTCGAGTTTGAAGAGTCCTGGCGTACGACTGCTCCATTTGTCCCAAGCTAGCCATTCCTTTCTGTGGGCTGCGAAATCCTCTCGTAGGTCTGATCTTACAACTTCGTCGAGGCTGTTTCCAGAGATGGCAACGTACGCGCTGTCCGTATCCATCTGTATGTATTCGAAATCCTTGCGATCGACGTACTTATCAAGGAAGTCGTAGTAGAACTCGAGCATGCGAAGTTTGGCAAGCTGATATACCGCGATACCTACTTGGAAAGGGCGTTTGATTCGGATCTGGGCCTTTCTACTCTCGAGTTCGTATGCCTCACCAACCTCTTCCAGATCTTCGAACCAAACACTTCGCAATGCTTTGTCCACAACTTTCTCATCCTTGGTATAGGCGACATTAGTTTGGCGTCCCAAGTCTTCGAGCAACTTTCCATAGGCGCTGTTTCCTAGTAGCTTGAATATATCTGCCAGCAAAGCTTTACTTTTGTCTACGTCTCCCATGCGTCGCGCCTCAGTGACTTGGTCCACGAACCATCCGAAGATTTCTTTGGATTCGTAGTCTATCGTGCGGTAGACAGCAGTAATCACTGCGCCATGATCGAGATACCAACGTAGTAGGGGCTCGTAGAGTAGCAACCTCTTTCCAGAGAGACTCCCAACTAGCTTCTTTTCCTCGCTGAGCTTTCTACCCGTCCTTGCGAGGTAGGCCAACATTTGTGGAGGAATTGCTTCCTTGGGGATTTTCTTGTTGTAGAAGAAGGGGGGCATCTCCTCAAATTTCTGCCACAATTCTTTTGGTATCTCGATGTCTACCTCCGCGTAGCCAAACCACTCACCGTTTCGTAGACATTCGACGAAGTCTTCGGCTTCTAGATCTGGCTCATCATAGTGAACGACCTCTTCTTTTCCACAAGGCATTTCTAGGGCCATAGTAGAAAGATATAGGGCATTGGCATCGTATCCAAGAATCTTACGACAAATTTTAGTTCCTCCCTGATGACTGCGAATCCTAGTCACTCCCGCTTCGTGGCGTCTAGTGAACACTATGCTTGGACCTCCCACGACAGCGCCTTTCAGCATGTGGTAGGTTTCCTCACCTGGAGCGTACATCTCGGCTCCCCGTTCTACACTACCTCGAAACAGGAACTGTAGCGAGACTCCTGGGATGGACACTGCGTCTTTCAGCATGTCTACTCCCTTCTCGTGGTAGAAATCTCGCATCTTTTCGAGTGCCTCTAGGAATGGGACTACGTCTAGGTCGTTGTAGTATCGTAGCCAATCTGCAAAGGTCTCCATTCCTTTGTCGTGAAAGGTGCACTCGCAATCTTCAAACTCTGATCTAGATAGTAGGTGTTCTCTTTTCAACTTTGAACCCCACTCTCGATAATCTGGTAATCCAACGTGATCCAACTTGTCGGGAGAGTCGAACCACTCATATGGGAAGAAACTCTTTTGCGATTCACATCCATAGGCAGCGATCCAACGTTCATAGGAAATTCCAGGTCCAAGGTAGTTTATCACATCGAGGAAACGGAAATCGGGAGTCAAGAGAAACATAGTGGTGTTGGCTTTCTTCGCTACTCTGACTTTCTTGCATGTATCGGCAATAGATTCTACGAAATAGTTTCTGATCAAATTCAAATCGTACCTGCCAGAGTTGAAGCCTAGAACGGGAACTTGGTTGACCCATTCGTCGATTCTCATCCGTTGTTCCTTTGGTAGTGTGTCAAAGGAGAATTCAGGTGTCTTGGGGCAGAACTGTTCCGCAACGCCTTCTTGGATGTTCTGCGCTCTTAGCTGGAGTTCTTCGACAAAGGCCGCTATAAGTTCCTTTGGATCACGTCGACAGAGATGGGTTGGTGTTCGATCGTACGTGTCGGCAATTGATACTGATATGGGAACATGAACGTTTTCGATGCTCAATCGGTCCGTTGGTTGTCGACCTTTCGTTCTATCGAGGTAGGCTTCAAAGTCGTACACTATGGCGTGTGGATAGGCAGTTTGTATTGGGGTTGGAACCTGCTCATTTGTCTTCTTTGTGGAGCAGCCCCAAGCCTCCACTACTACGTAACCTGCCTCACGTAGACTCTCCGTTCTTTTGCAGGTCTTACGATACAGACATCTCTCTTGAGGGAAGCATTTTGGACAGCCGTGGAAGTAGCATCCATGGAATTGGAAAATGGTTTTCGAAAGAGGTTCGTAGCCATCAACCGCTGCTCCTTCGAGCCAATGCTCTCCACCATGTCCACAAGCTGCGTGATGGATGTGTTGCCCAATCCTTTCGGCTTCGCGTTTCAACCAGCGTAGAGCGGCTTTGCTGGCTGTGCTCTCTGGCCAGAAGGCTTTTTCGTATGCCGTCTGAGGTACTGTAATTACTTTTCCAGGGCAAACAATCTTCGTTTCGCCACGACTACAACGATCTGCGTGGCGTTGAAGGTTCGAGGCATTTGTGAACCGTTGCTTACAAGCATTGCATACGTAGATGTGCCCTAGCTTTTTGACGTCCTTGATATAGAAGGCATGTCCTTCGTACATCCCAATCGTCATCGTATGCTTGTAGTGAGCTGCATGTCGCGTCAGATGCCAAGCGCCATCCTCCGTGGGTTCATACACCCGAATGCCGATTCCAAAGTGTAACTCGACTTTCTCCAGCTGGTCTAAGGAAGTTCTGGGAACGTCTTGCGTGGGCGCTGTCAGGCGATAGAAGTTCTGGGCAAGTTTTCGAGCTGAGGTGTTGCACTTGTCTGCACGGGCTCCTTTGCATACGGCAAGGCAGCGCCACAGACATAGGTTGTCACCATATCGATCGAGGGCAAGCATTCCTTTTTTCTGACGAAGCCATTGGGGTAGTGGACCTGTTCCCAACAGAGGCTGACGATCGATCACGACTTTGACATCCACGTAGATCCAACGAACGAAGGCCCATTGGGTATTTGGTCGATTGATGTTGTCGGGATTCAATCGAGCTGTCTCTTTACTATTGATCCACTCCTCTGCATTGCCTAGGACATTCAACCATGGAGAACTGGGGACAGTCTTGGAGAATAGCATCACACGTCCGTCGTTGACATTGCGAATGCGATAGGTGTAGCCGTAGCGCAGGTAGAAGCTGGTGGTTACCTTTGCAACTAACTTTTCCATGATCCTAGGGGTCAAATCTCCTGCCACACCTTGGAAGAAGCGCCACTGGATAGTACGGCGGCCGATCTCCACTCCCTCGAGCATTCCATCTCTCTCATCGAGAATAGCCTCGGCCTCTCGAGCTAGGCTCCGTGGAAGTGGCTCACTACGAGGCTCTTGCAGGAACCGTCGGAAGGCTCGGCGTTTGTGGGGCAAGCGGCTTCGAGGATCCGCTATGGACCTCTCTTCGTCAGCTTTTGCCCTTAGACTTGCTGTGATCTCCTCATTCAACTGTTTGGTTTCCCGCGCGCGTTGAGCTCTTCTATGGGGATTTTCAGGATCGCCTCGAAGAGCTGGAAACCTACCTGTTCGATCGGCTCGTTCGATTCTATTCTCCCATTCGAGAGCGCGAGCCTCAGCTATTGTCTGGGCGAGCTTGGCTTTGTCGAACCTAGAAAAACCTCGCAACCCAAATTGCTTCGCTTGAGTTCGTAGTTCTTCTAGGGTGACCATCTTCTATGTCGCGGGGCGAAGCAACACACAATCGGTGTCGACATACTATACATGTGCGGCTTTCTCTAATATGGATATCGAAATGCAATAATGTTGGCAACGAATGGAAAAAATGACAACATTTCAAGCCTTATTTTTCTTCTTGTTCACGGTCTAAGAAATCAAAAATGGATAAGTAGATCAAAGAATGTTATCGCTGTAAGACAGCATTTCAACCAATTATGCTTCCAGTAGTATATGTGGAGGAAAAAATGATGCCAATTTTTTATGAACGTAGTGGAGAGCTGAGGTCTGAACGAAGCTCTCTACTACGTTCACAAAAAACGGGTATCATTTTAACTCCACATATACTACTGATACGAATCGAAAAATGCAGTAAATTATAATTATAATACTCATTAATAGATCGGGAGAAACGTTCAAATGGTACAATAAATCCCAGTCGGTCGTTGGACTCTGTTTTCCATTTGATATTTAAACAGGAATCCTCGGATATGCAGCAGTCAATTAAAACCACGTCCCTCCCGCCATTTTCCCTTGTTAAAGTGGCAGTTATTTCCCTGGCCGAAAACGCTAGTTTTCCTGTTAAAAACATTCAAATACCCCTGCTCCCGTGGACCCTTGGATAACCATGGGTATTATTAACGACAACATCTTGGACCAACTCTTGAGGACAAGCAAAGGGCTTCTGCGGGATTTTCTGATAGCATTTGTAAACATCACCTCTTCGAACGGTCCTGTTTGACTGCTAGTTTCAATAACACAACACTCGCCCCAACTGGTTTGTTCTTACAAATGGTAAACACCTCAGTATGGGCCTCCTGTGCTTTCAAATGACGAAGAAATGTTCTTTATAAGAAATTAAAAGCACTTGATGTCCATGTGGGATTCCATATAACCCCCTCCCGGTTAGCTCAGTATTTATGAGCCAATCAGTGCGAGCCGACAGATAGAGATCCGATAGAACAAGTACACATACAATTTTGTAAATGGCTGCTATAGGGGTAAAAATAATTATATCTGACGCGTTTTCTATTTGCTTGTACTCTCTGTCTTGTCTTGTTTCGTCTCTTCGGTTGTTTGCTTGTATACGTATATTCTTTTGTCCCTTTATTTAAGTAAGACTGCAACAAACAATGCCTGTCGGAACTTGGCAATGATTCCCTCTTCAGTAAATCCAAAGAAATTTTGCGCAGCATAAAGTACACGCTAAACCTACAAGACGCAGTGAACGCTGATAAAACAAAGCTATCATATAGTGCTTTTATCGAGTCTAGGCATATATCTAAGCTCATGGTTTGGGCGGCAGAAGATAAGAGAAATAATATTTCGCCTCGGCTACGGCAATATCTGGCTATATCAAGACAACAACACCAATAATTCCCCTGCACTTATCAATAATATAAAACAAAGAATCCAAGATATGGAACAACAACATTGGCTAAGGGAGATAAATGACTCGTAACACAAGGCAAACAAGCTGCGAACATATATATGAATATTCTATTAATGATCTATAGTATGTATTCCATACACTGCGATAATTAATGTCACTATTTATACATGGTATGGCAGACTTAACAGTGTGAGGTGTAGCTTCGTACACTAGATATATATTGGCCAGATAGAAATATTGCATGAGAGTGCACAAAAAGTTGGTTATGTTAGCAACGTTATTTCTATTAACGAAATAATGAATGATTGAGATTATTTAGCTATGAAGAAGAGTCATAAGGCACTGTTCATGTTTTATTAGGAGCGGATTTTGTACTTTGCGTGGACAAAAATACATGTACGCCCCTCCCTCTATATGGTAACATGCTTTGCATGTCCCCATCTCCATGTAGATTAACATATACTACAATTTCTGCCCAATATTTCAAAGTCTGTTTTCATTTTTAAAATCGGGGCCGTAGCAAGACTTGCAAACGCCATCACTACACACACACCGCGGCATAGCGTCACGCGCGTGCGCTTTTGAAGGGCGGCGCGGGCATCTTCCAAGTACCGTACGCGTACCTAAAAACTAAGCATGTTAACAAACTCACAATTGATTTCTGGTACCCCCTAAATCCCCCCACCCCATCCCTAAGCAGTAGCTCTCATCCCTTAGCTTGATAATCTTCTATCTGTTGAGTTAACGCCTTTGATTGGGAGTTTACAGTATATTATTACAATAACGGTACGAATCGAAAAACACAGTACATTTTAGTAATATATTCACTGACATTATATAGATTGTCGCTGAGTCGTCAGCTAGCTATAGCGCTATTAAATTGGGCAGTTACTAAGTTGCTCACTTGAAAGTACACGAAGCCCATGTAGCTGCATCGATTAGTGATTCACTGCACATCAGTTATCTGAAAAGTATAATTAGCATGTAAAACCGGAACGTTCATTTGATTTCTTTGAGAGCACTAAGGGTTTGATGGCCTATCTTTATTTATTATTATCTTTCTCATTCTTGTTTTCCTACTTTTACTCTTCAGTCATTTTACTTTCATTATACTAGTGCATTTTCGTTCACGTATTACTTTCCCGTTATTATCTTTCTCATACTACAGTTAGTTCATCCTCACACTGCGATACTCAGTTTCCTTCTCCTTTTTTAATCATTAATTAGCTTCATTGTTCATCTCAGTATAGTAGGGTTAGGGTTTTTCACTAGTCATATCATACGATCATTTTTTGTTTCGTTTATTTCTCATACATTTTGAATTTTGGAAGAGCATAAGAACATAACCGTTCTTGCAATCTTTTTTGTTTGTTTTTCCTTTTGTTTTCCATCTCTATTTTTTTTTTTTTTATCGGTTTCATTATACTGCAACGGTTTTGATTGTTATTATCATTCTCTTTTCGTTACATTTTGAATTTTCAAAACATTCCATGAGCTCGATCATAACCGTCCTTGTGGCGCGCGCTGTAAATTACAACGGCTACTACTATAACAACGTCAGCAGAGTGACAGCATGATGAATGGAAGTGCTTTGCGCCACGTGTTACTCATCCTCGTCTTGTACCTATGTTTCTCAAACCTGAAGCACTCCAACAGTTCCAGGCGCAATGACTGTCAAATTTTCTATGCCGTTTGTGAAGTCTCTCGTCCAAACACCTATGGCTCTGTTCCCTCAACTCACCCCAAAAAGACTACAATGAGATCTACCTCAACACTACTACTGTGTGGATGCCGCCTGGTTCAGAAATCTTCCTTGGCCATCTTATTAATCTGTCTGTCTAACGATGTATCTCCAAACCCTGGCCCATCTACTAACGGATCGTCAGTTGCTGACTTTCCTACTTCGCGCGGTCTTAAAGTCGGTCATCTGAACGTCCGAAGTATCATCAACAAGATGGATTCTGTGCGACTTTTATTGAAAGAGAAGCCCTTTGACGTACTCACAATGTCTGAAACGTGGCTTCACCCGAACATTCTTGATAACGAAATTTATGTCCCTGGTTATACAGTTACCAGACAGGATAGGAATGGAAAACCTGGTGGAGGTACGCTCGCTTTTGTTAGAGATGGCATTCCCTATCGATCAAGAAGTGACTTACAGAACACTAACATTGAGTCATGCGTAGTTGAGATTACTCGTCCTAAAGCAAAGAAACTCATTATATTCACAATATACAGAGCCCCAGACCAAACACTGGACGGTTTTCTTAATGATCTCAACACCGCTTTATCATTACTCCCATCACAAGCTGAGATAATATTACTTGGTGATTTCAATATTAATTTTTTGACTTCAAATACTGACTCATCAAGGCCATTGAAACAGAAGCTCGTTAGACTTACAAATCAACATAACTTAGTACAGCTTATTGACAAGCCTACGAGAATATCAGAGAACTCATCCACTGCAATTGACCTGTTGTTCGTTAACAACAATCATCGCATAGTCGATTCTGGAGTTATTCACATAGATTTGAGTGATCACTCACTCATTTACTGTGTCATCAAAGCGGGTGTTCCTCGGGCCCCTTGCAGAGTTATAGAGTATCGATCGTACAAGCACTACTCAAGGGAGTCTTTCCGGACTGAACTCAGAGACATATGTTGGAATGTCGTCGACGAGCAATTGGACACCAATAGTGCAGTTGAAACTTGGAACCAACTATTTACGGATACAGCCAATCGACATGCTCCAATTAAAAAATCTAGAATCAAGGGTATACACGTGCCCTGGATGAATTCAGAGTTATGCAACGCCATGCAAGACCGAGATTACCACCATCGGAAGGCCATTAAATCAAGATCGTCATTCCATTGGTCCATGTACAAAAAGATAAAATCCTACGTAAACAACCTGGTCAAAAAATGCAAAGCTGATTACTATTTAAACCTTATTACTAGGAACAGGGGAAATAGCGGTGAACTATGGAAAACACTGAACGAAATTACTTCGCGAAAGACATCCTCAATCCCTTCATGTATCGAAGTCGATGGCGTACCACATACTGACTCAAAGTCGATTGCTGAAGTTTTAAATAATCATTTTTCAACAGTAGGAACTAAATTGGCTGCTAAAATAAAAGCAAGCCTTGATTTTTTCTATCCACGACCCCCTTCTGGTGAATCCATCGCTAGGTCTCGAAACTTTGTCTTCATTCCAGTTGAAGAAAATTTTGTGCATAGACAACTAAAAATGCTCAAGACAAATAAATCAATTGGCCTTGATCGCATTAGCGCCAGACTGCTGAAAGACTCTGCAAGTGTCATAACTCCTGCTTTGACCAAGATATTCAATCGCTCACTTGAGTCTTCTACATTCCCTTCTATCTGGAAATTTGGTAAAGTTACAGCTCTCTTCAAATCTGGTGATCGAAGCAACGCCAACAATTACAGGCCGATTACAATCCTCCCGACAGTTAGTAAGATCCTTGAGAAGGCAGTCCATGCACAAGTATATAATTACCTTATGGAAGAAAAGATCCTTACACCCAGGCAGTTTGGCTTCAGACCTAAACTCTCAACAGAGATCGCCCTTACTCATTTCACCGATACTATCCTTGGGAATATGGACAGTGGTCTAGTAACCGGTGCTGTTTTCCTGGACTTGTCAAAAGCATTTGACACTGTTGACCATACTATTCTCTTCAATAAACTAGTAACAGCTGGCTTTTCTAACACAAGTGTGAACTGGTTCAGGTCCTATCTATCTAACAGAAGCCAAATCACCAACTTGGCAAATGTCTCTTCCTCTCCCAAGAAAGTTCCTGTCGGAGTTCCTCAAGGAAGCGTCTTAGGACCACTACTATTCCTTGTTTATGTAAATAACTTACCCTCATGTGTTAATTACTGCGAGGTGTCCCTCTACGCTGACGATACAGTAATTTACTGCTCTTCGACTAATGCCCAGGAACTTAAAGATAAATTGAACGCTGATCTTCTGTCCATATGTCAATGGTTTAACAGCAATCTCTTGACACTGAATACATCTAAATGCAAGTTCATAATTTATGGCAGCGCACGCAAGCTCAAGGATTTCAGAGAGGTTTCACTAACCATAAATGGCTCTGCTCTTGACCGAACTGACTCTTTTAAATATTTAGGAGTGACAGTCAGTCAGAACATGAGTTGGTCAGAACACGTGGATAGAGTCAGTAATAAAGTCAATCAACGTCTTGGCATCATCCGCCGGGTAAAGCATTTGCTGCCCTTGCATGCGCGGCTAACTCTCTATAAATCTCTTGTCCTTCCCTTACTTGACTATGCCGATATCGTCTGGGGAGATAAGAATAATACCGTCCTCATGGATCACCTTCAAGTTCTTCAGAATAATGCTGCTCGACTAATGCTCGACTTTCCCTCAAGCTCTTCTGCATCTCAAGTACTCGAACTATTAAACTGGAAACCACTATACCTTCGACGGCGCTATCATCGCTGTATTACTATCTTCAAATGCTTAAATAGCATGGTGGACTTCAACTTTAAATTAAAGAAGAATCACGACTTTCATACATATAATACACGCCGTCAGCACAATCTACATTTGCCATTCGCACGTAGGAATTGGGGACAACAGAAGTTTACCTACCATGCACTATTAGACTGGAACTCTTTAGACTCTGAAGTTATACAATCAACTACATTATCAATTTTTAAATCTTACTGGCACATAACTTAATTTCATAATAATCCTTGTTCTATTTCTATTTTATTTCAACCATTTATCTTTTCTGTTTTCCATATATTAGCGAAATATATATTTTTAATACAGGACCTCCCTGAAAATCACAAATTGTGAGTGGAGCTTTCCTGTCAAAATATTATTATTATTATTATTATTATTATTATAATGGTTTGGAAATGAAATACGTTCCACTTTAGCATGCACTTAGGAATAATAATAGTCTCCGTTCAAAAAGTTTACATTCAATATAAAAATGATGATAAAACTAACACGGAAGCACCTTTTTTAAATCGCTCAGTTTTAGCTCCTGGTAGAATAAAAAGGTGACGTTTGACCGGGGCTTAAAACACGGTAAATATGTTGCTATAGCGTTTAACTATATATTGGAAGCATAGACAAAACATCATTAAGAAAGTGCTTTTCATGACCTTAAAAAAGAGAAAAATAAGAAAGGGTATATTTACAAAAATAGCTCGGTCACCCGGGGGCACCCCTACAGCCGAGTTTTTGCTCAGTCACACAACACTGAGCCGACCATCGTGCCTATGCAATGTCGACTGCTACTGTTCAGTTTATCTTTAAAATTACTGTTTCTGTTAGAGGCAAAAGTTTTTGAATAACCTTCAAAAAGCCAACAGGACATTGTGATGGTCAAAATTGGTCAAAGAATATGCACTGTCAGTTAGAATACGTGAAGTTTCGGGATGAACTGTTAATTGACCTTCTGTGTTATCAATTGTCAATCACTTGCGGAGCAACTTTATTATACCCGTAAAAAATGAAGTAGAAGTTTGCAAATGCCATACCCTTGAGGTAAGTTGTTTTCCAATTCTCAGGTTTCAATTTAAGCTCGATATTCACGTCCTAAGTTAGCTTTGTAACGGAATCTGCAAAGAGTCGGACAATAACAAAGAGTTAATTATGGAATTGTCTCGAATTTTATTCAAAATTTCTCCAAATTCGAGGGTTTCGTATGAAGCGCAAAGTAAATTACCCATTCCAGATTTTACATATGTGTTAGCTCAATGTGTAAACACTTCATGGCCAGCGTTTTAGAAAAATCGAAGATGAGGCACATGGATAAAATTTCCATCGCGATTTTGATGTGGAATCAATATTTCTGCCGGTTGAAAAAATACGAGTCCTAAATTGTGATTGCTCGCCTCTCGAATTATTGCCAATATCAAAATTTCAGCCCGAATGAGATGTTAAACCCTTCCTAAATCAATATATCGGGACAGATTTTTGGAAGGTTGCTTCACTTTTGCATACGAGAGAAGTTTTGAGACCTGCTAATATGTAACTCCATGCTCGCTTTCATCAAGATCTACAAGAAGCACTACTGGTTCAGATTACAAGCTTAACCCATGCAAAACATCTACTTATAGGGATTCTTTCTTTAATCGCATAGTTATTCTATGGAACTCGCTGCCTTTAAATATTAAGTCCTGTAGTTCAATTTCGTCTTTCAAAACATTGCTACGAGCTCACTATCTTGCGCTTTTGCTTTCCACTTTTGACCCTGATCGCATTAGAACCTATAAAACTATCTGTTCTAAATGCCGATCTACTAACATATCTACTATTTGTTGCCGCTAACTTTTTTCTGCGCTTATTTACTAGTACTTGGCCGGCCGACCAAATGTACAAATGTACACTATTATTATATATTTTTTTGCATCATATATTTTACATTTCATGCTTAATACATTATTCATAGTTCTATCTGTAATGTATTGTCAGTGTATTTGTATTTGTCTCAGGCTGAGCTTGTTTGGACCTAGAGTCTGTTTCTCAGCCTGAGTTAAGCTATTAAATAAAAAATAAAAAATAAAAATAAAAATTTCACCTTGGAATTTGGCTGTTTTGTGGCTGCCGACAGCCAAAATCGATTTTCTCGATTTTCTCAAAATTCGGGCGGTATTTTGAAAAACAAACTCCAGCACGTTTATTTACTTGGTAATACCTATCTGTAGACCTAATATGAACGATTTTTTTTTTCAAGTTTGGCCACCAGTTGCTCGATATTTACAGGCATTCGCTCTTAAATTCCTGATGCTCTTATAGATCTATTATTCCCAAAATTATTCCAGAATCATATTTCCTCAAAGCTACCTGTGGTGCATGAAATGGAGTAAAACAATTTCGGGATCAGGTTGATGAAGGTTATGGAAAATCATATACCTAGGGCACCCAACGAAGTTTTCGGTTAAAAAGCTGTTCGGGAGAGTAAGTTAGCCTAAAACTTTCGGATTTGAAAAAATTGTCCCTAGAAAATTGTTTTCTGAAATACTGGCTAGAAAATTTGTTTTCAATCCCTAGAAAATTATCAGAAAAGAGAGACTAAAAGGTTTCCCCTAAACTCGTACGTCCCAATTCGTCTGATCAATAGAGTCAGAACGATCCAAAACTTCGTGCCTCCACAAAACTTTGCTACTAACAAATTCGTAGGCCGGGAATATTTTGCCATAGTATTTTCGGTTGACGCGATTTCCACCTAGAAAATCCGAACAGCTAATAGCTTTCTAGAATACGTCAAAGACATTGTAGGCGCCTTAAAATGGCTAGATGAGCCGCAGACAACTGGTTTCAAACGAATTTCAAAAAGTACTCGTTGGGTGCCCTTGATATACTATTTTGATCTGAAATCAGACCACAACCACACACCCCTAATTACCCCCACCCTAACCTCCCGAGCATTCACGTGTATTTTCTTTACTCTATAAAGCAACTCACCTCAGAAACTGCGCTTGTAAAGTCATCTCTGAAGACATATAATGTGCAGTTTTGACATCCACATTTATTCACAGGACACAATGAAGCGTCCGTCTTGTTCTGCACAGACTGGATGCATTGGAAATTGGGCGCCGAGCCATAGTATGTCTGTACAAATTGATGAAGGGATAACACCATCGTCATATAGCACATAAAAAGAGTCAGGACAATGGGATATCGTCCAAAACCACCAACTAACTTCCAGATATCCTCAAAGATGGCGTCTTTTTTCTTAACGAGTACTTCGTCGTTTTCATAACGCTCTGGTGTCTTGTTCATTATGTAGTAACTCGTAAAATGGCGCCAAACTTAATCTAGATGGAGGAAAATTATTGATATTAAGTGTCTTTTCATGCAGCGTTCTCAATCTAGATCAAGGAAAAATATTGATATTAAGTGTCTTTGCATGCAGCGTTGAATGGATTTACGAGTCGGCACTTCAGACTAGTAAATCTAGCTAGCTAACCACAGGAAGTAGCGAGCTTCTCTAGTCTGAACAGTTTTTCTGCTCTGGTGATTAGCTAGCTAGTGGTCGGTGGAATACTTTGAAGTTCCAAGCTACCTAGCGAGGTGGCTTGAATAGAATCTAGCGCGCTAAAAGCCCATCGATGACAGATTTTAGTTATTTTAAGGTTTTGCAATGTACGCAAATGTCAAGTCAGTGTTATCATCCGATCTAGCCGTATTCTAGCTCTCGCTACGACCACATTCACTACTCGCTCCGAGGTAATTTCTCTTACCACGACAACTACCGGGTGTATTGTACGTCAATTGAGCCATCATTGATAACGAGGATGGCCGAACACTAGTCAGTAGTAGTTTTTGGTTGAAATTTCAATTGAGCACTTTTGGCGGTCAATTATTTGTGATTACGAAACACTTGCGCCAAGGGCAGTTATAGACCAAATTTCTATCTTTAAGAGATAGAAACAAACCAGAAGAGGGAAAAACAAAAAGTAAAACCTACTGAGTTACTAGGCAAGCTAATGTAAGTCGTGGCACATATGTATATGGTACTGGGTAAACAAACTAAATCTCTAAAGTGCTCAGATTACGCATACCAGAATTTGGTCTGAACAGTACTAATTTATTAACTAGCTGCGAGGTAGGAGTTGCTGACAGATATCTCAAGACTCTAGCTAGCTGCACGATAGTAGTCTGAACATACCCTTATGTCCGTCCTTGTGCAACTACTTGACCTTTTTCGAGATTGAACTATCTTCTTACAGCGACTGATGGACGTATATAAATCGGTTCACTCCGGGGAAATATTGACTTCTATCTGAGACTTTTGATGGCAAAAGCATGGTATGACACATCATATGTCTTGCCTCACCACCACGTGATCGGTTATTCATAAGCGGTTGCGAAATAACTGTGCTCATGCATGATCGCGCCGCGTTGGTGCTCACTAAAAGTAAAAGACTAAATGCCTCGAAAAGGTATTCGAAGCCGTAATTCGAAGCTTGCCAAAGACTGATTTCAGTCAACCAAGTCCTCGAAAGACTGCGAAACAGGGTATACCATCGGAAGAATGCGTTCCGTTCGTCGAGTAATGGCGGGAGCTCGACTGGCCGTTAAAGAGTCATGCTGTGCATTAAGATCTAGCAGAGACGCTGGTATGCATTTTTATATGTATTCGTATAGTAAAATATATAAGTTACGTACTAAAGCTGATGTCGACCTGTATATACATTCGACTTCCCTCTTGAGAGCCTGATTAACTCTGGTTTAAAATAACATTCGACCCGCCATGGTGCAATAATTGCATGGATTATTAGGCTTAATTAAGTTAAATTATTGTACACTTAACACCTGCAAATCGAAGAGGTTGATTATTAATGCTTTATATTCATTATTTGACTGAATTACTCTATCTTTATAACACGTACATGTACCTGTAAGCTTTATATACTCATAATTAAGCTTATTTACAGGACTAAATATTTTTTAGTATAAATTTATAATTGCATGAAAGGCCATGGAAAAGGTTAAGGTGTCTGACAGCTGACAGCTGTTTAGGATGAGTTAGTAGTTTCTGAACCATGCAAATACAGATCTTGACTGGCGACTTCATGACCGGCTGTTATTTTTAGCCCTCGGGTACTGTAATACTAGATCATGGCTAATTCGAACAATAGTTTAAAGTTTTCAGCCAATTGCAATCAGTTAAAAAAAGGTACATACACGTATTTTCCCTTAATATTTATAAATGCAGGTTAACCTAGAGGAAGGGAGTGAAAAAGCACTCTATTTCCATGGGCTCCTTTCAATCCAGGAAGTGTTGTACCTGTGGATAGCAATGCCACAAAAAACTTTGTTGTGTCCAAAGCAGTTTTCGGTACAATTTTAGAATACCCGGCCACTAAAACTTGGGAGTTGAAGCTACTGGCTACATGTACATACATACCTGCCATTGTGTGGTGTAGAGATGCATGGCTACGTGGCTACTTGGCTTGTAAAACACAAGCATGCCAGGTAGAGGGCACACCGCGGCAAAACGTTACGCGCATGCGTATTTGCTATTTCTTGACGGCGCGCGGCCGCCCTCAGTTTCCCGCGAAACTGAAATGAAACAACAGGCACATACCCGTGATTTTAAAATTTCTGCATAAAAGTACCATTTGTGAACTGTTTTGTCAAAAAATAAGAAAACTACTTAAAAGCTGAGCCTAAGACTTTCACAGGTTGAAGTTTTCTTAATTTGTGATGCACTGTGAGTTTACTAAGTTATAAAATTATTTACTAAAAAAGTTGAAACCCTCGGTAATTTGTATTTGATAGCAGAGCCTTCGTTCTTTTGGCCAGCGGAGCATACCGTTTTGCCGCGGTGTGGGTAGAGGGTATGTGTTCTGTGACCACACACAGGGAAACGTACACTAATGATTATCCGTTAAACGGGCAAATTTAAACGGTTAGCAAACGCTTTTGCAGATCGTTTAAACGCTTTGCCAGATCGTTTAAACGGGCAAGCAAATATTTCTAACGATATGCCAAACCGTCTAAACGGTTTGGGTTGAAGAGCAAACGCTTTGCCAGATCGTTTAAACGGGCAAGCAAAGTTTTTTAACGATTTTCCAAACCGTTTAAACGGTTTGGGTTGAAGATCAAACGCTTTGCCAGATCGTTTACACGGGCAAGCAAAAAATTCTAACAAACTGCCAAATCGTTTAAACGGTTTGTCTACTATGTAAATTTATTTGGGATACTGCCAATGTACACATTAGTATACTGAAGGCTCCAAATAAAATCCTCTCTGTCTGTCATGCAAAACTTGTTACCATAGGAGGGGGGCATATCATTTTGTCCAAGCAAAGTACGTACAAAATCCAACCAGCCCACCCCCGATATACACATAATATCCAATTCCATATTCAGTTTATGTAACTGTAAATTTATACTGATATACACCCCATTCCAATATGGCGGATACACGGCCGGAGCATTGGGGCGAGACACGAAAACGAGGGTAGTTAGGCGGAAGTCGATGTCAAGAAGGGCATGAGGCGGGAATTTCGCGCAAGTTTTGAAGTGAGTTTGTTTTTCCGAGAGGGTTGGAATAAATAGATTTTATCCCCAGAGAGTTAGAAAATATGGCGGATATTCAGGCTATCGTTTTCACTGAAGAATATATCCCTCAGTGAAAATGATAGCCTGAATATCCGCCATGGCATGATCAAACACATGAATTATTAATGGTTTGAGAAGGGCATATAAAGATCCGAGCCGTCTTTATAGTCGTTATAACACGGACATGAAGTTTATAAATGACTTCCATAAAAACTATACTTTTATTAAATTTCTTGTTCGCAAATTAGGATCCTGACCTCAATGTTTTACCAATGCGACCAAACTATCAATGTAGGACCCATTTGTTTTGCTCAGTACAGTAGTACTGTACTGAACAAAACAAATGGGTCCCACATTAATAATTTGGTCGCATTGGTATAACCATGAGGTTGGAAGTCTGTGTGTTTTAGCTTCCACTGTTAGATGAAGCATCAGTGTCTTCACATCAGTGTTATAGACATGCTGTTTTACATCAAATTCGATATACACCTGATTAATACTGAACATCAGGTCTTTATCACTGATATAGACCTGATGTTTTATTAAGCAGTCTTTATCGCTGATGTAGACCTGACGTTTTATTAATGAGTGTCTTTATCACGGATATAAAACTGATGTTTACTGGGGTATAGCGAGGCTTTCATGTGGTGTCGTTCATCATACATGATTGGCTAGTACCCTTATGAATCATTAATGAGATATAGAATATTTCTTATACAATTCTGATGATTAGATCCCTCCGAGGAAATCCGGTCCTTGCAAATTTATTGAGATATTATGACGTAGAACCCGACCTTGATCTCTTGTCCTCAGGCCCCCTAATTTCTCCCTCATCAAACAGGATTTACTGCTGTGGCTTTATCAGAAGCTTTGGAACAGTATACGCATTGTATGTAAGTGGTTTAAAGTAATTTATTTTGCATAACAGATATGGAAATTGCTCCGTTTATGTTCAGGGTGAAAGGAGCCTGTAGGCCAAGAGTGTTTCTATGGCAACGTCATGATTTACACAGCTAATGATGTGTATTTTCCTTAGTGTCCAAAGTATTAATTGTTCTTACCGAGTATTCCTAGAGATATTCTTCATTTTGTGATTTGTCTCCTAACACGATTACGTCATATGCATATCATCTCATTTGCATATTGTAAAAAGCTCGTAATATATCTCCAGTATGCACGAGAACAGATATTGACTAACAAAAAATGTCATCCCCCTCATTTCGAAAGTTTTCAAATGGATAGAATAAGCTAGTTTGGTTCAATACTAATCCACTGGATAGCGATTTATCCCGAGTGGATAGCGTTATCCACCCAGTTTGAACAACCGAGCCCAGGTTTCGGCCTGTACCGATTGTGCTCGGCAATTTTGAAGCAACTTTTGGAGTTTAGAGCAACTTTTTGTGGTGCGAGCAACCTTGAGCAACTTTTGCCTTCAGGAGCAACTTTTGAACAACAAATGAGATTATCGGAGTTATAGACCCTATGCATAAGTCCTGGTAACTAGCATGTCAACGAGGCCGGTAGGTCCTCTGGAATGTTGAAATTAAGCGCCCGGGGAGATTAACAATGCCGTTAATTTGCTATGCGCCTGGCTGGTTGTACTATAAAGAAAAATAAAGGATATATGAGGACAGATTAGCAACATTTTTCAACTAAACAATCATGTTCAACACGTTTCACACCTCCTGCTAGTATTTCAACTTCAACATTCCAGAGGACCTACCGGCCTCTTTTTCGTGTTGTGACCGCGCGAGTTATGCATAGTGTGTATTGACACTGATAAGTTAACATTTACTTACAGTTGATCGAATTTATTATGTTAATAAATACATTAGTCCTTCATGATTCAAACGTCGAACATTTCATGCGCCGAACGCAATTGAAACAAAAGATAATTAGGCGGCTTCTTTTGATCTCATCAGGTTCGGCGCATGAAAAGTTCGACGTTTGAATCGAATCTTTGGCCTACGGCAAACGTCGTACTAGCCATGAACTTTATTAAGTCGAACCTATTAATTTTGAAATAGGCTCATGGATAGTACGACTTTTGCCGCAATTGAGATCGACCTTTTCAATAGGTACGAGTCCGGCATGAGGTTCGAGTAGCCAAGTCGGGAATTACGACTCTGGTGCGACTTTACGGCAAACGTGGTTCTTAACACGCGCCGAACTAAATTCATAAATTATGTAAAATAATAAATTAATCATGCAAATCGTAAGGATTGTGCCAAAACCGCGAAAACAACATCTTCCCCATCACTCAAACACTGATTCTCCCCTGGTGAGCATGCGCTGTACAAAGGCGATTTCGAAGGCGAAAGGCCTATCGGAAGTCATTGCCGCATGACGCTCTGCCGTAAATGTGTAGTTCGTGCTTGAACGTCACAAAATACATTTGCCTTAAATGCGAAATGCCCTTTTTTAATAAATGCTCACTATTCGAATGAAGACGCGTCTGGCTGTCCCAGGCGCCTGAATGCCGGCAGAAGCATTGGCTAATGCGAATGTTGCGATATAGCTCGCTTTGAAACGCTTCTACATGTACCATATGAAGTCAAACCATCCAGAATGTCGTTGAAAACTGCGGCATGATCGACTATTAACAGCAATGTGTGAATCGCAACCGCTAGAAACACGGCCAATAACACCACTTGCAGTAACAACTGAGCCATCAGGGGTCTCCTATACACGGCACCGAGTGATGTGTTGAACGCCATTCTTCAGTTTCTGTTTTGGACAATCATTTTCCACAGAAAGGCCATTCTTAGATTCGACCGAGCGCTGTATTTCGCCATATCACTAGCCGCGGGCGAAAAGTGAAATGCGCCAGGACACGTGTTAGTTCCCGTGATTTAATTAGGCGCAAGATCGACATATGTTCGACGTTTGCTGCCACGTCGGCCCTAAGTCGATCTTCTACCGAACCTATTTTTTAATAGGATCGGCGCGACTTAAGTTCTACGTTTGCCGTAGGCCTTAGACATTCGTAAATGATTTACTTTCCTCCATTCTCATCTCACTGATCCCACGAACAAAACAGTGGCTACTTTCAAATAAATGCTGTCAAAGAACAGTACCGTAAAATGTCCACCATTTCTAGCCACCATTTTGTTGCATGGTTGACAATGGCTACGATTGTTCAGTTGGCAACGTTTGAGCAATTAGCCAAGCATAATTTCCGCAATTTAATTTAGGAGCACAATCGGTCCAGCCCGCCCAGGCCCTTGATTTGCTGCAGACTCATTCTACTTGTCCGAGCTACTCAACACACTGTAAAAATTAAAATCATTGTATATTGTCCTGATTGTATATAATTTATAAAGTAACATTATTGAGGGCATATACAAAAGTGAAATCTTTCAATTCAGCCTTCTTTCCGTTGTCCGATGATACTGAGCTATTACAATTGATGTTGTCTGGGAGATATAGGGATTAGGACAATAAGGAATAATTAGGGATTAGGGTATACGATCGACCTGGACGACTTAGCTTACGGTTTATTTATCCATATTTAGCCTGTGTATAGCCGCCCGACATTAAAAAAAATCCCCTATTCCCTACTGTCAGGGGCGGATTTAGGGGAGGGGCTGAGATACATGCCCCCGCACCCCCTAGCTAATCGCGCCTAGCGGCCCCCTCTTTCTGCTTTTCCTGGATCCGCCCCTGAATATCATTTCCCTAATGCCCTATTCCCTATCTCATATATGGGGTTAACTGACGACTGACAAACGTCGCCCTAAAATTGATGTAATCGACAACTGACAAATAGCCGAAATTTTAACTAACAAATGTGAATTCGCTGACAGCTGACAAACTGGAGATCTAGCTTTAAAATTGCATTCTTGGTGCTTAAGTGACAAATAGCTGAACTTTTAAATACAACTGATATTTGTATACCCCATCTATAGATCCTCCGTGATAAGTATGTTTTACTAAGAAATATAGAGCAGATTTCGTACGAGTGGGACAAACTACGGTGTCCGTAGTTTTACCGTTACCGATTAGATATTCAGCAGGACAAAAACAACAGGGAAACCATTTCAAATTAAAGTGCAACTAACCCCTTTTGCAATTTTTATGCATATGAAACTTTGAAAGGTTTTGAGTACTTCTGCGAAGAATTTTTTGGTTTACAGAGAATATTCTATGTTCTAGGCTTGTTTGAAATGGTGAAAATTTGACCTTTCCTGACCCATGACCGCGTAAGAAAAAGCCTGGGTCGATTCTGGATCTTACGTCACCTCATTAATGCATTATTCTCCATGGCGCCTTTCTATCACAACAACATCGATATATAGAAATTTATACGGTCTGTGAGTTGTTAGTAAAGAAAACAGTTATTTTAGACAAAATGCTAAACATTTATTCAACTTATTGCAAAGTCGAATGAATTAGATGACGTAAGATCCAGAATCAACCCAGGCTTTTTCTTACGCGGTCATGGGTCAGGAAAGGTGAAATTTTCACCATTTCAAACAAGTCTAGGACATAAAGTATTCTTTGTAAGCCAAAAATTTCTTCGCAGAAGTACTCAAAACCTTTTATAGATTCATATGTATAAAAATCGCAAAAGGGGTTAGGTGCACTTTAAGTCACTGCATGCCGTACAGCAACTGTGCCGTAGTCATTGCCGTAGTTTGACTAGCCAGCTGCGAAAGCACCCACATCTTTGTGCTCGCTCCAACGGATTCCCCAATGCGGCTGCAGTGGGATAAGAAATTTAGCGCTCCCTAATTTGCTTGGACTATATAGTAGAAATTGATTCACGTTTCGATACAATTGATCGAGGAAAATTGAAACCGAGCTGTCTGGTTAATATTTTTATCTTTCCAGCTCAGTACACTAGTTTAGTTGCGAGGGAAGGATCGGCCGAAAAACTAAACAATCAGATATACGAAGACTGCAAGGCTGATATCGATCGAACGGCTGTACGATGTTATTATATTGTATTGTATATTTCGGTTCGACAGCCGAACGAACCTTCTTAAGGCAGTGTAATATGAGACCAACAAAAACGGGTTCATGGGCGTAGGGAGGTCCTGAAATTGGGGGAAACTGGGAGGGGGGAAGGGAGCAAAATGATGAATTCTGCCGGGACGTTTTCATTGGTGACTTCAATCTCTCTTCTGAGACTGGACAGGGGGGCAGCTTCCCCCCTCAGTGACAGGAATAAACAAACGTGCAGTGCAGTACAAACACACAAAGTATGGCTATTTGGACGTGTGCTGTAATACAGTGATTATGTATATATATGCACGTTAATTTGAGTCTGCGCACAACACATTAACCAGGCTTTATCTTGACGTCATCATGTTGACGAATTCTGCAAAAAAAAGAAATTTTAGTTTGATGGAGAAAAGAACGTATTAGCTTATAATAATATAAAGCTGCCGCCCTGCATGATTATGGGCTCCTGATAAAACTAAATCCATGTAATTGTGTCAATTTCTCTTTTTTAACTCGATAAATCTTTAAAAGTTGCATTCTCAGAGTTTTGAAGTGAAATCCAATGATTTTGATGGGAAATTAAACTTTATTTGGAATTTCGTTTCATGGGCGCCATGTTTGAATCCCAGAGAGGGACACCAAGATGGCGGCCGCATACTAAATACTTTAAAATTGTCGAACATTCGTTGGCCCACAGCTCCGTTAGTAAATAATCTAATGTTCCTATATTTGGGTTATAAGTGTATTTTTGGTAGTTCTACAGGACCGAGATATTTATTTCATTTTATAAATGCAAACCAATTTTGCGATCTGGGTCAACTTGGACCCAGTACCTCCGCATGCACATATAATACGTTTGACTTTCTCAAAGTCCTTTCCAATCATCCTTTTTTATTGCCGCTTGCAACGCGCCAAAATTTGCCGCTGGATTGTTTGACCGGTGACGTAGCAGCAGCCTAGCCAATAGAAAGCATGGATTAGGACGGAAGGTCGTGAAATGTTACAGCTTTAGCACCATTTAAAACTTCAAGCATGATCACGGTGAGATCGCATAAATCAATTTTCGCGCCAGAATATTTAATTAGATTCGAATCCTCACAAGTGAAACAAGTCGACCTCTTGCGACGTCGTCGCTCGAAGTAAATAAAACAAAGAGGTCGACTTGTGGCAAATCTAATAATACCACCTGACGTCATAAACATGAGTTCCCCCTCCTCTCCCTCCCCGGAAATCGTATTCATACCATCATAATCAACTTGACCATCGCCATCAGTGTCGGCCTCGCGAATCATTTCCTTGACCTCCTCGTCCGTCAGTTTTTCTCCAAGATTCGTCATGACGTGTCTCAGTTCCTCCGCGCTGATAAAACCGTTGCCGTCTTTGTCGAATACTCGGAATGCCTCCCTTATTTCCTCTTCCGTGTCGGTGTCCTTCATCTTTCTGGCCATCATCGTTAGAAATTCTGGAAAGTCGATTTGCCCGTTTCCTAAATGCATGACAAAGAAGACGTATGTATGAGATCCCGGCGGCACACCTCCCGAGGGACCCCCATCTTCCAGCTGGATAACGAGGGGCGTTTACCATTCGTATGGAAAAACAGTTATATATTTCGGCGCGGTGAGAAATCAAATGGAACGGTTCTTCCCAAATTTTCGGAGAAAGGTAATACCTTCCGATGTATTACCTTTTTCTCGTTTTTACTATTAATAATAACCAGGCCTATAGGAGATATTACAGTTGAGTCTACGAACAGCAGTTAATTCAGCGGTATCACCTCCCCTGGCGCCAGGAAGCTAGTCCAGACCCAAACGCCTCACTTCAATGCGCCGATTCAAACTGTGTATCTAATGCGGGTATCAGCGGCCATCCCGAGGGGGCGGCCCCCGGGCACCCAGGGGCATTTGTCACAGCAGCGATGACAAATACATGCTAAACTCCTCGGGTGGGGCAGAAAATTGTGACAAAAAACCCCACCCCTGGGGCAACCTGGGCAACATATTATAAGTATTAGAAGCTAAACGTTTTAGAAGTGTCAAAAATCTTAATAGTGTTATACAAATATTATCCTTTATTTCTTTGTTCTGTCTTCCGACAGTGGATGGCTTAATTTAATCTCTTAATTTGAATGATAATGATATGACTTACCTCAAGGACAAAGAAATCGAAGAACGTCGATCGATCGAGCGAGTCACACAGCGGTCAAACGTCTGCCCATGCGTCAAAAGTCTTGCAACAACAACATATTCCAAAAAAATTCAAAGCGAGCCGGCGGCCGTCACTGTTCACACACCCGTTTTCAAACCTTGAGAACCTTTCTGGTAAATTACGAAAACGTTTGGTAAACTCACAGTTTGAAGTTTGTTCAATTTCCCGTCGACTGTGAAAATATAAAGCTTAACTTTCACGTATTTTTCTTAACTTTTGGGGGTAGAAGTTCACTGTAATATGTTTTAAGGTAAATTTTGCGCGGGAAATTCGCGCAGCCGCCCACCGCGCAGACGTTTGACCGCTGTGTGGCGAGTCCTGTGGCGAAAACCGCTGAACGTTGAGACAGCAGATTACGTGCAAACCCCGTGGGTATGTCCCCGGGGTATTTTGACGAAAACGCAAAAGCGCTCTAATGCCCCGCGTGTGGGGCATGTTTTTGCTACAAATCCCCTGCTAAGCCCCTGGGTTGCCCGTGGGTTGCCCGGGGGTCGCCCCCTCGGGATGGCCGCTGATACCCGCATAAATTAGCTGTGAGAGGCTGTTGGTGTCACAAGAATGACGGTTTTCGTTACATCGAAGTGAGGCATTTGGGTCAATATATACCGCTAAAACTGCTATTCGTAGACTGTAATATCTCCTATTTCTGTACCATTTATTTAGACCACCAGTTCCAGGCTCTTTGATCGTGGTTATCTGAAGAATTATAAATGGTACAACTTCCGTACATTCCGTTTGCCTGGTGACAAAAAAGGCTGTACAGTTCCATTTGATGGAAACTAATTCTTACCGAAAATTCCATACAAATGGAAACGCTCGGCATGAGTTGTCCCTTTTCTCGGCCATGAATTGCGTATCTTGAACAACAAAGCGCCATCCGGCCCCAAAAGAGGAAAGACAAGGTAAAGGGAATATATTTTTTATATCCAAGTCTGATTGGCGTTTCATAACTGAATTCGGTCGCATTTAATTACATATCAAACAACGAGTGTCGAGTTAGAGGTCTGGGACCTAGAAACCGCCATTTTGAATATCCTGGCAGCTCTTCCAAATATGGAATATGGAATTTTCCTAATATGGAAAAGGCCGCGGGAAGTTCAAAACGACACTTGCTTGCTGTTTTATTGATATGCATACCGGCGCGCTAATCGAGTTCGAATAGAGCGGTTTTCAGTTGAGTGCAGTAAAACCAAAACCAAAGTAATTCCATAGCCAATCACAGGAGCAACTGAAAACACAATGAGCCAATCACGAACTGAAGTAATTCACGATTGCTTTTACTTCAACCAAATAAGAGGCAAGTCGCCAATACTGCATGTCGCTAAAACAAAACCTGATTACGTGATTGCGTTTGGTTTTAGTTTAGAACTTGATTGGCTTGGATAACTGCATGGTAAACATTTCTCACAGCAAATAGAAAAGCTATTAAGCAAACGCAAAACCAAAGCAATCACTTGTTGCTTTCGGCACTCGCCGAAAACCGCTCTAAATTAAACGAAGAGAACATATTGGAGATTCCCTCTCTTACTTATGCTCTTTTGGATAAACTTAATTAAAAATGAAAAAAGCGTTTTAAATAGAATTCAAAATTAAATCATCTGACTGAGCTGCCTGTGGTATAATACAGTTCCTCCCCTACCCTCCCAGTTCCTCCCCTATAATACAGTCCCTCCATCCTTCCACCATACCACAGTAAGCCCGGTCAAATGATTCAATTTTCGTGAGGCTTTGAAAACAGAATAAATTGATATCGAAACCCTTATAAGGGTGAAAAATCGTAAAACGTATACCCCTTCCAAGGCTTGAAACTGAAATATGAGACCCTACTGAAAGGGACAAGTGAATACTCAGAATTTAATGAACAGATCGCTTTTACTCTTAGTCTGTGTAATGCTTTAGATTGGTACATTTATCGGGCGTTGAGTTGAGTGCATACATATCAAGAGTTAGGGGAAAAAACCATACCCTATTTAAGGATCGGATATTTTATTTAAGGATGATAATACAAAATATGAGACCCTATTTAATTAGGGTCCGGCAACTCAAAAACTATACCCTATCCCGCGGCATATACCTATATGGCTCCCCCCCTGGGAATTAATCGTTTACAGCTATTTCGCATTTACGAAAGAAGAAGTGATAAATGAATCAAAGCACTTAAAAGAGGCAAAACACCCGGAAGAGATTTTATTAACAACGAATTCCTGAAGGTCAGTCCAGTAAACTACTATCGGAAACAATAACTATGTTATTTAATTATATTCTAAACTCGAAAATATATCCTAAAATTTGGGCCTTTGGATACATAACTCCTATTTATAAAAAAGGCACGAAATCAGAGCCAGGAAACTACAGAGGAATTACAATCCTGTCCCACCTAGGAAAACTTTTTGCTCTGCTATTAAATACACGGCTAGTTAGCTACTTAGATTTTCACAATATTCTGCCTCAAGAACAAGCAGGTTTCAGGAAAACATTTAGAGGTACTGACAATCTTTTAGTATTAAAAGCGCTGATCGACAAATATATAAAGACAAACCAAAACCCAGGAATACTTTTTTGTACACTTGCTTCATCGATTTTAGCAAAGCCTTCGATAACATATCACCTGACAAATTATACACAAAGTTAAACAATATTGGTATAAACGGTATATTAAAGACATGTACAGCAAAGACTCCGCGTGTGTTAAACTTGACGGGCACATCTCCCGAGTTTAGCAAGGATGCATGTTGTCACCTACCCTTTTCAATATATATTTAAGCGATCTAGCCTAGCCTCCTCCGCAGGCATCTATCAGATTTAAAAAATCGTGAATTGGGTTACCTGAAAAATCGTGAATTGGGTTATCTCCCTCTCTTTTCTTCACCTGCCACAGGGAGCCCATAATCTGATTTCCTCAAAAATTATAGATGCCTGCGGAGGAGGCTAGATCTAGCAAACATTCTTAACAAAGACAAAGACGCCCCCGAACTAAACAATAGAACCGTTAGTTGCTTACTATACGCAGACGATTTAGTAATTATCTCAAAGTCTCAGCTGGGATTACAAAACAATTTAAAATACCTACTGGATTACGACAAAGCCAACACGGTCTCTGCATCAACGAAAGTAACACAAAAGTAATAATATTTAACCCTAATGGTGGAAAACTAAATCGTTATTTATTTAACGTTGGGACAACCCCGATTGAGAACGTAACTAAATATAAGTATTTAGGACTGACTTTAAGTGCCTCTGATCATTTACTATAGCAAAACAAGAGCTGAAAAAAGGTTGCACTAAAAGCTTTTTACTCACTACGCAAGAATATGGGAATTTCATTTAGAAGAGACTTGCCACTTACCTTACACCTATTCGATACCCTAATAAAACCCATTCTCGCATATGGCTCTGAAATTTGGGGTCTATAATGAATCACGTTACCCAATAGAACAAGTACACACAATTGAAAGTTCTGTAAACAAATCCTAGGCGTAAGCAAAAGAGCAGTGAACATAGCTTGCCGTGCAGAATTAGGCCGTTTCCCCAACATTATCGAAGTAAAATTTAATTAAGGCATTATCATTCTGGGCCCGCCTTCTAACATTAGACGAAAATAGAATCGCAAAGCAAGCCTACTTAGATATGCTAAGTCACACAAATTCAAAGAACTGGGCAATGCAAATTAAAGCTATATTATTTCAGAATGGCTTTTGCTATTGCTGGGAATCCCAACAAGATGCCGTTATTGATGAAAACGAGATCAAGCGGTTTTATAAATATACTAAACAAAAGACTAGAGGATATTGAAACTCAAGACTGGAGATCAAGCATCTTCGATGATGAATCTAGATATCAGAGTGAGGGAACACATTAAGAACATTCCGTGAGTTCAAAACAGAATATAAACATTGGAAGTTAAAAACATAAATCATCGCAGAGCACTAACTAAGTTAAGAATAAGCGACCATATTTTTACAAATTGAAAGAGGCCGTTAAAACAGAATTTATGTGAGTCCTGAATTGAGAATATGCCCACAATGTCAAATTATGGAAAACGAAGAACAATTATATTCTGATCTGAGAAATTCTCTCTTTCAAGATATAAACAAAAAAATAACAAACTATAAACTAAGATTTAATCGCACCAAAAAAGCATAAGCCAGAAATAGCAAAATACATCTACGAATGTTAGAATGTTTCAAAGTTAGGCAAACCATCCCTGTATAGAATATTGGAGAAGTATGCCTATGTACAGTCTGTCGCTTGGCACTCTAATAAAATATGTATTGTCTTGTCTATTGTCACGGGCCGAACGGCAAACGACATTAACTGTCCAGTCGGTGAAAACAAGTAAACTACGGTGTAATACGAAAATTTATATGAAGGAACCATTAATATTCGTCTTACGTTTCTGGCTCCCAAAAACCTGAATAGGTTATGCATGACGATGTCACGCTTAGCTTTTGTGATCACCACCAAGCCTCACTTTTGTGTTCAGAGGAAATGTTGTGTCAAAATGAGGCTTGGTGGTGATCACAAAAGCGTGACATCATCATGTATAAGGCCTATTGATGGGTTGAGAGGAAATGTTGTGTCTAAGTGAGGCTTGGTGGTGATCACAAAAGCGTGACATCATCACACATAAGGCCTATTGATGTGTTAAGAGGAAATGTTGTGTCAAAGTGAGGCTTGGTGGTGATCACAAAAGCGTGACATCATCACACATAAGGCCTATTGATGTGTTAAGAGGAAATGTTGTGTCAAAGTGAGGCTTGGTGGTGATCACAAAAGCGTGACATCATCACACATAAGGCCTATTGATGTGTTAAGAGGAAATGTTGTGCCAAAGTGAGGCTTTGTGGTGATCATAAAAGCGTGACATCATCACACAAGGCCGCCTATTGATGTGTTGAGAGGAAATGTTGTACCAAAGTGAGGCTTGATGGTGATCACAAAAGCGTGACATCATCATGCATAAGGCCTATTGATGTGTTGAGAGGAAATGTTGTGTCAAAGTGAGGCTTGGTGGTGATCACAAAAGCGTGACATCATCACACAAGACCTATTGATGTGTTGAGAGGAAATGTTGTACCAAAGTGAGGCTTGGTGGTGATCACAAAAGCGTGACATCATAATGCATAAGGCCTATTGATGGGTTGAGAGGAAATGTTGTGTCAAAGTGAGGCTTGGTGGTGATCACAAAAGCGTGACATCACACATAAGGCCTATTGATGTATTGAGAGGAAATGTTGTGTCAAAATGAGGCTTGGTGGTGATCACAAAAGCGTGACATCATCACACATAAGGCCTATTGATGGGTTGAGAGGAAATGTTGTGTCAAAGTGAGGCTTGGTGGTGATCACAAAAGCGTGACATCATCATGGATAAGGCCTATTGATGTGTTGAGAGGAAATGTTGTGTCAAAGTGAGGCTTGGTGGTGATCACAAAAGCGTGACATCATCATGGATAAGGCCTATTGATGTGTTGAGAGGAAATGTTGTGTCAAAGTGAGGCTTGGTGATGATCACAAAAGCGTGACATCATCACACGTAAGGCATATTGATGTATTGAGAGGAAATGTTGTGTCAAAGTGAGGCTTGGTGGTGATCACAAAAGCATGACATCATCACACGTAAGGCCTATTGATGTGTTGAGAGGAAATGTTGTGTCAAAGTGAGGCTTGGTGGTGATCACAAAAGCATGACATCATCACACATAAGGCCTATTGATGTGTTGAGAGGAAATGTTGTGTCAAAGTGAGGCTTGGTGGTGATCACAAAAGCATGACATCATCACACACAAGGCCTATTGATGTGTTGAGAGGAAATGTTGTGTTAAAGTGAGGCTTGGTGGTGATCACAAAAGCGTGACATCATCACACATAAGGCCTATTGATGTGTTAAGAGGAAATGTTGTGTCAAAGTGAGGCTTGGTGGTGATCACAAAAGCGTGACATCATCACACATAAGGCCTATTGATGTGTTAAGAGGAAATGTTGTGTCAAATTGAGGCTTGGTGGTGATCACAAAAGCATGACATCATCACACATAAGGCCTATTGATGTGTTGAGAGGAAATGTTGTGTCAAATTGAGGCTTGGTGGTGATCACAAAAGCATGACATCATCACACATAAGGCCTATTGATGTGTTGAGAGGAAATGTTGTGTCAAAGTGAGGCTTGGTGGTGATCACAACGTATAACAGCGTGACGTCATCATGCATAGAGCCGTTTTCGGGTATATACTTCATGGTAGTGTTTCGTTCCATATAGTCTCCCTGCATAATACTGTAAAACAGTAGAGAAAATGGTTATGCAGGGGACTATATGGAACGACTACCATGAAGTATATACTGGTTTTCGATTGAGTGTCGAAAGTACTAACTGATTGCTTTGGTTTTGTGTTTGCTTAGCTTTTCTATTGGCTGGGAAAAATGTTTTCTAATTAATATTAATAGCCAAATGAATCAAGTTCTAAACTAAAACCAAACGCAATCAGGTTTTGTCTTAGAACATCTAGTAACATCTTGTAACATCTAGTACTTGAAGAAAGCTGGTTTGGCCAGCTGAAATATTGTAATATTCAATATAATATCCTACGTTGCTTTGACGTAGTCCTTGGACTTCGTATTTGGCTGATTAGATCTGACTTAGATCCAACGTAGCAACCAGCAGGATTTTCCTCCACGCGGTTCTTTGCCGTTTCTCAAGTTTGTCTTAGAGTCTAGCGGCGACAGTATCGACGATTGCGTTTACTTTGCCTCGTGATTGGTTCAAGTAAAACCAATCGTGAATTACTTCAGTTCGTGATTGGCTCATTGTGTTTTTACTTGCTCCTGTGATTGGCTATGTAATACTTTGGTTTTGGTTTTACAACACTCAACTGAAAACCGCTCTAAACTTTCAGCTACAACAACACCACAATCCATTTCGGTTTGGGAATGTCGCTTGTCGTTACTATGACAACCTTTTTCGAAATAGGCGGTGTACGTGTGCGAATATAACGCCTATCAACGTAGAATACCACTGTCGGCGAATTTTGATATTTACCGCGAACTCAGTGTATGAGGGTCTGAATGGGGTTAACTGACTACTGACAAACGGCCTTAAAAATAACTGACAAATGACGATTTGTTTACTGACAACCGAAAAATAACTGACAACTAACAAATTTGTTTTTTGTGGATCAAACATTGTAAATTTTCTCTAGTAATGATAAACTAGGGCTAACTGACAAGTGGCCAAACTTTTAACTGACAACTGACATGTAGACCCTCCCAACCCCATTCAGACCCTCTTGTATGGCTATTGGAAGGTGGAAATCAGTGGAAAGCATTAAAATGGGACAAGAAAATTCCATAAAATTCGTTTAAAACAAAATATCAAAATTCGTCGACACTTTATCGCTATATTTACCCGCCGATTAACGTACCGTCAGTATCCACCTCGTTTATCATATCTTGAAGTTCGGTTTGCGTTGGTGTTTGTCCCAGAGATCGCATTACTGTCCCCAGTTCCTCTGTTGTGATGGTACCGTCGCCATCCTTGTCGAACAAGGAGAAAGCCTCCTTAAATTCTAAAAGAAGAAGAAATATGTTTTCTGCCAACTTAACCATGCACTGTCTGAGCTTATTGGCTGCTCCCACTAAGGGACCGTAGGGGCGGGCTGGAGGAAAATTAAACAATACCAAGAAACATTTCCCTGCCCCCCTCCCTCCCCCCCCCCCCCCCCCCTACGTAACTCGAACTGCAAATGGTTAGACCTTCACGTCTTCTCGAATAAGGACGTAAAATCGTAGGTCCCACGTCGGCCTCAAGTTTATCAGTCTCACCAGACTGTCACGAGTTACCGACGTTAAAGTGCCTAACCCCCCCATTTTTTTTTATTCAAACTTCATATTAAACTATTCTTTAGAACTTAAAGCAAATGGGAGTCTAAAACTCAATTTTATTTACGGCCTTTCAAAGTTGAGAACCAACACACGTGGCCGGCAGTTTCAATTCCCTTTGGGGGTCTGGAGACTAGTGTCCTGTGACGTGTATGTAGCAAGGCGTCCTTCTACTCCAGACTTCGCACTCTACGACTCGTGTTCTGGTATAACTTTACTTCTCTAATATTGTCAACAATGACTTCATCTAGCTCAGACTCCGAAAGCGGTAGAGGATTATGAGCTGGAGGAGGAACTGATGCCACATGACGTTACAACTCCAGGCCCTCACCAAGACACTCGCTGATATTCCAACTGGAAACAGGGAGCCCAAAACGGATGCTTTCCCTAACTTTGACGCCACTATCTAGTTTTCCCCCACTTTTTTTCAATTCTTAGTCAGAGCGCTATACAGAATCCATATAAAAAAGTAACTTTTGGGGGTTATAGGCACTTTAAAGGTTGCTTTACAAGAATTGAAAGCAAAACTGAAAATCTTAAAGGATCATTTGGGTTCCATGCAAACTGAAACAGTATCAATATTAAGGCAAGTAACTTCCAATAGCCAGATTATAGGAATCTATTCTCTTTTGCGCAAATACTATTTAAGTAGGATCAGAACTTGGTGTATGAGCTCCACTTACCAGCAATTTGTTCCTCTTTGAGGTCTTTTGTGAGCTAATAGAAAGAATCAAATTAATTGTCGAAGGTCAACTTTCTAGCAGAGTGAAGCGGAAATAAATATGTGCAACAAATATTGATTTTTTGCGAAATCGTAAAATTATACAATGCAAAACAGAAAGCAAATAGATATGTTTTGCACAGTACTCATCAGTCGAGTTGAGTGCAAGGCCTGAAAAACCAAACAACGACCAAATAGTTTCGTCTTTTCAGTCTTGTCATAACGCGCCTCCAGTCGCAATATAATTTAATCGATGGAAAGAACAAGATCGAGAAGTGTCTGTTTTGTCAAAATAAAATAGAATGTAGACCATATTTTAATTAATTTTACTACTTAGGATTTTTACGTTTGAAAATATTAATAAACTAAATGTATCTATATTTACACGCAAGATAATGAATTACACGACTGGTATTCCTTCCATATATGTTTACTGATGTTCTTATCCCACTAACAAATATACACTTACATAATACAAGATATTCAGCCAATAAAAATGTTTAGATCAAGTGTAAGACTGAACAGGTTACGGTAAATTCTTTAAATATTTAGCATCATCGGAAACTATTCCTTTCTTTCTATTTTAAACTGAGATCTATCGGATAACTCTTTTTAAAAGCAAATATAAAACTCATTATCTCATGAATCATCAAACCTAATTGTCATGTAAGTTCTTAGCCATAAATAAGCGGTCTGGCTTTTCCCCCAATAGCATTGTTGTTATTATTATCAGTTCTTGATCTTCTTATTCCTTCTTATTCAGTTATTCTTCTTCAATATATATATTAACCCTGTTTTCATCAAACTCTAGCCTTGTTATTATTATTATTATTTGGAGCGCCTATACATTTCAAACCTAAATCTTTTTTTGTATATAATCGATGTATGTGGCTACTATTTATTTTAAATTTTTAGTCTATATATAATTTCTATGATTTCAGTAGCCAGCTCGGAAGCCTTCTACTGCTCTCACTATCTATCTAACTGTCAGTCCTCTCATTATTCCCTTAGCTTGTTGTTTATCTAGTGTGAATACTGTGTGAATCAGAACTTTGAAGCGAGTGAAAAAAGCACCACAATTACTCAACATTTTATGAATATAAAATAACTTTACATGATCCGATCCAGTGAGCACAGCCACAGTCTGTGTAGCCAGCGTTCAATTATCTTATACAACAGCGGGCGCTTTCAGTCCTTTTATTTCATTGTTGGCAAAATACCTAACTTATTATTATGGTTTTAGTAGTTATAAATAATGTTAGGTAGTTAACCAAAGCATTTCTGGAGCTATCATTCACTATCAGAACCGTTAAGTTTGCCTAATGGTTCCAAAGTAATGTTTCGGAGAGAACAAAATGTCGATATTTGTTCTTTAAGTTTCATTAATTACCTATAACAAAGTGCTGTATCGAGATACTTTGAATTCTCTGAATTAAATGTTCTAAGCATTCCTTCAACGATAATTACATACATTTTGGGCAAATGAGAAGAGATGCACATTAAAGTAAAGCATCGAGAACTACTTACCGACATTCTAAGCTGTTGTGAATTCAAAATTTCCAGAAGTAATTGAGTAGTTTGATACATACGTGAGATATTATGTTTTATGCTCAAGCCTATGATTGGTTGATTTGAACAATAATTTCATGAATGATTGCAGTCAACTGCGTCAGTTAATGCTGTTTGTTTGTACTAAATTACATTAACTGCGACAAGCAGCAGAGCGAACCAGTCTTATGAGTGTGAATTTTTTGGTAATTAATGTTGCAAAGGTAAAGGTATTCATTGATATTAGTACAAATTATATGTGAGTACCGTGATTCTAATGCGCTTCACAAGGTTATTTTTTGTGATACGGACTGCTATTGTGGTACAATGTGATGCGTGTCTGGAACAATTCTAAAGTACTCTTTATCAAAATAACACAACAGATCATTTTACGTATTAGAAGAGGAAGGCCAACAGCTTATACGTTACTGCCCAATGACGCGGCCGGGATTCGATCCCCGGCCCCAGAAAAACACTGCCACTGGATATATCCTCTCGGCACGGGAAAATGCAACCATTTACAGTCTTTTAAGAACTTCTTAAATGTGAGCATTGCTTTTGTAAATTAAGGTCTCTGTAAATTTGTACAAACAGTTGTAAATAAGTAGAGAATTTTACAAAAGGTCTATAAAAATTCACACAAAATCTGTAAAAACATATATTTTATAATTTACAGTTTAATTTTACAGACCATTTACTGTCATCTTACATTAAACTGGAAACCACTGTACCTTCGACGGCGCTATCATCGCTGTATTACTATCTTCAAATGCTTAAATAGCATGGTGGTCAACTTTAATTTAAAGAAGAATCACGACTTTCATACATATAATACACGCCGTCAGCACAATCTACATTTACCGGCCATTCGCACGTAGGAATTGGGGACAGCAGAAGTTTAATTACCTACCATGCACTATTAGACTGGAACTCTTTAGACTCTGAAGTTATACAATCAACTACATTATCAATTTTTAAATCTTACTGGCACATAACTTAATTTCATAATAACCTTGTTCTATTTCTATTTTATTTCAACTATTTATCTTTTCTGTTTTCCATATAATAGTGAAATAATAGTGAAATTTGTAATACAGGACCTCCTTGAAAATCACAAATTGTGAGTGGAGCTTTCCTGTCAAAATATTATTATTATTATTATTATTATTATAGTTGTTCAAAGTCTGTAAATGGATGGATTTGTCCAGTTCTATTAGAGTTCTTGTAAAAAAACTAGTGTATATGTTTCTAAATGTCGGTAAACAAAGCACAGGGCTATAACCCCACTGATCTCTGTGATGAAAAGGGGATGGTGTATAGTGGTTCAGCGCTTCGCCTCTCACCTCTGTGGCCAGGGTCACAGCCACATAGCGGTCAAAAGTCTGCGCGTGGTGGGCGGCCGCGCGAATTTCCCGCGCAAAATTTACCTTAAAACATATTACAGCATTTATTACAGCGTTTAAAAAAAAAATCGGCTTGTGAACTTCTACCCCCAAAAGTTAAGAAAAATACGTGAAAGTTAAGCTTTTTTATTTTCACAGTCGACGGGAAATTGAACAAACTTCAAACTGTGAGTTTACCATTTGTTTCCGTAATTTAAAAAAAAGTTCTAAAGGTTTGATAACGAGTGTGTGAACAGTGACGCCGCCGACTCGCTTTGAATTTGTTTTGGAATATGTTGTTGTTGCAAGACTTTTGACGCATGCGCAGACGTTTGACCGCTGTGTGCCGTCACAGCAGAATGTTGTGCACCGCTGGCCGAAAAAAACGAAGGCTCTGGTTTCAAGTACGAATAGCCGAGGGTTTAAACTTTTTAAGTAAATACCTTTATAACTGTTACAGTCTTAGGCTTAGCTCTTAAGTTGTTATCTTGTTTTTCGCGAAACATTTCAGGTATATACGCGTACGTACTTAACATTAGAAACAGGGGTGATTGCCTCTGATTTCTTTCAGTTTCGGCGCGTGGGAAACTGGGACTGAGACGTGCGCGCGATATCATCAAAAGCACATGCTCACCATAAGGTGAGTTCAGTTTATTGCTCCGGGGGTTTCTCTGCGGGTTCGCCGGTTTTCCTCCCTCCTCAAAAACCAACCTAAATTCCAATTCGACCGAGAAATCCGTGTTCCCAATTAGTAGACCCATTCTGGGATCAGCTAGAAGACTAGACACGTAAATAAGGTTGTGTACTTTTGTTTTATTTTATTGCGTTGATAAAACAGCACTGGAACAAATGATCTTAAAGCAACAGGATTGCGCAATCACACGCCATCCCATGGACTGTGGCTTACTGCAGTCACTAGTTCTTCTGTGATGTCATTATATCGATGAATTCTGCAAATCATAAATGACTATCAGAAATAATCAATTTAATCAATCAATCGACCAATCAACCAACCTTCCAACAAACCACCCATCCATCCATCCAGCCTACCAACCAACCAATCACCCAACCAACCACTTACCCAACCGGCAACCAATCACCCAACCAACCATTTACCCAACCAACCAACCAATCATCCACCCAGCCACCCATTCAACCAACCAACCTTCCTACCAACCAACCAACCAACCAACCTCCCAACCAACCAACCAACCAACCAACCAACCAACCAATCAATCACTCAACCAGCCAACCATTCAACCTATCAACCATCCATCCAACCTACCAACCACCCATCCATCCAACCTACCTACCTACCTACCTATCAACCAACCAACAAACCTATACCTCCCGGTTAGCTCAGTGGTTAAGCTCCGGTCTGTTGCGCGGGAGGTCGCGGGTCCAAACCCCGGCCGGACCAACACTCAGGGTCTTAAAATAACTGAGCAGAAGGTGCTGCCTTTGTGAAACAACTGCAAATGGTTAGACCTTCACGTCTTCTCGGATAAGGACGTAAAATCGTAGGTTTCTCGTCGGCCTATCGTAGGTTTATCAGTCTCACTGAGACTGTCACGAGTTACCGACGTTAAATAAAGTAGCTTTACTTTACTTTTTTTTTCTACCTACCTACCAACCAACCAATCATCCAACCAACCAACCACTACCTATCAACCTACCAACCTACCGACCTACCAATCTACCAACCAACCAATCACCCAACCAACCAACCATCTAACCTACCAACCAACCTTCCAACCAACCACCCAACCAACCAATATAGACAAGGCGAGTGCCATTAACACTTTAATCATTTGCAATCCGTTCCTGAACTCACCTTCATAATTAACTTTTCCATCTCTGTTATTGTCAGCTACCATGATCATTTCATCAACTTCCTTATCTGTTATTTTATACCCAGCATTCTTCAGGGCATGTCTCAGCTCAGCAGTGCTGATCAAGCCGTTGTTGTCCTTGTCAAATTCGCGGAAAACTTCCCTGATCTTCTCTCTTCTGTTATTTGGTTTCATGCCCTTCATCAACGCGAGGAACTCTTGGAATTCGATAGTGCCATTTCCTGAAAAGAAGAAATAAGGGTGATCATATTCTCAGTGTGGAATACCAAACGATAAAGCCATAACTCCCTATATTCGGCTGGTAGGGGTGATCGTCGCGCTTTTTAGGGTTTGAAATCGGCGATTTAGTATTTTGTAGAGGTTGCCCAAGCGAAATCCATTTTTCAGGGTGATTTTTCGGGTATTTTTCGAGGTTTTCCGACGGTCACCCCTCAGTACCCTTTTTACCTTGAAGAATCCCCCCCCGGGGGGGCATAAACCCCCGTAGGGGGGTTCTCGTCGTATTTTTTAGGGGTTAAAATGCTTGGTAGTAGTTTGGTACCACCAACTGTAATTATTTGAAAGGTCCACAGTTGTGGTTATCGTGTGACTGCTGAGACAAGTACTACTTGTCAGAAAATAAAATTATTGTTTAATGATCTCTTGGCCTGGCTTTGCGCCTTGGTATTTTAACAGTGAATTACACTTGGATCAAATGTCAGTTAAGCTTGGTATCTCTTAAGGGTAAAACACATTTCAGTCACGCCCACAGACTCTGGTATCTTTGAACCACCCCAGGGCACCACCCCCAGGGCATAAATCACCAAAGAAACTGAGCAATGTCTTTGTAATAACACTTCTACATATGTTCTCATTTTACGACAATGAGCTCGAGCCGGTTGTTCCAATTTACATAAATAATTAATGTTGAATTGATAGTATTTATGTATTGCCGCAACAACAAGAAATATGATACTGAAAATACTGATTTGAATCATAACCATATTATGTCTTCTAGTTTTAATTGCTGGCTGTAAAACATAAAGTCAAAACTCTTGCATCTGATTCATAGCTTTTGGAAAGTTACTTATAAATGTTGCCTTTGTGGAATAGGGTATGATTTTGACATGGAAGTGTGAGACCACACTTATTCATTGACTGATTTCTCTTAGTTTCTCTTGTTATTTTGAGACTGATCTTCAAAATAAATCGAGAAAGAAAACAAATCACGGAGAATAATGTCATTGCATTAGATAACGCGTTCAATGCAGCGTGGTGCATAAAATAGGGTACACATTTTCGGGGTAGGACTGAAAAAGGTATATTTTAGTCTGAATTAGGGTCATGGTTTTGATACCCACCCCCCTCCCCCTCCGGGATAGAAATGCACGAACCATCAGCATCCATTTCCTGAATCATATGCTGTAGTTGAGCTTCTGATATGTGTTCTCCCTGAGAATGCATGACTGTGCCAAGCTCTTTTGCTGTGATCCTGCCATTGCCATCCTTGTCGTACAGGGAGAAAATCATCTTCCATTCTTCAGGGAAATGCAATCGCAAAAAAGAAGGAATTATATGATTACATGGATACGAACAAACATTCTCAAACTCATAAATAATTCATCAGGTGAATACAATAGAAATAATGACCATGACTAGTATTTAGAAATCGTTTCCAAATACAGCTCGTATTTCAAGACTTTGAGATCGCTAATTTTATCATTAAAGTGGAGTTCGAGAAGCCATGTGAAACACTCGGAGCTTGTTTTAGAAGCGAGTTTCTAAATACAGTGAGAAGGGGTTGAAAAACCTCGGTTTTCAACCCCGTCTCACCGTATTTAGAAATTAATCGGTTCCTGAAAACAGCCATCCAGGTACGGAAAAATTGATAGTTCGTTATATTTATTGGTATATGGTTTAACTTAAGGGAATGTCATTGGCTTTTTTCTAATATAACCGTTCGTGTAGCTTCCTCCGCAGGAAACTCCTAATATGACACTGGGATAATATAATAAGAAATTTGAATCACCGGGATTCGTGTGAAAGACTATCTGAGCGGGCTTCCTGTGGAAGGTTCAGGGGAGGGGGAGGGATCTCACAGGAATCCCGGTCCGCACAGGAATCCCGGTTATTTTATATCGGGACAGTGTTTGCGGAGGAGGCTCAGCTACCGTTCGTGTTTATTTGGGAAATGTAACGATAGCGCGCGCGTCCCGCCAAAAATTAACTCAACTATAACGAGACTCGCATTGATATGGTCATTCTGATTAACGTGGATAGTGAGATTATTTCAATACTGATAATCAGCCCATCTGGGGTTGAAGTCCTTACAATCACGGAGATCCTGTGCTCGCCTTTCAATGTTGTATAAAATGAGGAACAATTTAGCTTACGTCCTGCTTACGTAGATAGTACTAAGCTTCAATCTGTAACATACCGCTCCACTCGTTATTCTGGCCACGCATATAAGCCACCTGTTATTAATTGTGACTACTATAAGTACTCTTTTTATCCCAGAACACTGCAAGCGTGGAACAAACTACCTAGTGATATAGCCTTGTGCAGCTCTTTTTCTTTTGTTATCAGATTAGTAGTAGTATTCATTTATCTATTCTATATAGTAAGGCAGTCTAAAATGCTCAGATGTGAGCGTAGACTTATATCGGTAAATACATAAATAAATGAAATGAAATTGAGCTTGGAAACATCCTTTCAAAGTGAAGAGTTTCAGAAACTGGTAAAGCAGATTTGCTGAACAGCGCTCTCTGCATGCATTTTCGAAATACTGTACATAGAAGAAGATAATGTGCTAGTGTACAGCTTTCAAATAAAGTTTGTCCCGCACAAACGGCAAACGACGACAATAAGCGACATTCCCAGCCCGAAATGGATTGTGGATATAACTGTGCAGCTGTACGAAACGGATAAACTATGGTGTAATTCGAAAACCCATTCGCTGTACCATTAATATTCGTATCAGTTAAGATTTTTGACCAAAATATAATAATCTTTTACTTTATTTAAAAATTTCCTTACACTTTTTGTTTACCTTCACTTTCACCTTGTCTTCTTACCTCCACCCACAAAAGTGCCACACATACTCTTCCCTTGCACTATTCCCCACTTCCTCTTTCCTTCCTCCCACCCCCAATTTATCACCACCAGTTTATTTGTCTTCCCTCTTCCTCCCCTCTCCTCCCGCCCCAAACAACTGAGTCCGAATACCCGAACAACACTGATATAAAGAATTAACGTGGAATTCCCTCGTCAGCCGCAATGAATTTACCAGGTAAGAAGAAAAAAGAGCGGTCCAAGAATGCTCTCCTGATCATGAGGAATTCCAACTGTAACTGGGAGCTTACCTTATAAAGTACCCTTGAAGATAGTTCGTTAGTACCGACCACTTAGCTATGAAGTGAACCACTCCAGTGCTGAAGCAGAAGCTTATGAAGTAGCGTACGAACTGTACGATGACTCCGACAACCAGATGAAAGGCCCTTCTTGAGATTAATCAGAAGAACTCCATTTAATAGCTTGTTCATGTCGTCCATGTTAGTTAGCAGTTAGTCAGAGAGATCAGTAACAAAAACTAAATAATGGTTGTAGCTGAAAGTCTGGTGAATTCGTGCACAATCCATTTCGTCTGCATGGGAATGGCGTCGCCTGCTCTCAACGCACACGCATACAATTATAACTGGATGGGATCCCCGTAGAATTTCTATGGTTTGTGACGGCAGACTCACTCTAAAATATTTTGAGAGCCAGTTTCTAACTCGAGTCTGTAGCTGTCGGCCACTGAGTCTAGCCACCATAGCAGTTTACTGCACGGCTGGGGAATGGCGCTTAATAATTTATCGTTTGCCGTTTGCCGGGGACAACTGGTGTTGAAATAGTTCGGTATAACTAATGGTGCAATAAAGCCTAAAATGAATTTTTTTATCGTTTAGAATGTTCTAATCTCAAGTCGATTTTAAGTCTCAAGGACACAGGAAATGCATGGCATTTTAGAGAGTCAAATCAGCCCTCGCAAATGCGATTGGATCCGTGCTTTAACAACCTACCAGCAATTTGCTCTTCATCTGTAAGTTTCTAAAAAAACAATTGATAATTATAAACATTTGTTTGGCATTCCATGAAAAGCACTGACATATACAATTAATGTTATGTTTTATTTTAGTATTTATAAAGCATCTAAAAAGTGAGAACTATTGTCGTTGTTTGTTGGCTTATCTACCAAAGTAGATTGTCGAAATCTCGCTCGTTTCTTGTCAATTAATTCGAGAGCCGAGGTCATTTGAGTACTATAGACTAAAAAGACTGAACTACATTTATTTATATTCAGTGGTTTAGGGTATGATTAACTAAACTGAAGTAAGTAAGTAAGTAAGTAACTTTATTTAAGTGTCAAATGTATTCAGCTTTGCAACTAATTGGGGACACTGATAAACCTACGATAGGCCGACGAGAAACCTACGATTTTACGTCCTTATCCGAGAAGACGTGAAGGTCTAACCATTTGCAGTTGTTTCACAAAGGCAGCACCTTCTACTCAGTTATTTTAAGACCCTGAGCGTTGGTCCGGCCGGGGTTTGAACCCGCGACCTCCCGCTCAACAGACCGGAGCTTAACCACTGAGCTAACCGGGAGGCGTCGATTAAAGTATAACTAACTGCCGTGGGAAGCGACCAGATCAGCACTAGTTTTTACAGGAACTATAGTCACCCATCGAAAATATATTCAGGTTGATCCTTTAGCTTTTTTTTTTTTGGCTCTCTCCTTGGTATCAGTATAGACATTCAATGCCTGAACGAGGTAAGTCAGTCCAACACGGCGTGAGCACGGTAGTGTAGGATTAGGCGTTCGATCAACCTAGACTGCAGTAATTTGTTTTGTAAAAATTAATACGTTCAGTAAAAAATAGTACTAAAACTTCAGTGGTTTTACTGCGGGAAAACAATAACTTTCATAATTTTTATGAGTTTTTAATTGTTCCATAAGAAAATAATCATTAATATATTTACCTCCATTTTGAGCTATAGTGTTATTTGTTTCCATGCAGAAGTTATCGAATAGTGTGATAAATATGCGAGATATTGTGGTGCTTTAGTTGAGGCACTTTGAAACTTAAGCCTGTCAATTAAGATTGGTCAACTTTAATATGAATAACTGCAATTGTGCCAGATTGTGCTTAATTATTTATTAATACCAGTTTCAGGAAAGTGCATGATAAAAAGGACAGATAGATATTTGACGTACACGACTCCTACAAAATTAATAATAATAGAAAACGACAAACCCGAAATTAGTATTTCAAAAAAAGAAATAAAATCTTTCAAAACTATAATTGCGCGTTGATACTAAAAGTAACAAATGTCAAAGGACACGATATAAAAAGGAAGACTTCATCATTTTACCCAAATATCAATATTTACAATTGTCAAATATCAATAAACGATATCGATAGTCGCGGGTACTGGCTAGCCAATCAGATTGTGAGTTTGTCGATAGTCGGTCTCTTGGTTACGCTAATATCAATTAGCATAACCTAACCGCCATCTATTGTTAAACTCGCAATCTGATTGGCTATAGCCAGGCGCCGTCTATCGATCGTTATAGTTCACAACAAAATTTTGGCGCGCGCTCATTGGCTAAAATCGATCACGTGACGTGATAGTTGTCGTCCGCGTAGGAAAACTATCATAGTTCACCACAAAATTTTGGCGGGCGTTCATTGGCCAAAAGCGATCACGTGACGTGATAGTTGTCGTCCTCGGATGCAAACTATCAGGCGATAGTGCCCGCTGAGAGCGGAAGACAATTTTGTGATGAACAATAACAACAAATAGACTGTGTTTGTCTCGGAACTATCAGCTCCTCGACGGACACAGTCTATTTGTATAATAGTGCCCGCTGAGAGCGGAAGACAATTTTGTGATGAACAATAATGACAAATAGAGTGTGTTTGCCTCGGAACTATTATACAAATAGACTGTGTCCGTCGAGGAACTATCGGCTGATAGTTGCCCGCGGAAATTTGATGTTCTTAAAACAAATATAAGCCCGAGAACGAAGTTCGAGGGCTTATATGTTAGTTTTAAGAACATCAAATTTCCGAGACAGACACAGTCTATTTGCGTTATTGTTCAACACAAAATTGCCTTTCGTGCTCAGCGGGCACTATTATACAAATAGACTGTGTCCGTCGAGGAACTATCGGCTGATAGTTGCCCACGGAAATTTGATATTCTTAAAACAAATATAAGCCCGAGAACGAAGTTCGAGGGCTTTATATATGCTAGTTTTAAGAACATCAAATTTCCAAGGGAAACTATCAGCCGATAGTTCCGAGACAAACACAGTCTATTTGTCGTTATTGTTCATCACCAAATCGTCTTCCGCTCTCAGCGCAGCGGGCACTATCGCCTGATAGTTTTCATCCACGGACGACAACTATCACGTCACGTGATCGCTTTTAGCCAATGAACGCGCGCCACAATTTTGTGGTGAACTATAACGGCCGATAGTTTCCTTGGAAATTTGATGTTCTTAAAACTAGCATATCGTTCTCGGGCTTATATTTGTTTTAAGAACATCAAATTTCCGCGGGCAACTATCAGCCGATAGTACCTCTACGGACGCACGGTCGGCTATTTTATAAATAGACTGTGCGCGATCCATACAAAAATCACTTAGAACAATGCTTCTTTAGGAGTTTTTTTCTGACTGCTTCCTCGATCGCTAAGTTGATAGAACGGTGGCTTGGTTATGCTAAAACAATTAGACTTCTCGCTCTTGCATTGGTTTCTATCGACTTTAATAGTTGACTCGGGGGCCAATTATCTACCGAGAGAAACCTCGAGCTCGCTGAGTCTACTTGTTAAAGTGCCACTATACGACCAAATGTTGACATATCAATGTGTTTGCATATTCATAAAGTAGAGTTGATATAGTATTACCAGTTCAAATCCTTTTTCGATACGACGGCAGGAAGTCTTATTTTGTTAATCTAAACGTCCGCCATTATGGAAGGCCGTTCCCTTTGTTCAGCTGTATACAAAGGTATTCAGCGGAAGTGATGTCATACACTCAACGCTCGCCTGTACAACACAACGCGTTGGAGGCATATTTCTGCTAAAAACGTCTTCACGTACATAAGAAGAAAATTATATTTATCTTTGCGAGGTTGGCTACTTTTCTATGCACACTATTTCGCGCGAAGTGGTTGTCGTGTTAAGTGTATGCAAGAGCCTATACTAGGAGCGTTCCTATGTCATGGGATGGGCCCCCAGCACAGGAGTAGATGTGGCTATATTTAGAATTCGAATTCCGTTGAAAGCGAGAAGAATGATAATGAATAATAATGAGAAGTGACGTTAGCTATCTGATTGGCTTTGACAACATGGCCTTTGTTTATTTCGCGCGAACTGCAATTCTAAATATAGCCACATCTACTCCTGTGCTGGGAACAGAACCAATGGGGAAGATGAACGCTCTGGTAATGACTCCTGGTGTATGACATCACTTCCGCTGAATAATGAACGGCTTCCAGTAATGAAACAGGATTTTACTCGGTAAACCCTTTTAAAATTTTGTGATTTAACTTGCCCATTTGGGAATATTTTTCAGTTTACTATTTCGGATATTTCTAACACTGATTGACCTATTGACACTGAAAAAATGGCAAATATTTCGTCGTAGATCTATAAGGGAATAATATGAAAGGAAAGTGCATTAGTTATTTGAAGGGCAATATAAGCTATCAAAACCAAACAGGACATGATATAACCGAAATGACTCAAATAACTGAATAAAGTTATTCGAGAGGGTGGATAACCATGAGTCGAGTGTAGTCACTGATGACGTTGTGCTGCCAGGATCTGGTCGCGTTATTTGATTGGCTCATAAACTAGCCAATCAAATGACGCGACCAGACCCCGGTGTCCAAAACAGTTAATGTAATGGGGAGTGTGTGAGGAGTAAAAGCAGGCCCCCGCCAGCTGTAAGCTGTAATTCTCAGCCTGCTATAACAAATAAAATATTAATTTTATGTTTATGCGAAGGAACAAAGTTTGTAGTAGATTTTAAAAGGCATTATAGGAAATAAGAATTGCGTTAAATACTTAAATGACATGTAAATGACAAATGTAATATGACCAGATATAAATAAAAGCACACATCTTTTTTAGATAAATATCAATAATTAAAACTATTAGATCAATAAAGGGAATAGTATGAGAGGAAAGGGCATTAGTTATTTGCAGGAGAGCGTAAGTAAGAGAGGGAATGCCTAATACAATTTATAAAATAGTTTCGATAGTACGCGCGCTCTGATTGGCTGTAAGCCGTGTTTCTATAACTCTATAGAAACACAGACAGTTGAGCGCGCGCTTGAGCTAGTTGTGAGAATTTACATTTTGGTTATCAAATTAAGCGAGCATTTCCGTGCTTTTATTCGTTTATTTTATAAAGGAAATAGAAAACATTTCCCCCTTGTTTCTATAGAGTTATAGAAACACTTGTGGAAGTTTGGGAGAACTCGAAATAGCTGTGGAAACACTCGCCCTTCGGGCTCGTGTTCCCACTACCATTTCTCGTTCTCCCAAACTCCCACGGGAAATGTTTTCTATTTCTTAAATATTTTAGTAACCGGAAACAGCTGAGAAGTGCGCGAGCACGTGACAACAATTTCATGGCAGCAAAATAATTTCACGCCATCAGAATGTTGTCGTGCTCGCGCACTTTGCTTCAGCTGCTTCCAGTTACTAAAAATAGATTTCTGTAGACATTCCCATCACACACCACGCGCTACAAGATTCCATCTCTTTCTTATGCTCTCTTGATATTTGATACCAGAAACGGGCAATATAACGATATACTTACTGCCGCGTCATCCATTGTCATTAATGTACCAACCTGAGATCCATTGGTTCCTGACACAAAGCGGCCTTTTGAAATCATGGTTGGACATTAGCATAACAATTGTAATGTTTATCAACACGAGGTATTGCTACAGCTATTAATTTGATGTAAACGCTAGCCGAAATTATAAAGAGAAACAAACAAAAACACAAACCCTAACCCACTCCGAAAACAAGGGTCCAGGTCAATGACGAGGTTTTACGGCAAATTTGTGGCTAGAGTTCACGTGTAAACGTGAGTGGAGTATATTCCACGAGGTATACCCGTGATTTCTGTTCTTCATTGGGAATTTGCAATAATCCAAACGGTAACCCTAACCCACTCCATAAACTGACTAACCCTAACCACTTCATTAATGTTTTTACCAGTTCAAAAATTGTACCAGTTTAAAATAATATTATTATACCGGGGTAAAAAAAATAGTGTCATTTGCGGCCTAGGGGGACCGAAACGTAGTAAAAATCTAAATCACATTTGAAATGGCATCTCGCAAGGATGGAGAAGCTATAACTCATTAAACAGCAGGGGTACACGTACTGAACATATTTGTGGCCAGCTACTGAATCGTCTTTGACCTACCATTCGCGCGCGTTTTCCAGAGGAAAATTTTACATTTGGCCGCGCATATTGATGACAATAGAGATAACTACTGACGAGATTAATCCTTAAACCGAAACACGAGCCCCCGCGGCATGCCGGCAGAGAGCTCTCCCCACTCCCCCTTCCCTCCCTCCTCAACACAGGCCGTCTCTTTTCCTCTCTCCCGCCCCTTCTCCTCATCGAACCCCCTTCTCCTAATCCACCCTCCTTCCCTAGGGCTATTAAATGGTAGACTCATTTACAGGGCGTACTCCACAGGCAACTCCAATAAAGAAAAACGAGCCATCGGGTTTCCTGTGGTAAAATGTCGGAGTGAGGACTGGAAACGAATATTAAAATTATGTTTCTCCCCAATCCCCCTTCTTTGCCACAGGAAGCCCAAAAGAGATTTTTTTAGGAGGCAAAGGGCGAAGAAACCGAAGCTAATAATGTTTCAATTCAGTTTCACGCAAAAATATAGGCGAATCCTTGTTTACGTTTTTTCCTCATTAGCATACATCAAACTTCAAGCGACGTACATGCGAACAAACAGAGTCCATAAATCGAAAGAGATTGTCACACTTGGTAATCACCGAAAATTTGAGAGTGATATGATAAATGATATATTATGAGGAATGAGCGCATAAAAATCTCAAAATTCACAAAGAATGTATGGCTGCCACCAACTCTTGCCCCCAGCCCATTTTACAGTCTTGAAAAGTCCATTTCTCCGTAAATATTTAACATATGAATCTCAAATTTTCGGTGATTACTAAGTTTCAAATTCTTTTTCAACTCACGTTGCCTGTTTGTTTTTAGCTTAAAGTTTAATTTATGCTAATAAGGTAAAATATAAACGCATTAATTTTAAGATCTTACTAGTTACCTATCAGGCCATTAATGGTATTGCGCCTTCCTACATATCTAATCTTATTCAACCTTATCGCCCCACCCTTAACCTATATTCTGCCTCCCAGGGTTTATTAGTAATCCGTAAGTCTTCTTCCGTTGCGTATTGTGATCGCGCTTCTTAAGTCACTGCACCAAAGTTGTGGAATGCCTTGCCACAAGCCATAAGAAACGCGCAATCTAATTTTACGTTTTCCTTTTCAGACTTAAAAATATGGGAGTGGAGACTTCAATCTTCCATGTAGGAGACATTAATAATAATTCGTGTTGATGACTTTATTTAGATTGATCAGTGCCATGCAGTCGTACACTCGCGGGGCCCTCAAACAAGCACGAAGGCAACGTCTGGGACAACGGCATAAAACAATATTATTAATTACAAAAAAAAAAAACTGCACGGGAAGATCGCCTACAAGTTGACTGTTTGTTCTCTGCAAAAACGCAAAGTGTAAACCCCACATTTTACGTTTACAAGGAAACGCGAATGTAAGAAAGTAAATCACTCCGTTTTTCGTTCGGCGTGAACGGAACTCTATGCTAATATCTTTTTTGAAAATTATAACAGCGAATAAAACCAGTAGTAAACACCAACTTTCGTCAGAAAACACTTTTCTCCCTCCCGTCGTCACTGCCGTCGTTGCTTACTAAGGTTCCTAATATCCCAAGAAGAAAGCGATGATATTGCCTGTCACCCACTAATCTTAAATCTAGTATATTACAAATATTCAGTCGCGTGCATACTGTCTCCGCTCTTGAATCACTACAGATGGAATTGATATTTTAACAGAAGAACCCACCTCTTTAGACTGGCATGCAGACTACAAGTTCCCTAGCTACCATGGCGATACAGCGATACTTCGTGTTGATAAACATTACAATTGTAATGCTAATGTCAACCATGATTTCAAAAGGCCGCTTTGTGTCAGGAACCAATCGATCTCTGGTTGGCACATTAATGACAATGGATGACGTGGCAGTAAGTATCGCTATACTGGCCCAGGGTGCCTATATCGCTGGACAGTTCAATAGGGGAATTACACTAAGTGGTCACATTGTCAATCAAAATAATGGTGCTAGAATAATGTGAATTTCAGAAATGGAAGAGGGAGCGACAATATATCCATTGCATCCAAACGGGTTGTAATCTTCACAGTAAAATCTCCAAATTTAAATGAGTTGCGCAGCATCTGTTAAATTTGACATTTCAAAAATGTGCCCTTCCTTAGTTTTAAATACATGAACTGCATGAACCTAAACTTGCCTTGGTTACTAATTTTCACTCACACTTTCCATTTCTGGCATCCATATTGTACTAGCCGTACCAATTTTTGATTGAGTAGATACGACTTTGTCATTTTCACGAAAACGATGGTTCAGGCTCTCATTTATTAAGCTCCGGAATTACCCTATATCATTATGACGTCACGGCTTGTTTATGAGGGGGACAGAATTGACTTGAACAATAGAATTTTGAACTAAATCTGCTCTGCTGAGGAAAATTTAACTTCGAATTGTCTGATTTCCAGATATCAGCTGTATCAATGTTTATGCCACAATATTTACCGTATTTGGTGGCTGTTACCGCTATTCTACGTTCTACAAAATGCATTTGATAGCGATTTCCTTTGTGTTGTTGCTGTTTTGTCCCCCTCCCACGACCGTGATCCTTAGCGTTTAAACGATAGATTGTTTTGATTTGACGTCCTAAGCCATTGCTCAAAAGCCCAAATGTGTAATCATTAAAATCAAGTAAATAGGTGAATAGTAAAATATTTGAGTGTTACATCTATGAGTTTTAAAGGTTTCTATTTCCAATATGCTAATAAACTATTATGTGATGTCACAGGAGGCCTAATGTATTATACAAAAACGTGCTGGCAGATCGAGATACATATTTTTTTCTGCACATCCATGTTATATTTGGACCTTATATCAGCCATTTTATCAAAAGGTTTGTATAAATCAGAAATAGTTTTATTCACAAGTAGAAAGAAATGACCTTTTCTTGACGTAACACTCAAATCAATCAAGGTTTTACTGTTCACCTAATATTTACTTGATGGAGAATCGATTTTAATGATAAAAAAATTGGGCTTATAGGCACTTGAAAGATACCTAATTTATATTATATATTTATAGTATATATAAGTGCATTGCCTTGGGAGGCCTTGGGTGAACTTGAACATGAACGCTGTGGAAACACTCGCCTATTCTTCCACCTATTTTTCGTGCTCCCAAACGTGTTCACGGATGCATGTTCCATATGTACAACCTTACTCTATCGTAACACGAATATTACTTTACATTTCTTAAATATCATCTGCAGTTGAGTCTACTGCATTGGCCCCAAACTAATTAAATAACAGCTAAAAAGGTCATTAAACATTAAACAACTGATATCTTCAATTGACATAATTCCTTATCATGACAAATCCCAATATATCCCCACTCCCACCCCCCTCCGCTACACTGATGAACAGCCTGGGGAGTAGCGAGTCATGTTCACAGTTCTACGCTAGCTTGTCACGCTTCAGGCACTTGTCACGTTTCATGCAAATACGAGAAGACTTCAGTATACTACAAGTTCTGTGGAGCAACATGTTTGATATCCAGTAAATCCAGTTTTTATCTACTTAGCCGCCATCATTCGTACAAACTCTGTAGAAACAGAAAAATAACAATAACTTAATAACTTCCTGTAGATGTTGCGAGATTACGTTTGATATCTCTTCTTGTCGTTATATATATACAGGTTTGTCGTTATACACACCGCGCACAATTTTTCTCTCTAGAACCTTGTGCATCGAGAACGTTAGACATCCCGGTGTCATCAAATGTATTCATGTAAGCCCGGAATGACGTTTCAGGACGTTCTGCAACTTCAGCTCCACCCCCCTAAAGATCTGCCAATTGCAGCGTGGTGAATGTTTTGTATTTATAGTCTGCAATGTCACTGTGAAGTACGCTGAACGCATGGCAGTTTGCGTCCAAAAATACACGAGATTGTAGCCCAGAGCATGGGCATTTAGCTGCTAGAATCTCCCTCTGCCTCCACTCCCCAAACTAAAAATCCCAGATAGACCCTGCCTACATTGAATTTCCACATGTGAGTCCTAACCTTCATAATTAACTTGTCCATCCCCGTCAATATCAGCTTCCATAATCATTTCTTCCACTTCCTCATCTGTGAGTTTTTCTCCAAGATTTGTCATGACATGTCTCAGCTCAGCAGCACTGATAAAACCGTTGCCGTCCTTGTCAAATACACGGAAAGCTTCTTTGATTTCCTCCTCCGTGTCAGTTTCTCTCATTTTTTTAACCATCATGCTAAGGAACTCTGGGAAGTCAATGATGCCATTGCCTGTGGAAATTGTTTATGAGAGAACTGACTTAGCGCAAATGTGGAAGACTATGGACCATGATGGATGGAGTGTGGCATGCGGTAGCATTGAAATGGCCTCCGAACACCGTTGTTTTTGCCCTGATGTCCAATCAAATTATGTTTCATGCCACGTACGCCATCTTATATTATTACATGTAATGTGCCAAAACTGAATACAGTCATTGCAGTTCCTGACACAAAGTGGCTTTTTGAAATCATGGTTGACACATTAGCATAAAAAGCAAAATGTCTGGCACTACACACACGTGCACCACGATATAATAATAATTAACAATTATTCAACGAAGTGGAGGTGAATAGTGGTGGATATTTACCGAGTTGCTTCGGCGAGGTAAATATCCACCACTATTCACCAACACTGAGGTGAATAATTGTTTTAGTATATACCACACTCCAGTTAAATAGCCAGCATCAAATAATTATTTTATTTTCTGTCAAATGGACAAAAACTCGCGCGAGATGATCGCTGCTTTGCTCGGAGGTGAATATGAAATCATATTCACTGTTTGAGTAGCCAATCAGAGCGCGCGAAAAGTGATATTCACTGATGTGGTATATACTAATAATATTTATAATAATATTTAATATTTATAGTACGCAAATTAGCATGGGCATATGATCAAATGCGCATTACAATGCAAACTAAAATACTACTAGAATTAATATCTAAGGTTAAAGTAGTAAAACTAACTACATAATGTACAATAAATAGAAATATCTCTAGAAGTGTTCCTAGAAAGTCATGAATTTGAAGCCTAATATAATGCAATGTAGTCAATAATTAAAACTTGTAATATAACTAATAATATTATAATTATTATTACAACTTAGCTAAAACTATTAAAAATGTTCTTGGAAAATGTTTATATAAGGGCTCCCTTAAAAAAATATGTCTTAAGCATGCTCTTAAAATTAGCCTTCTGACGTAGATAGTGTTTCACGCGCATGCGAATATCTTATTACCCGTGGAGTGTGGCATAGGACTCGTCAGCATGACATAGCCCCAAAACCCTCATCCTCACTTTTGCTCAGCGAGCAAAAAGCTGCTTTAAACCCCAGCCACCACGCTATCACATGTGGGAGCTGGAGATGTGAGCAAAATGCTTAGCGATGTGGATCTATCCAAAGACACACCGCGGCAAAACGTCACGCGCATGCGTATTTGCTATTTCTTGTCCGCGCGCGGCCGCCCCCAGTTTCCCGCGAAAACTGAAAAGAAACAACAGGCACATGCCGTGATTTTAACGTTTCTGCTTAAAAGTATTCATTTGTGAACTGTTTTGTCAAAAACTAAGAAAACTACTTAAAAGCTAAGCCTAAGACTTTAACAGGTTGAAGTTTTCTTAATTCGGTAATTCATTGTGAGTTTACTAAGTTATAAAATTATTTACTAAAAAAGTTGAAACCCTCGGTAATTTGTATTTGATAGCAGAGCCTTCGTTATTTGGGCCAGCGGAGCATACCGTTTTGCCGCGGTGCCATCCGAAGATGATTGTTCACGGCAAGTGTCATGCATTTTGATTGGCTTTTAGGATTTGACCGTGCCATTTCCATTTTGCAGAACTAGGACACCTTCAAATAGATCCACATCACTAAGCACTTTGTATAAAGACCCGTGTGGAGAACCTCAACTCCATATATAAGACAAGACTCAGTATTGTTTTACGTTCTCTCAAACAGACGGTCAGAAATGCAACGACCTGATATGGGAAATCAAACACAAAGGCTCTCGCCATTATGGGATCCGAAGTTTTGCTCCGTTTTCCAACTGTTCATCTCAGTAACGCACGACATAGGTATAAACAAGTAATTATTCGCATTTCATCGAACTTTCTGAAAACTAAAAACACCCGGTCGGTTCATTCAAAACTTGAAGGGGTTTATAAGCGCGCGAGGCAATAAAAATGGGGCTGTTTGAGTTTATATAGCCAATCAGCTTTGGCGCGGGAAAAAAATTTCTGCGCGCGCGCCCCTGTCCCGACATTTGGCTTCAACTGAAAAGGCTGAGAGGTAGTTTCTTCAAACACAGGGAGCCCAAGCTCTATTTTTATGTCATTTAAAAGCAACTCATTGCGAGATTTTACAGAAGTTAATAAAATGTAAGAAATCAATACAGTACTCAAATAAAGATTATATATCTCTTCAAAGTTGTGTGTTTGATTGTACTGTGCCACTCCTGGGGTCTTTTTAGAAAATAGCTATTCTCTATTACCGGTTGGGAAGGTGAATTGGAAATCTTGTGATAGTGATTAAAATGACCCCAGGAGTACACAGGACAATCAAAAACACAACTTTGAAGAGGTATATAATCTTTATTTGAGTACTGTATTGATTTATTATACATCATATTAATTTCTGTAAATTTAAATGACACAAAAATAGAGCTTGGGCTGCCTGTGCCTGTAAGGTACTGAGCGAAAATACACTTTTTCGTATTAGCTGTCGTATAATAAATAATTTACTTCAGGCTCGAAAAAATAAAACTGACTAGTAGAAATACACATGTACAACTTTCCGTGTAATAATTTCTTTATACCAACCATCAGCATCAACTTCATTAATCATGTCCTGCAGTTCGGCTTCTGTTGGGTTCTGTCCGAGAGATCGCATTACTGTTCCGAGCTCCTTTGTTGTGATTGTGCCATCGCCATCCTTGTCGAACAGCGAGAAAGCCTCCTTGAATTCTTGAGAGAAACGAATAGAAAATCAAAAAAAAGATGTAACTTACGAAAACTTGGATATGAATTACCGCGTAAAATGAGCTGAATATGTCAAGTTAAGTCTAGTGTCATATTAAAATCATTGCACACAGAAGAGGACATTTGGTATTGGTCATCGCTTTGAAGTAAATGCGATTTTATTTGAGAGAGATAACAACTTCTGTCGCATTACAAGTTTATAATGTGGCTTACCGGTTGATACCGGAACTATACGAAGAAGAATTCTCTTCTTTCGTTTTGACCGCTCCAAAATCTCTCCTACTGCTGCACCTCCCACATTACAAAGGTCACACAAGAAAACATAGCACGAAATGGAACTTTAACAGCGATTTGTAGCACACTAAACTCGAGAAACCTCGATGATCTATACATCAAAACACTGAAAATTTATTCTCCTATCTGAATTCAGCAGGAGAAAGTCAGTTTAGACATGCGTATTCAAGCTAAACCAGTTTTCCTCTGCTTGGTCGTCCATAAACGAGTAACGCCTTGTAAAAATTCACTTCACTCGCGAAAGCAAATTCAAATTTAGCAGTTCAGTCGAAATCTTAACATAATCCGCTCCAAACAGTTACTAGTTGCAGATTAGATGTTACTTAACTTTGATTTGAAGGTAGAATTTTTTCATAAATCATTTTATTTGTTTTATAAGGCAAAATAGCTCCCAAAACCATGTATTTTTGAGTGAGATGACTGGGCCGATACCGGTAGTGAGTCACCGGATTTCGATATGTAGGCTTTTGTACGCAATGACTTTGATAGGTATTATTTTGTGGGGTGAGGGGGTTGTGTCGTTTGGTAAAGCCTGGTTTTCAGCACAAGCTGGTTTTCAGCGCAAGCCGGCAAGGACCAACATTTTCCCTTTTCCTTGTGCTTGCACTTATGCTTGCGTCGCGTTGTGCTCGTGAAAACACAGGCAGCCCAATCTGTGGGTTTGTGAAAATATGACTATGAGAATATATGTTTATACTTTTGGGTATTGGCTTTTCTCATCCTCGATCGGATAACCAGCGGCAGTGAGTAGGCGATGGGCCGTCGCCCCCTCAAACTGCCCCTGGGGATCCAATCGAGGATAAGGCTCTTCCCAGAGTTAATCAAAAATACATTGCTATATATAGCAGTGTTATCCATCGACCAAAAATCCCGGTTGCATTGGAAATTAAATGGAACTGGAATTTTTGGAAATTATGGTCATTGATGCCTCTCAAGGTCATCCTCATTCTACAATTTCTATGAATTTCTTATCGAAACTTTCGGTTTCATTTGATTTCCCAACCATATTTTTGTCAAATGGATGGTTTGCACTAATGGTACATGCTCATATTTCCGACCGATGTTTCTAAGTGAGAAAAAATCCATACAATTCAACATTCAACATTTTCTAAACTTCCAACCGGGCTTTTGGATTATCAGTGATTTTGAGTTTCACTCTAAACCCTCACTCCCATTCTAATTAATACATACACGCACACTTTCTACCTGCGATTTGATCCTCAGTGAGCTCATCCGCCTGAAAATACCAAACATATATATCCGTAACTTGAAAACATTGGTGAGGTTCCTTTACAACGGGCTGCGTCGTCGCGGTGAGTGTCACGGCTGTGTCGTCACGGTGAGTGTCACGGTTGTGTCGTTAACGTGAGAGGCCTTGCTATGGACTGACAAACTTTGCGTACGTGATGTGGGATGGTCAAACTTAGCAAATCTGCATAAATGGCTAACAAACTGTGTACAGACAGTCTTCAAGGAAAATATTGCATATCATTTCAATTAAGCATTAATTGATGGAGGTCTTCGCGAAAGTTGGCGCTTCGCTCCTCGATGAAGGCGCTTTGCGTCTACTGAACTTTCGCGAAGGGAGGCAGTGGAACCTCTGGTATCCAAAATATGAGAGGAGACTTGAACTGTTTGTAGCCAATTAACATCTACCAATCGGGACATACGTACTCAACACCATAACATACTCAACACCATAACATACTTTTGGGGGCAATCTATCTGGGTTTTTTTGTGAAAAAGGATGAGACCCAAGGAAGGGATAAGAGGGGGAAAGGAAATTAAGAGGTGATATTTCCGGGTGATTTTTATAATTGTCGCGTATTATTTGAAAAAAAGCGTCAAACTAACCCTACGGACTAATTTGAATTTCATTTCACTCTTTGGATTTACACTCTAATTACTATTTTATTAGTCACAAACAAAAACATATAACATGAGCTCTTGACCACACTTTTAGCGTGGCATACAGTTTAGTTTCTTGAACCGCTTTATGAGTTATGTGTTACATATTCAGATCTAGCCCTGATGCATGAGAGACGTTTTTGGGCAGAGACTTCAGTCATGTAAGCTATATATAGTTATGTCCACACCACAATTCATTGCAAACCTAACCCACAAATTCAGCAAATTTAAAAAAACCTAACCATTTTCATTTCCAAATCATTTTAGAACGACTAGTCTAAATACATCTGAACTATAATGGAGAATTTTGTACTTAATTGAAGTGGCCTTGTTAACTCTGGGAATCGTGGTGTGTCGTAACATGAAGTCTTACCCAGTTTTTGTTTTAAATTTTCGTTTTGGATTAACGCTCCAATTTAACTTTCACCATTCAAAAAGAAACAAAAATATCGTGCAATCTTTGCTAAAATCGATTTTAGCTTGGCACAAAACTCAGTCTTCAACCTGTTAGTTTCTGGAGCACAACTGACGCGGTTTTGTAAAATATCTCCTCTTAATACGAACCAAATGTATTGGATATCCACTCGAGAGCACATTGCCGGTTGATAGAAGACAATTTTGGTGCTCATATATATTAATTATTAACTAAAAACTCTAATTTTAAATCTTCATAAAATCTTCATTTATCCTATTTCTTTAAAATTCACTAATCCCCCTCCCTTTTTTTGCTTTCCCCGGCAAACTCTCCAAAAAAAATTGATATCTTTATGGGACCTTGAAGTACAACTGAAACTTATTTTAGACCATTTTTAGATTTCATAAAACCTCGAACAGATATAATTAAAAGTATGTAAATTGCTGCTAGACGTATAAAACATTTAGTATATACTTGTAGGATTGTTATCAGAACATTACAGGGAGCGATACTGGAATAAGAATAAACAGAATGATCGTTACAAATCGCTCATTGGGATTTTTTAGCCACTGGAATACTAAATGTATCCTGAATATCATATATTAGCAAGTGTTTGTAGCTTACAGTATATAATGTGCCTGAACCAGTGATTTCCACAGACTATTCCATCTATTCTTATTCTGGAATACGGTTAATATATAGAACGCGCCCTAAGTGGTAACCTGAATATCATATGTCAGCAAGCCGCCGTTTGTAGCTTACAGTTGCAACTAAATGTACCTGAACCAGTGATTTCCACAGACTATCCATCTATTCTTATTTTGAAATACGGTTAATAGAACGCGCCCTACGTGGTAACCTGAATATTATATGTGAGCAAGTGTTTGTAGCTTACAATGCAAAATGTGCCTGAACCAATGATTTCCAGAGACTATTCCATCTATTCCCATTCCCGCGGAATACCAGTCAATCGGACGCATCCTTATTCAGACTGATGCTAGTCTCTCACGCTACACTGTATACAAAGCTTTATCAGTCCCAGCAGGTCGAGCCACGGCTTTTAATCTTCAAAGGGGCAAATATTAGATAGCCACAGGGACTCGTTACCGCCAAACAAATTATAAACATTCTACATCTTGGAATTATGATTAAGCTTGGCCCGTGAGGTAAACCTTCACCGTATTTTGATAAAAGCTTATTCTTCCTTCCTTACAAAAAGAAAGCAGATTACGAGATTTAAAGAGAGTCATTAAAAAGCAAATTCAAGTAACAGATTTGGGAACCAGATAAGGAAGAAAATATTTTGAATGCAGTGTTAAATAATCCCTATCGCGCTATGTTTTAGCTAGATGCAAATCAGTTCTCGGTGGATTTATAGTCTGGGCTTCTTGGACTGACTGGAAAAATAGCTTGTTAAAAAGCTGGGTAGATGTACATCAGTTGCATTATTTTGTAAAGTTTGACATATCTGTTTTATCAACAAAATTACAATACAGACCCCCAACGGAAAACAGGGCAGATTCAAGTGTCAGTAATCTCTGACTACTGTCTTTTTCTGCATCTTGTACCAATGTATGAAGCAGAAATTAATATTGACAGAATATGGTTGAAAAACAGTTAGGTTTTAAAAGGTTTGACTGAATCGTACAGAGCCTTAGAGTTCTATAACAACGGCATTTGAAAACAATCAAGGGGACCCACTGTACTGATATTATTATCTATGCAATTTTTTGTGCGCGAAACGTGTTCTCATTTTGATCAAATAAACGTGGGTGCAGATTTTATCTGATCTCGAATAAGTTACTTAACATGCTAAGAAATTTACTTACCATACTTGGAAATAAGGCACGTTTTCTGTGGATTTTTAGAACGTCTTGTAATTCTCCGCTGAATTCTAACTCCGGTGGTCTCTCGATGCTATGGTTTTTGTTAGTGCTATGATCCGATCGTGCGGTCGCGAGTGATTGGATGACGTAAAATATGTATAAGTATGAAGGGGAAGAACCGTGCCAATACGCGGCCGATTTATATGGTTGAGTGATGGGCAATTTCACGGTTAGGCCGGAGACAAACAACAGCTTCAAGGGTTTTGAAGTTCCTTAATAAAATCTTCCAGATAGATTCTTGTCTCTTCGCGTTGACCAAAACACTATAATTATTAATAGCAACAATGGCGTCCGGCAGTAAAATCTATTTCCCGTAGTTCTGCGCCCAAGAAGAAGAAGAAGACTTTAAAAAGCCCGACTTACATTAATCCGTAGAACCCAGGATTGGAATGGTTAGACAATAGATCAACTTGGTAGGAGTTTTGTATTTTCTGTTGCATTTTGAATCGAAGGGGTACCATTTTAAAGCAAGTACTAATGAAGGAAAAAAAAACGATTTTCTGATATTACTGCCTTATTAGTAGAAATGAGGTGGAAGAGGTTTACTTATGGTAATTCATGTTCCTGTTAGTTCTGTAACTAATGTATTTGGATGCCATATTTGTGAATAGAATTAAGACCGGCATGCAATGCGGTGGGGAAATGTTCCCAAAGGGCGCTTGTATTTCAGATCGGGAATTAAACTATCCTGGTAGTGCCCAAACGGCACGTGCACGCCAACCGGATGAACTCGCATTTCCTAGTCCCGCCTTCCCAATGTTTATTTTCAGTGTTTCTTTGATATGTAAATTTAAAGTTCCATTCCATTTCCCGAGTTGACTATTAAACCGTGTTCACTTACCTACGATATTTTTTTGTTTGAACAACTCGGATGGTTCTATTAGAGCCAAAACCAAAGCGTGGATCTAAAGGTCCGTACAAACGAGTACGACGACGCATAGAACAGACGGAAGAGCCGTTTGTTGGAGTCTCGCTTCGTGCGCCTAATTTAATGACGTTCAGGGACCGCTCATCAATAGGAGATATTGTAGTCGAGTCTACGAATAGCAGTTTCAGCGGTATTGACCCGAACGCCTCACTTCAATGTAATGAAGCGCCATTGAAACCATCATTCTTACACGACACCAACACCCTCCTAAACAAGCACGACTAATTTAGATACAGTTTGAATAGCGCTTCATTACATTGAAGTGAGGCGTTTGGGTCAATACCGCTGAAACTGCTATTCGTAGACTCAACTACAATATCTCCTAATTATGTGATGCCTCAAATCATAAACCAAACTCATGTGTTAGTCTGCGAACAAGCTCATAGGAGGAAGAGAAGAACGGTGGGGGGGGGGGGGGGGGGGGGGGGGGGGGGGGGGGGGGGGGGTGAGCCTGCACGGACGCAATACAAATTTGAATATCTGAGGGGGGGGGGGGGAGCCCATACTTTTGACGCGTACATCCTATTGGTCCATTCTACGATGAAATTGTTTATTAATTAGATTTGTTACAGCTATTTCAAAAATAGCTGTCTTTGCGATATTCGCAGACCGAATGGATTGTAGCTCATGAACGTCTGGTAAAGTCACTTGTTTTTGGGTCAACTGAAACTTTAACTGACGAATATTAATGGTTGCTACGAATCGATTTTCAAATTGCCCACTTTAGAAACGAGTAGGGGCTGGGGCGAGTTCGGTTTCGCAAAGGCGCTTGGGATCGTTACTGGAGGAACCGCCATCTTGTTTTGTCGAAATGTTACCGCTGTACTACGGTATGCGCGCCTCTTCCAATGCGCGAGGCACGAAGTGCCGAGAGCGCGCGGAACCCTAATAGGTGCATGATGGCGTCACATACTAATAATAATAATCATATTGCTTTATTTATCGAGGGTAGCACTTAATAATATCGTACAGATAATATACACGTGGCCCTCAACATAAAGAAAATAAATAAATAGATGATTAATAACAGTAACAACTAAGCACTAATAGACAGTTTCGAATTACAATAATCATTGGAAGCAGTGAGGCTAACCTGCATAGTATGCGTTCAACTTGAATTAAGGAGAATGAATCTCTTGAGGCTGCTTTTTTTAGTTCAGTTGGTAGTTTGTTCCATAGAGAAGCAGCGCTAAAACTGAAAGTTTTCTTGCCAAAGGTGCATATAAGCCCTGGCTAAATATATTTCTTACGAAGAGATTAGAGGCCATAGACAAAGGATTCCGGAATAAAAAGTTGATTTGATTGATTCGTTATGGTGTATTGGCCGTTCGAATTTGCCCAAAAACGTGTCTTGGGTTGCCTTTGGACGAAAATCAAGCGCACAAGAGCGCTTTACAAAATTGGCACTGGGTCTAGTTTTGACGTCATCAACAGAACACGCTTGATGCGCCATTGCATTAAAAGCTTGACGAATAAAGCTCTCCGAAACGTTTAGCGCGATATTATCATCTTTCTCGGTTATCTATTCAATTATTTTGCAAATAAGCCAACGCTTTATACCTGCGAAGAGACGAGTTCTGTTGATGACGTCACGTTTTATTCTCGTCCCAGTCCCCGAACATGCGCGGAAATTATTCTACATTTGGAAGTTTAGTCGCTAAAAATATAATGAAAACATTTTTATTTAACAATTTCGGGATTTTTTTCCTTCCTTTTAAGGTCTAAGCTGTCGAAAAAAGCATAACTGGCCAGGGCTGCAGCTCGCAACAGCTTAGCGCTAATTTCATCAAGACCTGTTGCCTTGTTCACATCGAGTTTACCGAGGTGCTTAACCACGAATTCAGGTGATATTTTCGGTACGTCAAAAGAGACGTTGTCTGCAGGCAGTTTAGATTTGACGAAGGCTTTCAATTTTGTTCAATTTTCCGTCGACTGTGAAAATAAAAAGCTTAACTTTCACGCATTTTTCTTAACTTTTGGGGGTAGAAGTTCACTGTAATATGTTTTAAGGTAAATTTTGCGCGGGAAATTCGCGCGGCCGCCCACCAGCAGACGTTTGACCGCTCTGTGGACCGCGGCAAAACGGTATGCTCCGCTGGCCGAAATAACGAAGGCTCTGCTATCAAATACAAATTACCGAGAGCTTTTACTTTTTTAGCAAATAATTTTATAACTTAGTAAACTCACAGTGAATTACAAATTAAAGTTTTAGGCTTATCAATACACTTTTTCCTCCACTGGCGAAACTCACCATATCAAATCTCACATTACATGTAATAATACTAAAAACGTAATTTACATGGTTCAATGTCACTACTGTAATTCACAATACATCGGAGAAACAAAATGTAATTTCACCGTTCGACCTTCGGTCGGCTGTTGTTACTCGTATCTGCACTATCTTTTCAAACCTATTTCGTAATTTCCTTTTATGTGTTACTATTGTATAAAACATATGTCATCGATTTTGTAATTTCCGCTCATAGTTACGTAATAACAATTTATATAAGCCTTGTATCCATTTGTGACCTCCACTGTGAAATAAACCTGAAGAAGGCTGGTACTGGCCAGCCGAAATATCGTATAAACCTCGACAAACGTTGTATTTGATCAGCATTGCAGTAGTCTTCGGACACTTTATCATTATATTTTCTTCTTCTTGCTGATCAAGATCTGTTTTTTGATCCAACGTCTGGCAGGATTGATTGTACACGGTTTTTGCTGTGGTTTTCTAACCTTAACTATATTTATCTTTTAAGTAGTTTTCTTATTTTTCGCGAAACATTTCACGTAAATACGCATACGTACTTAAAAGTAGAAACAGTTGTGATTGTCTCAGTTTTCCTTTAGTTTCGGTGGGAAACTGGCCGGTCGCGCGCGCTGGGCTCATCTAAGGCGCATGCGCGTGACGTTTTGCCGAGTTCCTCCCCTTTCTTCCCATGAGCCTGTGCAAGATAAGTCAGGGAGCATCATCAAACATTTGAAGTGGTTTTCCTTAGGGGTGGTCTTAAAAAAATTTTTCTCGCAATGTCTTACCCATCGCCCCACCCCACCACCACCACCCCCTCCCCCAAAAAAAAATAATAATAATAACCGGTCCCTCAGAAGGACAAAAATCAGAGACTTCACAAATCCAACAAAATGCGCCGAATTTATTTCAAGAACTTCAACAAACGGCTCATGTACTTGGTCTTGTGAAAATAACAATTCAATCTTTCAACAGTCGAATTAGATTCGAAAACAAACTTGTCTAAGTATAGCTACAAGTTAAACAAGGAGAATTTTACAGTTCAAGAAGTTATATACATTCTCAGTTTGTTTGAATAGAGCTGGTATATTACAAAGCTAACTAGTCACATCGAAAAAACTGGAGACAATAAAACGGTCACACATTTTTACAATTTTGACCATTGTCTTCTGGTTCACACTAGCGACGTAAGCACAAGCAACATACGCAGTGCATACGCAATGTATCGATCATTAGCGGCGCTTGTTCTACTCACACTGGTTCACACTAGTGGCATGCATAAGGATAGGCACAAGCACAATAATGTATCGATCATTAGCGTCGCTCGTTCTACTCACACTGGTTCACGCTAGCGACATAAGCACAAGCAACATTCGCAGACGCAGTAATGTATATATCGATCATTAGCAGCGCTTGTTCTTGTCACACTGGTTCACATTAGCGACATAAGCACAAGCGACATCGTCACGCAGACACACTAGTGGCACAAGCAAAAGCAACATACATACGCAGACGCAGTAATGTATCTTGTTCTATGTTGTTTGCGCTTGTTGTCAACCAGGTTTAAAGAGGCTGTGTCACGGTGACAGGTATCTATATTTGCAGTCTGGGCCGGATAGTTATTTTCAGCGATTTTCACATGAACTGACGAACCTCGCGCACACGTGATGGTTAAAATCGAAGCGCATATCCAAACATCACTAACAAACTCTGTAAAGAAAGTCTCCAAGGACAATCCTGCATATCGTTTCTGCCAAGCACCGAGGAAGGAGACTGTTTGTAGTAAATTAACGCACACCAATCGTACATCGACTCTGCGCATGTGCAACACCATTACACAGCCCCTTTAACAACAATAGGTGAGAGTTAAATACCGAGAACGGACCGAGAACGGAGGGAGGGCCGTCGGCCCGAGGGATGTATATGGCTTATTGCCGACGTTCGAGGTATTTAAGTGTCTTATTTCATACTTGACGAGGTTTTCGCAAAATTTTCATTGATGTAGCTCTTTTTAGGTAGATTTTGGGCGAGTACCAAGCCGGAGAAAAGGTTCTAAATCATTATAGGGATATTTAGTAAGTTTGACTGAAGCCAAGGTGAATGAATTCCTTGGAGAAAATAATGCAAGCGCAATTCAGTGTATAAGCTAGAAACAACAAACTATCGTTGAATTGTATTGAATTGCTCGTAATAAATGCAAGGGATGTATGAGAAAACTTTTCTCATACATCCCTTGCATTTATAATGGCGTATGTATGGAAAATAAAGCCTCATGAATAACAAAGAAAACCGTGTCAAGTACGAAATAGTCAGGCTTACAGTGCGACCACTGTAACCGAGGCCACTTAGACAACGAGAACTCGACACATTGAAAAACGAAAATAAAGCATTCCAACTTACAAATACTAGCATATCAACGATTTTCCTCATTCAAAAGAACTATAGTCGACCAATTTCGCTTTTTACTGGATCGAAGCTCGATCAAGTTGAAATGCTATTGTCTTGTACTCGACACTGATTGGCTCAAATAACCATAAGTTGGAATGCTTTGTTTCCGTTCTGCAATGCGATTGGTTCTCGTTGTCTAAGTGCAATGTGATTGGTTCTCGTTGTCTAAGTGCAATGTGATTATTCTCGTTGTCTAAGTGGACCCGGTTACAGTAGTCGCACTGTAAAAAGTAATGTGTAAAACAGTTATCGAATAGCCCCGGGTGGATGACTTGACAATTTCAATGTGATCTGTATAGAGTTCGAGGAGCCTTTTGCAAAGCAAGACATCAGATCCACAAACAGATGTGTCATCTGTAGCCACTGGCTGCATACATGTGCCTTGTTGAAAAGCATCATCTTCGAACTTGTGTCCCAAACACTTTGACACACCCTCGCACCCTGTTGAAAAGGAGTGCACACATAGATTATGTATTAGCATTAATGTGTTTGTATATTATTTTATAGCTCACTTTACTCAATCGTCTTGTTTCTATGTAGCGTGTGATAAATATTCGGTAAGGTCTATTCTACTTCGACCCTGGAATTCATTGAACTTAAAAGACGTTTCACGTCTCTGCTTTAACCCATCCTTTAGGAGCTTGTTTAGGGACAGAATAGGACCGTTTTGAATGATGATGATATTATAAAATTAAATAATAAAATGTAGGATTTAAAGGGTGTGTACATTACGTAATGCTTCGCCTAAGAAAGATAGCAAAAGAAAATAGGCTGCGGCAATGAGCATATCCCTCATACGATGTTGCATGAATATGCCTTAACGTGCTATCTGAGATGTCCACAGTCAAATTGTAGAAAACGGTATGATGTTAGTCATGTTTACTGTGGAAACGTAAAGAAAACACCATCCAGTCAATAGGAAAGGGGGAAGACAAAACATATTTGAATAAAAAGAAAATAGGCTGCGGCAATGAGCATATCCCTCATACGATGCTGCATGAATACCTTTTGCAATTTTGATAGCTTATGAACCTCCGAAACGTTTTGAGTACTTTTGTGAAGAAAGTTTTGGTTTAAAGTGAATACTTTATGTTCTACGCTTGTTTAAAATCGTGCCGTAAATGTGACCTTTCCTGACCCATGACCGCGTAAGTAAAAGCCTGGGTCGAAACCTGGGTAGACGTCATCTTGACGTCATATCATTAATTCGGCTTTGCAATCATTTGAAGAAATACTTAACATGTTGACTAAAATGACTTTTTTCTTTACTAACGACTCAAAAACTGTGTATATTTTCTATGCATCGATGTTGTTGTGATAAAAAGGCGCCATGGAGAATAATGCATTAATGAGATGACGTCTACCCAGGTTTCGACCCAGGCTTTTACTTACGCGGTCATGGGTCAGGAAAGGTCACATTTACACGATTTCAAACAAGCGTAGAACATAAAGTATTCACTTTAAACCAAAAATTTCTTCACAGAAGTACTCAAAACGTTTCGGAGGTTCATAGGCTATCAAAATTGCAAAAGGGTGATAGGCACTTTAACGTGCTATCTGAGATGTCCACAGTCAAAGTTAGGAGCGAAAATTGTAGGAAACGGTATGCTGTTAGTCATTTTTCACTGTGGAAACGTAAAGAAAACACCATCCAGTCAATAGGAAAGGGGGAAGACAAAACATCTTTGAATAAAAAGAAAATAGGCTGCGGCAATGAGCATATCCCTCATACGATGTTGCATGAATATGCCTTAACGTGCTATCTGAGATGTCCACAGTCAAATTGTAGAAAACGGTATGCTGTTAGTCATGTTTACTGTGGAAACGTAAAGAAAACACCATCCAGTCAATAGGAAAGGGGGAAGACAAAACATCTTTGAATAAAAAAAGAACTTTCCTCGCATACGATTTTCTTCGAAATCAATTAAACCATAGTTCTTTTAATCAATACTAAATTTAAACTTCAAAAGTTATCTCATGAAAACATATTACTTCGTTGGGTTTGTATTTAATTTACGAATATAAACCAATGAAATTACGATAAAGAAAATTAACATATTTTCCATTCCTTTGCAATTAATGCTATTATTCTTAGCCGTTACTTAAAAAGCTGCATCTACATCAAAGACCAGTTCATGTTCCTTCTTATTTTATGAAATGTCATTTCTCTTTGAATGAGTAAATGAGAATGGCAAAGTACATGGAGGAAAAGAGAAATCAGTTCCTAAAAAAACTGCCTATTGTAGTGCTGTGAAGTACAAGCCAACTATAACTATAACTAATCAAATCAACCTAGATCAGTTGAATATGTAATGGAAGTCTTGTTTATGAGGAAACACGCTGAAATTATTGAGTTACTCTGAATTTTTAACGAGACCTGAAACAACCATGGGGGCTGTTCAAAATCAGGACCCGGCGAATTCACAGATCGAATTGGAATTTAGCGTGTTGGTTTTTGCGGAGGGAGGAAAACCGGAGGACCCGGAGAAAAACCCTCGGAGCAAGGGCGAGATACCAACAAACTCAACTCACATATGGCGCCGCGTCCGGGAATCGAACCTGGGCCACAGAGGTGAGAGGCGAAGCGCTTAACCACTGCGCCACCCCTGCTCCCCAGTTATCGTGGTTTTGATCTCTCTCTAAATCATGGCTTATTATAGGGAAGCTGGATGTAGAGTAAATAAAGTAGACTACTGAACTAGCTGATTAGAACCACTCCACCACATATGTGCTTATGTGTTGATCTTAACTGAAGGGTCACTGTCAATCGAATTGATCCTTCAAGTTTCAATAAAACAAAACTGCAAATATAACACCCTGAGATAGAAGAGAAATACCATGTGAATGTTCTAACATGGTTTTCAAACGTTTTCGATAGAGCAAAGATTAAAGTGGATCACAAAAGCTCATTCTAGACACTTTTTCTTTTCGATTACAGTGAACCGATTTGTTGCTCTAAATTTCTCTAAAAAGCAGTATTTTTTATCAATCAATTACCTTTATTTATCCATGATAAAGTTTAAAGCTTGGAGCTTGTGGGGTCATAATTTTTTCTAATCTTTGTCATCCTTCATCAAAATTGTCTCACATTTTCTCCAGTATACCTGGAAAGCATACTCTGCTAATCTGAGTAGTTATTTTTGTTGACAGTGTCCCTTACGAAGAGGAAGCGTCCAGGAGGGGGGTACTCAGAAGATTTTTGGGTACGGGTGTGCCGTGGAGACCTCAAAACCCTGACCCTATCCCAGACCTAAAAATGCCCTTTACCATACCCTTTCCCAGACTTGAAGCAAACAATCGATACCCTATCCCATATCCCGAACTTCGAAAGCAGTTGTTTTGTTTTAATATGGTATTTTAAGCTGTAGTGTGGTCGATAGAGCACTAAGCATGGCGCCAAAGACAAGTATATCAAAATCCATACCCTTTCCCAGACCAAAACCGTAATAAGGATACCCTATCCCAGACCTCGGCAGCTCAAAATCCATACCCTATCCCGCGGCACATACCCGTATAGGCCATATAAGGTACTACCCTCCCCCCGTATTTAACTGCAGTAACCCACCCCTTCTGTTTCCCAGCAGGGGCTGCCTTCTGCTGATATTGTTGACTCTGATATGCAGTAACTCCTGATGTTCCCTCATCCACCATGTCCGACTGTGAGGTGGCCTTGATTGCCTTTCTCAGGTTTTCAACCTGCAACAAAAACAAAATACCAAACATATGTTATGAATTTGGAGTAACTACAGAATACACCGCAAAAATTCAAACATTCCTGAAATTAAGTGGATACGTGGATATTGTGGCAGTGACTTTTCTTATACTTTTTAAAGAATGAGGAAAAACTATATCTGGAGTTTATAACCCATCAAATATTTTCTCTCGCGCGTGATTGGTTGAATGCGTCACGTGACCCGATATTTTCTCTCCGCGAGCAGGAAATATCAGCGAAACCCCCTGTGAGCGTCTAAGCGCGCGTCAAAGAAAATATTTGAAGGATGATAACGACAATAACCTACATTGTGGCGCCGAAATACGCCCTGTTTGTCCTTGGACATTATTTGACCTCGAAGCTCGGTTTCCCTCGAGCTCTCGGGAACTGTTCTCTTCTCGGATCAGATAATGTCTGCGGACGAAATATCAGGGCATATTTCTACGCCACAAGTAGCTTATTGTATTTATATCCTAGATACGCAAATTGATCCAGACTTTGAATACACGGATATACAGTGAGTGGGTGAGACCACCCAAGTTGTGCTCCACAATAATAGAGGTCTGTTTCTATGGAAACCTATGATTTACATACTCTTTTAAGATAAAAAAAAAATTTCTTTAAAACATTCTAATCATATTAAATACTTTTCAATAAAAACACAATGTGTGATCATTTGAATGTAAATATACAGACAAGTTGAAAATAATGAATAAATATATTCTTAATATAAATTACAGGAGCATTCTAAGAACGAGTGATTCCATTGGCTGCTTAGCATGCTTGATTTTCTTATAATACACGCTTGAGTATTTCCTTCCATATAGTTTGATGTCATATTTATTTATAAAACAAATAGATCTTTCGAGGTCTTGAAAAGCTGCTAAATGCATCTACAGTTTTTCAAGACTTTGAGCGTGCATTATTTAACAAATAGATGATATTTTGTCATGCGTCTGTCCTCTTATACAATGTAGATGCACAGATGACGTCACAACGTGAAGAGAACAAAGAAGTACGTCTCGTGGTCGAGTGGCATAATTGATGTTTTCTTCACGTTTTGGCGTCATCTGCGCTGTTTTCTTCACGTTTTAGCGTCATCTGCGCTGTTTTCTTCACGTTTTGGCGTCATCTGCGCTGTTTTCTTCACGTTTTGGCGTCATCTATGATCAGAGGACAGGTACACGGCAGAATTGGATCTATTTGTAATAATCGCAAACTAAAAACTATGAAAAGATCCAATCAAAACGAGTTGAGAAATTGGTTGTGCACCCTCATGACGTCATCCATGTGTGTCCTCTAATAACACACGGCTCTTGACCCGGCAATCAGAGCGTGCGTCTCGGACAATAGAATATGGAGAACCATCTTCTGTTTGTTAACAGTGATAACTCACCTCTGCTTCTACAGCACTTTTTTGTGTATTTTTCTTCTCTTTATACGTGTTAGCTCTCTGAATCTGTTTGTCTATACTGCTCAAGACAGAATTACAGCTCTCACACCTATGATATGACAAGAGTCCAAGTCATATAATAAACACACATGTATTATAAACCTACACATACTAGAGATGTAAGCAAACTATGGGACAAAAAAACACATCACAGGTACGCCCCGAAATGTGTGCTGTCCCACCCACAAACATTACTAATGTATGTGTTATTTTTTTGGCCCACTTGCGCTTCCAGATAATTACGTCTCAAGACAAGTACATGTATGGCATCTCAGACCTCATTTTTAGGAGTCATCCTCGATAAAAATGTAACCAGGAAACCCCACATAAATTATATAGCTACTAAAATTTCAAAGTCAATTTGAATTATATACAAATCAAGCTTTCACTTACACAAGAAATCATTGCTTTCACTCGATTATTCACTAGTATATCCATAATATTATCTGCATTATTGTACTGTTGTCAGGGCTCCACCTATCCCACTAATCTCCTTAGATTATCGCTTTTACAAAAATGAGTTGTACGAACAATAGAAAAACAATTTTTTTGATGCTCTCTCTGGACCAATTTTATTTTAAAGTTACCAATCTTGAAAATATCTGAAATCAATTCCCTGCAAACTGGCATATTTATGTACTCCAGCTTATTCCAATCATTTACTTCCTTCTCGTTTTAATGACTTATTTACCTGTGGCACACACCTTCACAATAATTATAATATCAGAAATGATTCTAGACTTAAGTCCTATCACTGTGGAACTAAACTCAAACAATGTTCTATTTAATTATAATCATTACCAGGGCCCATACTTTTGGAACTCATTAGATCACGAGCTGACTACTTAGAACTGCCAGCCTGCAAAAAGTTACATCCAACTTAAAATGTTTTTTATTGAAATCTTATTGACACTTTTCAGGTGATTAAGACTCTTTTCTTATTTATTATTTTTTCCTCAATATTTTCTCCAGTTCACCAATTAACTTAGCTTTCTTCATTGTATGTAACCGCCATCTCCAGTAATGTTATACTCTGCTATGTTAGAAGAAGCCTGAACTTTCATGAGCATCATGGTTTCCCGTTTAGGATTCCTTATCACTGACGCCATTAGCTTATAAAAATGTTGTTTTCCTTCTGTATACATTGTACTTGTGAGGAACAAACAATAAATATCATCATCAACAGATAGAGAAGAGAGACAGAAGGTGGCCACGCCTTTATCGTCAAAGCGACAAAACTATGCAATTCACTACCGGCTTCTTTAAAACAATCTCCCAGCATTCATTCCTTTAAGAACTCGCAAACACATAATTAACCTGCAGCATGAAGGCATTGACCATCATAGAGTAGATATTTTTTTAATAATCTAGTTTTAAGCATCTTATATTAGAGCTACATGTATATTAGCTAAATAGTGTGGTACACATCGTATATTTTATATTAGTATTGATATTAATTTTTTTTTTCTATACCATTGTAAATTTAAGAGGGCCACAAGTTTATCAGCCTTGGCTGTCATGTGTATTTACCCTCGTAAAATAAAGTGTATTATTATTATTATAGAGAGACAACAGAAGCCAAAGATATGAATTATTTCAAGTTGAATTCTGCTGTGGAAAGGAGAAATGGACCATTTTGTAAACAATCTTTTAGAACTGTTCCTTGGGTGCATTAGTTCACCCCGGGTTGGTTTACATTTGCTGACTTGGCCATTTTCACAAACTCTCAGGAATGCTGAATTTCTAACGGGACCTGAAATAACCACAGGGTTGACCGCTGGCTAATCCTCAGATCGAACTGGAATTTAGCGTGTTGGTTTTCGCAGAGGGAGGAAAACCGGAGAACCCAGAGAAAAACCCTTAGAGCAAGGGCGAGATACATCGCTTTCTGAACTTGTATCACGTGCACAGTGCAGACATTTTGTCAGAAGAACAAAAGGTTACAATTAAGGAAGAACAATTTTGGTGAGACTCTACTTCGTTTTGCATAATTATGTCAATAAACTCAACTCACATATGGTGCCGCATCCGGGAATCTAACCCAGGTCACAGTAGTGAGAAGCAAAGCACTTAACCACTATGCCACCCCGGCTCCCCATACAGAATTAGTAATGTTTGTGGGTGGGGTAGTAGACATTTGGGGGTGACACCGTGTGGCTGTGATGTGTTTTTTGGGGCACCACAGTTCACTGAAATCCATAGTACATCACCATGCACCTCAACAAAACTGCTCATATCTGGTAGCTTACCATTCCTGTAGTATGTCTGCAATCGTGCCTACTGTTTCGGGTTTGATGTCTCTCCCCATCGCATACTCCACCTCTAACTGTTTGTTCTTCTGGTCTAGCTTCCCGTGGATTATATCAGCATATATTGCTTCAATTATCAAATCCTGTGTTTGAGGAGATGTACATGTACATGTATAACCATAGATCAAACAAAAGACAGTCATTTAATTGGTGCTGGCTTGTTACTGGCTGAGGTCTCACTGGACAAAGTTTACTATAGTTAAGCGGATTTGACTACAGTTAACCGCATTCTCAGTGTGACCTTCATTTTACATTTTACTATTGAAAACTTGACTGTGGTTAGTTGCTCCAACAATGGTGGCAAGAAGAAAGAAAAGTTAACTATAGTTTAATAGCCAACCTGAAAAGATGGGACTATAGCTGAGTTAATCGAAACTTATTGACTTAGTTGACAGCTTGTTATCTCTTTTGATGTTTGAGGCAATTCAACCCCAGTTTGTGGTTTCTGAACTGTCAACAAACATCTTAATGCATTATACATGTATGTCATTTCACCTGCTTCACTATTTTAATAGCCAAGGTGTCTAATTTACTTAAACGCTACTATTTTAACTATTAATAGTAAACATTCTTGACCATAGACTGGCTGGTTTACTATTTCACAATTAGACTACGAGCTCAAAGTTTCTATTATACAAATAGAAGATGTTCTTAAAACAAATATAAGCACGAGAACACAGTTTGAGGGCTTATATACTAGTTTTAAGAACATCAAATTTCCAAGGGAAACTATCAGTTTATACAATGTAGTTCTGAGAGAAACACACGTTATTGTTCATCACAAAATTGTCTTCCACTCTCAGCGGACACTATTTAACAAATAGTGTGTGTCCATCAAGGAACTATCGGCTGATAGTTGCCTGCGGAAATTTGATGTTCTTAAAACAAATATAAGCTTGAGAACTATATACTAGTTTTAAGAACATCAAATTTCCAAGGGAAACTATCAGCCGATAGTTCCGAGACAAACACAGTCTATTTGTCGTTATTGTTCATCACAAAATCGTCTTCCGCTCTCAGCGGGCACTATCGCCTGATAGTTTGCCTCCGCGAACGACAACTATCGTGATCGCTTTTGACCAATGAGCGCACACCAAAATTTTGTGGTGAACTATAATGTCTGAGTTTTCCTCCGCGGACGACAACTATCAAGTCACATGATCGATTTTAGCCATTGAGTGTGCGCCAAAATTTTGTGGTGAACTATAACGCCTGATAGTTTGCATCTGCGGACAACAACTATCAGGTCACGTGATCGCTTTTAGCCAATGAGCGAGCACCAAACTTTTGTGGTGAACTATAACTCAGCCACTGTGTGACTACTCTAACCAGGACCACTTTGACCAGCAGAACTAATCACATGGCAGAACGAAAACAAAGTAATCCAACTTATGATTATTTGAGCAAATCAATGTTGAATACAAGACAATACATGTAGCACTTCAACTTTCAAAGTTGGAATGCTGTGTTTGTTTATTCCACACACAAAAGTAAAGAGGTATACATGCATTACAATAAAGAGAGTGGAGGATGCAAGAGATTACAGCTTTTGCATCCCATAAAAGTCATGTACATGTAGTTATGTTGTGCAATATGTGATTAGCTTTCTTTGTCTAAGTGGTGCCTTAGAAAAGTATTACCTCTAATTCTCTCAGGTTTGAGATTTGAAGCTCCTTTAGCAGTATGCTATATGGAATAAACTGTTGACAGTAATATCAATATAATTATACATAAGTTAACAGAGTTATAATTATAATAAACTTTATTTCAACACGGTAGTTTTAACAGATAAACTGGTTTACATGTACATAAAAGCTGTGCCGATTTACAGATATATATATACATATAATTATAACATGTAAAACATATAAAAATTATGATCATAAATAATATTTACGTTAAAATGACAAGTACTTTATACATGTACAGGTTGTTAAAGAAACAGGGAGGTAACCTTTTTAGCTTTTTTTAAGCCCCCTTATATTAAACTAAACTTCTGTTTACTATAGTAAGTTCTCAGTAAAGAAAGTGACAGTCATGATGATGAACCTCTTAATAGGTTACAGGTATAAGCAGTTTGTAATTTTGTGAATTTTTCAAGTAGATATGTGGGTGCTATAAATTATTATGAACTTTGAACATTTCTAATGCTAAAAGTTTGTTCCTACGAGTGGATAATCTGTCCCATCCTAGCGATGTAAGGAGAGGACCAGAACTACATGTAGTATCTAAGGGCGTGTGGATAATAATTATTATTCTCGCTGCCCGATTTTGGAGTTTTTGTATTATAAATTATTATTTATCAGTAAGGTCAATGCAGGCCTATTCCTTCTCATACTACACGTCTGCAATATAAATCAAATGTTGGCTAGATCAATGAATTATACATGTAAGTAGCAAGGTCAAGGGAACAAAGGGTCTAACACACTGAGTGCTCCTACATGTAATAATGGAGGAGATTTTCTTTGAGATCTTCTTTGAGATCTGTTCAACATGCTTCGACCAGGAAAGTTTTTGGTCTATGTATACTGCCAGGGATTTAACAACTTCACTTCTAGGGATTGTATCAGCACCTATTTTAAGTCTAGGAATTAGCATCACGGCAGACCTTTGGCATGATGCTATTAACATAAATTCAGTTTTAGCTGTATCGGTAATCTGTTTGCTTTGGTTGACACAGGCCGTACATTCTACATTGTCAAGAACACTAAATTATAGGATTGATCAAAAATCTTACACAAATCTTGCCAAGGTCTTCAGGTAACTGACCTTGCCACGATCACGGCATGACCTTGGCAAGATTTTGCCAAAATAAGATATTGCCAAGATTTATACACAATCTTTAATACAGGATCTTGGAAAGATCCTCAACCTGTAGGGTGCATGTCAGTGCATGACTATGCATGGTATTTGTTAAATAAAAGGTCTTTGCAAATCATACAATGTAATCATTCATTTAAGCAAATAATAAAGGAGGATTATTATATGGATAGTTAACTTTGTGAGCTGATTGGTTACTTTGTGGTCCATACATGTACATACATGTACATGTACACCCACACCGCGGCAAAACGCTATGCTCCGCTGGCCAAAAGAACGAAGGCTCTGCTATCAAATACAAATTACCGAGGGTTTCAACTTTTTTAGTAAATAATTTTATAACTTAGTAAACTCACAGTGAATTACAAATTAAGAAAACTTCAACCTGTTAAAGTCTTAGGCTTAGCTTTTAAGTATTTTTCTTATTTTTTGACAAAACAGTTCACAAATGGATGCTTTTAAGCAGAAATGTTCAAATCACGGGTGTGTGCCTGTTGTTTCATTTCAGAAACTTGGGGCGGCCGCGCGCAGACAAGAAATAGCAAATACGCATGCGCGAACGTTTTGCCGCGGTGTGACATACACCTGTTTCAAAAAGGGTTGTCCCAGACAAGCGGCAAATGACAAGTGACATACCCAGATCAAAATGGATTATGGTTGTTGCTATAAGTCTGGTGAATTCATTTGTTTTTGGAGTCAAAGACTTTATGAAGAATATTATTCCATTCCGGAATGCTGCCGCCAGTTATAATGCCAATCCTTTGTCGCTTGTCGCTCATCCGTGACAACCTTTTTGGAAATAGGTGTATTAAACTTTCCACACAGATTGCAGATTTGAAGCAAAACTGGTTGTGGATACCTTTGATCGAGTCATCTTATTCAACTCACTTGCCTCCGATGCAGACTTCTTGTGGGGAGAAAGGGAATGGAAACAGGCAAGATGTCTGCATTGGAGGTTACTTGCTTGGTCGATATTGATACCCTATAAAGTTATGGATCCTTGTTTTCCTCTCTTTAATGGCCTGTGTGTTTCACAATGGGGCCTTAAAGCAGGTGAAGAAACTTGGTCCATAACTAGCAGTACAGACCTTATGTTCGTTTAATAAGAGGCTTTTATTAAAATCAGTTTTAACAATTAATTAATTAGTAATCAATTAGCAATTTAATTAACTATTGATGATACCTTTGATTTTGCTGCTAGTGACACAACTGTTAAATGTCTCAGCTTCTTCACTTGAGCACTACTCAGTTCAGGCAAGTTACCCATATTTGCTGAAAAGAAAACGACAGCTGCATTGTACCATAATATTATTACTGTAAATACCTGCATATAAGCCACACTTTAATTTGGAGAAAAACATTTAGCCCACTTCCGAGATATGCCTCACTTCCTACATGTACGTACGAAGAAATCAATACGAGGCTCCATGCATAATGCTCAGTCATTCGTGACAAGACTACAGCACTTCTGTAGTTTGTCATGAATGACTGAGCATTTATGCACAGAGCCTCATATGGATTCCTTTGTACATAGGAAATGAGGCATATCTTGGAAGTGGGCTATTAAGGGCCAAAGTTGGGGATGCAGCTTATACGTGGGTACAAGCACATACAATGTACATGTACATTTTATCATTTTATCATGTACATGTATATAAAGCTGCAGCATGAGTTAGCAAAATGTACTAAATGTACCAAAAGACAACACTCATCCCAGGCCCTCCTTAAATTGTCAGATGGTGGACTACAGACTCAGACACATAATTATTAGTTCCACCACAAAACCTCACAATTTCTTGTATCTACAACAAAATGAGGTTCCTTGAAAAGGTTGTTACTTAAGTATAGTTAATGGAGGAATCAATTCAGAAGAATTCTGGAGTGATTTAAAGACAGCAGGTGAAAATACACACAAGAAATGCCAATAATAATAATGATATTTATTTATCCACGATAAATTTACAGCGTTGTTGAAGTGGTTGAATGTGCTTATAACTACATGTACGCTATTCTACCCTTGGCTAATAATAATGATAATGATAATAATAGTAACGTTGTAACCATATTCAAAGTTGCAATAGCAGTTGGCATAACTTGGAATGACAACAATTTCTTCTGAAGAAGTTTTGCTTCAAGTGCAAACATTTATTTAAATAAATAATAATAATAATAACTTTATTTAAACTGACAAGACCGATCAGCTAATCGAAAAGGATTAGCTGATATCAACTGGTGACCAGTACTAAAGATAATGCATCTAAAAAATCTCAATCTAAAAATATGAATATATACATAATAGTATAATAATGATAATAATAAATAGATATAACTGGACAAAGCTTAAAAAGGATTTCCTTCTCCCAAATACTGACAACATACACAATATGCGGGAGGCGGTCCTGACAGATAACCACACACATGATTTATTATAACCTCAACATGCAAAATTGCAAAGATACAATGTATGCTATTACACTGTTAGTGAGATCCAATTGCTCAGACTGTTATCACGAAAACCACACAACGTGGTAAGTGGAGACATTACATAAATATAGTCTGATAATTTGGTGTACTCTGCCGGATACGAAAAACCACAAAAAAATCCACAATATAATTTTTATGTGGTAAAAACTAAGTGGAAACGTATTCCCCAGCCCAATGCAGGAGTACATTGTACTGACTTCTGAGGGGTGAAAGTCTGAATCTACTATAAAAACCGTAATAACTGGGCAAATTGTCAGGAAAACTGTTGTAACAAAATTAAATGTTTGAAGAGTCTATAATTAAGGTTACACGTAGAGTCAGGACCACGAATGATTAAATGTAACTGACACATCCTTAAGTACTATAGTTCCAGCCAAAATTTAGTTGACCATATAAGGATTGATCCACAGGGATACCAATACAGTCTTTAGGATAAGGAACTCATTTCTCTTTTTCTTTTATCCAAAGAGAAATATCATATCTAAAATAATTATTGTAAACTACATTGATGATTGTTGTAATCAAGTTCTAAATATATTTGAAAATGCCAGCCTTAAATTTGATAGTGTTAGTAATTAGAAATTTGACCACATTTCTAATATAATAGATAAACATATACATGTACCTATTAAACAATTATCTAGGAGGGAGATAAAGCTTAAATCAAAACCTTGGATAACCAGTGCTTTACGAAGATCTGTTCAAGTTAAAAACAGTCTATATAAGAAATTTCTTAAGACAAAATCTACCTTATTGTATTATCATATGAAATTTAAGTTCTATAAAAATAAATTAAATCAACTTCTAAAAATAAGCAAAAAGCAGTACTACAATCAATACTTTTGTGATAACATTAAGGACAGTAAAAGGATATGGATGGGCATTAAGCAAATAGTACACTTTAAGCCACAAACTAGTCAGAGGTCTATTAAGATTGTTGAAAATAATATTGAAATCACTGAACCCAAACTTCAATGTTGCAAATGCATTCAACAAATATTTTGCCAATGGAATATCTAAACAAACCAATGTGTAATAGTTTATACATTTTCCCCACTACATGTAGTGAGATTGAAAGTGAAATTTCTGTCTTAAAAACTGGCAAGGCTGTGGGACCATCCAGTATTCCAATTGACATACTCAAAATGTTAAAAACTGTGATATCAAAACCTTTGGAGTTGGTCTTCAATGCTTCTCTTTCAACTGGTATTATCCCTAACGATTTCAAATTAGCAAACATCCTTCCTGTATATAAAAAAGGATCCCAGACTTGCCTGTGCAACTATCAACCTATTTCTCTTCTTTCTGTCTTTAATAAGCTCCTCGAAAAACTCATGTATAATAGACTAATTAAATTCCTAGGAAAAAAACAATATTTTCTTTGAAAAGCAATTTGGCTTCAGAGCTAAGCACAGTACAGATCATGCTGTTCTCTGCATAATTGATAAAATTTCAAAATTAAAGCAATTGATGACCGAAACTATTCCTGTGGAATATTCCTTGACTTTAGTAAAGCCTTCAACACTGTGAATCACCAAATTTTGATTAAAAAACTTGAATACTACAGTATTCGAGGAATTGCCAAAGACTGGTTCATATCATACCTTATTGACCGACAGCAGGTTGTTACTGTAAATAATTCAACATCTGATAAATGCAATGTAAGTTGTGGAATTCCACAGAGATCAGTTCTTGGTCCCTTGTTGTTTTTATTATACATAAATGATTTTCATTGTTGTTCAGATCTATTTGATTTTCACTTATTTGCAGATGATGCAAATCTGTTCTATATAAACATAAAAATATTTCAATTAATTATACTAGAAGCAAATATAAATGCTGAATTAAAAAATATCCATACATGGTTATGTGCTAAATAAATATGCTCTCACTCAATATAGAAAAATCCAATTTTGTCATTTTCCATCCGCCACAAAAGAAGATACAGAATCAGTATTTTAATCTTTCTATATTAAACAACAAGCAACTTAAGAGGGATCTCTGTATCAAATATCTTGGTATTTTAATTGATTCTAACCTTAGTTGGAAAAAACAAGTTGAATGCATTGCAAAAAAAATCAGAAGTATTGGTATCCTCTCTAAACTTCGTCACTATATAAAACCAAACATTCTCTTGAGTTTATACTATGCCTTAATATATCCTTTTTTTGATTTACGGAATAATTATATGGGGAAATACTTACAAGACCACTCTTCAGCCAATTTTTATTTTGCAAAAAAAAACAATGCGAATAATTACCTTCTCTAAATTTGATCATCACTCCAGTCCCTTGTTTAAAGCTCTTGAGGTTATTAAATTGTTTGATCTTATAATCCTTCATATAGCAATCTTTATGTACAAATATCACAATCTACTGCTACCCTCTGTCTTCCTTTCTTTCTTTACCAAAATAAAAATATATATCCACAACTATAATATAAGACTTGCTGCAAAACAATCTTATTATCTTCTAAAAGCAAGAACAAATTATGGAATATTTAACTTAAGATTTCAAGGCCCATCAATATGGAATGCCATTAACGAAGAGGTGAAATCCTCCTCTTCATTGTCTCTATTTAAAAAGAAAATGAAACATCACTTTATTCAAGATTATTAGTCCTCTGTGCATCGCTTCTCTTCAAATAATCCCTTCTTTTCGAATAATAATGCTGTTTTGCAACACATATCTTTACTACTTTACATAAATATTATATTAGTCTACTGGTAGTTTAAACGTATTTTCTCCATCTTATAGTGTGTGAATGTGTGTATGTATGTGTGTTCCCGACCTTAACATGTGACATCTCTTCAGTAAACTGGCTGACTGGCATTTTTAACTCTTACAGGGCTCAAAATTGCGCCCGATACGGGCGTAAATACGCCTAGATTTTTTCGTTTTACGCCTAACGTTTTCCATTTAGGCGTAATTTTACGCCTAGATCCTCTTACAAAGGTAAAAATTATTGGAAGACAAGTCTTATTTACAAATCTCTAAAACGATTTGAAACTTTTTTGTCTGTTGTTTCAAGTTTGAAATGCATAGTTTACTAATTACGCGGCGACGTTTGGTGTGTGAAGTCTGAACTTTTAACTGCAAAATGTCAAAGTTTGACAGCTCCTGTAATGTAAACTATTTTCCCGCGCGAAACAAGTTGTTTTGCATGACAAAACTGACCTATAGATAGCCGGAGCTGTCAAACTTTGACATTTATGCCTAAATTTTGGAGAATTACGCCTAAATTTTTTAAGCTGGGCGTAAAATTACGCCTCCTTTCCCCCCTTAATTTTGAGCCCTGTCTTAAGGTTATTTCGGGTAGCCAGTACCCCTAGCATTGTATTTTTTTTTTTGTAATATCATTGTAAGTTATTGGGGTAAATAAAGGATTGTTGTTGTTGTAACTCCCACAGCTCTCTAAGTAAGGCATTCTATTCTCTTGCGGCTGTGCATTTAAAAGAGTATCTAAGATGCCTATTCTACATTTCTGGTCTTTTTTAAAACAAGGTACCTTTTTCCAAAAAAAGGCATCTTAAAGGCCCCATCCACAAAGATCTGTTTTCAATTGAAAATGCAAATTTGAAGTACTGTATGGGCATTACACATTACACAACTCCCTTATCTGTTTCGAACTCTACTCAGTTCTATTATGGACCATAATTTATTAATCATTCATGAGTTTGAGAAGACGTCATGTCCAATGGTACGATGCATTTCACCACCGATTTTGACAAAATAATGTTGAATTGACATTGAAGACAGACCTAAAATGTAATTTTAGAGCAACAAATAAAATAATAATATTATTAAATGTAACAACTAACTGTGATGTTACAATGTATCATTAATTAGGAAATCACAACAATAAAGCAAAATATGTTTTGGCTTTCCAATTCAAAATTCCAATAAAACCACATCATTCTGTAAAGATTTAGCTAATTTTACATGTACAATGTATTTGTGTATTCTTATAAATAATATTATACCAAAAGATTGCACAAAAACCTACCTTTATAATCACCAAAGGTTCCAAATGCAAAAATATTTAACAAGTGCCAGTATGGAGAATTCTCTGTTTTGGATAGCTACAAATCAAAGATAAACTTATCATGATTAGTTTACAGCAGTCACTTGTAAAAAAATGACATGTAAATGAAAAGAAAACTAGGCATCTGTATTATTTTGTATTATTTCAATAGCAGCTAATTAGCAGTGGCAGATGAAAGTGTAGCCAGCTGGAAATGGTAACTACTGTATAGCTGGCAATTTTCTCTGGCTACCAGCCATAGCCTGGTTCCAGAGAAGCCATGTACCAGCTAGCCCAGGAGAAACTACTGAGTGACAGTACCTACAAATGATGAGATAATTATAATCAAGAAGAGAGGTTAGAAGGGCCTCTGGCCTTGGCCATTGAGAATCTCACTTCCAACTGCACTGAGTTTCAAATCAAGAAAACATATCATTGAAACCTGTTTTGTCGGGCCATTGATAAGCCAATGAAAATTACTGTTACATCCTAATGAGTAGATTATCCAACCAGAGCCGAGGTTCAAATTCTGAACCTAAACTCGGCATAGAAGTGAGATTCAGATGTTCTTTTGATTAGCACCTTAATTAACTTGAGAGAGAGAAGTTAGAACCTCTGGTACCCTTACTCATAGTTAATAGAGTGGAATGGTTATAAAACCCAGCGACCTTCTTTGTTATATGTCTTTGTTAGCTTTTTTCAACCGTGACCCTGCACAAAACACAATAGAAATTCCAATGTGTTAATCAATCAGCCATTGGAAACGTGTGAGTTCAGTCGTTCAGGGGACGCTAATGAACTATGACCCTGCACAATCTTTTGTCTTGCCCCCTTCCAACATAAATCGCAGTGCCTTTGTTAGTCCCTTTGAAGTTTGCCGGGTTTCATAACCATTCCACTCTATTAACTATGCCTTACTGATACAACTGAATATGCATGAAGGAGATGCCATAACAATGTCCTACCTCCTGTACATTAGCCATCTCTAACAGTTCTCCAAACACATGTACACCAGGAGCCTCTATTACTTGCTTGATAAGAGCTGCAAGTGCTGCCCCTTTAGTAGACTTGGCCAGTAACACATACTGCTCCAGTTGATGACTGTGACCAATTATCTCTTTCTCTGTCATGATGTGATTAAATTTTCTTTATTCTGAAAAAGAAATTGCTGTCTTAAGGCTGAATTTTACTAGCAATAAAGGCAAAAATGGAAGGAAAAGGAATATATGATTCTAGTGAAAAATTATCAAGAAATGGACTGAGATGTCAGCACTTGTAAGGCCATCCCTATTTTTTTCCCTGTTTCTCATCGGTGGGGTTTTCAAAAATTGGGTCGGTCGGTCGGGTGAGAAAAAAAAAATGGCTTAACTGCAGAATACCCTGCCACATTGAAATCGTTACTGGAAAAGAGCTGGCTACGCGGTACGCGGTATGCAGTGACTAATTTTGCTGTATTATGAAGTGGCTAGACGCGGTACGCGGTACGCAGTGACTAAAATTATTCAAAGTCTCAAAGGTGGCAAAATATTTTATTTACAAAAGCAGAAAACATCTGTTCTGTTGGATTAAATTTAAAGAACAAGATATAACTGATATATAACCAGGACAAATGCTAAATTTCCACTTGTAAAACTATCAGACTGACACGGCAGGAAACATAACGAAACCTAGTGAGATCGAAACATCGCAAAGGAAAATACACTGAACAACCTTGATTCGGCCCTTCACCCAACAGTGACAGAAAATGTCAAACAATAAAATAAAATAAACTCATTCGGTTATTTCAAATTCATGCACAAAGAAACGTCGGGCAACCTTTTTAAAACAACCTCATTTGGTTATATCTCATTCTTTAAATTTCCAACTGAACAGATCAGTGTTTTCCGCTTTTGTAATCATGTTTTTCTCACGGACGTCGCAAAGAACGTCAAGGTATCATATACATCATTCGGTGCCATTAGTTGTTTCTTCGTTTTTGCATTCGTTGAGTTATATCTCGTTCTTTAAATTTCCATGCAACAGAACAGATGTTTTCCGCATTTGTAAATAAAATATTTTGCCACCTTTGAGACTTGAAATTATTTTACTCACTGCGTACCGCGTAGCCACTTCATAATACAGCTAAGAGACTTGGAAAAAAATTACTCACTGCGTACCGCGTGCCGCGTAGCCACTTCATAATACAGACAAGAGACTTTGAATAAATTTAGTCACTGCGTACCGCGTACCGCATAGCCACTTCATAATACAGACAAGAGACTTTGAATAAATTTAGTCACTGCGTACCGCGTACAGCGTAGACACTTCATAATACAGACAGAGACTTGCGATTTAGTCACTGTGTACCGCGTACCGCATAGCCACTTCCTGATACAGACAAGAGACTTGGAATAAATTTAGTCACTGTGTACCGCGTAGCCAGCCCTTTTCCAGTAACGATTTCAATGTGGCAGGGTATTCTGCAGTTACTCCAAAAAAAAAAAAAAAAAAATGTGCAGAGAGACTGGAACTAATAAGGCGCGGTTGCACAGGCGAGGTTACAAACCAACATGGACGACGAAACCATCGATGTTGTTGTCCGTATATGCTACAAACATGGAATTACAAATAAAGGCAGTAGACAATTCCTGAGTCTTCTTTTCTCTAGGGTTTCTTCACCCCCACCCCTTCCCCCAATTTTTATTTTATTTTTACAAAAAGCCACAAAAATGGGTCGGTCGGACGATGAGAAACGAAAAAAAAATTTGGGATGGCCTAAGCATATTAACCTTCTTTATGCTTCTGCTTCCCATCCCTTATATTGAAATGTAGGCAAATCGAAGCAGAAGTTAGAACAATCCAATCAGAATGTTCATTCTCAAGGTCAATGGCCCTTTGCAATATAAATTAATACAGCATGCAAGCGAGGCTTCTGCTTCTGAAAGAGGCTTAAATGTCCTTATGCTTCCGTCGTGTGTATTTTCACAAGAACATAACTTTCTTATGCTTTCATCACAAGTAAAACCAGGCTTTTATAAAGGTTATGCTGGAGCAACTGCAGAATACAAAAGACCACTACTGTCTTCCGATATATGCCTCACTTCCTACGTACAAAGGAATCAATACGAGGCTCCATGCATAATGCTCAGCATTATGCACAGAGCCTCGTATTGATTCCTTTGTATGTAGGAAGTGAGGCAAATCTCGGAAGTGGGCTATTAACGCTACTTGGCAACTGACTTGTTACTTGGCTCATCATTTGGAGCGATTTATTTCTATTAAAGTGGCACAGCTAGCAGTGGCGTTGTATTTGTTTAGCCTAAAATGCGAAATGTGGATCCATTCATTTGTAGAACCTAAATACTGACAACATAGATTTCTATGATACATTACGCTATGTATTTACTTACTTCAAACTACGTATTTTCTCACAACAACAGCGAGAAAGCGAGGAATTTCTTACCTTTAGGCTTTATGTTCAACTTTTTCCAAATTTGCTATCTCTCGGACCCAGGCCATCTCTACTTTAATCTCGTACCCAGATCTCCTATTTTACTCACGGTCTATTGGTCCTTATTTGCTTGTGAATCGTATCAACAGTAAGAAAAAAGAGCCCGATATATTGGATTTTTTTTTTAAATAACACCTTCTTTGGTGAAATATTGTCAGTATAGAAATTCTAGTTTGCCTTTGGATAAATTCTAGTATAAATTTAAGGAACTATCGGTCATTTTTGCATAGTAATTCGCTTCTTCCAAAAGAGGACCCAAACGGCCCTAATTCAGCGGACTTCGCCGTGGAGTGAAACATTTTGTTTCTTTCTCAGCTCATCTCTGAGAAAGTCTCGCCTTATTTCATGGCCAGTCATAAACGAATACACACCACAGCTTCGGCAAGACTGAAACAGGATTATTTAAGAATCGTTCGAGACCCTGTTCCATATATTACAGCCGTTCCCTTACCGTCGAATATACTAGAATGGTGAGTTGGATATTTTCGAAGCTACGTTGATTTTAAACTTGCTTCCGCTTTGCCGGTTCCTGATTAAAAGAAATAGGATTTCCTTTCTATTTCTTTAACTTAACGCGATATCCTTGCAGGCATTACGTTGTGAGAGGTCCAGAAAACACGCCATATGAAGGTAAAATGACCAGGTCATCTTCATTTTGATCATAATTTATTAGAAGTTTTGACTGACTCTTGTCTTGACTTTGTTAGGGACCGGCCATTTATTAGAGGGGGGGGTGGGCTGGTGCAAATGGGGAGGGGGTCATACCTTTTTGTGCACCAAATAATGGGGGGCTGCACAAAATTCTGCAACCATTTCTGAGGGGCCATGTAATTTTGTGCATTCCATTTTCCTTTCTACTAAAGAAAACAGTCCTGAAGGGATCAACCACAATCAAATTTATTATCAAAAATGATATAACAAAACAACAAAATCTGGTGTATAACAGTCCTTCACTCTATTATAAATGTTATTGTGATTTAGGGTGGGTCATGTCATTTCATGTGCACTCTCTTGGGGGGGCCACATTATTTTATGCAGTGACATGAGCAGGGCCACTTGAAATTATGTTAAGGAAAATGAAAATGCACCAGCCCACCCCCCCCTCTAATAAATGGCCGGTCCCTTAGTTTGTATGTATTCAGGTGATTGGAGATTCTATAATTAAATTAGTGAATTATTTTACTAAAGGTTTTCAGCAATTAGATTGATGTTTGTTTGCTTTTCCAAAGTTTTTCATAAATCTTCATAAATGAATCAATAGACAATACGTTATTTTTTATCCTCTAGCAAGATACAGTAGCTATAAAAAAGGAAAAATAGTGCAAAATAAATTAATCTGAATCTAGTACATATTTATTAGAGTAGTTTTCGATTTAGTATTGAAAAGTAATTCGGTGATTGCTTTCAACTTTGATTGGTTAGTTAGCCATGATTGTGTTTACTTTGCCGCGTGATACATGTAGGATGAAGTAAAACCAGTCACGGGCTCCTGTGATTGGCTCAGGCCCACTCTAACCCATGCAATATGTTATCTTTTAAATATCAGGAGTTGACTTCGAAAGATTTGAGTTCCTTCAAGTCCCCAGCACTTGTCACAGGGAAAATTTCAAAAAAACATTAATGGCAATTCACCATCTGACATTAATTGTAAGACTTCAACTTTTGCCGGGAAAGTTGAACTTTTCCCATTAATGTCTGATGGGTTTTGGCAAATTACCATTAATGTTTTTTTTTTTAATATTTCCCTGTGTTCTCAAATTTAATTTATATTTGTATAACTTACATTTAGTTACATATAATTTTTTTCATTAATATTTATATATCTCCTCTATCAGGCTAGCCCAAATTTTGATATAAATTAAATTTCAGTTAAAAGAAGTATATTTTGGCTCCCTTGCTCATTGGGCAAGTTAATTTGTCAAACTGATCTACCAGCCTGGCAGGAAAACCCACTAGCCCTGGGCTTGCGTATCGGACATGACTTTTGTCGTGTTCAGGAGAAGTTTTTATGGTACCATTAAGAATTACAAATTAAATAAACCAGCAAATTTAGAAACAGAACATGGACCAAATGACAAGTAATCTAAGTTGGAGGTTCAGTGAAGGCTGCATAAAGGAACTGGTGCTTGAGAGCTTGGCTGCTTGGTAACCCTGGCAACCAAACAGCCCAATGCACTGGGTCACGCAAAAGTGGACAAGGGAGGGAGGGAGGGAAAGCCACAAGCAATCACAGCGACTTGCAACTGACTAGCAAGATTCCAAACCATGGTCAATAACGATAACACACAGTCCCAGATGAGAACTAACCCAGGACCACATGAGCACGCCACAGGGCACCCCAAATAGTTGATGGATATTTAACCATGCCTTTAATTAAATTTAGTCTCGAATAAAGGTAGCAATAATAAAAATAAAGGTAAATAATAAATATTTGATTTTTACAGCTATTTGGTATACATCGTTGTACATTATTTTGTTGTCACCTACTTTTGTAGAATACTCTTCACTATATTAGTACTGGTACTGGTAGGTTTACTTGGATCATGATTCACTGTTACCACTGACAATTCATGACACCTCTTACCATTTTTTATAGAAACTGTACATGTACCTGTATCAATATCTTGTCAGGGGGGAGGGGGGTAGGAGTTAGGGGGGAGGATCCTGGCGTAATTTTGACAGAGGCAGATGACAAAAATCCCTACCCTGGGACTACCCGACAGGCTGCTAAAAACATCAGTTAATGATAACAGAAGTCAATCATTCAAAACCTAATCCTAATATAAGCCTCTGCTATCTTTGATCATTGCCACTTTCATGTAGTCACATTTACCAGGTCTACTCAACCTTTCCAAGATACAGTAGCATATTTGTCAAAATTCCCCACCCTTGGCAATGGCCATCCAATTCCCAACAATGGCAACAACGTAGATGGTCAAATGCCCCATTGTTTCCTGCCCTCCGTTTGAGGGGAAGACATTCATAAGTGCATTAATTCATTTCCATTCCTCAGGTGGATATTATCATGGCAAGTTGGTTTTTCCAAAGGACTTTCCATTCAAACCTCCAAGAATCTTCATGATCACACCAAATGGACGATTCAAAGTTAATACTAGGTATGCTTTTCATTATAAGAAGTCAATAATTGATATTAATGTTTTTAAACATGCTAATTAATGTGGCTGTATTTTTAACGAGTCGCATGTATTTTTGCAGGCCTTTTAGGTGAGTGAAAATGTGGATGATGAGTAAAAATACGAAGCAATGATTGGATGAGTGTGAGCAAAATATCAAGATTTGTTCATGGCAAGCTGATAGTTGATAGCCAACTGTCAGTGACACATTAAAAATAAATTATATTATATATTTATATGATAGTTGAGTTCAATTATTTTTATAATAAATTGTTTTTAAGTATCACTTGCATGCCTTAAGTACGTCTGATTTTCTCTTTCACAGAAAATATAGATTCAAGTGTTTTGAATATATAGCTAGCAGTACATTAATTTTTACATCCTACAGAACAATGGCAGCATAATGAGCTGGCCCATAGAACAATGGTAGTGAAGTGAAATCACTGATTGGCACACTAGGAATCACGGTCAAGAGTGCCTCTTAAACATTGAGAGACTTGTTTAACTGTAGCATTTATTTATTGTTAGTCCTGTTGTGATCTATTTTATCTGCAGGTTATGTCTTTCCATAAGTGACTTTCATCCAGACACCTGGAATCCAGCATGGTCAGTCTCCACCATTCTCACAGGACTTCTCAGTTTTATGGTACGTTCCATCTTTGCAATACAATGTAGCTAGACCGCCTCACTAGTTAGCTCAGTTGGTAGAGCACAGTCTAGAGTGCGGGAGGTTGGGGGTTTGAATCCCGGCCGTGTCCTTGGGCAGGGACGAAGGCGTTGGCCTTGTCTCCTTCAATTCTTCTTCTAATCTATACAAGGGGTTAGTAGCCTGGGGAGGGTGTAATTGTATAGATAATTTTAACTCTCTTGAAAGATTACACTGTACTGGGCTGCACGAATAATATTCATTAATTGACTTCCTCTTCCTCAATAATTAACTCGTAAATATATAAAGTTAGTATTAAATAATAAAACAACAACTCATTTGTGGCTGCCAATGGGGAAGTGGGTAATGAAATGCTCATTGAAGTTTTGTATGCCCCAGTACTGCAGGAGAATAGCACGTAGCAAATGAAGCCTACGGCCCAGGGGGATGCTGACAATGGATGGATGAGGGAGTTGGGCCTCAGCAACAATCCAAGTGAAAGCACTCCTGGGTAGAGAGGAGGGAGTTGGGCCTCCTCTCTGATTGGAGGGAGTTGGGCCTCCTCTAACCTACAAATGTAGGTCCAGGCAGTACGGATTGGAGGGAGTTGGCCCACCCAAAATCGAGTCTATGGGGGCCAAAGTGTGACTAAAGGAGCACTTCATCCCCATTCCCTTACTTTATTGAACATTCTGCTAATATAGAATACAATAACAGTAACATTTTTTTTAGGCAAATGATGGCAAAACATCTTAATAATTATCAACTAAATTGAAATAGTAACCTCAAGGAGGCAGGCATGTTCACTATTCGGTTCAATATGCTATATGTGTAATTTTGGCGTCAACAAAGCCATTGTCTAAATGACAAAGTATTATCAGAGAGTACATGTATGTAAATCTACAGCTGTAGAATTATTTCTTTCTTCTTCTTATATATATGTTGCGGTTCAATTATATCTTTGGTTCAAAAATTTTGAACCAGTACAATTTTTTTGAACCAGTACCATTTTTTTGAACCAGTACCATTTTTTTTGAACCAGTACCATTTTTTTTTAAATCAGTTCAAATGCTTTTTTTTAGCTCAGCCGCAGCTGTGATTATTCTGTAAAAGTCGGCTCGGTTGACACAGTTTGTTCAGTTTCGGCAAACGATTTCACACGGGCGTAGAGGGAGGTTGAGTTTGCGAGTTTTTCTTGAGAACCCTAGCTCTAGGTGGGTAAGATCTTGTTTACTGACCGGTTAGGGTTTTTTTATGGTTCAGGGTAGGGTTTTAGGGGGGTTTCTCAGTGTAAGCATGTCCTGAAATTGTTAAAGCAAAAGTGCACTTGAAAACACTTGAAAACTTCGCTAAATTCTCCATTAAGTTCAGGTGTATTTAGATTCGTTCTATTAATGATTTGGGATTTAAAATGGTTAGGTTTTTTTTCAAATTTTGGGGTTAGGTTTTAGAAGGTTTGTATGAAAATTCGACAAAATGAATTATTAATATTCTTACACTGAGAAAGCGCCGTTTTCAGTTAGTTTAAAATTCCCAGCATAATTTTCCCACAAGTAGCCCAAGCTGAAATTCGCTGTAACATGGCACAGACATACATGTAGTTAAGGAACACAAGAAGACACTGTATAGGTTTTTGTCGAGTTTTATTCAAGATTTACGTTGTACATGGAAAACTAAAAAATTCCATACAAATGCTGTTAAATATTATACAGACCGTGTTGTCGTCCATGTAATTTTATTTCCAAGTCCGATTTTGTTAGCAGTGCGCATGTGTGAATAAAATTAAGAGACTGGAAACAAATTAGCATAAGTAGAGGGACTGTGTTCGACGATTAGTCACCTATAGAATAAACGGTGGTGTAAAAATCAACAAGCGCTTCAGTCTGTGGCGCAGTGCGTTAATCGACTGGACTATCATCTACTAGGCGTTCCTCGTAATACTGTCTCAAGTTAAGCCCGACCGGGCGAGGTTAGTAAGTGGATGGGTGACCGTCTAGGTAAGTGGTATAGTAACGTGTCTCAGGGGGGACACGGGAAAAGGGGGATGGGACTGGGGAAGGGAGGGTAGAAATTAGAGGGAAGAGAGGGTTGACAAAAATTATTTTGTATTTGGTGGGTTGATTTTCTTTTTCTTTTTAGAATCTTGAAAAAATGAACCAGTTCAAAAAAATGGTACTGGTTCAAAAAAATTGTACTGGTTCAAATATATTTGTACCAGAGGTAATATTTGAACCACAACATATATATATATAAATATATTTACTTTTTAATCATATGTGATGGTAAATCTAAAGTGAGGTGGAGCCTGAGCAGTTTGGGGGAGGCTTGGGTGGGAATTTTCAAGGCTTTGAACTGCGAGCCTGGGGAATACATGAATGAACAGCCTGACAGGATCAGACCATGCCGTCGGCCAAGCTATAATCTCATTGGATAAGGGGATCACGTGAGGTACGAAAAAGCGCATGCGACAAAAAGGCGGGAAAGCATATCCAAGCACAGGAAGCCCGTTTGAAGATATTTTAGTGGGCTTTTTGAGAACCAAGTTCCTAACTTCAGGCTCCAAAACACAGTAAGAGTTGTCAATTAACTAGAATTTATTGCATTGCTCCAATAAATTAATATTTAATTGACTTCCTCTTCCTCAATAATTAACTCGTAAATATATAAAGTTAGTATTAAATAATAAAACAACAACTCATTTGTGGCTGCCAATGGGGAAGTGGGTAATGAAATGCTCATTGAAGTTTTGTATGCCCCAGTACTGCAGGAGAATAGCACGTAGCAAATGAAGCCTACGGCCCAGGGGGATGCTGACAATGGATGGATGAGGGAGTTGGGCCTCAGCAACAATCCAAGTGAAAGCACTCCTGGGTAGAGAGGAGGGAGTTGGGCCTCCTCTCTGATTGGAGGGAGTTGGGCCTCCTCTAACCTAGGTCCAGGCAGTACGGATTGGAGGGAGTTGGCCCACCCAAAATCGAGTCTATGGGGGCCAAAGTGTGACTAAAGGAGCACTTCATCCCACAAATGCATATCATTCCCCCATTGACGAGCCCTAATTTAGAATTTGGAAAATTATAAGTTATAATCTATCTGTTAGCATTTGGGATACCTGTGCCAGAACAGAGACAGGGGTTTTGATGTATCTCTCAAAACAATCAGAAGACCACCGACCCAAAACCTTGATGAGCCATGGGGGTAGGTTGGCTGTTGCAGCTGACGTGGCTGCACCTATCCGGAAGCTATGCCCAGCATATTCACTAGAGTCTAGCCCTCCCTTAGAAATTAGTTGCCTTGTTTCACTAGTAAGTTTTTTGCGAGTGAGAAAAGTGCCAGTTTGGTAGAGAAAGAGCGGACATGAGACTGGGGTAGAACTTCTAGAGGATAAATAAGCACGCATTGCTGACACAGGGCATAATTTTGAGTTAGATTTCCCAACTAATATAGTCTGCCCTTGGCGGAAAGGGTCAGTTTTGGATGCCTTCAGTTGTATTAGCATGTACTGAGGGGAGGATATTGGCAAGAAATTGACATCTCTGACCATGAGATGGCATTTGTGATTGAAGGCTGAATTGCATGTTAATTCACCTATCCGCAAGAATCCGAAAAAGGCTAAAGTCATTGCAGCCCATTGCATGAGTGAATCTGTGTTGCTGGTATTCTCAATATTAAGTAGATAGTAGAAGAGATTTAGGAGATGAACGGTTATTGGTCTGCGCACTTTAGATTTAATACCCTGTGTACGTTTTATTCCCCGAAGTACGAGTTGGAGGCGAAGGAACTTTGACAGCTCCAGGGCATGGCCATTGCTGGAGTGGTAGTGCTTAACTGCAGACAAATAGTTTTTGATAGTACTGTGTTGGACCGTGCGGGCCAAAAATACTGAAAAATAAATCAGTGTATTTTCATCTACTGGATATTTTAGAGTAGTGTTGATTTGTTGACAGAATGCTAAGAATTGGGCTCCGATGTTGCATTGGCTTGTGGAGCTATCCGCCAGAAACGGCCCATCAGTCAGGATCTCCTTACCAAGGGATATGCCTTCTAAAGACGTACTAAACCACGCTAAATGGTCAACGCTATTCGATAACTATAAGTTAGCTATTGTTAAATTAATTCACAAAGCCTACCTAAATAGGTTACCTACAGTTATGTCAGGCATAATTGAAAAGTGCCAACCAAAATATTCTTTCCGTGCTATTGACCAACTTATTACGCCACGTTTCAATACACGTTACATGAAACACTCCATTGCCTATAGAGGCTCAACATTGTGGAACGCATTAATATCAAAGAACACTAGCATTGTTACTTCAAGCACCAAGGCACTATCAAACAAAGTAGTAAAGATGGATACTTTTAAAGATTTTAACTTCTCCACTAATTCAGTGCAGACTACTAAATTTAGACTAGGGGAATATTTATATACATAATTCATATTTTAACTTTAAAGCATTATCTCTTTTAATTATTGTAAATAAATTTAGACAGTAGTTGTTTAATCGTCCGTTTGATGTTTTTATATTATTATAATCTTATAATCATTGTATATATATTTAGTTATACACGACCCCACAAGCTGTAAGCTTTAATAATTATCGTGTTAAAATAAAGGTTATTGATCGATTGATTGATTGAGGGGGATGTGAAAGAATCTTTGTGCTATTTTGAGAAAGGGTAGGGAATTGCCTCCTGACTCAACAGCCAGGTATTCCGAGGTACTAACAATCACTCACGATGGTAAACTGCACGGCATCACATTGCGCCACATAGCAGTCATTGCGCCACATAACCTTGTGAAGTGCATTTGAATATATTCGTATAGAATTTGCACTATATACATTGTAAATGAATACCTTTTTATTTTACTCCATTGCCATGCAATAAGTGGCATGTTAAAAAAAAAATGTATGGGATGCATTCATTGTTTTGCCCCCCCCCCCCCCCCCCCCCCCCCCCCGTGAATCCCAGAAAAAGTTTTTTTCAACAATCCATGCCACCATTATTGGCAAAGATCAGGTCTGACATTGCATGATAGATGTCATTTTACTGCTTCATATACATGTACAATGTAATTGGCTTTTGCAATTCCCAGTTACACTACTGCAACTAAACTGCCTGACAATTATTGCCTCTCACTTTCAGTCTGACTTACATGTACATGTACATGTACACTGTATAAACCAGGTTGCCATGAATTTACATGTATGGTGAAGTTTACATGTTGCTTTGCCTTTATCATACAATTTGATTTTGAATGTCAGTGGTTGGTAATTAAGTGTGTTACAAGTTTTTTTGACTAATGAACAATATTTCCCTTGCAGAATGAGACTTCTCCAACTCTTGGGAGCATAGAAACCTCAGATTATCAAGTGAGCATTACAGAATGATAACAGATAAAGTACTTTGTAGTAAACATGCTTTGAGGGAACTCAGAAATACCTGTACATTTAGGGCAGTAACTGGGAAATGGTTAGGACTGCAATATCCATGTATTGCAAAGTACTGTGGAAATCAGTAGTATCTTTTTATAAAAAAAGAAAAGTGCCGACATACATGTAAGTGAACTATTGCTAAAATGTTAACTTGTATCAGGTTACGTTATAACGGTCTTTATTGGCTTACACAAACAATCGGGAATGGAATGTCTGGCTGGTGTAAGCAGCCATTACCCTAAGAACGGCTGTGAAGGAAACTATATCCCATGTGACCCTGTGTTGTCTTAAGTCCCATGGTCTTACATCCTTATCCACAAAGATGTGGGGTTAACTGTAATTGGCTTAAATGTATAGGCAGCACCTTCTACTCACCCCAAGTGTTGGTCCAGAAAGGTTTTGAACCTGCATGACAGGCCATTGCTTAACCACTGAATAACCTGGAGGCAATTGAGTGGTATTTAATCCACCTTGTAATAATGTCTACAAATGTCAGTAACATTACATTTCAATACATGTGATTATTAATCGTATAAACTCTGACAACTCCATGCAAGCTAGTAATAATAAGTGTATCTCTGATTTATTAGAAAAGACAACTTGCTGTAATGAGTGGTCCATTTAATCTACAAGACAGAATATTCTGTGAGCTATTTCCAGACAAAGTAAAGGTAAGAAATAATTATTAACAGTTACTACATGTATGTCACTGTCTCAGTTCTAGCTATACATGTATACCGATGGTGTAGCATTGCATAATATTATTTATACATCAGTTTTCAGTTTCTGATTATTTTTGGGGGTAAGAAATAGTTATTTAACAGTCAGCAACCGGTTGTTCAAAGAAAGGGTAACCAGGGTTAAATCGCTAACCCGAGGTAAAACTGTGCAGATTACAATATTACAGATTTTGCACTATCCCCACGGATAAAGTTACCCAGAGTTGCTTTGAACAATGGGCCCAGGTCTGTACATTGTAATTAGAAAAAAAACCTTTGCCAGAGATCTGGAGTATTGGACTAACTAAATGCAGGAGGCTAAGGGCGGTTTTCAAGACCGAGGGCAAAGTTTTCTATATACATGTATATCATTTCAAATGGACCAGTAAAAGCTGGTAAATACCATAACACTTTTTTCCTTGTCATTTATTTTTGTTTCATTTACTTTTGTTAGTTCAGTCCTGCAGCACCTGACAGAAGTGATACATGTACATTTGTCAGTCTTGAGTGTGCGCTCTTTGTTCGAAAATGCCATGTTGGTGGGGTGAGCTGGTCCAGTTGAGAAAAAACTGGACCAGCCAAACAGAGTGTGTGATTACAGTGGTTCCAGACTGGGGAATAACGATTATTTACATGAACAAAGAAGCAATTTTTTTTGTGGTTCCAGCTACATGTAGTTCTTAATGTTATTAAAGTGCACCTAACGTTTATTTTGTTATCATAAATATCGATTCTACATCAAGTTTTGAATACTTCTGTGAAGAAAGTTTTGGTTTACAGAGAATACTCTATGTTCTGCGTTCGTTTGAAATCATGGAAATGTGACCTTTCCTGACCCATGCATTATTCTCCATGGCGTCTTTCTATCACAACAACATGGATTTATAGAGAATATACACTGTTTGCGAGTTGTTAGTAAAGAAAAAAGTCATTTTAGTCAACATGTTAAGTATTTATTCAACTTATTGCAAAGTCGAATTAATTATATGACGTCTACACAGGGATCGACCCAGGCTTTTACTTACGCGGTCGTGGGTCAGGAAAGGTCACATTTTAACGATTTCAAACAAGCGCAGAACATAGAGTATTCTCTGTAAACCAAAACTTTCTTCACAGAAGTACTCAAAACTTGATGTAGAATCGATAATGATGATAACAAAATAAACGTTAGGTGCACTTTAAGTAATGGTCCGCACAAGAGGTAGGCATACATGTATGTTATGCATGGAATGTAAAAAGGTGCTAATTGGGGTATTGTTTCAATCGTCCACCTCATTGGCTTAGACATTAAAATCTATCTAAAATTGAAGAAGAAGAATATGTTTTCTCTTTTTTTTTAAACAGATTTGAATTGCATCTAGTGAAAACTCTCATAACTTTCAATATGACGAACTTTCAATATGGGGAACATTTTTAAATTGAACATTTTCTTGGTTATTGTTTTGCACTCTTCTGATTGGACAAAATGTTTTCACACAAAAGAACTCTACCTTTAAAATGCATTTTTAGTGGATATAATTTCAGAAATTTATGATTTAAGGGTTGATGAGTTGTCAGTATGAAAAACAGAAAATACTAAAGTGGGGAAAGCAAATTGCATCTGAACAATAGAATTGTGCCTACCTCTTGCACGGACTGTTACTTAATAGTATAATTATAGTCAGAGCAGATTTCGATTGGTTTGCATTTGCTCAGTTTTCCTATTGGCTGTGGAAAATGTTTTGTGATTATCAGCCAATGAAGTGCTAAACTAAGACCAAATGTGTTTTGGTCCATCATGTCATCAATCATCATGTCATCCACGATTGTGTTTACTTTAATTTCCTTATGATTGGTTGAAGTAAAACCAATCGTGAATTACTTCAGTTCGTGACTGCATGGCTCATTGTTTTTACTTGCTCCCGTAATTGGCTCTGTAATTACTTTGGTTTTGGTTAAATTACTACACTCAATTGATGTGAATCAACAATAATTTATTATAACAAGCTACTGTATAATTTGTGTCCCATACATACATGTACATGTAGCATACTTGTTTACGCTTTAAAAGGGCACTGTCAATCGAATATTCAAGTTTCTTTACAACAAAAACTACGAAAAATAACACCCAGAAATTGAAGAGCATACCATGAGAATGTCTTTTCCAAACTGTTTTGAAAGAGGATAGAAAAGATTAAAGTGGAATACAAAAGCTTATTATAGAAACTTTGCAGTGTACTCTGCTGAAGCTATTTTTATCTTTCGTGAGAGAGTTTTAATATCATTTTGGGGTTGATAGTCCCCCTTTAAAGTGCCTATGAAGCTTATTTTTTTGTTTTAGATATCAATTATAAATCAAGTGAATAGTAGAATGGTACAATATATTTTGCTTTGAATGCTGTGCCGCTGAGTTAAAGAGGTTTTAATATTCAAAATGCTAATTACATGACGTCAGGGGAGGCATCTGCAATCATTTCTTAGTGGTTGTGAATGGGCGTTTCTGTAATATAGGAAAATAAATTTCTAACATTATTTTATTTCAACCATGGGTATAACACTGATAATTTAAAAAAATGTGTTTAATTGTAACAACAAATTTTGTATAATAATATTATTGCTGCCTCCCCTGGCGTCATGTAATTAGCATTTTGGATATTAAAACCTCTTTAACTCAGCGGCACGGCTTTCAAAGCAAGATATATTGTACCATTTTACTATTCACTTGATGTACAATGTAGAATTGATATCTAAAATAAAAAAATAAGCTTCATAGGCACTTTAAGTTAGAGTTATCAAAATGGACTCTTACAAGGATAGTAACAACTGAAGGGCATTAGTGACTAATGATCATATTCTAAATTCTCCTTCAAATTCTTTGTTTTCTAAGGGAGAATTTAGAACATGATCAGGGGTCACTGATGTCCATTTTGCACAGTCACCCTTCAACTATTCATTGCCTTATTCACTTCTAAAGGAAATAAAACACAGATTAAGTGGTGATGGAGAATCGTCTACCCCTGCAGAGAAACCAAACGGCACTTCATGTAAAGGAAACTTGGAGTCTGGAGACATTGCCGAAGGACATAACGGGCTTGTGGGAAGCACTTTAATAAATATCTGTGTCATAATTGGGTTTGCAGCTTTTGCTTACACAGTAAAATGTGTTCTTAGGGCAGTAGAAAATAGCTAGTCAGAACTTCTTATTTATACTTATTAATAATAATAAAAAATTAAACAGAAAAGGGTTTTATGTTCAAAACCATGGCAACCAAATGGTAAAGTTACAAAATGAATTGTGAAGCTCGCAGCCAGGACCATTTACAACACTTCACCAACACAAAGATAACTTAAGTACTGTTATACATGTACATTGGAAATAGTAGGTAAAGGTAAATTATAGAGATGCAAGAATGCCATGTGTTTCGTACAAGTTTTACAAATCCATTCTAGGGGGACTACCCAAGAGATCACCTACCGGTATTTGAGTTTTGAAAAGTTGATCTACGAACCGTAAGGACTCCCTGCATACACGACTTTCATAATGGCCGCCTCCTAATTTGTATAATTTGGAAGATAAATATGTAGGAGAAAACCAATGCTACTACATGAAAGATCACATTAAAACTAGTAATTGTTTTGAGTTTTAGAGGAATGTGGAAAATTGCTGTTGAGCTATGAGCATTTGTAATGCAGAAAAATATGAAAGCAAGGCTATAAACGCCTCCATCGTTTTTCTCATACAAATCTCTCTAATTTCAACTGGCTGTAACTTCATTGCTTTATAAGCTACAGCACTCAACTTTCACTAATGTCGACATGCTCTTTCACATGGCAATGTTCATATTTTCTATACACGTGGATAAACTACCGAAACGGGAAATCACATATGCAAATTAGGAGGCGGCCATTATGAAAGTCATGTATAGGTTAACAGCATCCTGAGTTTAGAAGCTTGATTTTTGCAGAATTTGTTTGGGGGAAAAAATAAACTTAGTTTACAAGAAAGTTGCATATGCTTCCTTTCCAAACTGGAGACTTGCCCATAATTTCAGTGCTGAAATTTGATCCCTTTTCATAGTACAGAATGCACTTTATCTGAATTGTTTCATTGGGTGAATTTTTTGGTTCAATTTAACAAAAAAAATACCAAGATAACAATCATGCTTCAAACCTTTCGTTCATAGTGTAGTAACCAGGTATTTGATTGGAAGGGTGACAACAGTACTGGTTACTTGTAGCTCTTTTCTAATGTCTCGGGTTAGCTGCATCCCCGATTTTAGGAAGAAAGGTGTAGCTTATCTAAGAGTGTTTATGGTAAGTAGATCTACTTAATTACTACAGGTTTCATTAAGTATTTGTAGGTGTAAAAGGCATCAAAAGTTGCTGTACACTTTCTAGGAGTACAGCCAAATGAAGGAAGTAACCCACAAAAGAAGTAGCTAATGTAGTAGAAATGGGTCAAGAACTGAAGTTTGCAACTAACTAAAACTGCTGCTTAATTAAGCCCTCATATAAATAGCACATTTTTGTAAACTTCGTGGCTAAGGTAAGCCGCGGCTGACCTGCCCTTGTATAAATAGCCCTAATGAGAACCAAACACACTGCAAAACAAAAATAAAGTGTTAATCATTCAAGACTTCAACTTGAAAGCTTGAGCAAGTTGAAATGCTATTGTCTTGTAATCAACACTGATTGTATGAAATAACCGTAAGCTGGATTGCTTTGTTTTAGTTCTGCAATGTGAATCATTGGTTCTAATGTCTAAGCGGCCCTGGTTACAGTGACGAACTTGTATGAAAAATCATCATTTGTTTGATAAATTTGAATTATTCTGCAGATCTAAGGAATAAGCCAGTAAATAATGATAATTAAAATATATATCATGTTAATAAAAATCAGTTGTAATGGTAATGACCAATCATGATTAGTAAAGAAACAGTGTCAGACACCTATGACCCCCTGTTATAGATAATATCACATTAAGCAGGAAGTTATTGTATAAAAGGGGCACACCATTGACACCTTCAGTTGTCACTCAGCCTTTGTGGATTTTTAAGGTATACAATTGACCTATATCGTCACGGCTTGTTTATGAGGGGGACAGAATCTACATGAACAATAGTATTTTGAACTAAATCTGCTCCGCTGAGGAAAATTTAACTTCGAATTGTCTGGTTTCCAGATATCAGCTGTATCAATGTTTATCCCACAATATTTACCGTATTTGGTGGCTGTTACCGCTATTCTACGTATTTGATAGCGATTTCCTTTGTGTTGTTGCTGGTTTGTCCCCCTCCCATGACCGTGATCCTTAGCGTTTAAACAATAGATTGTTTTGATTTGACGTCATAATGATATAGGGCAATTAAACAAGCCACAAAGTGGACCAGAACTTACCGGTAATTATTTCGATGCATTTGTATAATGCACTTAAAGTGCATATGAGCCCAAATGTTTTATCATTAAAATAGATTCTCCATCAAGTAAATAGTTGAATTGTAAAATATTTCTTAATTTGGGTGATGCGTCTATGAGTTATAGAGGTTTCTATTTCCGATATGCTAATTATGTGACGACATGTGAGGATCATTTATTATACAAAAATGTGCTGGCAGAAATATACCTATTTTTCTAAACATCCATGTAATATTTGGGCCTTATATCAGTGATTTTACCAAATATTTTGTATTAATCAGAAATAGTTTCATTCACAAGGAGAAAGAAATGACCTTTTGTTAGCCTCACATGTCGTCACATAATTAGCATATTGGAAATAGAAACCTTTATAACTCATAGACGCAGCACTCCAATTAAGAAATATTTTACGATTCAACTATTTACTTGATGGAGAATCGATTTTAATGATAAAACATTCGGGCTCATATGCACTTTAAGAACTGCGCATTACTATTATTATGATACATGAACACCATAGAGCATTTGCACTTGTATGATATTATTAATGAACAGTATTGTTAATAAATCAAACATTTATTGTTAGCAATAATGTTCAGTATTACATGTTGTTTTCCCTTTTTCTCTCATACTGGGTTTAGAAATTTATACTGGCTCAACCCTGTTTCTGGGAAACTACCCAGCCACCCCTCCGTTGCATGGTTTTATTAACGATTAACCATTGAAGGTTAGGGTGGAAGTGTGGGGGGAGGGGTGGGGGTTTACCAGAAACCATGATTGATCCAAAATATTAATCCCAAGACTTATGGTCTGAGATAGGCTTGAAATACTTTGTCTGAAATACTCTAAAAATCTTCCTGGCAGGGGTACAGAACGAGTCTCCATGCTTTATCAGATTTATAAACTCGAGCTGGCACAGAGAATTTGTAAATCCAATAAAGCACAGAACAAATTATGTATGACTAAATTATTATGGCTTATCATATCAAATGTCTAGATGTAGAGTAGTGTTCTTCAGTTGTTTTGGCAATACGACCTATTTTGGCAGAAAAGTCAAAACAAAAGTTCATGCAAATCAGGACGAATCTGTAGGGATTGCTGAAAGGGTGGTGCAAACTTGACGATTTTCCCCAGGGGTGGTGGAATCTTACAAGTCAAAGTCACCTGGGTCACGTTTTCCTCAACAGAAAATCCCCCATGAGATCACAATCTTACAAATTCCCCCTCCCCTATCTTGGAAACAAAGTCAAGTATTTTTCCCTAAATTCAACCCCGGCCCTTGTATTCCCCAATATGTCGACCTGGGGGTCTAACCACCTGGAGGAAGCTGCTGATAAGTGTATAATAAGTAAGAGTTTAATACCTCAAACCTTCAGTTCTAAGCCCTAAACAGATGTTTAGGGCTTAGAACTGAAGGTTCGAGGTATGAATCTGACTTATCACACATTTGGTGAGGTTTAAAAACTTAATTATAAACCTCCCCGTAACAGTTTTTAATCTCCCTGTAACAGTCTATTATTGAACGGGTTTATACCAGAGTTTCACCCTATGAAGAACAAAGAAAACCATGTCAAGTGTGATATAAGAGTACAAACATACCTGCCTATATCGGGCTATTTCAGGTCAATTAAGGCTGGTCTTTGGCAGTCACACTTCAATGAAAAAAGTTACATGTACATGTATAATATAGAGTTATTACTTATTAATATTCCAACTTTGTGCACAGTAGAAAATCCAAGCATGTGATTGGTTAATGACTGTTTTATTGGTGACCACAGCATCAGTGCTGTGCGCTCAGTTGGAATATTAAAAGATTAGAGATTGTGTTTGTGTTTTATTGACAAATGCAGGCACTTGCTGATTGAATGATTAACAAAATTTCTTCATACTGCATTTGGCTTCAATCATGCAGTATTCATTATTTTTCATTCCTCAAACAATTAGCGCATGCCTGTATTTGTCAATAAAACATGCACACAAGTCTCCTGATCCTTTAAAATACATTTAATTGCCGCAGCTTGGCTAGTCCAGGAAGTCTACAGATCCTTTGTCATGTTGGCTCGAAGTGATGTAGATACACAAGTCGTGAAAGCTGAACCGCTTCCCTACACAAGGGGCATTCAGGCTGTTGACATGAAAAATCAGATTTTAGTTAATATGACAGTTACTGTACAGTAATTATCTGAATAAGTGCGTATGATGGAAGAGTAATGTGAAACCATTAAAGGTAAGTGGGTGATGCCTTGTGAATAACAAAATATTCTAAAGTTATTGTTATCGAAACAGACTAAATAATAAAAGTTCAATCTACTGTCAGAAAAACGAGCAAAAAAACATTTGAAAATGGTTTTATAAAAAAAAACGAATTTATTTGATTTCTGTCAGAAAAATATCGTCATTTTCTGCACGACTTGAAATACACTTGAAATTTTCTATACAACGTTGTGGTTTCCTTGTACTTTATACTTTCTGCAAAATAAATATCAGTAAAAAATTAGCAGACATTATTCCATCGCGCCAATCGCACACTTTTTGAAAGCCTTTTGGTATTTACTAACAGATAGACAGACATGGGTATTTCAGGTATTTTACTGGAGTGAGAAAATTGGACACTCAGTCAACCGTTATGCTTTGCAAGAATGTACAGTGTAGCTATTGTTATACACCTGGGAATACTAAAAACAAGGATATAAGCGACTTGTAGTGATCATTCTGTGTCATGATTCTTATTCCGGAATACGGTCAATCGAACGCGCCCTTTGGCAACAATAGATTACCAACCCTCTCCCACATGAAATTTCACTTCTCAAAGCATATAATGATATGAAATTCAGAGCTTGAAAGCGTAAAAATAATTGCAATATAATTTAGGATATTTGCACATTTAGTAATTCCAGTGACTGAAAATGTACTCTGAGAATTGTGTGTCAGCAAGCATTTGTAGTTTACAGTGCAATACGTTCCTGAACCACTACTTTCCAGAGACTATTCCATCTATTCTTATTCTGGAATACGGTTAATCGAACGCATAAGAACTTCAAAAACTCTTACTATCAGTGACTTAAATTGACAACATTTGTCATTTAAAGTTTGGCTATTCTACACACACTTAAATGAATTGTCAAGCATGATTCATGGCAGAGTTGTCACCAGGATTTGGGGGTATAAGGTCTGGCAAAATTGTTAAATGGGGAAATATTTGGGGGTAAGCTACATGTAGGTAAGGCAATAAAATATATCAATCAATCGATCAAACAATCAATAAATGGTTTATTTTACGTCGAAGATACAGGAAGCCGTTACTGGGTCTCCCAAGCCAGAGACTTATGTTTAAGTATTCCGACGAACTCCATGGTGGAATTGGAATTGGCAAAGGTCGGAGGAAAACAAATGGGATATTGTCTGAGTCTCAGAGGGGAAGTCATGCATCCAGCAGCTATATTCCATCGGGCCTTGACATAAGAGTGAAGGGAGGGGGAGGGGGCACTGACCCCTCCCCCCCTCCCCCCCTCCCTCAAATCTGACCCTCTAGTGCCAACCCTGTATGTCCATGTATTATGTACCTTTCCACTGCACCACTCGGCAATACACTGCCAGCAGAACAGGTGGCCACAAGGTGTAGAAGTTGTGTGCTGTAACATTTCTAGACAAAGTGAGCACTTTAGGTGACTCCCAAGGCCTACTGATCTTCTACTGGCAACCGCAACAACATTATCAGCTACAAGCAGATTCTGTTTAAACTTTGAGCTTGTGATCTTGGATTTCTGGTTAAATGATATGCATGTAAAAAGAAAATAATGTTACCATACCTTATGTATGTAATATTTACAGACTAAAGTAAAGTAAAGTAAGTTTATTTAACGTTGATAACTCATGACAGTCTGGTGTGACTGATAAACTTGAGGCCGACGTGGGACCTAACCATTTGCAGTTCGAGAACGAGATTGTTTCACAAAGGCAGCACCTTCTACTCGGTTATTTTAAGACCCTGAGTGTTGGTCCGGCCGGGGTTTGAACCCGCGACCTCCCGCACGACAGACCGGAGCTTAACCACTGTGCTAACCAAAGAATGTGCATTCATGAGCACTGAATAAATGTGCCTACCTCATAAACTTGGAATAACAAAGTAAAAATCAGTTGTATAGCAGAGAGATATCCCAGAAGTCTGTAGGTAGGCCGAGATTCATCATCCTCAAGACTTCTTCTAACAAGAAGCTGTAAACATAAGTACATCAAAAGCAACTTGTTAATGTGTCGAACATAATTCTTAGACCCGATAAGTGTGATCAATGTTATACACCTTTGTTTCAGCCGCTTTTTAGTGTTCTTTGCACCGTTTCTTGGGCCAGGTAACCCGGGATCGTCACTCAATGAGCAGGCGTTCTTTGAGTTATTACTTTGTTTATTCTGGAGAGCCCCAGCTCTCTTCAACGCTTTCTTACAACTATGTCTTCTAACTCTTGTAAAAATAATATATTTTAATCTTACTCAATGTTGATTACACAATCTGATAATGACGACTAAAAAGGCAAGCTAGAATACAGAAAGAGCTGCTATAGGTCAGCCTTTGACAACCAATAATACTAGAAAGTTCCTTTGATTATAAACTCCGATATACATGTATAATATAACTAAAAGACTGCACTTGAAAAGACACCAAGATTTGTACAGTCTAGGATAACAAAATAATAATTGTTATAAGTAATTCTCAATACTAGAAACTATCGTTTTTGCAGGGTTTCTTATCATTCATTCTTACTACTAGGATCACTTGTTTGGGACCATACATGTAACAAGTGAGAAGGACTAAGTTTCTGATTGGCTAATTAGCTATTAACAAGCAAGTGTTGGAGCGGTTTTCAGTTGAGTGTAGTGAAACCAAACGCAAATTACCCACAGCCAGCCAATCATAGGAGCGAGTAATCACAAGTAACTCATAAAGGGCTTCCCTGTGAGCCAATGACAAACCAAAGCAAAAGAAAAACCAATTTGCGTTTGGTTTTACTTTGGATTCTGATTGGTTGGTTTACTTTCTCAGCCAATAGGAGAGCTTAGTAAACGCAAAACAAAAACACTCAATTGAAATCCGCTCTATAAATAAACCATTTGCACTTTGAATACAAATTTCTGCATCGTAAAAACAGCTATAACATAACAGTAATTATGACCATTACCACCTGGTGTTATTAACAAAGCCCATTGTACATTAGTTCTAAACTGTATCCTTACTCCGTCTTACTTATAAGGGTACTAAAATCTCAAAATCGTTATTTTCAGCCTGAGGTTAGCGATACAAGTTTTACAACAACATCCAATTTTCTCGCTTTCTGATTGGCTCTCCGCTATATGCAAAATAAGTACATACAATGAAAATGACGTCACTCGCAAGCCGTGGTAGCTTTGCAAAGTGCTTTCACGGTGAGGTTTGTGAATTCAAATGGATGTTAACTTCGCTTCCAAAAACAAGAAAGTGAGGATTTCACAAGCATTTTATTACTAGAGAAGTTAATCGGTGAGTCAAACTTCTTTGCAGTGTGCCATTTGGCAAAATGAGAGTTTTCTCTTGAGTGGAGAAAGTTTCGGCGAATTTGTAGTCTAGACTAGACAGTAGACTAGTTCTCTCAGAGCTCAGAAGTTTTGAATTATATAACAATAACTTTTCTGATCCAGAAAAAAAAACAAGAAAGGATTTCACATGCATTCCATCAATTACAGAAGTTAATCGGTGAACCAAATTGCCATTTTTCTAAGAAAGCTTTCTCTCGGCAACGGTAATTAGAAGTGTTTACATTTTGATTTTCAATGGCCTTTTTCGACTCGAAAGCAGTTTATTACGCACTCATTTGAAGCTATAGGTGCTTCGTTGTTGTAAAAAAACAAATCGCACACATTTTGCCATTGTCTGAACTCGTATTGATCATAGAAATGACGTCATAAAATGTTCAAAACTCAAGTGGAACAACGAGCGTAGCGATGTGCGATTTGTTAATTGTTACATAGCCATAAGTTTTCCAGAACAATGCACGCTCTCATTGGCTGATTCAGGGTCACGTGGCAGTCATCAAAATCCATTGTTGCCCGCCACGTGATCACATCGTGACAGAAGATGGTGTGATGTGTCGCGCGCGCCACTGGCTAGCTAAAGGCGGGAAATATTTGTTTACCAAAATGTCTAGAGCTGATCATTTTTCGTCGAAAGAAAGCGTTCAAAATGGAACCAGCTCCAAAGAAACAATTTACATCTTTATCAAGCGCGAGAGGGAGAAATTGGTTGCTAAAAAAGGATGCAGAAAGACACAAAACAACACTAAAAATGCCGTAGCGATGCTGGCAGCGTTTTGTGTTGAAAAGCAGCTTCCCGAAGAGAAGACGACAAACCTCGCTCGTAATCAAGTATTTATTGTATTTATGCACAACTTTGCCTCTGGTAAAACTTATATAAGGCTGGTTTTCACTAGCGACGGAAGCGACGGAAGCAGAAACGGAAGCGTAAGCGTAAGCATAAGAAACTAATGTTCTTGTGAAAATCAACACGACGGAAGCATAAGCCCTCTTCGGTCACAAATTCCACTACTCTAACTTGCTTCAAAAAAGGACTGTTCAATTTTCTACAAAGATAGTTTTTTATTTTATTTTAAAAAAAAATTATTCTATTGTTACATACTGAATCGGTCATGACGCGCATACGCTGTCCTTTTATTTAATTTTTTATACTATCTCGAGGAGGCCTCCTCGCTACAAGCCTGATGGTTTCCTGAGGCCTCCTCGCCACTCTATCAACTGTATCATGTATTCTTGAACCTCAATTCTTTATATATATATATATTTATATATATCTATTGTTAATGTATGTATTCTATGTGTGGCAAAGCGCAAATTAAAAAAATTAAAAAATAAGCATAAGCCTCGTTCAGAAGCGAAAACCTCGCTTGCATGCTATATTTACATTGCTAAGTGCCTGGGAATGAGTATTCTGATTGGCTAAATTCATCTGCTTCCGCTTCTGCTTACGTTTGACTAGTTTTCACTGGAACGGAAGCGACGGAAGCAGAAGCGGAGACGTAAGAAGAAGGAAACCTTCCGTTCCTTACGCTTATGCTTCCGTCGAGCTTACGTCTCCGTTTCTTGATTTTCACTAGAACGTAAGGCTCCTTACGCTTACGCTTACGTTTCTGCTTCCGTCGCTAGTGAAAACCAGCCTTTTAAGTGTTTACTGTTGCCCGCAATCCCCAGTTGTTGCCCACCACGTGATCACATTCGTGATAACTGGCTAGCTAAAGGCGGGAAATATTTGTTTACCAAAACATCTAGATCTTCGTCAAAAGCTTACCTTTTTGTTGAAAGAAATTGTTTAAAATGGATTAACCAGCTCCAAAGAAACAATTTACATCTTTATCAAGCGTGAGAGAAAGCAATTGGTATATTACTAACAGTACTGTAACTAAAATAAGATGCAAGAAACAAACAAAACGCTACTGAAAATGCCGAAGTGACACTGGCAACAGCTTCCCAAAGAGAAGAAGACAAACCTCATTTGTATCAGGTAGAAAAACTTATGTCTATTTAACAACACACTTAATGACTGGTTGCTCGGGAAACCAGTGAGTTGTTTCCTCAACTTTCAATGTTGAAACATTGAGTGTCGGAAACAAAACTCACTGTTTCCCTCGTGGCCATGCAGTCATTAAGTGTTATACATATAGGCAGGGAGGTGGTAGATAAGCCTAAATTACATGCACATGGTAATGGCTGTCTGCATGTACAGTTTATATCCACCACCAAATGGCATTGACATTTCCACTGATGGCGTTGGTGACACCTGGCATTTACCATTGGTGGCACCAAACCAGACATCTCAAACCATTGGTGCCACCAAACTGCCAGAGGTTTCAAACCGTAAGTGACTGGCTGCGAAATGGCTTGTCAAACCATCTGTGGCACCAAATTAGTGATGTTCAGCTGTCACAATTTGTAGTGGCAAGTTCATGCCGCCAATGGTTGCAAAGTAAGACTGTACAAAGACATTTCGTGAAGTTTTCATTGCTACGCAATGATGCAAGACCAAAGTTGTGACTGGTCGTTTACATGAGATGTCCACCATCATACAAAGTGAGTTGATGGTTGACAATTAATGGTAACCCAATGCAAACTGCGTAATCATATTATGACTACACGTCATGACTTTGGGATTCTACATTTATGCCATTGCATAGGGAAGCTAGGGTGGTCGAGTGGTGTAAGCACTAACCTCTCACCTCTGTGGCCCAAGGTTTAATTTCCAGACCGTAGCATCATATGTGAGTTGAGTTTGTTGGTATCTTAATTACCCTTGCTTCAAGGGTTTTTCAGTCTCCGGTTCTCCGATTTTCCTCCCTCCTCAAAAACCATCCTAAATTTCAATTCGACCTGGAGTTCATCGGAACACTTAAAAATAAGCCTATGGCTTGGGAGATTCAGTAACGGCGTCCTGTATCTTCGATGCAAAATAAACCATTTGGCATTTGCATAGCAATGAAAACAGTGGTAATTTCTAAATAAAGGCTGGTGCAAACTGGCTATATGCCTTTGCTGCTTCAGTCCATTATTCTTCATATTCCAAACGTGTCTTGAGCAGTTGTAGAGCACACATTCAATGACAAGTAATTTTAATTACACAAAATCAAGTCTTTGAAGATATTCAGTACAATGTAGGTACTTACATAGTTGATGGCAGTTACCCTCTTGGCGATGTGATAGAACACTCCAGTCAGGTAGAACACGGTGAGATGAGCCCGGTGAAGAACTGTTTCAAAAACACCACTGCTGTTTAGTTATCATAACGTATTATTACAATTTATAACATACTCAACAAAATATCTGGATTCTGATTGGTCAATGACGAGTGTATCTAAAAGTTATTGAGTCGCATGCTCTCAGCAAATGTTTGCTCAGTATATTATAAACAAAAAATCGCATGAACTGCTTGTGCTATACTTGATTTATAGGAACTGAGTGATTTTGAAAGTTCTCAAATTGCACTCGCCTTTATTATAACTTTCAAAATATCACTCAGTGCTTAAATGAGAACTGAACCCTAAATCAATCCGACGACTATACAAACTTGTATTCAAGAGAAATAAATGCTGCTATTTTATTTCTAGTGGTGCACGTCTAAAAAGAGGAAATACATGTTTAGGTCGAAAAACAGCCGATTCTCCGCTGATAAAGCTAATTTGTGTGGCGGCTCAATTCAGTGCTTTTTTCCCCGTATCGTACGTCATGCATACCAAGGAAAAACAATCACACCTTCAGCACAAAGAAAGTACAATAATGCGCAATTATGAGTCGTTAGTCAGTCCATCTATTCAAAGCCGAGAACAACATGACAAAACTAATTTATTCCCCTATCGTACGTCACAGATTACAGGAATTGAGCCGTCTGTACTTAGCGGCGGTTGGGAGGAAGATTTGCAGATTTTCTTTCCTTTGATGCAAAACACAGTAAAATAAATTTTGATACGAGTCTTTTCATGTTTAGATCTACTCATTGACCTAAAGTTAATTTTAGGCTTCAGTTCTCCTTTAATTAAATCATGTATAGCACTCGTGTACATGCATGCTATTTCCTCTACGTATCATAATTAATATGTGAAAGCTGGATTTCAAAGCAGTGCCTCAAAACATATTGATTGCTATTGTCCTTTTCATATTTGAAAATACATGTACATGTAAATTCATGGTATCTTTAGTACATTTGTACTCACATAAAATTGACTGCTGAAAAATAGGAATTACATCTTGTAACCACAATCGTAATTGCTCACTCAGACCTATATGTATGTACAAATGTATAAAAATATCAGTTAATACACATTTGTGTACATTGTAATATTATTAAAATAAGGAATTTATAGATCATGGCAAGTCCAACCTGTAGATCATGACAAATTATTATGATAATGAATAATTGACGGGTTGTGTGCAAAAAGGTTGTAAGTGACTCATGATCACGTTCTAAATTCTCCCTTAGAAAACAAATAATTTGGAAGAGAATTTAGAATGTGATCAGGAGACACTTGTTGCATACAGCCCTTTGATTCTTATTAATAGAACTAGAAAGTGCATGACATCACACCACCTTGTCACACTCTGATCTCCTCTGCACTATAGCAGGCAACAATGCATTGTTACCCTCTGATATAATAGTATTCAGAAATGTTGCTGGCTCATCTGCTTTACACGTACAATGTAGCAGGTAACAGTTTATTACCTGTCATGTGACCCGAAATCAACCAATGAGGGCATGTATCACTGTCGTTTGCATCTAAGGTGCGCCTTTATTTTGGGACTTCAGAAATAAAGTGGTAGAGCTGGTTGGAGAATTATCAATACGGGAAGAGAATAAGTTCGTATTTTGAGCACGAAAGTTCGTCTAGCACACCTTCAAACTTCGAAAGGTTGATGACTAATCATGTTACGTTTGATACCGAATTAGAACATGTTTTTGTCTCATGTGTTCACACTTACATTGTACATGTAGATGCAACCGACAGTATATATACTGTATCTCGAAAAATTGCAGCTATAAACAGTTCAACAGAGTACAGTCATGTACACTCTGAATTTCTAACAGGACCTGAAACAACCATAGGGGCTGATCAAAGTCAGGACCCGGCTAATCCACAGATCGAATTGGAATTTAGCGCATTGGTTTTTGTGGAGGGAAGAAAACTGGACAACCCACAAAAAACCCTTGGAGCAAGGGTGAGATACCAACAATGTGCACCCCGGCTCCCCAATGCACATGTATGTGAAACAATGGGTTAGTGCACTGTCAGCACATCAAGCATGCGGTCCCAAGATTGATTCCTGCTGTGGACTGGCACATCTGTACCAATTTTCTCTGATCTGCTTTTATTGTATAGCTTCGAAATCTCTTAATCGGGAGCTCTGTCAGAGAAGGGGGTAAAGTTGTGTACCGTACCACAAGAGATCTCCAATGCTCAAAATTTGAAAGTCGCATAAAAAATAACTGTTTAATGGCCTACGTGTAAATTTTCATCGCCTTTCACTTTACTTATGATGAAATTATGATTAACCAAATGATACAATTTAATGTACTTTCTTAGTTTTTTTTTTTTTACCGACTTGTACATTAGCAGTCCTTAACTTCTTTTCTATTTTTTATTTTTTTATTATACGACTATCATTAATTGGATTCATATACAATGGCAGATCACACTACACATATTTATTTCACTTAATGGGGAGTTGGGTTAGAAAACTTTTAGTTCCTTCAACTTCCCTGCACCCTTTCGTATTATCTATTTTCCTCTTTTTCCCCCTAATATCTATTACTATATTAAGTGTATTTATCTGTGTAAATTACTCAGACAAATGTAAAGTGTGAAATAAAGAAAGAACGGCGGCCTCCTGGAAGAGCAGTTGGTTGCATAAATATTGTAAACTGAAGCCTGGGCTATCAACATTAAATATAGAACTTTACTTTACTATACCTTGTGGCCATCTCTCTGGAGTCTGCACTAACACAGCTAATCTGGACAGCAACCTCCTTAAGAGGTATGGTGTTACTGTATGTAAAAGTATGAGAACACCTCTATTCTGAAATTAAAATAAATTGAGAAACTTCATAAATGTATTATTACTACATTTAACAAAATCCATTCAGATATATACATTATTATATAATTATGTACTTGCTATCATAATAATGGTAATATTTTTAACTAGTTTAATTGTAAATTAAACGAGACTTACCTGTAAGTTGAAGTTTGATTGTAATTCTATGGAGTCATCATGAAGTGTAAAGGGATCCCATGAGATTGCGTAATCCAGTCCCAGAATTCAATTTTCAAAGGCGAACAAATACTGATGATTATTTGATTAGGGTGGGGAGAAATATAGCCCTAGGGTGGGCATGTGATCCCTTTACACTTCATGATGACTATTTCGTCATTATTCAGTGAAGGGATCCCATGAGATATTTAGAGCCAGTATTTGTGAGCACAACTAAAAACAAGTGGCAGCAATGTATCATAGATTGACAACATATATAATAATAAATCAGCTGGCTCCAAATTAAAAGTAAATATGCAAATCCAGCATAATGTTACATAGAGTTAGTGAACTTGTTGTGCTAAGTCTAGCAATGCATAATTATGCAAACTCCCCTTGTTTCTTGATTGGCTTCTTATAATATTTTGCAAAAGTGCAGTTAGCTGACCACCTAGCTGTTCTAAGAATAGTGTCTGTTGGTATCTTTGCTTGAGAAGCAGCACTTGCTGCTGAAGCCCTAATACTATGTGGTTTAAAACGAGTTAAATCTATTCCAGCAAGACCTAAAGTAGTCTTAATCCACCTGGATATGGTATCCTTGGCTGCTGCCTTGTACGGTTTAATAAATGTACAATGTAACAAACAAAACTGTAACGTCCCCCCTGAGGGGTTTGGTACACTCAATGTACTTCTTCATTGTCTCCACAACACAAAGTCTAGGATCAGTTGGATAAGCTGGAAATTCTAGTTCATTTACATGATTCCCTGGTCTGGTCTGTTTAAGTTTATCCCCAATAGAAAACTTAACAAGAGAATCTGTCAAGACCATATTGCGCATGTCCAGACAGTGAAGAGTATGTGCCATGTGCTGCTAGAATTCCAAGTAAGGTCACCATCTTGAATGTCAGTGGTAAGTCGCTTATTGGTGTTAGTGTTTTGAGATAATTAAGTAAAATCGAAGCATCCCATGTTATCAGGTATCTTGGCATAGAGGGTTTTTGCTGAAAAACACCTTTAAGGAACTGTTTCACAAGTGGCAACTCCCCAAATGAGATTCCTGTAGGAGTTTGTATTACTTGAGACAAGGCAGACATAACTGTGTTCATGGCACTATACCCTAAACCTTTTTCAAAGAGTTCTGTCATAAAATCTAGTGATTCAGTTATAGTTGCTTTGTATGGATCACAACCCCTTTTACGGCAAAACTCAGACCATTTCTTAAGGTAGACTGCATACTGTTTCTGTGTGCCCGTTCTCCATGACTGTAGTATAATGTTGGTAGCTTTTTCCGAAACTCCTCTTGATGTGAAGGAATCCCTGATAACTTGCGCGCCAATAAGGTGATTTTTTGTGCAGTGGTTGTACCTTTTTCTGATTGTTGGGAAGAATTAACGTGTCTTCACTCCTCGGTAGAACAAGAGGGTAGTCTATCATTAAACGTAGTATCCTGGGGAACCAAACTTGTGTTGTCCAGGCTGGAATAATCACTATTCCCTGGCTCTGATCCTGTTCCATTTTCTGAAGTACCCTATTAATGAGAGAGAATGGAGGAAAGGCATAAATTTCATCATATTCACTCCAATCCAGTGAGAAAGAATATTCAATGGCTATAGCCTCTGGGTCTGGCTTCCATGATACAAATGGTTTTTTAAAACTGATAATTCAATCTAGAAGCAAACAGATCCACTGACGGCTCATGCCAATGAGATGTGATTAGTTTGAAGACATTTGGACTAAGTTGCCATTCTGTGTCATGTCTTTTCTCTCTGGATTCTTTGTCTGCTAAAGTATTTTCATTCCCAGGAATATGTACTGCTGTTACCCAAACATCCTGTTTGGCACACCATTCCCACAACTCTTTAGTAATTTGGTTACATTGTGAGCCGTCTTTCCCCCCATGTTGTTAATGTAAGATATTGCAGTTGTGTTGTCAATCATTGCTTTAATGTGACAATGATTCATGTCTGCACAGAATGTTTTCAGAGTCAGGAAACAGGCTAAAATCTCAAGATAATTGATATGATTGACTCATCTTTTGACCACTCTCCCCCAGTTGAGGTCTTATTGAAAACTCCCCCAGCCAGTTAGGGAGGCTGATCTGAATAAATTGTCACATGGTGTTTACCCTGTGTGACCTTATTATTTGTGTTTCTTATGTTTGTAGTCCACCACTGAATGTCTGACTTTGCAACATCTGACAAAATCACGTTGGCCTCAAAATCCCCTTTGCTGAGTTTAGTGCCAGTGTTTTTTCAATTTCTAGCTGCCTGTAGTAAAGCTGGCCATAATAACCCCAGGGAAACTTGCAACCATGAGGCCAATAAGTTCTGATAGACTCCTGATTTTAGGAGAGCAATTATTCAATATTTCCTCTGCAGCTTTAGTTACAATTTTGTTAGCCTTAGTTGGTGTTAAAGAGGCCACTGTCATCCTAACCGAGTTTAGTTCAAAACCCAGAAGTGTGACTGTCTGTTTGGGAGTAATTAGAACTGATTTTTCGTCATTAATTGTGAAACCTAACTCCTTTAACAGTGTTATGCTATCAGAGACATTAGTTTCACAATCATGATAACTGCTCCCTTGGAGGTAGGTGTCATCTATAAAACCCACATCTTCCAAGCCCCTGCAGTGCAGAGTTGAATACACTGGCTTTAAAAACTTAGTAAAGATTCTTGGTGCACTATTGAGCCCATTGGGGAGGCAGGTGAACTAAAACAACTGATTTTTCCAAATAAATCTGAGGTATTTCCATCTGTCATGTTTACTGATACAGAATAGTAGGCATCTTTTAAATCTATTGTAGCCATATAATAATTTGGCTTCATTAGAGTGATTGCGCATTTTAGGTTCTCCATTTTGAAATGGTGGTATTGTACAAACTGATTAAGATGTTTTAAGTTCAAAATCAGTCGATGGAAGCCATCCTTCTTTGGCCAGATAAATATGTTGGAAATATATTCGCCCTCTAAGTGCATTCCTCGATAATGCCTTTCTCTATAAATTTTCCTATTTGTTGGTCAATAATTTTAACCTCATTAAGGTTATAATTCTACTACTTTGGGGTAAATTCCTGCTTTGGATAGTTGGAAAATTCAATTTTGATACCCTGTATGGTATCAAGTATAAATCGATCTGTTGTAAGTTGTTGCCAAACCGAAAAACATTGTTTCAGTTTTCCTCTTCCGTATTGGGCATAGTGATCAGTATCATAATCATTATAATTACCGACTTGACTCACCTGAACTTTTAGGTGGTCTTTAGGTTTAGCATTTGTTGTCAGCATTGCTGGTGATCTGTTTTTCCCCTCCTTTTGAAGAACCGAGCAGGTTTTCCTCTCTGCCCTTCATGATGTTTGTATAAAAAAGCCTTGTTATTATTATTGTAGTTGTTGTGGAATCTATTCGGGCGCCTGTAAAAGCTTTATCTTGAGTTGTTAAATGAAGCCGACTTTGAAGACAGCTGGTGACCAACCTTGTTGGTTTTGCTAATTTCTTTCACAGATTTTGGTAAAATTTAATCATGTGATCGCCAAACAGCATTTTAGTAATTGGCGTTTGTGAGCTGCATAGTTGCCTGAATTGATCGTTCAAGTCTGGTTTGATCAATTCTCTCCTCTTAAGATTAACTTCATAGACCGAGTGCCCCATGAGGGTTAAAGAGTCCAGTGCTAAGCGTAGAAACTCACGCACATCTGTCTCGTTGGCTGGTTTAGAGTTTGCTTTTCACTCTAATAATTTGTCAGCAATTTTGACAATTGGAACCATACTTTTAAGTATACTTGATTCCAGTTTTTGCATCCTGAGATCTCTGGATCGAGTCTCAGTTTTGATTTTGCTCCAGATTTCTTGATTGACTCTGGTGTTGGCAAGATTTTCGCAGTTTTCTGGTCGGTTGTACTTGTCAAGCACCTCTTTCACATTCTCCTCTGACAAGGGATTTTTGACCATTTTATTAACCAACGAAGCTAGTTTAATATTCACTGCTAGTCGCTTACTGTTCCATCGGTCTCGTATAGCTTATCTAGAGAGTTCTCCAAGTAGTTCATCATCCTCTGCCTTTTGGCGCTTAGGAGATGTGGCCAAGAGATATTCGATCTCGTTGTTGACCTCGGTGAGTTTTCCCGCCATTTCGGAGGTTTTATCCTCGTCTTCGTTATCATCTTCCAGCGATCCCCTTCACTCATTTTATCTCTAGAATGCTTTAGGGAGCTGTCTCGAGTAAGTTTCTCGAATGTGGAAGACATTGTCTTCATCATGGAGCTGAGAAATGCCATATGGTCAGTTATCTGTGCTGGGTTCTGGATGACATCAGAATTCAATGGCGCAACCCCTTCATCCGACCGTGTCGGAGAGGAAGTGCTAAGCCCGGCTGATTACAGCATAATGGGCTTTTTCCTTGTTTCCCCCCTCTCTTTGGCTTTTGTCCCGAAGGTGAAGATGTTTTGTAAACAGTAATGTACATGTATCGGTTTTTAGGTCGATTTTTGATGATTGTTTTTACGGATCTTTCATAAACGTGTCCGCCACGAAGCGGGAAGGATTTCGCATTGAATTCTGGGACTGGATTATGTAATCTCATGGGATCCCTTCACTGAATGATGACGAAATATAATAACTTTTTAACTACTGTAGGTACAAATGTATTTTTTAACCAGACAAACAAATTAAACTGCCATATTTTATCATGTACAAGCTGCATGTCTTCACATACATGTATATGTTGCAGTTGAAATTGACCATTCAGTTCAATTTGACCATGAGTCAAAACAAACTAGTTCAATTTGACCATTGGTCATATTCAACTAGTTCAGTTTGACCTGGTCAAACCAACCTAGGTGAAATTGACCCAGGTTTCGATCGCTATCAATGATTCTAAAAAAAAATCACCCTCCCCTCCCTTCCTTCCATCCCTTCCTTCCATCCCTTCCCCCCTCTCTCTCCTCTCTCTCCTCTCTCTCCCCTTCCATATACTTACACTTACCTTGACACACCAAGTTTTCCACTGACTTAACACACTGCACCACACAAGCGCTTGTTGAGTTGGAAGCAACATTTATTATATAAATCTCACCTTCGCGCTATTCCAAGGCCGCTATTGACATCCGAGTCGTTCCGGTCAATGAACATGAATCATAATAAACAATGTGCAGTGCATCACGGGGCGTGCTAATGGGGTCTTTAAGTAACTTAAACCAGAACCCAGATCCTCTCGGGTCAACAAGTCAACACTTACATGAATTAGTAGCCCACATGGAATCTGTCATGAAACTTTTTGCTTTAATTTGCTTCAAACAATCAATAATCATGTGAACTAATCCAAATCCTACCCCTACATTTAAAAAAACCCTAACCGTCAACAATGTGTGCTCACTAATTTGTTTGAGTCAAATTAAACTAGTTTGTTTTGACCAGGTCAAATTGATCTATATTGTAGTTTGAATGGACTGGATTAAATTGAACTAGTTTGTTTTGACCCATGGTCAAATTGAACTGAATGGTCAATTTCAACTACAACATATACATGTAAGCCACACTCCTAACTTCAGCTAGCCTGATTTTCAGACGGTACGTGGTCGTCCGCTCACTTCCTCCCCCTCCCCGTCTGATGGACTTCATAGACTTTCGTGTTCCTGACGTCATAATGTCAACCAATCAGAGCGAACTTTACACTTTTGGCAAAGTCTGGAATTTAAGGAATGTGCTCGCATATTTTTCTGAATGGCGTTGGGGAAGAACTTGAGCAGTGTGTCGACCGAAATTGTAAAGTTTTCAGGATTTCGAAGCTATATCCAGAGCAGAAGAAAGCATTGGAATCATTCATTCATCGGAACGATGTGTTTGTGAATCTATGTACGGGCTTTGGTAAATCACTAATCTTCCTCCGCTTATAAATGTCATGCATTTAATAGATCTTAAACATTTTCCTAGGTTTTTGGCTTTTAGAAGACCAAATCTTTCATGAAATATTATGATTTTTCTGCAGGAGTGAACACACATACTGAGTATGTTATGGAAAAAGTTTAATGGCACTTGGATGAATATTTTTGTTTTCAGAATTATGAACACACTTCCGTAAGTTCACGTATGGCAATGGCATCTAAACTGCACAAAAAGTCCGGTTAAAACAAACTCTGATACCAAAAAACCTACACTAGGACAACTTTAGGGTCTTGTGTAACTAATCGGCATACATATCAAGCTTCAAAAAATAAAAGTTCTAAGTTAATATGAGTAACAAACTTTACGGCATGGAATCGAGGCAGATATTTCTTGTATGCACTCCCATACACTTGTCCTGCAAATACTGCACGCAAACGCCGTTTAAAAAGTTCCTGCTCTCCAAAGAACCACAGCAGCTCAAACAGGATACCATTCTGAGAAATCGACAGAAGTTTGAAGCTGTAGAATGTTATTTTCAGTGCATGAAAGCTGATAGAAGCAGCTACTGCACGACTGTTCTACACTTCACGCTTCAATTCTTACGCGTGTTCGTATTGGCTTATTGTAAAAACAAAGGTTGATGACGTCAGGAACACGAAAGTCTATGAAGTCCATCAGACGGGGAGGGGGAGGAAGTGAGCGGACGACCTCGTACCATCTGGAAATCAGGCTAATCTTCAGCCTGATAAACAGAAGCCTGTTTTTCCCCGAGAGGTTTAACTTACATTGTAGCAAAGAATGGCAGCTAGATATTTTTTTTGGAAAACGAAGGAGAGGAACTCGAGTAGAAATCTTGCTACCACTCATGCTCTAGCTGTGAATAATGTGCCATAATGATTTCTATAATTTGTTCATATGGCTTTGTTTAATAATGGTCATTGCAAAAAAGGTTTCTGAAAACACTCATATATACACATGTTGTAAGCTGCACCCTAAAATTTGCATCAATATTTTGTTACTTTCAAAATCTGAAAGTCAAAAAAGGTGTGGCTTATATGTGATAAAATACAGTGGCTTGACTTAGTACACTTACATACATGTACGTTTTACCTTAACTGTATAAAATGTACATGTAGTCACTTTGCCACCCTTGAGAGGGGTAGTAAATGTAATGGCCCAAGTGGTAAGCACTTCGCTTCTGGCACCTCTGTGACCCGGGTTTGATTCCCGTTCACGGTGCCGCATGTGAGTTGAGTTTGTCGGTATCTCACCCTTGCTCCAAGGGTTTTTCTCCAGGTTATCCAGTTTTCCTCCCTCCGCAAAGACCAACATGCTAAATTCCATTTCAATCTGTGGTTTGACACCAGGTTCCGAATTTTATCAGCCCCAATAGTGTTACGTTGGTGTTCTGTATCTAGTAGGGGACCTTGTGTCCTTTTATACAACATCTGTTTTTTTACCATTAAATAAACCAGCTAGTTTATTTTAATAATATTAATTATTTTTTATTTAAACATATATTAATATATTCTCGCAGTTTGCCACAAGAGCAGGGCAGAAAGCTCATTGAGGGTGTTTAATGCCACCATTAATTTACAAGTGTGATGAAGGGACATAAAAATACAAGTACATGTATAAACAATAACAATAACATCAGTAACAATAACAATAATAACACTAATAAAATTAATAAATAACAAAAATTATAGGTAAGTAGAAAATGGAGGCTGACAGAAAGCATCTAGTTTTTAAAACTAAGTAAAAGGCTCAATGGTCCTAACTGATGAGAAAAATAGAGTTGGAGGTTCAGACTGCCCAGAGCCAAATGCAAGGGCAGTGCTTGCAAGCTTGGTTGCTAGGATATCATGGCAACCAATCAGCCCAGAGCACTGTGGTCACACATACATGTAAGAGTGAACAATGGGAACATGGAGGGAGGGGAAATAAGCAGCAATTGAGCCTGATTGTGACGAGGAGCAACTGACAAGCAAGTGAATACGAAAACATCCCACAGTATCAATAAGCTATTATTAAAGTCCTGGATGCGAGCACTGACCCAGAGTAGTGTAAAGAATGAATATCATACTCACCACAGCTGAGGGTATGATTCTTTCAGTCCTATCCACTTGGACAATATTACAGTATTCTTCACCAAGAGTCTGGAAACCTTGTAAGAAATGTTAGTGGTAAATGAACATGTATCTTTCTATGGGAATCAATATTCTTATAAGGGACCGGACACATTATTTAGTGGTGGTGGTGGTGGTGGCTAGCCCAAAAAATTGTGACCCTGCAGTTCTCTGGTCTCACAAAATAATGACCCTCCCCTTAGATAAGCCTCTATAACCTATGAAAGAGGAGCATATAAAAATGTGACTTCCCCTAAATGGGAACATAAAAAATTGTGACCCCCCCCCTACAAATCTAGTAGCCCCCCGCTAAATAATGTCCGGTCCCTAACCGCCTCCCGGTTAGCTCAGTGGTTAAGCTCTGGTCTGTTGTGCAGGAGGTCACAGGTTCAAATCCCGGCCGGGCTGACACTCAGGGTCTTAAAATAACTGAGTAGAAGGTGGTGCCTTTACATAATACAGTAAACGGTTAGACCTTCACATCTTATCGGATAATACATTGACACTTAAATAAAGTCACTTACTTACTGCAGTGCAACTACATGAATTGTATTAATTTTGACCATAGTGTACATTAAGTTGCAATTTTTTGAAATAAGGAAATTTTTTTGAACTATAATTATATTATATACATGTAGGAAAAACACTCTTAATTGAAATTGGATCTGAAATAACCATAGGCTGGGGCTTAAAGTCAGGACCTAGCTAATCCACAGATCAAATTGGAATTTAGCATGTTGGGAATTTTTTTGGATTCACTTTACATTAATTTGTAGATTTTTTTTACCTTTAATACGGATTCACTGTGCCCACCCAAAAGTTGGAACTGACCATCATTGCTTGCCAGAATGTATCATTTTCACTTCTATATTATGTTCAATGGGGTACTGGGTTTGTGTCGTCAATTTCTGCACAGTTTTAGTAAATTAGTTCCAAACTATTATATGGTTTTACTGCACTGTCATATATGCACATTTTGTACTAGCCAGACTGTGGGTGACTGGATATACAAGTATAGCACCATATCAGATATAGTAAATGAGTATGGTGTTTCACATTGATCACTTCTGTGGTGCAGCGTGGTTAAGGTTCTGACCAACAGAACCAATAAATTGGTTGCTGGTTCCTTGCAGTCAGCATTCAACTCAAATTGAAGAGGTGAGTACAAGAAAGAGTTAAGTGATGACCGATCAAGTTCTCAATTCTCCCTTACAAAACAAAGATAAAGGAGAATTTGGAATTTGATCTGTCGTCACTTAACTCTTTCTTGAACTCATCTCTTCAATTGCTTGTAACCACATGTACATGTACAGCCGTAAAATAATGCATGCGCAAGAAGTGGCGCAAGTAACTTCTTGCGATGCAAGAACACGCAAGCTGCCGCAAGAAGGCCTAAACCAACTTTTTGTGCTTTAGACGCAAGAACTACTGAACCGCAAGAAGTTCAGGCTGAAGCGCAAGAACTAAATATTTTGAGCTTATCCGCAAGAAGATGAAACGCAAGAAGTTGAAGTCTTAACGCAAGAACTCAGGTCGCTTCTTTGAGCTCGGGAAGATGCGGCTGTTTTCGTACGCTAAGATTTATGTTTGTAACTTCAGCTTTCATTTCCCTCTTGAATCTAAAGGTTTTCTAGAGTACGATAATCGAAAAGCAAATATATGTATCTCAAGCCCTCGGCTGTTTTAGCAGGCAAGTAGAATAAATATTGATACACTCAAGGGAAGGGAAAAATTGTTTGAGAAGTATTAAAGACTGCAAATCACGATGAGCGGCAAAAATCTGGCCCGGCGGGAAAGTATGTCTCACGCTGTCGTGTAGCAAATGAAACGGCGGTATTAAACTAAGGTTTTGAAGCTATCAGTCTTCAAATCCATACTGAATGTTCTTTGATGGTCTTGACTATCGAATGGCTACCAAAACGTTATAATGAATGGCTCACCATTGACCAAATTAATAATTATCGAAGGGTCACCAAAAGAAAGTTTGCGTGGGATTGCGTTACTAAACACCGTCCTATCGTTAGTTTGTAGATTAATAGATCCGTCAATCATTCAGTATTTTTAAAAGCCAGCTTTTCGGTGATACAACGATTCTCCGAGTTCACGTGCGCTTTCAGCCGTGGAGACTGATTGTCTGGTTTTTGACACGAGATCAAGAGTACCGCGAACTTTGAGGAAAGTGTGATTTTATTGCGTTGTAGTTTAAAATGCAACACAAGCTTCTCAGCTTTACTGGAAAATGATTAATTCTACCAAATAAATATTCTGGAGTTTATTTTTTTATCTTATGTGGCTCCGTTTTCAAAGTCCGAGTCTTGAATGTGTGACATTTTCCGCAAACTGATTTGAATAATCAATGAACTCCGCAGTGTTTGTTTTGCTTTGAGATCGCACTAAAATGTCTTCCTACCAAACCAAATGTTTTGAAAGTTTCATTTTACTTACGGATCTGAATAGTTTCCACCTGATGTGAAAACTGGTTTGAGTCTATTCTGTCAAATCGATACACTGGTGAATAAGTTTTTTGGATATTTAAATTTGTTGTCTGATTTAAATACATGTAATTTGCAGAATTTGCATGAGATATCGTACCGAATCTTCTGGAGTTTTGATTTCAGCTTCTTTGCGACGAGTTAATAAAATATTCAAGTCTGCGGGTATCCAGCTAATAGAGAGATTAAGCATCGCATTCTTCCTTCCCGCGAACGGCAGAAATGAAAACATGACCACAATTTTCACGCGTTTGCTGCTTGACATTTTCAGTTTTTACGTAAGGTCGAGTAGATCCGCGTTTGTCGTGAACGTTGGAATTCTTTTCCACTTTTCTTATATATTTATTTCGTATTTTGACGGCGGGCTGACGTTTCCCGTTTGCCGTAGAATGCGGTGCTTAATCTCTCAAAACTCTACTTCAGTTTAAGATATTAGTAAACGTTCATGGTTCTCAAAGGTTCCGTTTCTTATCAGCGATCTCACATAAAACACAAACATGTTCTCATATGCCACTTCTTGCGTGTTCTTCAGCATTCTTGTGGGTCTTCTTAAAGTTTACCTTCTTGCATCTTCTCGCGGGTTGATCTTCTTGCGGAAAGAACTTCTTGCGGGTCGTAAGTTCTTGCGTTAGTTCAGTAATTTCAAGCGCAAGCTGCACGCAAGAACCTGTTGGCTTGCGGACGCAAAAAGAAGTTCTTGCGCGTGCATTATTTTACGGCTGTACTGTATACTACCAGTCAAATGAAAAAGGTTTTAGTAACTTATCTACAGTACATGTTACAATATTATAAACTTGCACATCATGCATGACATACATGTAGCTCTAATGCATTATTATAAGTATGTAGTATTTTTATTTGACTGTAACATGATTGTATTATAATTTTAACAATGAATTTTAATTAATAAATACCACTATTATTATTATTATTACTATTAATAATATAAATGGGTTCTACATGCATCATATCCTATGACATCTAGCTAGGGGAATCACCCAATGGCCATGTACTGATGGAAAACTATAAACACTCACCACATATAGTTGTCAGTCCAAAATAACACAAATCTGCTAACATCTCTAGCTCTCCTTTCCATCTTATCCAAGAATGAACTCCTGAAGCAGGAAAAGTTGAAAAAGGAATCAATTTTCTATACACATACATGTACAAATTAACAACTTTGACTCTGAATAAAGGGTAGGGAAAATTAATTTAATATGGCAAGGGGGTTTGAAGATATTGAGGGGAGGGGTGCTATTTCACCAGACTTTTTGGTGCACACAACATGATACATGTATGGTACGTCTGGTGCCTTATCTTGGATATTTAGCAAAAGTTCATTTAGCATACATGTAACAAGGTAGGATGAAGATATCGAGGGTGGAGGGGCTCCCAATTTTTTTTACCAGTTAAAGGGTAACATGCAAAAACAGCTGAATCTTTGCGCTAAGATTCAGCTGTTTTCACAGGCTACATGTAGTTAAAGGGAGTTACAAGGGGAACCTTTTTTAAAAGATTTTTCTTCACACTACAGCTTCTGAATTTCTAACGAGACCAGTGAAACAACCATCGGGGCTGATCAAAGTCAGGGCCTGGCTGATTAAACCACAGATCAAATTGGAATTTACATGTAGAATGTTGGTTTTTGTGGATTGAGGGAGGGAAAACCGGAGGCCCTGGAGAAAAACCCTAGGAGCAAGGGCGAGATACCAACAAACTCAACTCACATATAGCGCTGCAAATGGGAATCAACCCTGGGCCACAAAGGTGAAAGGTGAGGCACTTAACCACTGTGCCACCCCAGCTACCTATGTACAGCCTGTGTACTACAGGGGAGGGGCAGGGTTAGAAGAAAAATAAAATTGAAGCTTGACTGAATACCTCATACTTTCAATAGACCAGTTCATGGGTAATTGCTACATTTTAAAAGGGGTGCAAACATGGTGCGAAATACAGTGGTTGTATTGTCTCTATCAATTCCAAGCCTAACAAAATCCCGACAAATGCCCAGGGGGGCATGGGCGGGCTTGGAATTGATAGACATATGGGAATCAGATGCCAAATGATTTCCGTAAAATTGAATTTCTGAAATATTCACTGTCTGCAAACTTAATTAAGATACCAGTTAATCTTTTACCTGGTATCTTAAGTTTGCAGTTAGTGAATATTTCACAAATTCGATTTTACGGAAATTATTTGGCATTGAATTCCCATACAAACACTGTATTTCGCACCATGTTTGCACCAGCCCCTTTCAAAATGTCGGAATTAACCGTGAACTAGTCTATTGGCTCTTAATTTGCCCATCCGGCAAATTGTCAAACTGATCGACTAGCCCACCATGAAAATTCACTAGCCCCAACTGATGGAAAGTGGAGTTCCCCCCCCCCCTCTCCCCCCTCTCCCCCTGGCCTAATTGCCATACTAAATTATTAAACTTTCCCAGTAAAGTGGTCAATTAACATATGGGCCGCGTCATGCAAAAAGGGCCTGGACAACATTCAAGTTAAATAATTCCTACAACGGTATTCCTAATAACAGGTTGAAGATTGTATTGTATTCTTGACGAGAAGCGCTACATTTCATTCCTAACAATAAATGTCAGTTTCAAGATATTGACAACAAAAATCAGGGGTGAAATTTACGTGATTTTGATGCCCGGGCCCAATCACAAATATGACCAAAAAAAATAGGAATCCTTTCAGAGGGGATGATTTTGATGTATGACATTCATTTACATGTATACCTGAAAAATAAATAAGATGAACGAGATGATCACTTTTTGGCCAAAAAAATATTTTCTGCAGTCATTCTACTCCCCGTAGCTCATAATATGATTTTAGCAATAGTACAAGTTATGTCTCTATCAATTCCAAGCCGGCCCATGCCCCCCCAGGCATTTGTGGGGATTTTGTCATTTTGGAATCAGAACGTTGCAAATGCCTCACCATGGGGCCAGCTAAGCTATGCAAATGCCCCACCCCGGGGCAAGTATAGCGAACGCGCCAAATTTCTTCGCCGTTTCAAAGCCACATTTCACTGCTTTTCTTTATTAAAGTAATGAAGTACTCGCCTTAAAACACTTTCGTAAGTGCCCCCAAATCCCACTCACTAGCCAGTTCTCCTAACGTCATGTTCACGGATGGCTTTTCCGCCGCCATGTTGATCGATGAAGCAAGCACATGTTGATCAGTTGAGCAAAACAAAAACAAACATAGGGGAGGGGCAGGATAATTTTTTGACAAATATCCCGGGCCCGATGCCCCACCCCAGGGACAGATAGATTGTCAAATGCCCCATCTTGCCCAGGGGGGGGGGGGATGGGCGGGCTCAGGTGGGATGGGCGGGGAGGGGGATGGGCGGGCTTGGAATTGGCCGGTAACAAAACAAGCAGGGGACTGGGACCGAGTTTATCAGAATTACTCTAATTCTAAAATGCATGTCGAAGTTAGCATGTGTGCCAAGTTTGACGTGATACAAGTGAATCTTGACTGAATTATAAGCAATTGAAATTTCTTTGTCCCTCCAAAATTTTACAATGAATGTATGGTTTGGAGGGACAACGTTAAAAAATAAGAGAGTTTGTATGGGAAAATTGACATATTTTTGATGCCCTCTAGCATCGTCAATATTGAGCCAAAGTTCACCAAACTTTCTAGACAAGCTAAGTTTGATCTGTTCTTTTGGAAAATAATGCTCACTTTGACTAGTTGTTAATAGGATTAGTTTTACTGATTCGGTTCCAGTCTCCCGCTCGTTTTGTTACCGGCTAATTGATAGAGACATTACACCTTGAAACAATCTGCATCTTCTAAAATTGTGATCACACCCTCGTGTAAAAATATCGTAAATTTCGTCTTCGATTTTACTGGTCAATTTCATGAAATCAACACTACTTGTTAGTAGCACAATGTGGCGTTCGCGATGCATATTGTAAATTGTAGATTATCGCACCACAAGTATAAAAAACATGGTACAATTTCAAAATACATTTACATATATTTATGTCGTCCGGGCCCTTTTTGCCTGACGCGGCCCATATGCCATCCCTTGCTAATTTTGCAGAGTTAGAACAAATTTGCTTGCGCTATTCGAGCGTCACCAGCTTCTTTAGTCTGTCCCTGGTAAATAAAAATCCTTACCTCGAAAATTTCTAAAAGCCTGTCCAACGCTTTCTCTGAGTGAACTCACGTAATAAAAGTCCTTCTGGTTTGAGCGGATAAGCTCCGGTTGTCCTGCGCGTGCAAACATCTGTTAAGCTCCTTCTAGCAACATAATAAGCTTGAGAATCTATTTCATCTAGAGTTAAGTTAGGCACTTTAGATCATGATAAATATTTATCGAGCTTAGCCCGCCATTTTGGGATGTTGTGAAAGGGACTGGGTAGAGTTGATAGGGTGTGACTGCATGCCGTAGTATTTGCTGGCTCAGTCAGCGCGGTTATTCAACGGGAGTGCTATCAATGCGATAAAATGAGAAAACAAGAAACAGTTGTCCTTAGCAAGTGTGTATTAGGTAAGAAAAAATAATAACAGCTACAAAAACGTGCCCTTTGTAAGTTTCGGAATTTCACTCTGTTTTTCGTCTGATGTCGACCGAGCCGTCGCTCGAGTCTCGATGCCGACATACACCCGACCGAGTATCAGTCGATAGTGTACCGACACTCGGACGAGATCAGTCTATGATTCCGTAAACCATAGTTAATAGAGTGGAATGGTTAGGAAACTCAGGGACCTTCTTTGTTATATGTCTTTGTTAGCTTTTTTCAACCATGACCCTGCACAAAACACAATAGAAATTCCAATGTGTTAATCAATCAGCCAATAGAAACGTGTGAGTTCAGTCGTTCAGGGAACGCTAATGAACTATGATCGTGCACAATCTTTTGTCTTACCCCTTCCAACCTAAATCGCAGCGCCTTTGTTAGCCCTTTTGAAGTTTGCCGGGTTTCCTAACCATTCCACTCTATTAACTATGGTATAACTGATGTGGATCACGACCATATGCTTTTCAATATCTCTTTCAGTTCTTTCTCTTTTTAAAGAACAAGTAAATAACACTAAGATCCAATATATTTTATCAGTTACTTCCTTTCTTGCCTTAGTATGACAGCTGAGGTCCTTAGAACGGAACTTAGAACGGAAACGAAAAATATATGACATGTGCACGTGTTGTTAAAGATTTAATGGGAATTAAAGTGCGAAGGAGGAGTATTAGTTAGGCGCAAAACCTATAAAGCTCTTGTGAGACCTTCGATTCCATGGATGTACGCGTACCGCCTCATCTGTTCGGGATCCCTACACTGCTGCTAACATCGTTACGGAGGGTTCAGCGAAGAGCAGTATGTTTCACATGCGGTTTGGCGTTGGACGAGTAGCCGTGTAACAGCTGTGCTCAATCAGCCTACAGCAGCGTAGGACTGAGACTAGAGTCGTAGCCTGCGTAGCAAGCCCAGGGGGAATGGGGAAGAGGAGGACTCAGAGGGCGAGAGGGAGGGAGGGAGAAGGAATGATGAGGGGGAAAAGGCTAATTAAGTCGCAAAAACGATGATCGTTACTCGGCTGAGATTTCCTTGTTGTACCTACGACACACCGGAAGACGTTTGGTGATCATGCTTTTGCTAGGGCCGGCCCCATCCTATGGAACTCCCTCCCACAGCAGATCCGTTCAAGAATGCTTATATTACATAGTGTCGCTTCCATAGCTGCTTTAACTATATGTCGTTTTTGATTTATATATTTTTACAAGTTTTACCTTCTGCTTTAGTATTAGTATAGTAATTTATTACTTTATTTTAGTATTTTATAGTTATTTTATTATTGTATTTACGATTAGTATTTTTTAGTATTCACATATATATGTCAATACTAAATTTTAACAGCGCTTTAGAATATTTATAGTTTTAGCGCTATACTATAATTATTTTAATTATTATTTTGACGATGTTGCGCACGCATCAGTAGAACAATAGACGCGAGCTGCTAGGACTCGTTCTGGTTCAGTATCGGTCGATATATCGGTTGGTAGATACTCGGTCGAGCATCGGCCGAGACTCGATCGACTCTCGGTCGACCGTATCACCGACATATCGGCGTCGACTCGTAATATAAGACTCGACCGCGGTACAGTATCTATTAAATACACGTGATCCAATAATTTTCTACTTTTCCGGCCAGCCTTGACCAAAATCGTCACCCAAGGAGTTGTCGAGCTTATAATATTTAAAATATAAATCTGGGTTTACTGATCAAAGTATTGAGTACATTAGCTGATTGGAAGCGCAGCTGAGGCCGGATTAAAGTGATCTGTTCCGGGGTCGTTTAGCGAGAACGTCATAAACACTTCACTATCCCCTAAGTCGATCACTAATGACTCTAAACTAATTCAAATCACCATAGCTGTTATCAAAATCACACGTAAAAGAGATTTATGACAGATTTGTGTTCAGTACATATGTAAATATATATACATCAATACTGTACATGTCAGCTCGCACAGAAGATGATATCACGATGGATGCAGCCCTAGTAATCAGGACTGATTGTCAGTGGCAAAACTTTGCACGGCAACTGTAAATTAAAGAATTGGGTCTAACTTCATTCAGCTGGCGAATCGGTGAGCCAGTCACATATAAACTGAGATGAACGTGAGGGAGATCACTAAAATTATAGTTCAACCTGCCCAGGATAACCAAGCTGAAGACAAAAGTGACGAAGACGCGAACAAGAATAGCACAGAAGACAGAAACGCCCAACGTAAAGCATTGGATTTGATTTTAAGGCGCATGTTATTCGAACAAGAGCTTAAGAGTAGCGTGAATGGGTCGACATTTGAAGTTGTTGTTCTGGACGAGACAGATCTCTGACTTGGCCACCAGAGTGGGTGAAAAAAAGTGTTTCGAATAAACACTCGGACTCAGAATGTAAACTGAGCCCAACAGATCTGACAACCTGGAGATGACTATATATAGAACAACTTGACAGAACCTTTAAATGTAGCCCAAGAAAAACAAGTAATGTGCTTCTGCCATGAAAAGTACTGGTTTGATTGTATGAGTGAATTTCGGATTTTCTTACTCAGTGGGCATTTACTTGTGTATATCTAGCTGTTACTGATACACACATAGAGGTCAAGAGGTTTTTTTTTTTTTTGTAGCTTTAGCATTTTAGCATTACAACTAATTATTTTTATCTAAATGTATTAAGTAATTGTAGTAATATTTATTTAGCATTTTTCTAGAAGGAAATTTTCATCATGTAAGCGCATTGTGATTTTTAAATGCGCCATAAGAACATTGTTATTATTATTTTATTAGAGAACAGTAGTGTTGTGGACGTTTTACCGAGTGTCTTCTCTCTTACTAAGTTAAGTGCCCTGAGGCTATAATAGACCTGATTTCACTACGCAAAGATTTACATCAAGCCTTTTTAATATATTTTCTGATGTCGGAAAGTAATATGTTTTCTTTGGCACGTTTGTGACGGACTGCCCCTGGCGGCCGAGTCAGTGCGTTATCAACGTTCGCGTATTTTCCATGCCTTTGAGGTTCAAAACATTTGCCCTCAGTGGAGATGTGCATGAGTCTGTAGTTGATAGTGATAGCTAGTTCTTTCGGTTATGCCAATTGTCACACAGGGTTTATATATCTTTTGAGTTTATATTATTCTATGTGATATCTGTTTTTCTTCATCGAAATATCTCAGGGTTTGCCAAGTATACTAATCACTAAATGATGCATAAACATGGTTCTAGTCCAGGAGGACCACTTTCCGCCAGCTGAATCACAGGCTTACCATCCTCTAAAATTGGTTTTGGGTTCCCTGTGGTTACGAATTGACTGATATTACCGAGAAATGATACGGAGTTAGATTTTCACTCCTGGAATGAAACTTTAGCGATACTGTGCTCTAAATATACTCAAGAAATAGGGATTAGTAGTTATTGAAGTGTTGTGTGGTGTTTTTAGGGGGAAAGCTTTCTATTTAGCGAGTTTTGCGAAAGACGGAGAATTTCGGGTAGAGATCAGAGAGGTAGTATTTTTTTTCTCCCTCGGCTGATCTCTACCCGAAATTCTCGCTAAGTAGAAAACTTTTCTCGAAAAAAATACCATGCAACACTTCAATAACTACTAATCTTTATTTATTGAGTAAATTTAGAGCACAGTATCGCTAAAGTTTCATTCCAGGAGTGAAAATCTAACTCCGTATCATTTCTCGGTAATCTTTCAATTCGTAGCCACAGGGAACCCAAAACCAATTTAGAGGATGGTAAGCCTGTGGCTGAATACTCAGTGGAATCCGTTACAAGATCACCAACTGCAGAATTTCAAGGATTTCATTGAATAATTTTTGGATGTGTCTCAAAGCACAAACACAACACAGAAAATTAAACCCTGTGAAATCCCCTCACAAAGTCTACTAAAAGCAAACTAAGTTATTTTCAGCCGTCCTCGGACTTAATGATGTCCTCTAGCTCTCTTACAGTGGCTTTTTTCTCCAAAATTAGATCTAGCTAGAGCACATTACGAGAAGAAGTCATATTTACCGTCGACGAGTCTGCAGAATTCTCCTGAATGGCATTGTGGGAAAGGTTTGAGCCCCCCTACTGGCTAAACGCATATATGTATATCGCATGTGCTTTAGCGGTTCACTTGAAAGCATACTGTGAAGACTATCGTTCACAACAACAACAACAATTTATTTCACGACAAAATCATTCGTTTTACAACAATACACTAACCCGCAAATAGCAGAAATTAAAAGCTAACTGAATAAAGGAAGAAGGAAAGTATGAATAATTTGATAACAGAAAAATGTACAAGTATCGTTACTATAAATTTAAGGTATATAGGTAGGTAATGGATGATAAAATTTTGTTAAACTACACTGATGTACAGGAATAAAGTTTGGTGGTATAGTGCTAATTTACTCTGATAATAGTTAATAGTTAATTTGAGCATGTATGTAATTCTATATTTTAAGCCATGGGATTTCCGGAGAGTTCTTTCACTAATATTTGGGTTTCCAGGTTTGAGCCTTTGTTTTGTAATGTGTTTTTTTATGGTTTTCTTAAAAGCTTTCTTGGATAGATTTCTCACTTCATTTGGTATTTCATTCCACAATCTTACACCAGTCCTTGAAAATGATTTGTATTGGATGTTTAGCCTTGAGTGCCGTGTATATAAATTATGAGATGCAGATGATCTAGTATTGTATGAGTGTATATCACTTATTAATGAAAATAAATTGCATAAGTTGGTAGGAGCATTCTTGTTCAAGGTATAGAACATTAATAGGTGAGACATGCATTGGCATCAATAAAAAGAGGAATAGCACTTTCTCTCCTGTCACTGAAATACATAAGTCTAAGGGCACGCTTTTGTAAAATGAGTAGTTTAGTTAAATATATTTTGGCAGCTTGCCCCCATGCACTCCACTTATACCATAGGTAAGGTATGGTTGTATAAGAGATCGGTATAAAGTTAGCAGTGTGTGTTGAGGAACATAATATCTTAACTTAGCATTAAGTCCAACTGTTCATCGCTCTTCGAGTTTCATTAGAAATATTCAGTTAACCCTTTCCCTACTGGACATGTTTTGGCGCTCAATTGGTGAAATTATGAGTGCTAACTCCACCCTCCCCCCTCAGTTCAAGTTTGGCTAGCCCGGGGTTTTGGATGTCAAACTCGTTGCATGGCACTACACAACGCACGCTATGACGTCGCTAGCGTCTAATACGCATGCTCACATCTTATTACCGGTAGAGTGGCAACCATGTACAGCTGTTTCGTCCTTGTTAGAACTCATCAGCATGGCATAGCCCCCAAGACCGTCAGACTCACTTTAGATCATAGGCCTCAGAATCTGGTTACTCTAGCGGCGAGCTCGAAAGCTGCTTTAAACCCCAGCCACCACGCTACACGTGTGGGAGCTAGAGATGTGAACAAGCGCAATAGCAATGTGGATCTCTCCGAAGAGGATCTAGTAGTGCAAAATGGAAATGGCACGGCCAAATCCGAAATTATAATACCAAACTCGTTGCATGGCACTACACAACACACGCTATGACGTAGCTAGCGTCTAATACGCATGCTCACATCTTATTACCGGTAGAGTGGCAACCATGTACAGCTGTTTCGTCCTTGTTAGGACTCATCAGGGTTGCTCATCAGAGGCCTATGATCTAAAGTGAGGCTGACGGTCTTGGGGGCTATGCCATGCTGATGAGTCCTAACAAGGACGAAACAGCTGTACATGGTTGCCACTCTACCGGTAATAAGATGTGAGCATGCGTATTAGACGCTAGCTACGTCATAGCGTGTGTTGTGTAGTGCCATGCAACGAGTTTGGTTTTGGATGTCCCGGATGTAGTTTCCCGCAAAAATCTACAGCGAGCTTGCCGCTCGGTTTATAAACGGGGATTATCACACCTAAGCTGGAAAAATCAAATCTACCAACTACACCATTTTGGGTGGCCTACCCTTTAGTTCGCGCATGATTATAGGTGGTCCACCCTTGGATACGTGTACAGGAATACGTGACCCCCACCCCTCTGACACATATATACTGAAGGCGAGGTCACTGATGATGATGCTTCAAGCATATAGTATTCTGATTAGATTGCAATCTAACAGAAAAGAACAGACATCGTATTGCACTGATAATTCCAGCTTATGAAATTATTTACTTAGTACTTATAGTTGAGAATGGAGTAACAACACAAAAAGTATCTGTCAGAAATTATAGCATGATAAAACATGGCCCATGCCCGATGTATTGCATGATTTCTGTTGGCCCACCCCTTTTTCCACGTTTGAAAATGGTGGCCCACCCTTCCTTTTTTCCGGCCCACCCCCCTATACTTTATGACCAGTCCCTAAGTACGCTGTCTGTGATGCAAGGTCCAGAAATCTGACGGAAAGTCAGTCTCGTACCCAGGTTCCTCGTTAACGCGCGGCTGAATATTGTGACGTCACTGCTTCGATTTAGCACGATCCGCCACTCAGACGAGGCTAAATTGAGAGGTCGAACGGTCACTAAGCGAGCTTTTTTTCGCGTGACGTCATTATCATGTTGACTGACTAAGCCGTGCGAGTCATTTACTGCACGAGTTAGCATCCATTTAAACATGCCATTAACTAAGGCACATCCGTAGCACCCAAGTAAGGCTGGCAATTTACCTCACGTTGGTACGCCCTCATCTGGGGTACGCTACTCAAGTCTGGACTCCCCAATCCAAAGATCTTATCAGGCAGATTGAACGTGTACATAGATGGGCGTCGAAATATATGTTGAACTTACCTTTCTCTTGTGATCAGTCCTATAAAGATTATTTTACTATTATGTTACTGCACGAATACTTGGACATGGTTTTCTTTTTCAAAGTAACTGAAGGCTTGATAACCCTACTGTAATTCCACTAATAGTCTGTAACCGCAAGACCTACTCGGTCGAATTCTAAATCCAAATCCAACTCCAGCTTATCATTCGTAAATGTAAAACTATCACTTTTCAGAGATCTTACTTCAACTGAGAACTGCAAGAATATGGAACACTCTAGTTAATGAACTTGATAATTTCAATACACTAGAACTGGCCTCATTTAGATCTGTCATGCTCAGCTACTATTTCACTGCCCTTGTAAACACTTTCCACGTTATTTCAAATCTATCTGCCTAACTTGTAATAACGCTCGCAGCCTTACACACAGCATTACCTGCTGTTCTTAGCATGCATTATCTAGTATCTTTTAAGTTCTTTGGGCCCGCAGTAATTGGCTGTTACGCTGTTGCAGCAACCCGGCCATAAGATTGCGTTTGTTTGTTAGGAACAGTGTTACTTTGCTTTTGTTTGTTTTCTAATACCTATTGTACGTTATATTTAGTTAATCAAGGCGACTGGTTAATAAATAAATACTGGGGTATCTGGCTAAAATTATCCAATTAGCTTTCTTGGCCCAAACGCCCATTTTCCATTTAATAGTACAAGTAAAGTTTTATCGAATGTCCCCTTTCTCATCCAACGTCCAGCTATTCTTCGATCTCCATCATGAAGGAGCTTCAGTATTACTTCCTATTACGTTTCGGTCTAGCTATATATTATGCCATGCGCGCCATGTGTTCAACCAGATAATATTTGTCCAATATTTCCGATCCAACGCCCAAAGCCACATATTTGGCTTTATCGTCCTTCGGTATCTTCTTTCGCCGGACGTACTCAGACAATAAGGCGCCATCTAGTCCACATCACGCAATCTTGGTTTAATATGACAAGGGGATGAAGATATCGAGGGGAGAAAAATAGCAGAGTTAGTTCCAAAGGTGGCTTGGTTTTTCTGAAAATTATGAGATGGGTGTGTCTTTCACTGCTACAGGGGGAATTAAACTGAAGCTACATGTATAGGGGGGCGCTTAAAACGTTGAAAAGATGGAAAGGCTACGAAAAATTACACTTCCAATTTCAATATATTCACTCCCCTATCATGCAGCCACGTTAAACCCTTGTCTATTTTCCTTCCTGTATTGATCTCCTACAATAATTTGGATTTATAAGCATGTTTATCATATCCAAACAGCATTCGCGATCTCCTTTTGCCAGATAAGAAATTCATCACCTCGCGCGTCCAATAAACCCACATTCATGCTTTACATGTTTGTAATATCCGGATTGTTCTGCCTTGATCCTAACGCCCAAAGACCGCGCCCAACATCGTCTCGTATCAGCGCAGTATTCGTTATATCCGGGTTCACCGCCATCACAGGGAATTACAGGAAACATGGCTAATGACGATAGGACGGCAGATGGCATTGTTCGGATGGGCTGTTCCGAGCCATGAATCCCACTGTCACCTTAATCATGACAAAAAAAAAACGTTAAGACATTCTCTCGGATCAATAGTAACTGGAAGATTTCACTCCAATTATAGTTCAGACGAAATTATTCCCCCTTAATTACAAGACCCCAACCATTGCCAGTTTTTGGGGTTTCAGTCTACTTCAATTCCACCAGCAGTAATTGAGCCTCGTGCACCTTTTTGAAAATCAAAATACTGACAAACAGACTGTTTTGCCTTTCAAAATCGTATGAATGTTAAGGAGTATCATGACTCATGCTTGGTTTAAAAATCCCCCGTCTTCATCACGCACATCGGTTTCAAAAATGAAGAAACGAGTGCCTCAACTTGGACTTATGTGGATTCCCGCACAGATCGGTAAAATAACACGTAGGCTTATCCAAAGTAATCAGAAACCATATCTAATTCTTTTACTGTGATTAATGACACACTCGAAGACCACTGAAGCGGAGTTTTGTCGTTGTCATGATGATTTTGGATTCTTAGTTCTAGGAAATCATTAGCCTGAATCAGAATAAAGCTTGAACTCGCACATATAAATAACTGGGCAGAAGTGAAAGGGAAACTTTAATTCATAAACAACGTAATAACACAACACTAGTAGCTCTCTCGAGAACTCAAGGAAAATATAATACAGTTCGCTATACCATGCAGGGAGAGTTCAACTTTGAGAGTGAAACAGCGACCAAAAAAACCTACGGTGGTTTGGTTTAAACGAAAGTACCCACATCGCTTTAGGAAATGTTTCCCTATTATATCTACGTAAATACAATAATAGTAACTTTATACAGTTCTAGTTACGTTTTCAGCAAAAGTTGATCTGGCTCTTTATAACTAGTAGTTTGTCTTTGAACTACTGCATCTCGGCAGAATAATTTGCGTAATATTAAAATTGAACAGGATACTCTTTATAAAGACGATGACGAATCGAGGTAATCCCAAGTTTTGCCCGGGTTTAAAATTTGGGCTGTATTCTAAGAAACTCTAATCAGAAAAGTTTGAGGCCAAACCGTTTCTCAAGATTAAACTGAGCGCCGGCGCCGGTAGAATCAAGAGTTCTGAAATCTCGGCAAAACTTAGTTACCCGGGCCTTCTTCTCTATCAATGCGGACCGGCAATGTGACCATTTAAACACACTAGTTCCATGTATTTTACAGTCCTTTCAAGCTTCCCTGTTTCTAGTGAGTAAAAGCCAGCGCCGGAGGGCCGCTTCGAAAAAGAAAAGGAGAGACAAACCATTATTTATTCCTCTTTCTAAATGTTTTTCAGAACAGCGGATACGTATATTCTACTGTCCTCTCTAAGCGTAAGCAAGGAGCGAGCCATGAACCGTTATAAAACCAGACACGAGCGATATATCCGTACCAACATGTAGTCTTCAATGAATTGTACTGTACCTCTTTTCATGAATCAAAGAATTGCGAATTAAAAACCTTTTCCATCTTTTCCAGCCCAATAACTGAGCCATAATCACAATTCCGTGTCCTCCAACACCTCAACACGGACTGCACAACCTCCCAGTGTGTAGACCTCTGTCGTGTGGGGTTTTTGGTTTTCAAGTATATGATGAAGAACTGCAATGGCTTCTGTGTTTTTATCTCTTGACGTAGACGTCCTCAGTTCATCTGCCGATCTCTGCAATCCTGCATTTCCATGCCACGTTTGTTGGTGAGGTCCTGTTGCTGTGCCCTCGTGTTTTGGTAATAACTTAACACCCGGGGTTGTTTTACGGCTCTTTATAAATCTGAAACTAAGACGATGTTGTGCTTGAACTTTGAGTCTCGTCATGCTAAGCCCAGTTTGTTTAAGGGCTTGAAGAGCCGTCGTACTTCCTTTAGAGTCTTTGTATTTTTCACGTTGATTCATCCAGGGGATTTTCTCGTGAATTTCAGCACTGGCGTGATTCATTACTGGTTCAGTTGATTCAGTGTAGTTATGCTGATGAAGCTGACCTTTTTGCGCACGTGCCTACACGAGTGAAACTGAAAACCGGTAACAACAAGTAGGTGTCAATTGCTCTTACCCCCCACATTTGTAAACACATTAACACACATTTCTATTGTCTCACAGATGGCGCAACAGATATCGACGTTATTCGGAAGCGAGAACGGAATCGCGACACTGCAAACTCGGTCAATTTCCTTCAATTTGCGTTGAAAAGGTTACTTTCCCCCACTGAAATTAATGAAATAGACCATATTTAATATCATTGAAATAGAAATATGAAGTCCAAGGACTACGGTGAAGCTAACACAACGTAGGATCTTTTATCATTTTGGCCCCGCGCGCGCTTTCCTTTCAAACCCATTTACAAAAGTCACGTGACGAGGGCTGAACGTAATCTCGTGTGGGATCTGGGTACGAGATTAGCCTGAACGTGTATGGCGTGAGCGGGCCGGAAAAAGCCGTCCGGCCCTGCACAATGTTTTCTTGCTGTTTTGCGGTTTGATCTACAGAAAAATATGATCATGTGATAAAAAAACCTATTGACTGAGTTACGTCGGGCCGGAAGGGAAAATATTTGGCTCTCGGTCATTTTGTACGGACCTCACTGCGCTCGGTCCGTACGTCCTGAACTCGAGCCAAATATTTTCCCGTCCGGCCCTCCCACTCAGTCAATAAGTACCTGATATTGGAGTTAGTGTAGAACACAAATCAAGCCTATAGCTAGCTAGCTACGGCTATTCAGATGTGTATAAACTGCATTCCAGTTCCTAGCATTCACAATATGTATAAGTACACTCCAGTGTAGAACATAAACTATATATGCATGTGTACAAAGTACACCCCATGCAGTTCCTTCAGATCATTCACATTATTTTTCAAGTGAGGGAAAGAGGTTCGAAAAAAACAGCTGAATCAACCCTAGAAGAGCTCAGAAGTATGAATAACCACAACTGAAACATTGTAGGGTGAAGTCGTGAATTTATTTGTCTAACATACATGTTTTGGAAGGATTTATAATATGAACTATTCAAGCGATCAGTTGTAAGCGTATAAATACACAAATCACGAGATTGGGCTGCCTGTGGGGTATCTAGAAAACTCAGACCTAGATTTCTCTTCAGCCAGGTCATCTTACTGTTTGTAGTTCTGGTATCTGTATGTACAGCGAAAAGCAGAATCCAATACAGCGAGCAAGCCAACAGAATTCACTCGGTTGTTACTGGACAGCATAAATTCTGGCCGAGTTGATTTGACTCAGTTCTTTGTTCAACGACCGCGCCGACAAAACAGACCATGTTTGACTTGATATAGTTTGGACATCAGACTTTGTCGAATGCTACAGAGATAGCACACACTTTCCTCAAGCTTTGATATATCGTGCTTGCTAACTTTTTAAATATTATTGCATTGGATTGAGAAAATAAGAAACTTACTCGACGTTCACATGGCGGTTTTAATTTGCTCCGAGCATCGTGTAGTTACCAGTTCCCCGGCCGTTCATGATATCGAGGCATTTTGTAATACATCCACAGGGAACCCGTCACGAGATTAGGTTGCATTCTCAATTAATAATAATAATAACAATATTTCATTATAACTTTATTCCAAACAAACAAACACCAGAAGTGGTACATTGTTTCTAGACATAAAAAATATCAGTGTGACCGGCCAGGTTACAATTATTAAATAATACTAGAGTCAAAACAATATTTAGCAACAACCTTTACAATGGAATCCTCCTTCGTAGACAACTCTGTCACTAAATGTGTTAAGCGAATAACGCGAATTTTGCTTAGCGAGGTCAACCCTGTCGCTCTTTACAGATGCCGTGAAGATGAGACCGGGTGGATAGATCGAACGAACACGTGGTATAGGAAAATTTGACTAATACCTACCACTCAACGGGAGCTTCAACGGGTGCTTCGACTGGGCCGGCCTGAGCCGGTACTTGAGGTGTAGGTAGAATGGTATGGAAAGCCATAGTGGACAAAAGTGGTCGAGAAATAATTTTTCAGGTCCAGAAATATTTTCATGGGTCGAGAAAAGTTTTGACCAGTCGAGAAGTTTTTCTTCCGGTCGAGAACATATTTTTTACGGCCGAGAACATTTTTTTTATGGTCGAGAATTTATTTACGATCGAGAATGTTTTTACGATCGAGAATTTTTTTTATGGTCGAGAATTTTTTTACGCTCGAGAATTTTTTTGCGGTCGAGAATTTTTTACGATCGAGAATTTTTTACGGTCAAGAATTTTTTCAAAGGTCGAGATCGCTACCCGGCATGCTTTGCCATTCTCTCTTATTTCCCGCTTAAAGCAGTGTGGGCCAAACAACATGGCGGCCGGCGGTGAAGGATCTAAATCTGGTTCTACGAGAGAGATTCTTTCGCAAATAGTTGGTAATATAGGCAAACTATCAGATGCATTGGAGGCCGAGGGATCTACCAACAAAATGGGTTCAATTACGAAACCAAACGAGACAACGGAAGGGGAACTTAGGCATGTGTTCGGTCGAACCGTCGTTGACCATAAACTTATCAATTCCAGTACATGATTAGTTACTTATTTGGAGCTGTAAGAATCATGTTATAGATATTTATTCAAAGTTGGGTCATGTTGCTAGTTGAGCCCGGGTACACATACTAAATAGTAAAAACCTGTGTATAAGAAACCTACTTTTTTTGCATTATCTTAATAAGAACCTATTTCAAATACGAGTTTGATACTCACCCCCCGGCGGTGAGGTTCTTATACATACATGTAAACTAAATTTCAGGTTGTAGGTTTCTTTTCGTGGGTTTTTACTGTAATGTTTTGTTAATTCAGAGTTTTAAGCAGAGATGCATGTAATGATTATACTGCTATTGATGTATAATAAACTTTTTATGTGAGCATTTCCCTGTCACACATGTATCTATCTTGGGAATATGATTTAATACAGTTGCCAAGTGAGCAAAAACTAATGATTTTTTTATTGTATTCATCACATAATATACAAAACTATAACTAGCAAAAGGCAACTTCAATTAGATTGCACTTGATTGTGTTGATATTTACACCTTGCAAAAACGTTTTCAGAAAACAATTAGGAAAAAGAACCAGGTCCTTATAGACAACGTTTGAGTATGACTAATATAATCAAATACTGGTAGTGTGTTGTCAGACTCAGATTTTGGGCCTCGGTGACCAACAATCAAATCAGTACAAAGATACAGCTAATTTTATTGGTGTTTTCAAATAATTACCAATACTGAGGTAATGCCCGATTCTATGATTGCCGTCATCAGCTAGAGGATCTGGGACAAGGTCCTTCATTTCATCTACTTGATTGTCAGTTAGTTGAATTGGGCTTTCTGGCACAACAACCATGTTATCTGTCTCAATGTCCGACACTGGACCATAGGGATCAATGCCATACAAGGAATTATTACCTACATCAATATCATCCACACCAGTTTGGACCACCTCAGAGTACCAGAGTGCCAGGGGGGGGACATACTACTCATGATGCGCAGTCCATGGTGATTCCACTGGGAGATGAACTCATTCAAAGATGCTTGAACGGCTGGCAGATAAACGTAATGAAGAGCAAACAAATCATGTTCGTCATGTCCATCAAGGATACCATTATTTTCCATGAAAGTGAAGAGATTTATGTAAAACGCAGAAACAACCTGTTCACTTCTGCCCAGAGGCGCTCAAATAGATTATAGCTCTGTTATACCCATCTATACAGCCATGCAAAACAAATCGCCAGTTGATTAGCTCGTGGTTTGAGTCAATGTCACAGGTGGTTTGGTTTCCTAACATTATAGAGGCGCCTTTGAATTGCATACCTACGCCTTATGGCACGATTTACAGGATCGATACTATGCAAAATTTTCCCGATTTTCCACCTCTGGATGTAAATGCCGCGTGCTCTAATAGCTCCCCGTACATAGGTTTCACCAGAGAAGGGGGCTAATCGTAAACGATCTCACGGCCTTACATGCCATTCAAGTTCCTCATCGGTAATCTCGCTGTAATCAGCTGTACCGTATTCTATCCTTCTTCTGGACAGGGTCTTGGCACTAACACCTAGACACTTTGCAATGGCTATCCACTGCATACCAGTGCTTCGAAGTACTTCAATTTGTTCTGCTGTTATGTTATATTTTGGTCTTCCTCCAGAACTTTTTGCTCGGGAAGGCACACGACTGAACACAACACTGTCTACATTAGAATTGTCTCGTTTGGTTTCGTAATTGAACCCATTTTGTTGGTAGATCCCTCGGCCTCCAATGCATCTGATAGTTTGCCTATATTACCAACTATTTGCGAAAGAATCTCTCTCGTAGAACCAGATTTAGATCCTTCACCGCCGGCCGCCATGTTGTTTGGCCCACACTGCTTTAGGCGGGAAATAAGAGAGAATGGCAAAGCATGCCGGGTAGCGATCTCGACCTTTGAAAAAAGTCTCGACCGTAAAAATTTCTCGATCGCAAAAAAGTTCTCCACCGCAAAAAAAATTCTCGACCGTAAACAAATTCTCGACCGCAAGAAAAATTTCTCGACCGTATAAAAAAATTCTCGGCCGTAAAAAAAGGTTCTCGACCGGAAGAAAAACTTCTCGACTGGTCAAAACTTTTCTCGACCCATGAAAATATTTCTGGACCTGAAAAATATTTCTCGACCACTTTTGTCCACTATGGCTTTCCATAGAATGGCACTAGTTAACGCGGGCATCGTCTGGAGCGATGGGCACTTGATTCATGTCGTGGAAGAGCGCAGCGATGAGTTTAGGAGTTGTCGTACTAGCTCGTTAGGTTTAAAATACCTAAACTTGGTTTTATCATGAGAACGGGAGATTATATATAGGGAAAGTTTCCATCAGGGTATGCCATGCATACTGGCTCATGCATACCACGGGCCAAGTACAGGGAGATAAATAATCGTGCAATTCCGTTAATTTTTAATTTGGCCATTGTGCGCGGATTCCCCTGGTGAGAATAGTGAATTTTACTTCACCGGTTTATAAGAGATTTGCACTTGTTACAAAGCCAACCGGTAGGAAATTTGCATAGCTTAAGGCTTGAAAAATGTTTATTCCGTCAAGCCGCAAATCACACCATCCGCTGAGCGAACTGGAGAACAGCAGAACTAAACCCGGACTAGCGTATGGACATGATTACAAATGAATCGAGAAGACTGAACCGAGGAAACGGAACCCAACAATTGCTGGATTTCGGAATTGAACTGAGATAAGTGAACCGAGTACACAGAATTTAGTAATTGAACCGAGTAAACGGAACCGAGTGCGTGAATAGAAGAAATAGAACACGATGGCAAAATATGACCCTTTTTCCTCCCACTCGGCCAATAACTTTACTGATAACTTTAGAACGTTGGTATGCTGATAGTTCAAGACTAGAAAACACCAAATATGGTTGGTTGAATTTAGTGATTGACAATGTGACGTCACTTAGAACGTTCGCATTTCGCGCCAAAATTTACGATTTTAACTTGGGTTTTACTGAACTCGGTGGTATGATACCAAAATTTTGACAAAATTTGAAAAAAGTGTAAATCAAATTGATTTTAATAGCATATTCTCCTCTTACTTAGAGAAAAGTTTGGCAGTGTTTTTTACATCAACAGTTGCCCATGATAATCAGGACACGCCCTTTGAACCTCGCTATGATAGCTCTGCGCTAACATGCAGCTGTAGCTCTATAAATACAAATGCTTTACCCCTGAAAGGTTCAGAAAATGTTCTACATAGATGGGTCGACTATGCAATGAACCTAAAAATGTACAATTTGTTAGATTCAAATTAGAGAATATTAGGACTATTTTCATAAATATCATTTTCCGGGCCCCACCCATATTGAATTTATCCTATAATAATGTTAATGACGAAAAATATGTAAATGTTTTTGGTTCATTGCACTGAGGTATTATTGACAAAGAGTTACACCAAGTTAGTAGTGGGAGAGGCATGGAATTAAGCCCCTTTTTGGGGGGTGAATACATAATTTGACTTGCGTTATGCGGCATATATCGCTCGTTGTGTGTTACTCCCTCAAGAGTATACCTACAAGACAGAACCTGTGTCACCTTGTGTACAAACGGTATAATCATTTACTTTTCCGAAACAATTGCTTTTAACATTAATCATTTTATTTAAATATATTTTTATTAGCGGCAACCAGATATATACCCCAAAAATATCAACACGTAATAACATAATTCGGCACGCTAGCTGTTAACATTTTTTATGTATACATCCCGAGTGAAGCACACAAAACGCGTAGAAGAGAATCAAAATATTTACAGACGAAACCAGAGTTCTCGTAGATGTACTGCTCAACAATTCTTTTTAATTTTTTTAAATATATTAATGTTAACATATTCGCCATCCGCCATCCGTCATCCGCCATCCGTCATCCGCCATCCGTCATCCGCCATCCGTATCCGCGTTTTACAAACACCCCGCCCTCATCTGGGGTACGCTACTCACGGTCTGGGCTCCCCAATCCAAAGATCTTATCAGGCAGATTGAACGTGTACATAGATGAGCGTCGAAATATATGTTGAACTTACCTTTCTCTTGTGATCAGTCCTATAAAGATTCTTTTACCATTATGTTACTGCACGAATACTTGGACATGGTTTTCTTTTTCAAAGTAACTGAAGGCTTGATAACCCTACTGTAATTCCACTAATAGTCTGTAACCGCAAGACCTACTCGGTCGAATTCTAAATCCAAATCCAACTCCAGTTTATCATTCGTAAATGTAAAACTATCACTTTTCAGAGATCTTACTTCGACTGAGAACTGCAAGAATATGGAACACTCTAGTTAATGAACTTGATAATTTCAATACACTAGAACTGGCCTCATTTAGATCTGTCATGCTCAGCTACTATTTCACTGCCCTTGTAAACACTTTCCACGTTATTTCAAATCTATCTGCCTAACTTGTAATAACGCTCGCAGCCTTACACACAGCATTACCTGCTGTTCTTAGCATGCATAGTATCTTTTAAGTTCTTTGGGCCCGCAGTAATTGGCTGTTACGCTGTTGCAGCAACCCGGCCATAAGATTGCGTTTGTTTGTTAGGAACAGTGTTACTTTGCTTTTGTTTGTTTTCTAATACCTATTGTACGTTATATTTAGTTAATCAAGGCGACTGGTTAATAAATAAATACTGGGGTATCTGGCTAAAATTATCCAATTAGCTTTCTTGGCCCAAACGCCCATTTTCCATTTAATAGTACTAGTAAAGTTTTATCGAATGTCCCGCCCTTTCTCATCCAACGTCCAGCTATTCTTCGATCTCCATCATGAAGGAGCTTCAGTATTACTTCCTATTACGTTTCGGTCTAGCTATATATTATGCCATGCGCGCCATGTGTTCAACCAGATAATGTTTGTCCAATATTTCCGATCCAAAGCCCAAAGCCACATATTTGGCTTTATCGTCCTTCGGTATCTTCTTTCGCCGGACGTACTCAGACAATAAGGCGCCATCTAGTCCACATCACGCAATCTTGGTTTAATATGACAAGGGGATGAAGATATCGAGGGGAGAAAAATAGCAGAGTTAGTTCCAAAGGTGGCTTGGTTTTTCTGAAAATTATGAGATGGGTGTGTCTTTCACTGCTACAGGGGGAATTAAACTGAAGCTACATGTATAGGGGGGCGCTTAAATAGTTGAAAAGATGGAAAGGCTACGAAAAGTTACACTTCCAATTTCAATATATTCACTCCCCTATCATGCAGCCACGTTAAACCCTTATCTATTTTCCTTCCCGTATTGATCTCCTACAATAATTTGGATTTATAAGCATGTTTATCATATCCAAACAACATTCGCGATCTCCTTTTGCCAGATAAGAAATTCATCACCCCGCGCGTCCAATAAACCCACATTCATGCTTTACATGTTTGTAATATCCGGATTGTTCTGCCTTGATCCTAACGCCCAAAGACCGCGCCCAACATCGTCTTGTATCAGCGCAGTATTCGTTATATCCGGGTTCACCGCCATCACAGGGAATTACCGGAAACATGGCTAATGACGATAGGACGGTAGATGGCATTGTTCGGATGGGCTGGCCCGAGCCATGAATCCCACGTTAAGACATTCTCTCAGATCAATATTCACTCCAATAGTTCAGACGAAATTATTCCCCCTTAATTACAAGACCCCAACCATTACTAGTTTTGTGGGGGTCAGTTTCAGTCTACTTCAATTCAACCAGCAGTAATTGAGCCTCATACACCTTTTTGAAAATCAAAATACTGACAAACAGACTGTTTTGCCTTTCAAAATCGTATGAATGTTAAGGAGTATCATGACTCATGCTTGGTTTAAAAATCCCCCGTCTTCATCACGCACATCGGTTTCAAAAATGAAGAAACGAGTGCCTCAACTTGGACTTATGTGGATTCCCGCACAGATCGGTAAAATAACACGTATAGGCTTATCCAAAGTAATCAGAAACCATATCTAATTCTTTTACTGTGATTAATGACACACTCGAAGACCACTGAAGCGGAGTTTTGTCGTTGTCATGATGATTTTGGATTCTTAGTTCTACGAAATCATTAGCCTGAATAATAAAGCAGTTGAACTCGCACATATAAATAACTGGGCAGAAGTGAAAAGGAAACTTTAATTCATAAACAACGTAATAATACAACACTAGTAGCTCTCTCGAGAACTCAAGGAAAATATAATACAGTTCGCTATACCATGCAGGGAGAGTTCAACTTTGAGAGTGAAACAGCGACCAAAAAAACCTACGGTGCCGGTGGTTTGGTTTAAACGAAAGTACCCAAATCGCTTTAGGAAATGTTTCCCTATTATATCTACGTAAATACAATAATAGTAACTTTATACAGTTCTAGTTACGTTTTCAGCAAAAGTTGTCTGGCTCTTTATAACTAGTAGTTTGTCTTTGAACTACTGCATCTCGGCAGAACAATTTGCGTACTATTAAAATTGAACAGGATACTCTTTATAAAGACGATGACGACTCGAGGTAATCCCAAGTTTTGCCCGGGTTTAAAATTTGGGCTGTATTCTAAGAAACTCTAATCAGAAAAGTTCGAGGCCAAACCGTTTCTCAAGATTAAACTGAGCGCCGGCGCCTGTCACAGCGATTTCGCCCCCCCAGTGAATTCGCCCCCCGGGGGCGAAATCGCTAGTGAATTCGCCCTCCCCGGGGCGAGATCACTAGTGAATTCGCCCCCCTTCAGTGAATTCGCCCCCCCCCCCCCCTAGGGGGGACGAAATCGCTAGTGAATTGTAGTCGTAATTCTTATTGAAATCGCCCCGCCTCAGAAAATAGAGGCAGTACATGTCAACGCAATCTAAAGTTTAAAAAAATAATAAGTGTAAGACCTCTTTAGCTACTATTACTACTACTGACTACAAAAATACGCGAGTCGATAACACTCCTTTTCTTCGGAAAGTTATTTCAAATTCTTTCCGAATTTGAGTTAATTACACTACTAGAAAACTGCAAAACTTATACCGCCGTTTTATCTTCTCATTAGTTAATAAGCTGTTTATCCAGAAAGGTTTCCCTAGTTAGAACTGATCTAATTACCGAATTAACAAGCGCCGTTAGCTCAATTGAAATAGAACAAAGCACGTGAGTCGGCAACACTCCTTTATTCGGCAAAGTTCTTTAAAAATAGATGGATCGATGCGAGCATTACGGGTTATAAAAACTTACATACCACGATAATTACGTCAACTTCATTATGGTTTTCATGCATGTAAAATCATCAGGTTATTTGGCAGTTGTTTCCAAATACGAGTCCACTCGCTGCAAGCTAAGGTAAGTTTTAAAACTTCCCGCCGTTTTAGATCTAATTAGTTCATTAGCTTGCATATTCAGGAAGTTTTCACGCGAGTCGGTGACACTTGAACATTCGGCAAAGTCTTTTCAAAGTAGGCGGATAAACGAGTTGTCAAAACCTTTAAGTATCCACAATAATTACACCATCTACATGTTGGCTTCAGGCAAGAAATACTAACAACTAATCATTCGAAGATTGACGAATATTGTAATGATGTTGCACTGCTCGCGCGAATGAAAATTGCAGCGTTTACCGTAGCTACCAACGCGAATTTTGTCTAAGAAAAGTGAAGCGTGGATTTTAAAATAAAATTGAATTTCATGCCTTTATACACATTACTGATAGTTTTTTGTATTACTATTCTCCACGTCTAATACATTACAGTAATCAAAAGAAGGAAAACATGTATTCATAACCTTTTAAAAGGTTAGAGGGAGGGGGGCGAAATCGCTAGAGGGGGGCGAGGAAGGGGGGGGCGAATTCACTAGCGATTTCGCCACCCGGGGGGCGAATTCACGGGAGGGCGAAATCGCTGGTACACCGGTAGAATCAAGAGTTCTGAAATCTCGCAAAACTTAGTTACCCGGGCTTCTTCTCTGTCAATGCGGACCGGCAATATGACCATTTAAACACACTAGTTCCATGTATTTTACAGTCCTTTCAAGCTTCTCTGTTTCTAGCACTCTACTTGAGTAAAAGCCAGCGCCGGAGGGCCGCTTCGAAAAAGAAAAGGAGAGACAAACCATTATATATTCCTCTTTCTAAATGTTTTTCAGAACAGCGGATACGTATACTCTACTGTCCTCTCTAAGCGTAAGCATGCAAGGAGCGAGCCATGAACCGTTAGGGTACGGATATCCAACATGTATAAGAATTGTGAATTAAAAACCTTTTCCATCTTTTCCGGCCTTGTAGCCCTTTTACTGAAGCCCAAATTATAACTGAGCCATAATCACAATTCCGTGTCCTCCAACACCTCAACACGGACTGCACAACCTCCCAGTGTGTAGACCTCCGTCGTGTGGGGTTTTTGGTTTTCAAGTATATTGTCGGAGATTGGCCATTGTAATACTATTATAATTATGCAGCAAGTGAAGCGTGGAGCGTTATGAGTGAAGTTTAATTAGTTCATAAGCACAGTGTAAGGTAACACCCAGACAACTATTCACAATACAGGGTGTGGCGTTAGTTATCCAATCAGATGTGGATACTCGATTCGTATGTACTTGACATGTAACTCAGAGACACGAAAAACAACCGGATTAGAGAGAGAGAGTGTGTGGGTGATCGAGAGACGGAGTGAGTGAAACATTGCGACAAGAGACAAACCGTGATTGTGATTAAACTTCAAGATCATAAACCTGTGAGTTATTGTTGATGAACGTGCAACAAGCAATTCACGACACAGTGGCGACCACGATGGGACTGAAATCAACGTGATTTAAGCTCGAAAGAGCGAAGAACCCAAACGAGACAAAATGGATAAGTTAATAGCTGATTTGAACAACAAGCTCAAAACGCTTAGCTTTAGACAGAAGAAAACAGACGATGTGCTCTCAAAGCAAGACAAGTTGGGCTTAGAGAGACATCAGACATCACTTCAATCAATACTGGAGGCAATTACCGAGTTAAAGGAAACAATCGAAGAAAAGAAGTTTGGTAAGGGTGAAAACGAAGACGCCATCGCGGAATGGAGCCGAGAAATCGACAAATACTTAGAATCAGGAGACGACGCGATCAAGAAAGTGGCGCTTACACTAAAGGAACTGAGTGACAGAGAAAGGGAGGAAGATGCGGTTGAAAGACACAAACAAAATCTCAAATTCGAAAAGAAGTTGCTCGAACAGAAAGGTGTCTTCGAACACGAAGCGGGGATCGCAGCCAAGGCGAGTACAGGTACTCATTGTGCCGCGAAGTTACCGAAACTTTCGATTACTCGGTTTAGTGGAAGGCTGCAAGATTGGCTGTCGTTCTGGGGGAAGTTTAAGTCAGAGATTGACGCGAGCAAACTGCCTAGTCTCACAAAGTTTGGGTACTTGAAGGAATTGCTTGAAGACCACGTACGATCGGATATCGACGGGCTCCCGTTCACTGAGGATGGATACGAAAATGCAAAGGCTATCTTGGAAGCAGAATACGGTAACACAAGTGAGATAATAAACACGTATACGCGAAATATTATGGAACTCCCTTTTATTAATGGCTCGAGTGCATGGAAGGTAAAGGATTTCTATAAACAACTGCGATTCAATGTGCAAAGCCTGGATACGCTGGGTAAATTGGGGCGACGTGAAAGGGAATGTGAGATCGACGCTGGACAAGTTGAAAGGGATCAAAGCGGACTTGGTGCGTGGACATGACAATTGGAGAGATTGGGACTTTAAGGATCTGTTGAGGGAGCTTAAACGTTGGATTGACATCAATCCTGTTGAGGAAAGCACTCCGGATAAACCGAGGCCTTCACCACATCGGCACAGTGGAAACACAAAAGCAAACACCGCGTACCGCGTTATACAACGCCCAGAGTAAACAGGAGCCGCGATCCGGAAATGCTGCTGGCTGTGTTTACTGCGAGAACGACTCTCACAAATCGAAAGACTGTGTTAAAGTGACTGATGTCAAGGAACGAAAGAATATACTGGCGACGAAGAAGCTATGTTTCAATTGTGCAGGCTGGAAAACACAGGGCCAATGAGTGCGCCAGCAAAGGCAGTTGTCTTGTTTGCAAACGTCGACACCACACTTCAATATGTGACAGCTTGAACGGAAGTGATCACATGCTTATCGCAACAGGTGACAAGCAAAGTTCTGTAACTTATCCTGTTGTTATTGTGAATATCTATCGAAGGGGTAAAATGTAGAGCATTGTTAGACACTGGAGCCGGAAGTTCATATGCTTCAGCTGCACTTTTGGATCAACTGAAACGTCGTTCGACAACGAAGCAAATGAGGAAAATTGACATGATGCTGGGATCTACCACACGTGAAGTTGAGTTGTCAAGGATAGAAATTACTTCGTTGGATAGCAAATTCTCTATGGCTGTCCAAGTAACAAAGGTCAACAAGAGTGAACTGTTGTTTTTGGACAATCCACACTACAAAGATTTAATTCAATCTTACGCACATTTAACTGGCGTACACATGGATGAGCCTGGAAATAAAGACAAACTTCCGGTTCACTTGATCTTGGGTGCAAGCGAATATGCGAAACTCAAGATAAACACTGCACCTAAAATTGGCGAGACGGGAGAACCGATAGCAGAGTTGACGCGATTTGGATGGACAATTATGTCGCCGGGGAAGGATTCTGTTGATCTAACAAACATGCTGCTATGTCAAACTTCGCATGTAGATTATGAAGAGTTGTGCCGTCTGGACGTGCTGGGCTTGGCAGATAACCCGCCAAACGACCAAGGAGATGTGTACACTGAGTTTAAAGAACAGCTCACGCGTGACGAGCAGGGATATTACGAAACCGGGTTGCCATGGCGAGGTGATCATCGACCGCTGCCCAACAACAAAGAGGGGAGTCTGCGCCGCCTGAACAGTTTGGTGCGCAAAATCGAACGGCAAAACCTGACCGCCAAATACAGCGAGATAATAGAAGAGCAGAGGGCGACAGGAATCGTAGAGAGCGCTGAAACACCAGCTATGGGGAGAGAGTTTTACATTCCGCATAAACCGGTTGTGCGAGCCGAAGCAGAGTCAACAAAGTTAAGGATTGTTTACGACGCTTCAGCGAGAGCGTATGACGGAGCCCCGTCACTCAATGAGTGTCTACACGCAGGACCACCATTGCAAAACAAGTTGTGGGACGTTCTCGTTCGTGGCCGTTTTAATCCGGTAGCTGTGACAGGAGACTTACAGAAAGCGTTTCTACAGGTGCGAGTGAGGGAGAGTGACCGCGACGCAATGCGATTTCATTGGCGTCAGAGCGAACAGTCGCCGGTAGAGACTTTAAGATTTACCAGGGCCCTTTTCGGGCTCGCGCCATCGCCATTTCTGCTCGGGGGAGTTATTGAGACCCATCTCAGCAGTTGGGAGGAGAGAGAGCCTGAAGTAGTGGCTAGAATCAAGCGAGAGTTGTACGTGGACGACTTGATTACCGGAGCCACCTCTGTGAGTGAAGCGCATCAGCTTAAACAAAAGGCAACGGCCATCTTTCAAGACGCTGGGTTCAAGCTGCACAAGTGGCATTCGAACGTGCGAGGGTTGGAGTCGGTCGAGCCAACAATAGAAGCCGAGCCTACTTACGCGAAGCAACAGCTCGGGACTACATCAGGGGGCGATTACAGTCTCTTAGGACTTGGATGGAACAGAGGACGGGATACACTGAGCGTGTCTGTACCAGAAGAGAAGGCGAGCCTTACAAAGAGAGGTGTCTTAGCAAAGTTGGCTAAGATATATGACCCTTTGGGTCTCGTCTCACCAATAACTCTCAGTGGAAAGATAATTTACCGTGCTGTGTGTAACGAGAAGATCGCGTGGGATGCAAAGATACCGCCGAACATTGCTAAGATGTGGATCAAATGGGAACGAGGGCTACCGCATAGCACTGAAGTACCGAGATCGCTCGTTTTACACCAGGAAGATATCCAACGGATCGAGCTACATTCATTTGGAGACGCATGCGGAAATGGTGTCGCAGCCTGTGTCTATGCAGTCATCGAACAAATGTCTGGAACGAGTCAAGGACTGATCGCAGCCAGGTCTAGGTTGTCCAAGCAAGGACTGACGATTCCACGACTAGAGCTTGTGGCCGGACACATGGCTGTTAATCTATTAAGCAATGTGAGGAATGCTCTGGATGGGCTTCCAGTGGTCAGTGCACACAGTTGGCTGGACAGTACAGTAGCTTTGTACTGGATCAGGGGACAAGGAGAGTACAAACAGTTTGTTTCCAACCGCGTGCAGAAGATCAATAGTCACCAGGGGGTGACATGGCGCCATGTTCCCACAACAGACAACCCAGCTGATCTCGGAAGTCGCGGGGGATCTGTGCAAGGAGCTGACTTATGGTGGCATGGTCCAGAGTGGCTTGCGGACCCTGAGTGCTGGCCAGCGGATATACTGAACGATCCGTCAGATGAGAGCAAGGCAGAATCCAAACTCGTGAGGCAAGTGCTGGCAGTCGCAGTGAACGAGGAGAACGAGATCGAGGCTGTGCTGCGGAAGTTCCCGCTACAGAAAGCCGTGCGTGTGTGCGCGTGGATGCGGAGGTTCGCCAACAACAGTCTTCGCAGCCGAGGGATGCAGCGGATTACAGGACCGCTGACCACAGACGAAACAAACCGACAGAGACTATTCTGGATAAAACAGGCCCAGGAGAGCTACGACACAGAGAGAGATCGCGTGGCGCTGAACCTACAGTCCAACAAGGAGGGGTTACTGGAGTGTCGGGGCAGAGTGCAGGGAGATTACCCGATATATCTGCCGGACTCTAGCATACTGGCTTTACGCGTGGTAGAGGAAGCGCATCTACAAACTATACACGGGGGAGTGGGTCTTACGATATCGAAAGTGCGTGATCGTTATTGGATTCCACGTCTGAGGCGAATGGTCAAAAAAGTGCGGGGAAATTGTCACGGATGCAAGCGTTTTCAGGCATTAGCATACACAGCACCTCCACCAGGGAACCTGCCGACTACGCGCACTCAGGGTACCAACCCGTACCAAGTGATCGGAATGGACTACGCTGGACCAATACGATACAGGATATCCAAAGAACGAGAGGGAAAGGCATACGTCCTGCTATACACTTGCAGCCTGACAAGAGGAATCTATCTTGATCTCCTGCCGAACCTGGAAACTGAGATGTGCCTGACAAGCTTAAAGGCCTTCATCGCGCGCCGTGGGAGACCAAATAGAATCTATTCCGACAACGGCCGAACCTTTGTCGGGGCTGCAAAGTGGATACGCGACGTCGCAAAGGATGAGCGCTTACAAGATTACCTGTCTATCAATCAGATCAGATGGCAATTTAACCTGAGCCGCGCCCCGTGGTGGGGTGGGCAGTTCGAAAGAATGGTTGGTCTTGTAAAGTCCGCGCTGAACAAGACAATCGGGAACGGTGTACTACGCTGGAGAGAGCTGCAAGAAGTGCTGTTAGATGTGGAGATAACGCTTAACAATCGACCGTTGAGCTATGCCGAGGACGACGTACAACTGCCGCTGCTGACACCAAACTCCTTGCTGTTTGCGAATAGCAATGTGCTGCCAGAACAACAACCACATCACATTGAGAATGCTGACCTGCGCAAGCGAGCCAAACACCTGCTAAAGTGGAAAGACGCCATGTGGAGCCGTTGGACTCGGGAATACCTACGCAGTCTACGCGAGAGACACCGCGCATGCGGCGGAGCTCAGGGAGACTCGCCAGCTGTCGGCGACGTTGTGATAATACAATCTGATGAGAAGAATCGCGGGAAATGGACGATGGGTATCGTGGAGAAACTAATCGAGGGCAAAGATGGGGTAGTACGCGGAGCGAAACTGCGCGCCGGGAAGTCCTACATGGAACGTGCAGTTCAACACTTATATCCGCTGGAACTCTCCTGCGACAGACAGGCACCTTTAGCACCAATGCAGATGAATGCACAAGCGGTACCATTCAGACCAAGACGAGACGCAGCTGCAGCAGCGCGCCTACGGGTTCAGGACATTGCTGAGAATGAGCAATAGGCTATAGGAACTATGAACTGATATGAACATTTCAGACATTTCGTTTTGTTAAACTTTCAACGCAATCGGTTATGGCTAAACTCCTTACTGGACATATATCTCTCGAGGAGATATATGGGGGGAGTGTGTCGGAGATTGGCCATTGTAATACTATTATAATTATGCAGCAAGTGAAGCGTGGAGCGTTATGAGTGAAGTTTAATTAGTTCATAAGCACAGTGTAAGGTAACACCCAGACAACTATTCACAATACAGGGTGTGGCGTTAGTTATCCAATCAGATGTGGATACTCGATTCGTATGTACTTGACATGTAACTCAGAGACACGAAAAACAACCGGATTAGAGAGAGAGAGTGTGTGGGTGATCGAGAGACGGAGTGAGTGAAACATTGCGACAAGAGACAAACCGTGATTGTGATTAAACTTCAAGATCATAAACCTGTGAGTTATTGTTGATGAACGTGCAACAAGCAATTCACGACACAGTGGCGACCACGATGGGACTGAAATCAACGTGATTTAAGCTCGAAAGAGCGAAGAACCCAAACGAGACAAAATGGATAAGTTAATAGCTGATTTGAACAACAAGCTCAAAACGCTTAGCTTTAGACAGAAGAAAACAGACGATGTGCTCTCAAAGCAAGACAAGTTGGGCTTAGAGAGACATCAGACATCACTTCAATCAATACTGGAGGCAATTACCGAGTTAAAGGAAACAATCGAAGAAAAGAAGTTTGGTAAGGGTGAAAACGAAGACGCCATCGCGGAATGGAGCCGAGAAATCGACAAATACTTAGAATCAGGAGACGACGCGATCAAGAAAGTGGCGCTTACACTAAAGGAACTGAGTGACAGAGAAAGGGAGGAAGATGCGGTTGAAAGACACAAACAAAATCTCAAATTCGAAAAGAAGTTGCTCGAACAGAAAGGTGTCTTCGAACACGAAGCGGGGATCGCAGCCAAGGCGAGTACAGGTACTCATTGTGCCGCGAAGTTACCGAAACTTTCGATTACTCGGTTTAGTGGAAGGCTGCAAGATTGGCTGTCGTTCTGGGGGAAGTTTAAGTCAGAGATTGACGCGAGCAAACTGCCTAGTCTCACAAAGTTTGGGTACTTGAAGGAATTGCTTGAAGACCACGTACGATCGGATATCGACGGGCTCCCGTTCACTGAGGATGGATACGAAAATGCAAAGGCTATCTTGGAAGCAGAATACGGTAACACAAGTGAGATAATAAACACGTATACGCGAAATATTATGGAACTCCCTTTTATTAATGGCTCGAGTGCATGGAAGGTAAAGGATTTCTATAAACAACTGCGATTCAATGTGCAAAGCCTGGATACGCTGGGTAAATTGGGCGACGTGAAAGGGAATGTGAGATCGACGCTGGACAAGTTGAAAGGGATCAAAGCGGACTTGGTGCGTGGACATGACAATTGGAGAGATTGGGACTTTAAGGATCTGTTGAGGGAGCTTAAACGTTGGATTGACATCAATCCTGTTGAGGAAAGCACTCCGGATAAACCGAGGCCTTCACCACATCGGCACAGTGGAACACAAAAGCAAACACCGCGTACCGCGTTATACAACGCCCAGAGTAAACAGGAGCCGCGATCCGGAAATGCTGCTGGCTGTGTTTACTGCGAGAACGACTCTCACAAATCGAAAGACTGTGTTAAAGTGACTGATGTCAAGGAACGAAAGAATATACTGGCGACGAAGAAGCTATGTTTCAATTGTGCAGCTGGAAAACACAGGGCCAATGAGTGCGCCAGCAAAGGCAGTTGTCTTGTTTGCAAACGTCGACACCACACTTCAATATGTGACAGCTTGAACGGAAGTGATCACATGCTTATCGCAACAGGTGACAAGCAAAGTTCTGTAACTTATCCTGTTGTTATTGTGAATATCGAAGGGGTAAAATGTAGAGCATTGTTAGACACTGGAGCCGGAAGTTCATATGCTTCAGCTGCACTTTTGGATCAACTGAAACGTCGTTCGACAACGAAGCAAATGAGGAAAATTGACATGATGCTGGGATCTACCACACGTGAAGTTGAGTTGTCAAGGATAGAAATTACTTCGTTGGATAGCAAATTCTCTATGGCTGTCCAAGTAACAAAGGTCAACAAGAGTGAACTGTTGTTTTTGGACAATCCACACTACAAAGATTTAATTCAATCTTACGCACATTTAACTGGCGTACACATGGATGAGCCTGGAAATAAAGACAAACTTCCGGTTCACTTGATCTTGGGTGCAAGCGAATATGCGAAACTCAAGATAAACACTGCACCTAAAATTGGCGAGACGGGAGAACCGATAGCAGAGTTGACGCGATTTGGATGGACAATTATGTCGCCGGGGAAGGATTCTGTTGATCTAACAAACATGCTGCTATGTCAAACTTCGCATGTAGATTATGAAGAGTTGTGCCGTCTGGACGTGCTGGGCTTGGCAGATAACCCGCCAAACGACCAAGGAGATGTGTACACTGAGTTTAAAGAACAGCTCACGCGTGACGAGCAGGGATATTACGAAACCGGGTTGCCATGGCGAGGTGATCATCGACCGCTGCCCAACAACAAAGAGGGGAGTCTGCGCCGCCTGAACAGTTTGGTGCGCAAAATCGAACGGCAAAACCTGACCGCCAAATACAGCGAGATAATAGAAGAGCAGAGGGCGACAGGAATCGTAGAGAGCGCTGAAACACCAGCTATGGGGAGAGAGTTTTACATTCCGCATAAACCGGTTGTGCGAGCCGAAGCAGAGTCAACAAAGTTAAGGATTGTTTACGACGCTTCAGCGAGAGCGTATGACGGAGCCCCGTCACTCAATGAGTGTCTACACGCAGGACCACCATTGCAAAACAAGTTGTGGGACGTTCTCGTTCGTGGCCGTTTTAATCCGGTAGCTGTGACAGGAGACTTACAGAAAGCGTTTCTACAGGTGCGAGTGAGGGAGAGTGACCGCGACGCAATGCGATTTCATTGGCGTCAGAGCGAACAGTCGCCGGTAGAGACTTTAAGATTTACCAGGGCCCTTTTCGGGCTCGCGCCATCGCCATTTCTGCTCGGGGGAGTTATTGAGACCCATCTCAGCAGTTGGGAGGAGAGAGAGCCTGAAGTAGTGGCTAGAATCAAGCGAGAGTTGTACGTGGACGACTTGATTACCGGAGCCACCTCTGTGAGTGAAGCGCATCAGCTTAAACAAAAGGCAACGGCCATCTTTCAAGACGCTGGGTTCAAGCTGCACAAGTGGCATTCGAACGTGCGAGGGTTGGAGTCGGTCGAGCCAACAATAGAAGCCGAGCCTACTTACGCGAAGCAACAGCTCGGGACTACATCAGGGGGCGATTACAGTCTCTTAGGACTTGGATGGAACAGAGGACGGGATACACTGAGCGTGTCTGTACCAGAAGAGAAGGCGAGCCTTACAAAGAGAGGTGTCTTAGCAAAGTTGGCTAAGATATATGACCCTTTGGGTCTCGTCTCACCAATAACTCTCAGTGGAAAGATAATTTACCGTGCTGTGTGTAACGAGAAGATCGCGTGGGATGCAAAGATACCGCCGAACATTGCTAAGATGTGGATCAAATGGGAACGAGGGCTACCGCATAGCACTGAAGTACCGAGATCGCTCGTTTTACACCAGGAAGATATCCAACGGATCGAGCTACATTCATTTGGAGACGCATGCGGAAATGGTGTCGCAGCCTGTGTCTATGCAGTCATCGAACAAATGTCTGGAACGAGTCAAGGACTGATCGCAGCCAGGTCTAGGTTGTCCAAGCAAGGACTGACGATTCCACGACTAGAGCTTGTGGCCGGACACATGGCTGTTAATCTATTAAGCAATGTGAGGAATGCTCTGGATGGGCTTCCAGTGGTCAGTGCACACAGTTGGCTGGACAGTACAGTAGCTTTGTACTGGATCAGGGGACAAGGAGAGTACAAACAGTTTGTTTCCAACCGCGTGCAGAAGATCAATAGTCACCAGGGGGTGACATGGCGCCATGTTCCCACAACAGACAACCCAGCTGATCTCGGAAGTCGCGGGGGATCTGTGCAAGGAGCTGACTTATGGTGGCATGGTCCAGAGTGGCTTGCGGACCCTGAGTGCTGGCCAGCGGATATACTGAACGATCCGTCAGATGAGAGCAAGGCAGAATCCAAACTCGTGAGGCAAGTGCTGGCAGTCGCAGTGAACGAGGAGAACGAGATCGAGGCTGTGCTGCGGAAGTTCCCGCTACAGAAAGCCGTGCGTGTGTGCGCGTGGATGCGGAGGTTCGCCAACAACAGTCTTCGCAGCCGAGGGATGCAGCGGATTACAGGACCGCTGACCACAGACGAAACAAACCGACAGAGACTATTCTGGATAAAACAGGCCCAGGAGAGCTACGACACAGAGAGAGATCGCGTGGCGCTGAACCTACAGTCCAACAAGGAGGGGTTACTGGAGTGTCGGGGCAGAGTGCAGGGAGATTACCCGATATATCTGCCGGACTCTAGCATACTGGCTTTACGCGTGGTAGAGGAAGCGCATCTACAAACTATACACGGGGGAGTGGGTCTTACGATATCGAAAGTGCGTGATCGTTATTGGATTCCACGTCTGAGGCGAATGGTCAAAAAAGTGCGGGGAAATTGTCACGGATGCAAGCGTTTTCAGGCATTAGCATACACAGCACCTCCACCAGGGAACCTGCCGACTACGCGCACTCAGGGTACCAACCCGTACCAAGTGATCGGAATGGACTACGCTGGACCAATACGATACAGGATATCCAAAGAACGAGAGGGAAAGGCATACGTCCTGCTATACACTTGCAGCCTGACAAGAGGAATCTATCTTGATCTCCTGCCGAACCTGGAAACTGAGATGTGCCTGACAAGCTTAAAGGCCTTCATCGCGCGCCGTGGGAGACCAAATAGAATCTATTCCGACAACGGCCGAACCTTTGTCGGGGCTGCAAAGTGGATACGCGACGTCGCAAAGGATGAGCGCTTACAAGATTACCTGTCTATCAATCAGATCAGATGGCAATTTAACCTGAGCCGCGCCCCGTGGTGGGGTGGGCAGTTCGAAAGAATGGTTGGTCTTGTAAAGTCCGCGCTGAACAAGACAATCGGGAACGGTGTACTACGCTGGAGAGAGCTGCAAGAAGTGCTGTTAGATGTGGAGATAACGCTTAACAATCGACCGTTGAGCTATGCCGAGGACGACGTACAACTGCCGCTGCTGACACCAAACTCCTTGCTGTTTGCGAATAGCAATGTGCTGCCAGAACAACAACCACATCACATTGAGAATGCTGACCTGCGCAAGCGAGCCAAACACCTGCTAAAGTGGAAAGACGCCATGTGGAGCCGTTGGACTCGGGAATACCTACGCAGTCTACGCGAGAGACACCGCGCATGCGGCGGAGCTCAGGGAGACTCGCCAGCTGTCGGCGACGTTGTGATAATACAATCTGATGAGAAGAATCGCGGGAAATGGACGATGGGTATCGTGGAGAAACTAATCGAGGGCAAAGATGGGGTAGTACGCGGAGCGAAACTGCGCGCCGGGAAGTCCTACATGGAACGTGCAGTTCAACACTTATATCCGCTGGAACTCTCCTGCGACAGACAGGCACCTTTAGCACCAATGCAGATGAATGCACAAGCGGTACCATTCAGACCAAGACGAGACGCAGCTGCAGCAGCGCGCCTACGGGTTCAGGACATTGCTGAGAATGAGCAATAGGCTATAGGAACTATGAACTGATATGAACATTTCAGACATTTCGTTTTGTTAAACTTTCAACGCAATCGGTTATGGCTAAACTCCTTACTGGACATATATCTCTCGAGGAGATATATGGGGGGAGTGTGTCGGAGATTGGCCATTGTAATACTATTATAATTATGCAGCAAGTGAAGCGTGGAGCGTTATGAGTGAAGTTTAATTAGTTCATAAGCACAGTGTAAGGTAACACCCAGACAACTATTCACAATACAGGGTGTGGCGTTAGTTATCCAATCAGATGTGGATACTCGATTCGTATGTACTTGACATGTAACTCAGAGACACGAAAAACAACCGGATTAGAGAGAGAGAGAGTGTGTGGGTGATCGAGAGACGGAGTGAGTGAAACATTGTGACAAGAGACAAACCGTGATTGTGATTAAACTTCAAGATCATAAACCTGTGAGTTATTGTTGATGAACGTGCAACAAGCAATTCACGACAATATGATGAAGAACTGCAATGGCTTCTGTGTTTTTATCTCTTGACGTAGACGTCCTCAGTTCATCTGCCGATCTCTGCAATCCTGCATTTCCATGCCACGTTTGTTGGTGAGGTCCTGTTGCTGTGCCCTCGTGTTTTGGTAATAACTTAACACCCGGGGGTGTTTTACGGCTCTTTATAAATCTGAAACTAAGCCGGTGTTGTGCTTGAACTTTGAGTCTCGTCATGCTAAGCCCAGTTTGTTTAAGGGCTTGAAGAGCCGTCGTACTTCCTTTAGAGTCTTTGTATTTTTCACGTTGATTCATCCAGGGGATTTTCTCGTGAATTTCAACACTGGCGTGAATCACTACCGGTTCAGTTGATTCAGTGTAATTATGCCGATGAAGCTGACCTTTTCGCGCACGTGCCTACACGAGTGAAACTGAAAACCGGCAACAACAAGTAGGCGTCAATTGCTCTTACCCCCCACATTTAATTTGTAAACACACATTTCTATTGTCTCAGAGATGGCGCAACAGATATCGACGTTATTCGGAAGCCAGAACGGAATCGCGACACTGCAAACTCGGTCAATTTCCTTCAATTTGCGTTGAAAAAGTTACTTTCCCCCACTGAAATTAATGAAATAGACCATATTTAATATCATTGAAATAGAAATACGAAGTCCAAGGACTACCGCAAAGCTGACACAACGTAGGAACTTTTATCATTTTGGCCCCGCGCGCGATTTCCTTTCAAACCCATTTACAAAAGTCACGTGACGAGGGCTGAATGTGTATGGCGTGAGCGGGCCGGAAAAAGCCGTCCGGCCCTGCACAATTAATTCTTGCTGTTTTGCGGTTTGATCTACAAAAAAATATGGTCATATGATAAAAAAACCTATTGACTGAGTTAGGTTGTATCCCACTTGCGAAAAGGCGTACATTTCATAAGAAGCTCACCAGAATTCATTTGGAGCAGATGATTTCTTCAAAACTGGAGAGGATATATACCTATGTTCGTGTTATATACCTCCTTATGATTCTCCGTATTTTAATACTGATATCTTTTCCGATTTAAAGTAATGATAGCAGGAGATTTGAATGCTCGTATAGGGAATTTATACGATTATATTGAGGATGACAAATCAAATCACGTTACCGTAGATTTTCTTCCTTCAGATTTAAACGTGCCCCCGAGGAGAAACTTAGATGGTCAAGTCAATGCGAACGGAAAATATTTAATAGAAATGTGCAAGGCATTAGATTTGCGCATTCTCAACGGACGAACAAAAGGAGATTCACTAGCTAGGTCGAATTACTTTCAATGGTCACCAAGGATTTAGTACTGTAGATTATATCATCACCAGTCAAAATCTGTATAAGTCGTTTGACAGTTTCATTGTTAAAAAACCTTCAACATTATCGGATCACTCACAACTTGTAGCTTGGCTTAACATTACGCCCCCTACCAAAAGCAAATGTTCAGATGATGCGAACCTGAACCCACTTCCGTTACAATTCTTATGGAAAGAAGATTCAAATACAAAATTCAGTAATGCTCTTAATTCTCCGGAAACAAGTCATTTGATAAACCAATTTATCGACACCGTTTTTCAAAGCAACTCAGATGACGTAAATCATGCAGTGTCTAAATTTAATAGCATCATTGAATCAGCCGCAAAAACCTCCCTACGACTCTCAAAAGGAGTGAAAAAGCATTCAGGCTCTCAAAAGTGGTTCGATAATACATTGCGCCGGCTGCACAAACAATTCTCAAACAAACTTCATAAAGCTCCACTAAATATTTATTTACGACAAAAGTATAATGAAGCTAATAAAGCATACAAATCATTATTAAAGAAAAAGAAAAAACAATTTTACAATGATGAAATTAACACTCTAATAGACGAGAAAGATCCGAAACGCTTCTGGTCGACATTAAAATCTCTTAATAAAAACAACGAAAAGAGGGACAATCAACCAATTCCGGTGAATCAACTTTTTACACACTTTAGCAATCTTCATTCATCGGTTGATGAAGAAAATCTCTCGTCTGAACAACTGGCGGTTGCAATGGATGCAAAAGTTGGAATTGTGTCTGATTCACTAAATACTACCATAGATTCAGAGATTTCAGTTGAGGAAATTAGAAAGGCTATTAAAAAGATTAAGGAAAAAAAAGCACCAAGTATCGACAGAATCCGTAATGAAATGCTCAAATGCGGGAAAGATAAACTTATCCGCGCTTTAGCGAAGTTATTACTCCGGCGCTGCTATGGCAGCAGCCGGAGTCTTAAAATGCAGTCTGTGTCTTTTTTTATTTTTTATTCTCCTATCGTCTACAGAAGTTGATCAGTTCACACCTTTGGCGCGCACAATGTGGGTCGGAGACGCTGTGATCGAGCGATAAAGCAGGAGGCATGCGCATTAAACGTTATAGATTTATTAAACACTGTTTACATCGCATAATATTATCGCCGTATAATTACCACTGTGGGAATGTAAAATGAGCAACGCGTGAGACTTCGAGGCGCTACAGTTCTTTTTAACTACTTTTTAATCTTCTGATTCTTGTAAAGGAACTGTTATAGACCCAAAAATACACGAACAACGTAATACATTCATCTGCGCTGTCCGAACAGATATAAAAACGTAAGCGAAATACAATCTCAGCTTAAGTGTTTCTAAACACGTTTAGATATAAAAGGTATCGAATTATAATCTCAGGGTAGATTTCGTCAGGCGCGCTCACTGATAACAAAGGTCAAAGCTCTCAGACAAGGCGAGACAAGGAGATATCGATTTCTATGAGTCATTGTCAGAAATCTATTCCCGGCCGTAAAATTAGGCAATACCACCGTAACTGAACTGTCAGGTCAACTACACAGCTTAGAGAGTCTTTCTACTGGATTGAGAGACATTAATATACTGTTACATGTCTGTTAATATGGGGGAAACTGAAGAAACCCTCATTGCATTGAGTTTGATAACTAGCCTGAAATACAGCTGTCTTCTCAGCTCGTTCCAGGGTCCTTGATTTTTCAAATGGCTCAACTCGTCGCGAGCGCGAGTGAACTTGTGAAATTATCGCCATCACGCGGCGTATACAGTCAAGTCTGTTTGTCTCGGAAAGTATTTATTGTAGTTTATATCTCTTCCCTAATTGCACTGATGAAGGACTCGAAACCCTAAACGTCCCAGCAGCTTGTGTTACAGCTGATAAACGGAGGAAATGGCTCTATAAACAAAATCAAAGCGGACGAGTTTCGTGTTGTTTAGCTTTGCGGCCGAAGTCCATCGTTGTCTGTGGTTCGGCGGGGAAGAAGAGTGTTCGTTGGGATTACTACGGTGGCTTATAGGGGCCATAAAAAGTTCATTTCTTTTATAATTGGCCGTCGACACTTATAACTGTCCGTCGACACTTATAACTGTCCGTCGACACTTATAAGTGGCCGTCGACACTTATAACTGTCCGTCGACACTTATAACTGTCCGTCGACACTTATAACTGTCCGTCGACACTTATAACTGGCCGTCGACACTTATAACTGGCCGTCGACACTTATAACTGTCCGTCGACATTTATAACTGTCCGTCAACACTTATAACTGTCCGTCGACACTTATAACTGGACGTCGACACTTATAACTGTCCGTCGACACTTATAACTGGCCATCGAAGGCGGCTGTCGGTATCACGTGGTTCCAGTGTCGTCATGTTTATAAAAGTAATCACTCCATGGTTATAGAAAAATGGGTCTTCGTTTATTAGTGGCTGCTTTTGTAATTGTTTCTAGTTTGTCACGTTGCAATGGCGTCGGTTGTCTTCATATATTTCTGCTCAAAATCACAGAAACATATGGCACCCGAGATGAGTTAATTGAAAATTACTTTCGTTTGGGATTGGAATACTCGGAGATTTTACTGTTTCTTCTCTGTTGTCGTGGAATAAGCCTGAGCGCGAGGCAGCTGAAAAAGTTTGACAAGCAATATCTGCTACTCGCTTTCCACGGCGGTTAGCATACCTCAATCGACTTTAGTTGATTATATAACAGTGTTTACTAGCAAAAGGCCTTTCAAGAAGAAGAAAAAACAGCGAAGGCCTTTTACAGAAGTACTTGCTGCTATAGATGAGGAACTACAGGGTAGTGGAAATCTAATCAGTTATCGACAGATGCACCAGAGAATGTTTTTATTATATATCAACCGACGCCATTGCAACGTGACAAACTAGAAACAATTACAAAAGCAGGCACTAATAAACGAAGACCCATTTTTCTATAACCATGGAGTGATTACTTTTATAAACATGACGACACTGGAACCACGTGATACCGACAGCCGCCTTCGATGGCCAGTTATAAGTGTCGACGGACAGTTATAAGTGTCGACGGCCAGTTATAAGTATCGACGGACAGTTATAAGTGTCGACGGCCACTTATAAGTGTCGACGGACAGTTATAAGTGTCGACGGCCACTTATAAGTGTCGACGGACAGTTATAAGTGTCGACGGCCACTTATAAGTGTCGACGGACAGTTATAAGTGTCGACGGCCACTTATAAGTGTCGACGGACAGTTATAAGTGTCGACGGACAGTTATAAGTGTCGACGGCCACTTATAAGTGTCGACGGACAGTTATAAGTGTCGACGGCCACTTATAAGTGTCGACGGACAGTTATAAGTGTCGACGGCCACTTATAAGTGTCGACGGCCACTTATAAGTGTCGACGGACAGTTATAAGTGTCGACGGACAGTTATAAGTGTCGGCGGACAGTTATAAGTGTCGACGGACAGTTATAAGTGTCGACGGCCAATTATAATATAAATGAACTTTTTATGGCCCCTATAAGCCACCGTAGATTACTTTCAACAAAGTACACTGTATTTCAACTCTGGTAAGTTTGGAGCGATTGAAAAATAAGGATGATTTTCAAAACCGGTGGCTTAAAGTCAACTGCATATGACATAAATAGACATGGTAGCCGAATCTAGTACTTCGGCGAACGGGAAGCAAAGTGATTGCGTTCATGTGTGGGCTACCTGTGCTTCCCCAGGCGAACCTCATGTATGTTTGTACTTTTTGGAATAAATTATCTCCGCCGGGGAACTGGTAAATACATGATGTGCGCGCACGACTTTACAGGCATGTGCTCTGCGTCTCGCCATTGGCATTGCGTTTGGTTTTCGCTCGCTGGTGGTTTTGTTTTGCTGTGTATGTTGCCTTGTTGTTTTCAAAAAATCAAATGCGATGTTTATAAAGTTTGCAAGTACGATTTATCAAAGCCTGAGGAAAGTGTGTGTTACCTCTGGAGCATTCGAGAAAGTGTGATGTCCAAACTATATATCAAGTCAAACATGGTCTGTTCTGCACCTTGAAGACGAAGTTGAAAATCAACTCGGCCATAATTTGTGCTGAACCCGAGTGCATTCTGTTGGCTCGCTCGCTGTATAGGATTCTGCTTTTCGCTGTACATACAGGTACCAAAACTACAAACAGTAAGATACTATATTAAAATCATGCCTGGCTGAAGAGAAACTAGGTCTGAGTTTTCTAGACACCCTTTGGTTGTGCGAGTTGTGACACTACAATCAGTGACACATGCATGTGTACATCTTGGTTATACAAATTAACACTACATTCAGGCAAAGAGTTCTATAACAACATTTTGATATGCCAAGGAACTTGAATATCAACACAGTACAAGGTGAGGGAAATTCAAAGTACTGAGTTCATTGCTGTGTTCCCAAATCAATTAATCTACACTGAATTTCTAACGGGACCTGAAACAACCATAAGAGGCTGATCAAAGCCAGGACTCGGCTCAGTACCAACATTGATCATAAAGTATACTGCAACTAACAATCAGGACACACAGTATTCTGCAGCCAACCTTGTTCTCACTTTAAAAATAGTTTGAATGCTCCGAAGGAACTGGGCACATGCATATAGTTTATGTTCTACACTGGAGTTTACTTAGTATTGCGAATGTTAGGAACTGGAATGCAGTTTATACACATCTGAATAGCCGTAGCTAGCAATAAGGGTTGATTGTGTTCTACACTAATTCCAATTATTGCTTTACACTGTATAGCACACAGTACCCTGGATACCAGAGGCTCGAAATCGTCGGTCGAGCGAAACGAGACCAGCTGAAATCGAGCCGCAGGTTTGATTTCAGAACGGAGTCGCGAACATTACAGTATATCCGTACCTGAGCACCTCTGGAACCAGGGTAACCACACAGCAAAATGTGCTACAAATGCTCAAATGAATGATAACCATATAAAACACACATGTACTTATATAGCCACATAAGCATCGTATACAATGATAATTACACAAAGATAATTACAGTTTTATACCCAGATGCATCCCCATGTATATTAACTTATAAGTCAGGGCATTCAAAATTTGCACATTAGTTAAAAACAAATATTTTTGATCAGGATTATTTACACCCACAGTCTACATGCATTATTGCAGCAATCAGTTTCAGTCTTTTGCCGTTACCACAGAAGCCCAGTCCTTTCTCTTAACAATAATATGTCGAACGCACTTTGATAATCTAAGATTACTTCTAGTATAACTTATAATATGGGATAAATATAAACATTGAGATAATCAATCATCTATTAGTACTCGGAACCTGTAGTACAACAGAACAGCAGACTGTAAATTGTAGACGTGTGTTACATGAGTAGTGTTTACAGTAAAAGGGCAACTTCTTTAATTTACATACGAGAAAAACATCTCTAATTTACATATGATGAAAAACAAAAATATTAAATTACATACATATACTAGGGGAGCAGTGAGCGGAAAGTCACCGCGACTGATAACTCCACTACTCCACCCCTAATAAATAATAGGAGTGGAGCGAGTACCACCCCTCCCATATGACCACGCCCTAGAATGGAATGTATGGAATGTAAAGAATGCAGAAAATTAAAATAAAAAATTGCGGGAGAAGACAAGGCGCGGGTGATGATTATGTGTATACAACCCGAGTTAAGGCTGCCCTCAGCCTCTTGTTGAGAATTGTATGGCACTTCTACCCGCTACAATCCGTAGATTCTCCGATACCGGAAGAGAGTTATCACCTCAATTATGAATCGCTAGTGTACTCGTGTTCTGGCTCGTGTGGTGATTTAGAACAGTTCCTCAGCATTTGTATCTTTGTATTTTTGGGCTATCTGTGTTATCCTGGAGTATCCTGCCTTATTTGACCTCGATCGTGTTAACTCATGTTCTACTTGTGTTCATTCGTATTCACTCGTTTTCTAACTCGTGTGGAGTTTTAGATCAGATCGACTGTCTGTGCGTACTTTCGCATCTGATTGTGCGTTCGTAATGTGCCAAACACGCAGGTGTATGAGAGCATCCACGTTGCAAAAGATACGCCGGAGTTTAAGCTGCGTGCAGCTTCTTGTTTAATCTAATTTTGAGATCAGGTTGCTATCCAGACATTTGAACAAAAGGGGTAATCAGCGCTATTTATAAAACAGGAGATAGATTGGACCCATCCAATTATAGAGGAATTTGCGTGACTAGTTGCCTCGGAAAATTGTTTTGTTTTATTCTTAATACAAGACTTCACACCCTCATAGATCACAGGAAAATTTTACATCCCTCTCAGTCAAATTGGTTTCTTGCAAGGCAATAGAACTGCTGATCATATTTTTTCTTTACACACCTTAATTGACAAGTACGTAACTAACACAACACAGGGAAAATTATTTTGTTGCTTTGTTGATTTTCAAAAAGCATTTGATTCCATTTGGCACGCTGGCCTCTTAAGAAAGTTGCTCAATTATGAAATAGGCGGTCAATTTTTCCGTCTAATCTCTAATATTTATTCTAAAACTGTTTGCTGTATTAAATCAGAAAATAAGAGATCTGCATACTTTAAGTATAACAGAGGGGTGAGACAGGGGTGTATTTTATCACCTCTGCTGTTCAATTTATACATAAACGATTTTCCTTCGATGCTACAAAACATTGATGGGCTAGACCCCGTTACTCTCCCAAACGGTTCCATGTTAAATTCGTTATTTTATGCAGACGATTTAGTACTGATCTCTACAAGTGCATCTGGTCTTCAAAGAAATATCAATGCCCTACAGCAATTTTGTAAGAATTGGATGATGACGGTTAATAAAAATAAAAAAAAGTTGTACTTTTTCAAAAGCAATTGAGAAAATCGACTATAAACAAGCATTCTTTTTTCTTAGGAGATTCTGAAATTGATATAGTGAGAGACTATACATATTTGGGTTCCACTATATCTAGTAATGGCAGCTTTTTGAAATCTAATATAAATTGAAATCTGTGGAAAAGACAAGACGTTCTATTTTCGCGACAAAACGTCATTTAGATTTTTCTAAATTACCAATTAAAATTTGTAATAAATTGTTTGACGTTCTCTTTTCGCCTATCCTATTGTATAACTCAGAAATATGGGGTGCATATGACGTTATTAATTTTGACAAATGGGAAAAAGATCCCGTTGAGCTTTTTCAAATACTTTCTTGGTCTTAACAAAAGGGCGCCTAATGTGGCTGCGAGAAACGAAGTTGGAAGAGTATCATTGAAACCACTAATTTATCGAAACATGCTTCGTTTCTGGATGCATCTCCAAGCCCTCCCCGAGGGAAGTATTGCGAAACAATGTCTTTATATGTCCAATGCCCTTGCATCATCTAATAAGATGAGCTTTATGACCTCCATAAATAAAATAGTGGAGTCTTTTAAAGATTTATCAGATTTAAAATCGTATAATAATACGCATTCAATGAAACGTTTTTTGGATAGACTTAATATAAAAATAATACAAAAATCTAGGATACATCAGATAAAACTTATGCAATTAAACACAAAACTTATTTTTTACTATAAATTTTCTAATGACACAAAAAATATTAATTCATGTTATGACCTGGTAAAGAATGCGAAACACAGACGAATGCTCGCTAAGTTGCGCACAGGAAATCATTCATTAAGAATAGAAACTGGTAGACACGCAAAACCGAAAATACCTCGTGAACAGCGTTGTTGCGAGTGCTGTTTATCAAAAGATGTAGAGGATGAGTCTCATTTCGTTTTCGACTGTGTTTCTCATTCCGACCTAAGGAAGTCTATGTTTGAAGAAATTAGTAAATATTGTAAGAGTTTTTCGAGATTACGAGATAAAGATCGAATATCTTTTTTCTTTAGTAATGTCGATCCATTTGTTTGCAAACAAGTGAGTCACTTTATATATGAAGCTTTTGAGAGGAGAAATACCCTGTTACAAAGAACTGTATAATTTTTTTTTCTCTTCTCTAATCTCAGTGTAATTGTATATTAATTAGGCAATACCATGTATGTATATGGGAATGCTAATAAACTATTGTATAGGTCGGGCTGGACGGGAAAATATTTGGCTCTCGGTCATTTTGTACGGACCTCACTGCTCTCGGTCCGTACGTCATGACCTCGAGCCAAATATTTTCCCGTCCGGCCCTCCCACTCAGTCAATAAGTACCTAATATTGGATATTTTATATTGAAATAGGGCCTGGGGGGTCGAGGAGAGGTATTATTATTACTAGAAGTAATCGTAGATCATCAAAGTGCGTTCGACATATTTTTTGTAAGAGAAAGGACTCGGCCCGTAACACAAAAGGCTGAAAAATTGCTGCAATGATGCGGACGGTGTAAGTAATCCTGATCAAAATGCTTGTTTTTAACAAGGGAATACATCTGGGTATAAAACTGTAATTATCTTTGTGTAACATTAAATCATTGGATGCAATGCTTATGTACATGTGTGTTTCATATGGTTTTCATTCATTTGAGCATTCGTAGCACATTTTGCTGTGTAAGCAATAATTGGAGTTAGTGTAGAACACAAATCAACCCTATAGCTAGCTACGGCTATTCAGATGTGTATAAACTGCATTCCAGTTCCTAGCATTCACAATACGTATAAGTACACTCCAGTGTAGAACATAAACTATATATGCATGTGTATAAAGTACACCCCATGCAGTTCCTTCAGATCATTCACATTATTTTTCAAGTGAGGGAAAGAGGTTCGAAAAAAACAGCGGAAACAACCCTGTCGGGGATTAAGTTTTCCGTTTGCTCCGACAATTCTCACAGATTTGTTTCCCTATAAAACCAAATAACAAACTCCACACATTGCTTTTAGTCCGCCATGTTTATTCCTCTCCACGTGCTCTCCTCTTACATGTGACTAGTCTCCAGGCCTACCCCTGACTCGAGGGTTAGGAACGCCTGCCTATATTTTACTTAAACAACAATGTTTGAAACTGAATGGGGAAAGTACTACCGAAATATTCTCCACACACTCCCCCTATTTGATCCAGAAAGGATAAAATATATTGCGGTTAGAAATCGGTTGTTTCATCATCTGCAATACACTGGATCCTCTTTGCAGCGGCTGTCGCAGCTCTCCTTCTTGGCCGGAACTCCCTTGCATCTGGGTTAAGCTGCAATATGTCTTCTTGTTCCAGCGCAAGATCACAGGACAACTCCATCGGATACAGTTGTTGAATTGCTCTTTCCAAGAAGGACTGTCCAGCTCTCAATCTCACCGCTCTGACAACTCCATCTCTTCCCTTGATGAGTTTAACGATGATCCCAATGTTCCACCTCCCTCTGTTGCGTTCATTGCCCTTGATCAGAACAACATCTCCAGCTTGAATGGTCATCTCCTTTGTCTTGTGGTTAAGGTTGTGCCTTTCTCGTAATCCCTTTAGGTACTCCCCCGTCCATCTTGACCAAAGCACATCCTTGCACCTACGCACATATCTTGCACGTTTCCTCAAATCTGCATCATCGATTGAACCAGCATCCTCCTCTGGTAGTAGGTTAGGTTGACCAAACATCATGACATTCGGTGTCAGCGTGGGTAACTGGACATCATCCTCTACATACCCGAGTGGACGGTTATTTACAGCCACCTCGACATCCAGCAACACCTCTTCAAGTTCACTCCATCCGAGTAAAGCGCGGCCCATAGACTTGTGTAGAGCTCGCTTCACGATCCCCACCATCCTTTCAAACTGGCCTCCCCACCAAGGGGCTCTGCTCAGGTTAAATTGCCAGCTAATGTTGTGGTGGGCCAGGTAGTTCTGAACCCGCTCATCTTTCATCACTTTCTTCACCCACTTAGCTGCACCTATGAACGATCCTCCATTATCGGTGTAGATCTTCTCTGGTCTGCCTCTTCTTGCTATGAATCGCTTGAAGCTTCTGAGGAACCCTGCTGTAGTTTGGTCCGGCAGCAACTCAAGATGGATGGCCCTTGTGAGACTACATGCAAACAGTAAGATGTAAGCCTTGCCCTCCTTCTTTGGGTTGAGCTTGTAGGCAATCGGCCCAGCATAATCAGCTCCAAGCACTTGGAATGGTACTGATCCTTTGGTTCGATCAGTTGGCAGGTTTCCGGGTGGCGGGTTTGAGAATGCTGTGACTTGAAATTTCTTACAGCCGAAGCATCCTCGGATGACCTTCTTTGTCAGCTGTCTTATTCGAGGTATCCAATAGTTACGTCTGATGAATGCCATTGTGAGGCCAACTCCCCCATGCAGTGTCAGTAAATGAGCATCCATAACCATCTTCTCGCTGAAAGGTGAGTTTGGTGGCAGATAAATTGGATAACTTCCTTGGATTCTGCCACGGCATTCATACAACCCCTGTTCATTCTTCTGTAGGTTCAGTCTCAGTTGGTCTTCTTTGAACTGATCTGTCTGGCTGTACCTGGTCTGTACCCTTCTAATCCAAACCTGGATTTGGCCATTTGTCTCAGCAGTTGTCAAGGGTCCTGAGAGATGTTCCAATTGTTCAGCCCTGCAGTTGTGAAGGTACCTAGCAACCCATGCAGAAATGCGTATCGTTTTCCAAAACCCATGCTTCTTAAGAACCTCATCCCAGTTGTCATTAGTCTCCACCGTAGTAGCTAGAACTTCCCTCACAAGCTTAGACTCCACCTCTGTTGCTACGCTGGGCTGTGTATGACAATCATCAGGCCAATGATCAGGAGTCAACAGCCATTCTGGTCCCTTCCACCACATCTCAGGCATCTTGTTCACATCTTTTCCTCTACAACCAACATCGGCTGGGTTTTGATCGGTGCTCACATGCCTCCACTGGATGTAACTCTTAGCTGTTATCTGTCGCACTCGATTTGCGACAAATTGCTTGTAGCTACCTCCTCCCCTAATCCAGTGTAGTGCTACAGTACTATCCAACCATCCGTAGACTTGTCTAACCGGATACCCGTGTAGTGCGTCCTTAACATTCTCCACAAGGTTGGCCGCCATGTGTGCAGATATAAGTTCCAGCCGTGGAATGGTTAGGCCTTTCTTTGCAAGTCGCGATTTAGCTGCGACTAGTCCAGCGTTGATGCCAGACTCTTGGTGAACTACAGCATACACTGCAGCTGCTGTCCCTACTCCACTTGTATCTCCAAATGCATGTAGATCGATTGATTCAATACTCTCTCGAAAGGTGGCCAGACTGCGTGGCACCTCTACACTGTCCGGTAGGTTTCTCTCGAATGTCTTCCATTGCCTCAGCATGTTCGGTGGTAGCTCTCCATCCCATGGTAGGTGTTGGTCACAGGTATCTCGATACACAAATTTCCCCAACAATGCTATGGGTGAAACTAGTCCTAGGGGATCAAATATCGAAGCAAGAAATTGAAGTATTTCTCTCTTTGATCCACCTGCAGCTTTCATTGGAAAGGTTATTCCCATGGTATCATCAGCTTTGTTCCATGCGAGTCCCAACATCTTTGTTTCATCTGCCTTCACTCATAGCTGCTCCTTTGCATAACTCTGTTCCTCATCATTAGAATTACAACTTGCTTCCAGCTCTGGTACATTTGAATGCCACTTGTGTAGCTCAAATTTCGCCTCTCCAAACATTGTTACTACCATCTCTTTCAGCTTAAGTGTTCCGTCCAAGGTCTCTCCCCCAGTGAGGACATCATCCACATACAAACCCCTCCTGATCTCCTCTACCTCTCTGGGGTACTTGTTCTTGCAGTTCTCCAAATGTTGTTCTATTGTTCCCCCCAACAGAAAGGGCGATTGGACTAGACCAAACGGGACACGAGTGAATCTAAGGACTTCAACATCAGAGGGATCTTTATTCCTGATCCAGTGGAACCGCAAAGCATCTCGGTCTTCTTCACGTATGCGCACCTGCAAGAATGCCTGTTTGATATCTCCACACAATGCCACCGGCTTAAACCGCATTCTCACAAGAACTCTCCACAACAGGTTCTGTAAGGCCGGTCCTGTTTCTAAGCAGTCATTTAATGAGAGGCTCTCTTCATTTTGTCTCGCTGATGCATCAAACACTATTCGCATTTTTGTGCTTTCGGCAGACTCTCGTATCACTGGCTTATGAGGTATGTAGAACTCTCTACCCTTAGCTACTTCACTCGCTCTTTCTACTATACTCTTTGCCAGTTGATCCTGGATAACATCATCATATCTGTCGACCAGCGTAGGTTCCCTGTGCAGCCTCTTCACCAGGCCCGCCAGTCTTCCTAAACTTCCACTTTTATTGCTCTGTAAAGGACCACAGTTATTCTTCCAAAGTAAACCAGTCTCGTACCAGCCTTCAGAGCTTTGTGTCAGCTGTTCCTTGAAATCCTCGTAGACAGATTGTTGGTCTCCAGCTGGTCTGTCCTCAAGCCCCAACACATCTAGTCTACACAGCTGCTCCAGATCTGCAGTAGAAGTTCTCGTCAAGTAAACACTGTTCCGATTCACCTCTGCTCCTGGTGAAAGGATTGTCCAACCAAAAGTTGTCAACTCTGCTACCGGCTCTCCAGGCTGTCCGACTCTTGGCCTCGTTCGCGTCTTGATGCTTGAGTACTCACTTGTACCGAGTACAAGGTGAATGGGAAGCTCGGTCTTATTATCCATATCATCCATAATGACTCCCTCTAGGTGCTGGTGTTGATCAATTATTTCAGTATACCTAGGATTTGGGAGCGACAGTAGGACTGCTCTATCTACCTTGCTTACTGAAATAGCCAGGTGAAAATCTTCCTTCAGACTGGAAACCTTCACACCAAATATTTCTATCTTCTGGTTAGTCGAATGCATCATCATATCGATCCGTTTAAACTCCCTTCGAATAGGTTGCTTATCAAGCCTATTTATTAACTCTGCTGAGGCATAAGAACTTCCAGCCCCAGAATCAAGCAATGCCCTGCACTTTATACCATCCACCTTTACCACCACAACAGGGTATATTACTGTACCTTTAACAGTGGCTATCATCATTGGGTTTGGCTGTCGGTTTGAATCTCTATCACAAATCGAGGTATGATGTTTGCCATTACACTTTTGACAGTTGCTCCTACTACGGCAGTCTGAGGCTCTATGCTTTGCCCCAGTACAATTAAAACACAGCTTCTTGGTGCTCAACTGCTTCTTTCTTTCTTCCACACTTATCACCTTCTCACAGTCAGTGGATTTATGATCGCCTGCATTGCAATAAACACAAACCCTGGCCGGTTTCCCATCTGGTTGGTTAGTTTGGAACACCCTTTCCCTCCTGTGTGGTCGGTATTGCCCTCGCTCGCCACATGCATTTTCCGATGCTCGGTCATCTGTTGGCACTGGATTTCTCTCACACCACTTCCGCAAGGCCACAATCATCTGAGGAAATCTCCATTCCTGCCACTCGTCATCAGTCCTAACCAGATCTGCTCTAATCCCTGGCAGCTTATCAAGCGTCAGTCGGACATAACCATTTATCTCCCTGAGTTTTCCCATGGTTTCTAACGATTGTATGTTACTAACCAGTTGGTCATAGAACTCGTGTACCTTCTTTGGCTGAGTACCATGGATGGTCTGAAGAGACATGATATTCTGGACGTGTGCATTTACAACTTCACTAAGCTTTCCATATTTGGATTTCAATAGATGTTTGGCCCGCTCATAACCTTCTGTGGTGAATGGAAGTCCATCAATTGTCATCTTGACTTTAGGAATTAGTAACTGCTTCAAACTGGCTCCAAAATCTTTGCCAATCTAAATGTGTACCTTGAAACTTAGATATCACTAGCTTTGGAAGCTTGGCTTCTTGGTTTTTCTCCTTCCCTGATTTCTCACGGATTTCGCCTAACTTCCTATCGTATTTCTGCCTGACTTCCAACTTTGCCTGCTCGTGGTGAATTTCTTGTTCATACTGCCTTTGTCTTTTCTGTTCTTCGATCGCTTCTTCTTCGTCCCTAAATTCTCGCTGTGCTCGTTCTCGCTGGTGTTTTATAGCGTCTTTCAATCCTTCCGTGGCTTCTTCATATACTGCTATTCCGCTCTCGATTTCCCAACTCCATTTCCTTACGTCATCTGGTTTGTCTCCGGCTTCTATTCTCAGTTCTTGCACTCTCGCTTTCAAGTCATGACTCTCGTTTATCTGGTTTTCGAAATTCTTCAGTTGTCGTTCCATGGCTTTCAACGATTTATTTTCTAGAATTCTCGGTGTGTCATCCTGTGTGAACTTCAACAATTTAAGCTTACCATCGATTTTCTTTAATGCTTCTTCGACTGTCGCCATCTCGAATTCGCTCGACTCTCCGTTGATTTTGTAAACTCACTTGTTCTGATTTTCCCTCGCAAAATTCCTAGAACGGTGTCCTGGCAGGGTCGCCACTTTGTCGGGGATTAAGTTTTCCGTTTGCTCCGACAATTCTCACAGATTTGTTTCCCTATAAAACCAAATAACAAACTCCACACATTGCTTTTAGTCCGCCATGTTTATTCCTCTCCACGTGCTCTCCTCTTACATGTGACTAGTCTCCAGGCCTACCCCTGACTCGAGGGTTAGGAACGCCTGCCTATATTTTACTTAAACAACAATGTTTGAAACTGAATGGGGAAAGTACTACCGAAATATTCTCCACAACCCTAGAAGAGCTCAGAGGTATGAATAACCACAACTGAAACATTGTAGGGTGAAGTCTTGAATTTATTTGTCTAACATACATGCATGTTTTGGAAGGATTTATAATATGAACTATTCAAGCGATATTTGTAAGCGTATAAATACACAAATCACGAGATTGGGCTGCCTGTGGGGTATCTAGAAAACTCAGACCTAGATTTCTCTTCAGCCAGGTCATCTTACTCTTTGTAGTTTTGGTATCTGTATCATTGTACAGCGAAAAGCAGAATACAATACAGCAAGCAAGCCAACAGAATTCACTCGGTTGTTACTGGACTCAGTTCTTTGTTCAACGACCGCGCCGACAAAACTGCAGACCATGTTTGACTTGATATAGTTTGGACATCAGACTTTGAGATAAACCGTGCAATTCCGTTAATTTTTAATTTAGCCATTGTGCGCGGATTTCCCTGGTGAGAATAGTGAATTTTACTTCACTCTTTATAAGAGATTTGCACTTGTTACAAAGGTAACACGGTAGGAAATTTGCATAGCATAGTGCTGGAAAAACTGAGCGAACTGGAGAAGAGCAGAACTAAACCCGGACTAGTGTATGGACATGATTACAAATGAATCGAGAAGACTGAACCGAGGAAACCGGACCCAACAATTGCTGGATTTCGGCCGAGGACTCTACCATGAATTTAGTAATTGAACTGAGTGCGTGAATAGAAGAAATAGAACACGATGGCAAAATATGACCCTTTTCAGTCCTCCCACTCGGCAAATAACTTTAGAACGTTAAACCCAAATGACTTGAAACTTGGTATGCGGATAGTTCAAGGCTAGAAAACACCAAATATGGTTGTTTGAATTTAGTGATTGACAATTTGACGTCACTGCGAACGTTCGCATTTCGTACGATTTTAACTTGGGTTTTACTGAACTGTTGTTAGCATGTTCTACCCTTTAAGTGAGGTGTCCAGCATTGAAAAACCGAATTCAAATATAATAAAACGGGATTAAGTTATAACTGAGTAAAGATGTTCGAATTTCCCGCGAAAACAAAGGAATTTTAAGAATTTGGCAGTATTTTTCAAAATATAAGTAAAGTTAAGTAAGTATAAGTAACTTTACAAGGGCACCCAACGAAGTTTTCGGTTAAAAAGCTGTTCGGGAGAGTAAGTTAGCCTAAAATTTTCGGATTTGAAAAAATTGTCCCTAGAAAATTGTTTTCTGAAATACTGGCTAGAATTTTTTTTTCAATCCCTAGAAAATTATAGAAGAAAAGGGAGACTAAAAGGTTTCCCCTAAAATATTCGTACGTCCCAATTCGTCTGATCAATAGAGTCAGAACAGCAAAAAAGAATCCCTAAAACATTCGTACCTCCACAAAACTTTGCAACATGAAGTTACTTGGGCTAGAACATTCTTGTTTCTGTTCTAGACTACTAACAAATTCGTAGGCCGGGAATATTTTGCCATAGTATTTTCGGTTGACGCGATTTTCACCTAGAAAATCCGAACAGCTAATAGCTTTCTAGAATACGTCAAAAGACATAGTAGGCGCCTTAAAATGGCTAGATGAGCTGCATACGACTGGTTTCAAACGAATTTTAAAAAGTACTCGTTGGGTGCCCTTGACTTTATTTAAGTGTCAAATGTATTTAGCTTTGCAACTAATTGCAATACTCAGTTATTTTAAGACCCTCTTGATTTTAAGCTTTTACATTTTTCTAGGTATTTTTTGGTAATGAGTGTATACATAAAATTGTTATTGTTTTGTAGCATTGGCATGTTAAAAAGTGCATCACTCGGACACAAATATTATTAACTTTGAGTTGTCGTTATTATTGATGTGGACGGTTGTATCTGGTTGGTGAGAAAACATTGACCTCCAGTCCATGGACTCCCAGTACTGACATTTTAGAGAGTCCATAGACTGGGGGTCAGTATTTTCTCCACTCCCATTGAATTCTGCCATACAGCAAATTAATGTAACAGTTAAGTAGTTTGTGATTGTTCACACATTTCAATAAAATATCAATCAGTACGTCTAATTTACACGTCTATAGTATCCTATTCTCATCGGTCTCACCCGTACTCATTGAGTTACGGATATCCGGCGGCCGCTCCCAGTCCTTGAATGCAGGAGAAGGAGTCACCCAATAGGGTGGGTGGGAAGGGAAAGGACCGGAAGCAGCCGCCATATGGAGTAGGATGAGGGGAGATGAGAAAAGGATATAGAGGCTGGCGAACTCCGTGCCGAATACGGCCACCTCGCTCAAATGGTGAGGTGATTCTGTAGGTTGTGCCCTCTTATTCGTACTTGGGTAAGACCGCTGAGAATAGTATCCTATTCTCATCGGTCTCACCCGTACTCATTGAGTTACGGATATCCGGCGGCCACAGTAATCTTAGAATGCCAACGATCATAACATGGTTATATAACCTAAACCCCGCAAAGCCGGACAACCCAACCCTCAAACCTCAAACCTCCGAGACCCACAGAGGCCCAGAACTAAAAACGGCTAAAAAGGTTGAGAACCTCCGGTGACAAAACTATTGGGGTCCCTGAAGGCCAGCATAGACACATCGTGGCCCCTAAGCATAGAACTGAGGAAATCTAGGGATGTGGGTGTTACCAGCTGCCAACCCCTGGGCGGCGCGTGCGTAAAGGCGTTGCCGTCATGGCGAATCCAGGCGAGAAAACGGTCGGTAACGCGAGTAGGGTCGAACCCCTGAGTTAGTTCCCAGTGATGAAAGAGCGAGCTTGGCTTGAAACGCTTAGATGATCGCTGGGAAAAGAAACAAGCGAGTAAAAAATAGCGCAGCCCAGAGGATGACAGCCTTAAACCTCAGTAATCCGAGAGGGAATTAGACTCCCCTTTTAAAGCTGTCACTCTCGAGCGAGAAAATGAAAAGGCGTGGCGAAAGCAAATGAGGTAACCCAAAAATTGAGGAATGCGGAGTAGTATTACCAAAAAAGGCAGGAGAAACAATATAAGCTGAAACACAGCTAAAACAATGGTAATAAACGGTAATAAACAAATGAATGCCAGGCCAGGGCACAACAGGAATACTGAGCGGGACAACCAGTGAGGATAATTGCAATGGAAAGCAAGATAATACCCAATTAGCGAGAGGTACTTGACCAATGCACAATAATTGAAACTGTTGTTATGAACAAGCCAAATAAACCAAGAGTGTACCACGACGTACGCGGAAAGGGGCAACGAACTGCCAAATGAAGGAACAATGAGTCAAATCGATATACGATCTGCACGGAAAGAGCGCAGTGGAAACATATTTCGCAAAAAGCGCTCACATAATACATGCACTAAAATACAATATGCCCATAATAGTAATGAGGGAACAAATAGCCCAACACACCCCATGACTAAAACAAAAAGTGCGGCGTAGAAAAACTACCGAGACCGCTCATATAACACATGCACTAAAATACAGCATGCCTAAAAATAGTAATGAAGGAACAAATAGCTCAACGCATATCATGATTTATACGAGAAGAACGGCGTAGAAAACTTTCGCCGAGACCACTCACATATGAACACATGCATTACAATACAGTATGCCAATAACAGTAATGAGGGAACAAATAGCCCAACACATCTAATGATTGATACGACAAGAGCGGCTTAGAACATTTTTCGCCGAGACCGCTCACCTAACACATGCATTACAATAAGCATGCCAGTAACAACCATGAGGAAACAAATAGGCGAACACATCCCATGGCTTATACGGCGGCGAAGAGCGGCTTAGAAACATTTTCGCCGAGACCGCTCACATAACACATGCAATACAATAAGTATGCCAATAACAGTAATGAGGGAACAAATAGCCCAACACATCTAATGATTTATACGAGAAGAGCGGCTTAGAAACATTTTTCGCCGAGACCGCTCACATAACACATGCATTACAATAAGCATGCTAATAACAGCCATGAGGGAACAAATAGCCAAACACATCCCATGACTTATACGAGAAGAGCGGGTTAGAAATATTTTCGCCGAGACCGCTCACATAACACATGCATTAGAATAACCATGCCAATAACAGCCATGAGGGAACAAATAGCCAAACACATCCCATGACTTATACAAGAGCGGCGTAGAAAACTTTCGCCGAGACCGCTCACATAACACATGCATTACAATAAGCATGCCAATAACAGCCATGAGGGAACAAATAGCCAAACACATCCCATGACTTATACGAGAAGAGCGGGTTAGAAATATTTTCGCCGAGACCGCTCACATAACACATGCATTACAATAAGCATGCCAATAACAGCCATGAGGGAACAAATAGCCAAACACATCCCATGACTTATACGAGAAGAGCGGCTTAGAAATATTTTCGCCGAGACCGCTCACATAACACATGCATTACAATAAGCATGCCAATAACAGCCATGAGGGAACAAATAGCCAAACACATCCCATGACTTATACGAGAAGAGCGGCTTAGAAACATTTTTCGCCGAGACCGCTCACATAACACATGCATTACAATAAGCATGCCAATAACAGCCATGAGGGAACAAATAGCCAAACACATCCCATGACTTATACGAGAAGAGCGGCTTAGAAACATTTTTCGCCGAGACCGCTCACATAACACATGCATTACAATAAGCATGCCAATAACAGCCATGAGGGAACAAATAGCCAAACACATCCCATGACTTATACGAGAAGAGCGGCTTAGAAACATTTTTTGCCGAGACCGCTCACATAACACATGCACACAAGAAGCCGATAAACGCGAGAACGGCGACAAAATAAAGAAACACGAATGGAAATAGTTTAACACCTGGGTTAGCTTGAGCCGGTGGAGTGTCTTCGGTTTGTACTTGGGGAGCCAAGACATTCATAAATGGATGCTATGGTGGGTGGAAAACTTGCTTGGCCATAATACCACAGACGAGAGGACTACCAGATGTCGAAGGTTTGGCAACCTCGCTCAAATGGTGAGGTGATTCTGTAGGTTGTGCCCTCTTATTCGTACTTGGGTAAGACCGCTGAGAATATTTCCGTTATCGATGTGGTGTTATTTTATGTGCAAAATGCACAATAACTCGGCATGAGCAAAGTATGATTTCCAAGCTATAGATTATGGCAAGTGCGTTGGACAAATTTGAATATGATCAGTGGAACAATAGTTGATAATTTCGATAAAAAAATGAAACAAAGGTAATAAAATAGACAAAGTGGGCAATATAGAGTCAGAGAGATTTTTAGTTTGCCCAACTCACACTTGAACTAATTAATATCACTAGACAGTAGCTCTATGCATCCCCTCGCAGCACTTCACTTTCTATTAGAAACTTCTAGTACTAAAATAGTAGCCAGTGAAAATGAGCAAACAGGTGTCAGCGAACTCAAACACTTAAATCTCGCTCAAAACGTTCTCCGATGTCTTCAAACTATAAATACAGAGTACAGAATAATAAATAAGCGACGCATTCAGTGGATTGGTTTTACCGCCAGGCAGTTTTATTGTCAAATTTTCGGATATGCGAAAGTACAATTTTGAGATGAAAAACAACTTACTTCGATAACTTCACAACCATGCTCGCGCGGCAAAGGAACCACAAGTAACCCACACGCGTCAAAAATAATCAGTTCGATCAATCGATCGATTATTTATTCTTCCAATATTCAAGTGATGACGTCAAGCGAAAAACGATATGATAAGGCAAAACGCAATGCATGCTGGGATACTATGGAAAATTCTCCTCTGGAGAGCAACACAGAATTCAGAATCCATATAGTTAGTTTCGCATCCATCGCCTGTCTTTATGAATTCAACCTTGATTTCAACAAAGGAGATGGAGCGAGCTGGAACCGAATCTGAAAATAACATCGTGACGTCCACTGAGCCACAGATCATGTAGAAGACTATCATAGCCGTAAGTAGCCTGCTTGCAGGCGGTGGAGGTGGAGGTGGAGGTGGAGATCTGCTTGTTCTCCCCCACCCCCCTCCCCCCTCCATTTGTCATTCGATCCCAGGTCTCAATCACGCTCGGCCAATATGGCGGCCGCTTCGATGATCCGCTTGCTGCGCGAAAAAACACCCTCCACCGCCTGCAAGCAGGCTAAGCCGTAAGGAGATCAGTCCAAGATCAGTTCTCTTAGTCCGGCTTGTGAAAACCTATATCTATTGACCAGATCCGGAAGAGGACGAAAACAAATTGGATGGACGAAGGACGAGCATGGCTTGTTTGTTTTGCATCGTTTATTGTGCTTCTGGCCGTGATTGGACAACTTAGCTGTTCGGCAGTCACTTTCGTGGCTCTACTGGATGAATTCAAGGCGAGCAGAGCATCTACCGGTAACTACTCCACGTGAAATAGACAATATTCGTATTCTCACGGACGAGCTGGAACGAGCACTCAATGGAGGCTCATGCCGGGGAATCTTTTCTAATGCTAAATAGTTTTTAGCGAATTCCCCCGCACGAGCCTCCATTGAGTGTTCGTTCCAGCTCGTCCGTGAGAATACGAATATAGCGATACTTACTGTGACGTCACACAGGCCAGTCACGCCACATTTGTTGCTTTCTGTGGTTGGCAGAAACGAAGCGTGAACCCAGTCAGATGCTTATAAAATATCACAGGTCGGTGCTTATTCATCGCCAAATTACTTTCTTGTTCTTCCAAAATGCAAGCAAGCCCTTTCATCGAAGCTTATATGCTCTTAACTTATAAGTCTTATAAAGGAATTAAGATTTGGAATCAGAATTGAGACTTTAGATGTATTTTGTGAGGCCTAAATCGCTAGTTCCCATACAAGTCATACAAACACATGGTTTTTTTTGCCAACCACATTATATATGCAAATATATAAATGACGTCAGTGTTTACAAACAGTAAGTATCGCTATTGTTCAGCCGAATTATTTTGTTTGGCCATTAGCTCGACCGGTGGTATATATAGGGAATAATATAAACATTAGCGCACGGAGACATGGAATTTATTTTTGAGTGTTCTTCATTGGACTCTGTATGCAATTTCAGCGAATTCTGTTGAAATTTTACCAGAATTCCCTGAAATTGCATACAGAGTCCAATGAAGAACAGATAAAGACTTAAGGGGAGTTTTCATTGATTTTATTTCAGTATTTCTGGCCTAACGGTACAACCAAATACTCGTCCAAAATCTAATACAAACCCTTATAATTTGAAACTCAAACAGAGCTTCGGTTTCCTGTGGAGACGAGGCCACCAGCTAACACGGGCATGTGTATGTTTAAACTGCCTATAACAACAAACGCTTCAGTAAAACCTCTCGAGACGCAGTCCGCCAACACGGGCATTTGTCGGTTTAAACTGCCTAGTACAACAAACGCTTCAGAAAAACCTCTCGAGACGCGGCCACTCACACGGGCATTTGTATGTTTAAACTGACTAGAACAACAAATTAAGACTTAATAAAATTCGTTCAAAATGCCTATTGATTATAATTTACGTCTGTATAAATTTACTTCTGTATAAATTAAACCGAGGAGACAGTCGTGTAAGACAAGTATTTTTAAACAACTAAATACCAAGAGTAAATTGTGTGAAATGTTTTACTCATTCAGCCAGTTTCTCCCCCGCCGGCACAGCTCATTACGCGCTCAAATAAATATGTCTGTCAAATTAAGACCTATTCATCTAGACCCTCGCGGACTAGGAGTGACTACATTCTGCTTTTTTGGGTTTACCTCGGTGTAAGAACCATTCCCTAGAGACCATGCCCTCGCGCGCTCGGTGAGTAGTCGTATTACAATTATAGTGCATTGAAACTATAATACTATAATTTATGCAGCTACTCATCGTTAGTTGATATAAATACGTGAAAAAAAACGATTGCCACCAAGCGAATTCACTCGTGGTCTAGCGGTTAGGGTTAGGATAGGGTTGTGTCAGTCGTTCTATAGATCTTATATTCCTGGGTTCGATTCCTACGCTGAGCGCAGTGATATATTTTTTTTAAGTAGAGGCTGCCCAATTCCTTGTAAAATTTATAAGTGCCGCTTCGGGTGCTCGGGAAATATTCTAAGTCCCAAATTATTCAAGGTTAAGAAAGGGAGTTTTGTGACGCAGTCTGTGAGGTTCTTACACCGAGGTAGAGCCGCTTTTTTGAATACATTAATTAAAGACACATTTATACCGAGCGCTAGCCTGAATTTCAGCCGTCTCCTCTGATTCGTCGAGAGCTTGCAATGGGAAAATTGTTCAAACAACTGGAATAACTGCAGTAGTGATCATTTCGTACAGTTATCTTTCAAATTAGACGATATTAAAAACCGCTGGCAAATAAAAAGCTATTCTGTTTAACCAGGATGAAAATATTCGAAGACACTTTCCCAGGTAATGGGTTTATGTGTATTTTTCCCAGCTCAGAAGAAGTAGTCACAGATTCCCAGGAAAGTTAAAATTTCCTAGCCAAAAAACAAACAAATCCCAGGGTGGGTCAGGGAATATTCCTTGCATGCTAAAAAAAAAACAGGCTCAACTTCCAGGAGTCAAAACATGTTCCTGGCATGTTAGTCGCTCCCAGGAGTCATGGTACTTTTTTTTACCATTCCCAGGAGTCGAGGCATATTATTTCTATTGTATTCCCAGGAGCCAAAAGTAATTGTGAGCGGACCCTGTGAAATCTTATTAAATTTCCAAATTCCAAATTTTAAGGATCCCAGGACTATTGATGTTTTGCAACCGGAAATTGCCAATGAGCGAGCGATGTATTTTTCGAATGCTCCTAGGATCTATTTTATGTCAGAAAAATTCCCAGGGTAAATACCTCTGCAGAATAGCTTTTTGAAAGATTAGCTTCATTGCAAGCTCCTGGTTCGTTCAGGCTAACCCACAGGAAACCCAAGCTCTGTTTGTGTTTTAAATTATAAGGGTTTGTATGGGATTTTTAACGAGTATTTGGTTAAAAATCCCATACAAACCCTTATAATTTAAAACACAAACAGAGCTTGGGTTTCCTGTGGCTAACCGAGCGCATGTCGTAACTATAGATCGTAAAGCGCTTTCAAAGGATAAAATATATTTGCATTAATTATTTTAATAGGGAGTTTGTTCCACAGAACACTTGCGATATACGAAAATGATTTATGAAGCCATTCCAAATTAAAACGTGGCTGTTCTAGTCTCGAGTTATAACTGGACATGTCGACTTATAACTGAACATTGTCGAGTTCAGTTATAGGGCGACATGTTGAGTTCGAAAATAAAAACAGAGCAAATTCGATGTCCCTTAGGGGCCACCGTAGGTAGCATCTCCTCTTCATGAGAGAATATAGTGGTTCGTACCTAGCTAACTATTACATTTATTAATCGAACATTGTCGAGTTAACTATTACATTTATTAATCGATATTAAACTTTAGAATATATGCTTTTTATTTTTTTTGCTTTTGACAGTTTTGATTTTATCAATGGAGCTGAATCGCGGCCAAAATCTCTATTCAGACAATTAAAATCTCCGCTCAAATATTCACTTGATCCTTCATGAGGGCAACAAGCGGAGTAATTAACTTCAATGACTAATCCTGAACGTACCAGATCCCGTGCTGTTCTCCCGGTGAAGTCTAAACACCGGAAATCAACTGTAATTGAGAAGAATACAATTGTAAATGCTAATTGGTGTTTTGAACCGGCTGCTTGAATTTATCGAAGGCCACTGAACAGAAGATAATTATTTGCTGCTCACCATCTTGATAACAGGAGAGCATCTCCGCCCAAACTATCAAACTATGTATGCTCACACCACAGGCAGCCCAGACTCGACATATATTTCCCGCTTTTTGGGCTACCTGTGGTATGTTTCATAAGCACGATGGGTAGACACGCGGCCAACCGTCAAAACTTCGAGGCCTAATAAACTGCTTTAGAAGTCCCAAAATCGCCCCAAAATCACTCACATAACTTCATTAAGTATCAATCTTTTATTGTTGAAGATTTATTTCGTAGGAATCGGAAAAGAGAATTCACAAGGAACAATTATATAAACTCTTCCGAGATCGCTTATGAAACATACCACAGGTAACCCAAAAAGCGGGAAACTGATATGTCGAGTCTGGGCTGCCTGTGCTCACACTGAGTCCGATTGCCAACACGACTCCAGTGACTCGTGCATGAGTCGTCAACTTAGCAATGCATGATTATCAAGTTACAAAACATGTTTTGTGGGTTAAACTTGCTGTTTTAGTAAACCTCGCGTCAAAACACAAGACTAACAAGGAGCACTGAAGGAACTGTAGCAAAAATACAAACGAAGACGATCAGATTATTAGCCTGAAGTATAGCGTACGACAAAGCACTCGCGAATTTGCGTAAATCGCTCTCCTACGTATACAGATGCCAAGTTGCAAGGAATGCGAAAATGGAGACTATTATTATAGGTTATACCATGGCATGAGGGGTATTAGTGATTTAAATTGCCCCGAGAGCCGAGGGAAGATTTGTAAAAGTCCCGAGGCCGCTTCGGCCGAGGGACTTTTACAAATCTTCCCGCGGCTCTCGGGGCAATTTAAATCACTAATACCCCGAAATGCCATGGTATAAGTTTGTTATACCATGATCGCCGAGGAACGGAACAAATCTCTGAGAAGTTTAGTTTTCTCTGCCGAAACTAAAGACGTCGCAGTCGAGTTGCTTTCGAAAACGTTTTGTTTAATGCTTGACTGAGCGCCATTGATTAAACGACCCTGGCTTCCCCTGGGGAAAAGCGTGTTGTTTTTGAGAAGAATAACACTAAAATACAATGTAATTATTCGGTTGACTAAATATTCAAAGAGCATGAATGGATTTTAATTACGTCACGTTTATGGTTTTAAGTATCCCACATGGAAGAAGCGGGTTTGAGAAATTAAGAGAAGAATATGCAGATTGAAATAGGTCATCCCACATGGATTACATTGAAGGTTATGATGAAGACAGGTCAGTTTGGATTCAGTATTTTTGATCCGGGAGCGTAGGGCTAGTCGTGCCAGAGGGGAGCAGGAGTTGATGCTTTTGACGGTAATAAGTTCATGTCCTAGATACACCAATATGTTACTGACGTTCTATGACCGAAACATAATAGAACGTAATTAACCTATTGTTGTATCTAGGACATGAACTTATTACCCTTTTGACCTTCTCACTTCCAGCCTGCATTCTCTTCTAATTTTCCCTCATTACGCATGCAGGGGAAATTTAGAAATATGCATTGTCTCGAAATTTCCCGCCGGGAAATTTCGAAACAATGCATATTTCTAAATATCCCTGCCATCAGGGAAAATTAGTGGTTTAAATGTGCCTCGGAGAACAAAAGAATCCGAGGCTACCATGGTATAATAATAATAATAACGATGTTTAGACCGGGGTGCCCATATCTCCGAGGAGTTTTTCAATGGGGCCCTGCGTAACATAACTAATAAAGTAAAATAAAGTTTAAAGAGAATAGTTACAACTAATTAATAACGATGATAAGTAAAATTGATAAAAATGTATACGGTATGCAATAAGAAATCTAAGAAGTTAAAAAGTAAAATGTGCTTTAAAATTGGCTAATGAGTTCGAATCTCGTATTTCGGATGGGAGGGAATTCCACTCATCCAAAGCCTGATATAGGTAAAACAATGCTTTCCCCAGTTTGTTCTTGCTTGTTTAAGATGGGCATTGTTCCTCTGCATGCCTAGTGTTATGATTGTGTACACATCTTTATTCATAACGTACGTATTTGAGAAGACGGCTGAACATTTGCATGTCGAGGGGTTGTTTCACAAAGGCATGGTCAGCCTTCTACTCGATCAGTTCAATATTCCAAGACCGCATAAACACACCAACAACTTGCAATTTGACTGTTCATAAGTTTGTAAACTAGTGTACATCTGTGTGCTCGCCGCCGTTGACTAAGCGTCTTCCAGCCCAAAGTCTGGAGGGCTTCTGCATGTTGAGGACGAGAAAGGGGAGGCGTCTAAAATCACTTTAGCAGCCTTGTTCTGGACTATTTGTAAACTATTCATGATGGTAACATTGTCTTTATCCCCCCATACGATATCAGCGTAATCTAAAATTGGCAATATCAGGGCATTATATAGAGTTAAACGGGCTCGCCGGGGTAGTAAATGTCTAATACGTCTTAAAAGCCCAATGCGTTGATTGGCCTTAGATATAATAGTGTCAACATGATCGGACCAAGTCATGGTCAAATTATGGTAACAGTATTCCCTGAATTAGGAAGGAAACTTAAATGTTGGAGAATCCCGCTACTGACCTGACAGGGGTGCTCGGCCGTGACCCTAAAAATGAACCCTAAAGGGACGGTCATGGGCTGGGCCCCCAGCACAGGAGTAGATGTGGCTATATTTAGAATGCGAATTCCCGCGTTGAAAGTGAGAAGAATGACAATGAATAATAATGAAAAGTGACGTATAGCTATCTGATTGGCTAAGACAACATGGCCTTTGTTTATTTCGCGCGAAATGCAATTCTACATATAGCCACATCTACTCCTGTGCTGGGAACAGAACCAATAGGGAAGATGGACGCTCCTGGTAATCGGCTCCTGAAGGGACCCAAAAATTTAAATAATAAATGGATTTGTTTTTTAACCCTAAAAGGGACCACCATATAAAGTCTTATAAACAAGAAATATTTAACACTTTAATCACAAGATAATTGGAAAGCTGATGGGATTAAGCCCCGGATTAAAGCAGTATCTCTGTAATCTCCTTTATCTGTAATCTCCTTGCAAATAAACAGACGACACCCTAAAAGGTACCGCGTTTTGTTACGTAATTGCCTTTTGTCAAAATACCCCCTAAATGGGACCTTAACTGAAATGTTATACCCTAAAAGGGACGGTCGAGCACTCCTGTCCGGTCAGTCGGGGAGTCCCCCACCTTCCGCCCCCCGGCACCCAACGTATCAATAATGCATTATTCTCCATGGCGTCTTTCTATCACAACAACATCGATTTATAGAGAATATACACTGTTTGCGAGTTGTTAGTAAAGAAAAAAGTCATTTTATTCAACATGTTGAGTATTTATTCAAATTATTGCAAAGTCGAATTAATTATATGACGTCTACCCAGGGATCGACCCAGGCTTTTACTTACGCGGTCATGGGTCAGGAAAGGTCACATTTTCACCATTTCAAACAAGCGTAGAACATAGATTATTCTCTGTAAACCAAAACGTTCTTCACAGAAGTACTCAAAACTTGATGTAAAATCGATAATGATGATAACAAAATAAACGTTAGGTGCACTTTAAGTATCTTAGACAACTTTATTTATTTTAGACAACTTTATTTATCCACGGAGATCCAACAGAGTATAACACCTGGTTTACATGGAAGTCGTGCCATAATAAAATAGAAGTAGATAAAAACGTGGTTAAAATATAATTAACCGAACATCAGAAGGCTACCACGGTCATTCCTTAGACGGGATTTAAAAGTCCGCAAACACTTAATTTGTCTAGTAGCTTTTGGCAATTCGTTCCACAAAGAAGCACTCTTGTATCGTCTACAGGCTCTTTTTCAGATAATTTGTTTTGGGGGCAGGCAGTGCTAACCGGTCAGGCAAGTCTCTGAGATTATACTCAGTGGTGTCCGACAAGTTAACACATTGTGCTCTTAAGTATTTTGGTAGTAAACCGTTCAAGACTTTAAACATAGTAATAACTTTTAGCTCATTATGGCGTTCAGAAATACTCAACCAGTTTAGTGACTCCAATAAAATGACTCTGCTAGTATCAAATGGCAATCCCGAAATAATTCGGGCTGCTCTATTCTGTAGTTTTTGTAATTTCGCAATCATTTCTTTGTTTGCGATGTCTCAAACTGGCGAACAGTATTCGAAATGAGGCATAACTATAGTCTTATAAATATAGTTCAGTATTAGAATGTCCTTTAGCATATACAAAGGGTTTCATTCTCTTAAGGGCACAAAGGCCAGATGAAATTTTCTTTACGATATACTCGACGTGACTCGTCCAAGAATGGCATTCGTCAAAATATCCATACCGCTCCTATAGGCTCGGTTTCCAATACCGGACCTCTATTAACTCTAAATACGTTCATTTTTTCAGCATGGGTGATCTCACTGCTTAACAGTTCCCTTCATACGTTTGGTCCTGTCTCTACATACCTTTGTCAACGGTTTGGCTACCGAAAATCTGCAATACTTGGAGCTATAATTTACGCCATTGGCTGCCTGTCCTCTGCTTTCAGTCCGAATATCTACCTCCTTTACTTCACATATGGCATCGTTTCTGGCTTTGGAGCTTCTCTGTGCCTGTGTGCTTCACTGTTGATTCTCCCAGAGCATTTTCAAAGAAGACTTGCTTTGGCAAATGGACTTAGCCTTCTCGGTCCTCCTGCAGGAATGCTGGTACTTAGTCACGGGCTAAGCGGTCTGTTTGAAACCCTTGGATTTCGCTATACATTTCTGATCCTTGCAGGGTCCCAAAGCATCGTCGTGTGTGCTGCATTAGCATTCAGGACAAATACTGTTGGCGAGGAGGGCTGTCACAGACAGATCATTGACTGCCGCTATGGCAAGAGCGAGTGCACGAAAGTGGTAGAAAGAATGGCTACAAAACCAGTCAAGAAAAAAGTTAAAGTCAATATAATATTTTTGAAGAACAAAGGATATGTGTTGTGGGTGATATCTGTGGCACTTTTCGTTCCAGCTCTGTTGTTTACCTACGTGCATTTGGTATGTTAATAAGTTAGTATATTAACAAATATACATGTCGTTGTGGCTGCCGTGCGTATGGCCTTTAAGCTTGGTTCGTACTAGCGACATAACTGGAGGAAATCGCAAGATCATAAGGGGAGTGCTATACGTGATTTGTAGGCACAGTGATATTTTGAAAGTTCTGATAATTGATTCCACGAGCCTTTAGGTGAGTGCAATTTGAGAACTTTCAAAATATCACTCAGTGCCCATAAATCACGTATAGCACGGAGCAGTTCATACGATTTTTGGTTTATAATACTGAGAGAACATTTTTATGCAATCGTTATTGACTAATCAGAATCCAGATATTTTGTTTATGATCCTCATGTCGCTAGTGCGATCCAAGCTTAAGCACAAGCAACACACGCACTTGTTCTACTCATACTGGTTCACACTAGCGACATATGCACAACCAACACACGCACTTGTTCTACTCATACTGGTTCACACTAGCGACATATGCACAAGCAACACACGCACTTGTTCTACTCACACTGGTTCACACTAGCGACATATGCACAAGCAACATACGCACTTGTTCTACTCATACTGGTTCACACAAGCGACATATGCACAACCAACACACGCACTTGTTCTACTCATACTGGTTCACACTAGCGACATATGCACAAGCAACACACGCACTTGTTCTACTCATACTGGTTCACACAAGCGACATATGCACAACCAACACACGCACTTGACTGTTCTACTCATACTGGTTCACACAAGCGACACATGCACAACCAACACACGCACTTGTTCTACTCATACTGGTTCACACTAGCGACATATGCACAAGCAACACACGCACTTGTTCTACTCATACTGGTTCACACTAGCAACATATGCACAAGCAACATACGCACTTGTTCTACTCATACTGGTTCACACAAGCGACATATGCACAACCAACACACGCACTTGTTCTACTCATACTGGTTCACACAAGCGACATATGCACAACCAACACACGCACTTGTTCTACTCATACTGGTTCACACTAGCGACATATGCACAAGCAACACACGCACTTGTTCTACTCATACTGGTTCACACTAGCAACATATGCACAAGCAACATACGCACTTGTTCTACTCATACTGGTTCACACAAGCGACATATGCACAACCAACACACGCACTTGTTCTACTCATACTGGTTCACACAAGCGACATATGCACAACCAACACACGCACTTGTTCTACTCATACTGGTTCACACTAGCGACATATGCACAAGCAACACACGCACTTGTTCTACTCATACTGGTTCACACTAGCGACATATGCACAACCAACATACGCACTTGTTCTACTCATACTGATTCACACAAGCGACATATGCACAACCAACATACGCACTTGTTCTACTCATACTGGTTCACACTAGCGACATATGCACAAGCAACACACGCACTTGTTCTACTCATACTGGTTCACACAAGCGACATATGCACAACCAACACACGCACTTGTTCTACTCATACTGGTTCACACAAGCGACATATGCACAACCAACACACGCACTTGTTCTACTCATACTGGTTCACACTAGCGACATATGCACAAGCAACACACGCACTTGTTCTACTCATACTGGTTCACACTAGCAACATATGCACAAGCAACATACGCACTTGTTCTACTCATACTGGTTCACACAAGCGACATATGCACAACCAACACACGCACTTGTTCTACTCATACTGGTTCACACAAGCGACATATGCACAACCAACACACGCACTTGTTCTACTCATACTGGTTCACACTAGCGACATATGCACAAGCAACACACGCACTTGTTCTACTCATACTGGTTCACAATAGCGACATATGCACAACCAACATACGCACTTGTTCTACTCATACTGATTCACACAAGCGACATATGCACAACCAACATACGCACTTGTTCTACTCATACTGGTTCACACTAGCGACATATGCACAAGCAACACACGCACTTGTTCTACTCATACTGGTTCACACTAGCGACATATGCACAAGCAACACACGCACTTGTTCTACTCATACTGGTTCACACTAGCGACATATGCACAAGCAACACACGCACTTGTTCTACTCATACTGGTTCACACTAGCGACATATGCACAAGCAACACACGCACTTGTTCTACTCATACTGGTTCACACAAGCGACATATGCACAACCAACATACGCACTTGTTCTACTCATACTGGTTCACACTAGCGACATATGCACAACCAACACACGCACTTGTTCTACTCATACTGGTTCACACTAGCGACAATGAACAAGCAACACACGCACTTGTTTTACTCATACTGGTTCACACTAGCGACATATGCACAACCAACACACGCACTTGTTCTACTCATACTGGTTCACACTAGCGACATATGCACAAGCAACACACGCACTTGTTCTACTCATACTGGTTCACACAAGCGACATATGCACAACCAACATACGCACTTGTTCTACTCATACTGGTTCACACTAGCGACATATGCACAACCAACACACGCACTTGTTCTACTCATACTGGTTCACACTAGCGACATATGCACAAGCAACACACGCACTTGTTCTACTCATACTGGTTCACACTAGTGACATATGCACAAGCAACATCCTGGTTCACACTAGCGACATATGCACAACCAACACACGCACTTGTTCTACTCATACTGGTTCATACTAGCGACATATGTACAACCAACACACGCACTTGTTCTACTCATACTGGTTCACACTAGCGACATATGCACAAGCAACACACGCACTTGTTCTACTCATACTGGTTCACACTAGCGACATATGCACAAGCAACATACGCACTTGTTCTACTCATACTGGTTCACACTAGCGACATATGCACAAGCAACATACGCACTTGTTCTACTCATACTGGTTCACACTAGCGACATATGCACAACCAACACACGCACCTGTTCTACTCATACTGGTTCACACTAACGACATATGCACAACCAACACACGCACTTGTTCTACTCATACTGGTTCACACTAGCGACATATGCACAAGCAACATACGCACTTGTTCTACTCATACTGGTTCACACTAGCGACATATGCACAAGCAACACACGCACTTGTTCTACTCATACTGGTTCACACTAGTGACATATGCACAAGCAACATCCTGGTTCACACTAGCGACATATGCACAACCAACACACGCACTTGTTCTACTCATACTGATTCACACTAGCGACATATGCACAAGCAACACACGCACTTGTTCTACTCATACTGGTTCACACTAGCGACATATGCACAACCAACACACGCACTTGTTCTACTCATACTGGTTCACACTAGCGACATATGCACAAGCAACACACGCACTTGTTCTACTCATACTGGTTCACACTAGCGTCATATGCACAAGCAACACACGCACTTGTTCTACTCATACTGGTTCACACTAGCGACATATGCACAAGCAACATACGCACTTGTTCTACTCATACTGGTTCACACTAGCGTCATATGCACAAGCAACACACGCACTTGTTCTACTCATACTGGTTCACACTAGCGACATATGCACAACCAACACACGCACTTGTTCTACTCATACTGGTTCACACTAGCGACATATGCACAACCAACACACGCACTTGTTCTACTCATACTGGTTCACACTAGCGACATATGCACAAGCAACACACGCACTTGTTCTACTCATACTGGTTCACACTAGTGACATATGCACAAGCAACATCCTGGTTCACACTAGCGACTTATGCACAACCAACACACGCACTTGTTCAACTCATACTGGTTCATACTAGCGACATATGTACAACCAACACACGCACTTGTTCTACTCATACTGGTTCACACTAGCGACATATGCACAACCAACACACGCACTTGTTCTACTCATACTGGTTCACACTAGCGACATATGCACAAGCAACATACGCACTTGTTCTACTCATACTGGTTCACACTAGCGACATATGCACAAGCAACATACGCACTTGTTCTACTCATACTGGTTCACACTAGCGACATATGCACAACCAACACACGCACCTGTTCTACTCATACTGGTTCACACTAGCGACATATGCACAACCAACACACGCACTTGTTCTACTCATACTGGTTCACACTAGCGACATATGCACAAGCAACATACGCACTTGTTCTACTCATACTGGTTCACACTAGCGACATATGCACAAGCAACACACGCACTTGTTCTACTCATACTGGTTCACACAAGCGACATATGCACAACCAACATACGCACTTGTTCTACTCATACTGGTTCACACTAGCGACATATGCACAACCAACACACGCACTTGTTCTACTCATACTGGTTCACACTAGCGACATATGCACAAGCAACACACGCACTTGTTCTACTCATACTGGTTCACACTAGTGACATATGCACAAGCAACATCCTGGTTCACACTAGCGACATATGCACAACCAACACACGCACTTGTTCTACTCATACTGATTCACACTAGCGACATATGCACAAGCAACATACGCACTTGTTCTACTCATACTGGTTCACACTAGCGACATATGCACAAGCAACATACGCACCTGTTCTACTCATACTGGTTCACACTAGCGACATATGCACAAGCAACATACGCACCTGTTCTACTCATACTGGTTCACACTAGCTACATATGCACAAGCAACATACGCACCTGTTCTACTCATACTGGTTCGCACTAGCGACATATGCACAAGCAACACACGCACTTGTTCTACTCATACTGGTTCACACTAGCAACATATGCACAAGCAACATACGCACCTGTTCTACTCATACTGGTTCACACTAGCGACATATGCACAAGCAACATACGCACTTGTTCTACTCATACTGGTTCACACTAGCGACATATGCACAACCAACACACGCACTTGTTCTACTCATACTGGTTCACACTAGCGACATATGCACAAGCAACATACGCACCTGTTCTACTCATACTGGTTCACACTAGCGACATATGCACAAGCAACATACGCACCTGTTCTACTCATACTGGTTCACACTAGCGACATATGCACAAGCAACAGACGCACCTGTTCTACTCATACTGGTTCACACTAGCGACATATACACAAGCAACACACGCACTTGTTCTACTCATACTGGTTCACACTAGCAACATATGCAAAAGCAACATACGCACCTGTTCTACTCATACTGGTTCACACTAGCGACATATGCACAAGCAACATACGCACCTGTTCTACTCATACTAGTTCACACTAGCGACATATGCACAACCAACATACGCACCTGTTCTACTCATACTGGTTCACACTAGCGACATATGCACAAGCGTATATATTGATTGTGCTTATGTCATTAGTGTGAACCAGTATGAATATATCATACTGGTTCACACTAATTACATAAGCACAATCAATATATACGCAGACGCAGTGCCGTATTTATCATTAGCGGAACTTGTTCTACTCACTGGTTCATGCCAGCGACATAAGTACAAGCAACATACGCAGACGCAGTAATGCATGTATCGACCATTAGCGGCGCTTGTTCTACTCACTGGTTCACGCCAGCGATATAAGTACAAGCAACATACGCAGACGCAGTAATGCATGTATCGACCATTAGCGGCGCTTGTTCTACTCACTGGTTCACGCCAGCGACATAAGTACAAGCAACATACGCAGACGCAGTAATGTATCGATCATTAGCGGCGCTTGTTCTACTCACACTGCCCAAAGCCTCAAGGAACCACACATTCTCAATCTCGATGGCGGGAAGCATGCACGGACCGCAACGGGTATATACTTCATGGTAGTGTTTCGTTCCATATAGTCTCCCTGCATAATACTGTAAAACAGTAGAGAAAATGATTGTGCAGGGAGACTATATGGAACGAAACACTACCATGAAGTATATACCCGCAGCGGAGCCAGAAGGAAATAATATATACATATATCAAAAAGATTGATCAGTTTGAAGAACGAGCTCGTTGACCGAATAGGTTTATGGGAACGGTTTCTTTTGTCAAAAGAGAGTCGAGACGGGAAAGAAATCGAATATACATAGTAATTAAAATATGTTTTTGTTACGAAAATGGCGGCCAAGACATGTACGGACATGTACAAGACATGTACGTTGGCCTAGTCGGGTTTTTGGACTGAAAGGAGAGCGAGTACATTTGACAACACATATCACATCAGAAAGACATTTTTCTGAATGCTGATTATTTTTAAAAAAGTATCTGCTCAAGGATTTAGCCGAAGGAAATAGCGTCTGCTAACAACCGAATTATTTTTTCACATTTGGTGTCATTGGAAACTGAAAATGCAATATCCAACGTCTTCAGATCTTACAGAAACGCACTTCCATGAAAGCAAAGAAGTTTCGAATGAATTCCGCCTAAACCACCGATGAAACGAACATAAGACAGATGAGTGGGCGTGAGAGTTGACGAGAACTGAAAGTCTCGCTCTCGCGTTTGACCGCCAACTCTCATGTGCTCTTGCCCGGTTCTCGACTCTGATCAACTCTCGTGTGCTCTTATCCTCGTTTGACCGGGCTGATGATAATCTATGAGGATAGAAAAAAACTCGTCCCACTCTCAACAGGGTGTTTGGATCTCGAAAGACATATCTCAATGTAAAGTATTTGGTTTTAGTAGTCGCTATTTCTTTCAGCTAAATACTGCAGCAAATGCTTTTTTTAAATAACCATGCACCCTGCTTCGTCATTCAGTGGAATGTCAGAGCTAATATGCGGAATGCTCTTACTGTCCTTTTAGCATATCAAAGTCATTGCGTACAAAAGCCTACACATCGATATCCGGCGACTCACTTCCGGTATCGGCCCAGTCGAATCACTCGAAAATACATGGTTTGGGGAGAATAGTTTGCCTTCTAAAACAAATAAAATTATTTATGAAAAATTTCTACCTTCAAATCAAAGTTAAGTAAAATCTAATCTACAACTGGTAACTGTTTGGAATGATTATATTAAGATTTCGACTGAACAAATTTGAATTTGCTTTCGCGAGTGAAGTGAATTTTTACAAGGCGTTACTCGTTTATGGACGACCAAGCAGAAGAAAACTGGGTTTAGCTTGAATACGGCATGTCTGAACTGACTTTCTACCGCTGAATTCAGATAGGAGAATAAATTTCCAGTGTTTTGATGTATAGATCATCGAGGTTTCAGTCGAGTGGTACAAATCGCTGTTAAAGTTCCATTTCGTGCTATGTTTCTTGTGTGACCTTTGTAATGGCGGGAGCTGCAGTAGAAGAGATTTTGGAGCGGTCAAAACGAAAGCAGAGAATTCTCCTTCGTATAGTTCCGGTATCAACAGGTAAGCCATATTATAAACTTGTAATGCGACTGAAGTTGTTATCTCTCTCAAATAAAATCGCATTTACTTCAAAGCGATGACCAATACCAAATGTCCTCTTCCGCGGTGTGCAATGATTTTGATATGCGAAAACGTGAAGGATAACGTGTGTTGTACATGCATTGTCCGCCATTTGTGTGGCTACCTGATTCCACACCGCGCGAAAACGTCACGCGCATGCGCTTTTGACGAGCTGGTCGCGCGCGCGTCTTCCCAGTTTCCCGCCGAAACTAAAAGAAAACAGAGGCAATCACCTCTGTTTCTAGTTTTCAGCACGTACGCATATTTACGTGAAATGTTGCGCGAAAAACAAGAAAACTACTTAAAAGCTAAGCCAAAAACTTCAACAGGTTGAAGGTTTCTTAATTTGTAATTCACTGTGAATTTACTAAGTTATAAAATGATTTACTAAAAACGTTTAATCGCTCGGAAACTTGTATTTGAAACTAGAGCCTTCGTTCTTTCGGCCAGTGGAGCGCGTTTTGCCGTGGTGTGACCTGATTCTGCTCATGCGCTTCCGGTCTGAATTAGCCAATCAGCGCCGTTTCTGTCACAGTGCCAAAAGTTCCATTTATCGGTTTGATTCACCACAATTTTTAAACTGGCGAAGAAGCGTACTCAGAGAATATGATCGATAAAGGGGGAAATGGTTCATACATGTATATACTTCTCAAATGAGAAAATGACTTTAAGATAACTCTAATGATCAACTGAAAGAGCGGATTTCGATTCAGTGTGAAAAGCAATCCGTGATTGCTTTGGTTTTGCGTTTGCTCAGTTTTCCTATTGGCTGTGGAAAATGTTTTGTGATTATCAGCCAATTGAGTGTCGGAAGTGTTTTGGTTTTGCGTTTACTAAGGTTTCCTATTGGCTGAGAAAGTAAAACAACCAATCAGAATCCAAAGTAAAACCAAACGCAAATTGCTTTTTGGTATTGCTTTGGTTTGTCATTGGCTCACAGGGAAGCCATTTATGAGTTACTTGTGATTACTCGCTCTTATGATTGGCTGGCTGTGGGTAATTTGCGTTTGGTCTTTCGACACTCCTGTGAAATTCGCTCTAAAGTGCTTAACTAAAACCAAACGTGTTTTGGTCCATCACGCCATCCACGATTTCGTTTACTTTCCCTCGTGATTGGTTCAAGTAAAACCAGTCGTGAATTCACCTTCAGTTCGTGATTGGCTCATTGTGTTTTTACTTGCTTGTGATTGGCTCATTGTGTTTTTACTTGCTTGTGATTGGCTCATTGTGTTTTTACTTGCTTGTGATTGGTTCTGTGATTACTTTGGTTTTGGTTTTACGACACTCAATCGAAAACCGGTATATACTTCATGGTATAGTGTTTCGTTCCATATAGTCTCCCTGCATAATCGTGTTCTCTACTGTTTTACAGTATCATGCAGGGAGACTATATGGAACGAAACACTACCATGAAGTATATACCGAAAACCGCTCTACCGTTTTTAATCGGGAACTGTTGGCTTTGACAAATAGTGTGTTGCGCATTCCGTGGCGGACTAAAATCGTTTCCATAAACTTGTTCGGTCAGGTATAACTCGCTCTTCAAACTAATCAACTTTATATTAAATAGGACGCTCTTGGTAGACCTTGGTAATGGCTCCTGACTAAGTCTAGGTCTGGTATTTATTTGATTTTCAGATTCGTTTTGCCGAAGACAAAGGCATCAACAAGTCTAAAGCTGGCTTTCTTCTCTACTTTCTTGCTATCGGTTCTGTGATATCTCGTCCAATGGTTGGCCGCTTGTCCGATAAATGGCCGTCGAAGCGCATACCGATGTTACAACTTGCGTTTCTCAGTGTCAGCGTCATCAATACGTTAATACCCTTAGGAACGGGCTATGCCGCCTTAGCAACGTATTCCTTCATTTTTGGTTTTATGGAGGGATTTTTCTGGACCCTTTTGTCCGTTATAACTTATGATATTGTAGGACAGAAGAATTTACCTTCTGCTTTGGGCTGGTTGTTGTTTATTATCTCGTTTCCCGAGGTTTTCGGTGCTCCTCTAGCGGGTTGGATTTATGACATTTCGAAAAGCTATGCTGTTGCTTTCTTTGCTAGTGGAACATTGGTAACTCTATCCTCTCTGACCATGTTTCTTATTCCGAACCAGAGGCACTTAAATGCAACTACAAAGGAAGAATTGCGTCTGCATAAGCAAGATATTCCCGACTCAGCTGCATCTGTTGAAGAACATGACGAGATTATGCCGCCCTGCGACGAGAGAAATCAGAAAGACAGTCTTCGAAAATTTGTCTTCGAAAGCCGACAAACTGACGTATAACGGTGGTAACACTGTCCTTCAGCGATATAAAGCGGTCTTTGAGTTTTCTGATGTGTATTAAGGCCTGGGTCACAAAATGGCCGTGCCGCAAATCAAGAGGGGGTAGTCTATCTCTTTCTCTTTGTAATAATCTTTTTTTCTTAAAACTTTGACAAATATGAAGTTGGAATATAATAATTATAAACTATGGACTATATCTGATTCACATGCATAGAAATCCCCACATATGAAATCACTTTAATGCCGTGCTGCCGCTAATTAGAGTAAGTAAACAATGACTACAGAAAAGCTGATCGAACAACGTATATATTGAAGAGTTAACAAATATATTTCGGCTGGCCAAACCAGCCTTCTTCAGGTAGATCTTACGAGTGAATAATATTTCACAATGGTAAGTAAAAATATAAAAAGTGATTACACAGTATGAGAGGAAAAAGGAAATGACGTAGGTAGACTGACGGATAGGAGATAACCCGCGTACAAATATATAAATATTAAGTTTAAACAAGCTTATTCATTCCGAGTGGTTCAAGAGTTTTAGCTAAGTCGATAATTAGAGTCCAAAGGTCACATTCCATATTTCCATGGAAACTGCCATGTGTAATTGTTAAGGTCGTGACAAATCTTATTTGTCAAAGTTTTAAGAAAAAAGATTACCAAGAGAAAGAACTTCAGAGCAGGCAAGTTGGTTACTCTGAATTAACAATTGACAGATGTGCTACTCATTTAACCAGCAGCTACGTTCTTAACTTGTAGCTCCTGTGAGTGATTTTAAAAATAGATTTTGCATAAAACCTTCTCGAGCGCTCAAGGATGTTAAGGCCTGGTTCAGGGGTCAAATTTCGGGTAACAACTGTTTTCCTTATTTCAGCACAGCCGAGTATGGTAAGTACGCCAAGTTTCTCACGATAATAGGTTTGTGTGTAGTAAAACATGTCACGTGGGCTGTCACGTGACTTAGAACACGAAATCAGTAAATCAAAAACGCAGCTCCGAGTTTAAAACAGCTTGGATGACGAGTGGATGTGTTTAGTTAAGGTTGAAGCCTTTTACCTAAATCAATTTAGAAAAGATGACTACAATGTTTCGTTAACGAGTAAATAAGGCGAAAATATGCAAAACTGGTCACGTGACTTTTTGTACCCTTAATACCTCCTTATCTTTACATGATAGTCTTGTTTTCTAAGTGTGGTCTGAAACACTGCGGGAGGAGTAATGTTTTAGCAGGGTTACTTTATATTCATATGTTATCGTCGTAGCCGCATTTCACTTAAACGATTTTATATAATTATGACGTCATCGATCACGTGATACAACACCACCTCACTCCCTTAAAACAGCCGGTACCCGAAATGTGCGGCTGGATTTTGCAGAAATAGCAAGTTTGAGAATATGACAAAATGCTTGAGAATGCGGTTGAAACTAAACAACACAAAAAGAAAGAAATGTTACCTTTCGTTACAAACAGCAATACACACTATGCATAACTCGTGTGGTCACAACACGAAAAAGAGGCCGGTAGGTCCTCTGGAATGTTGAAGTTGAAATACTAGCAGGAGGTGTGAAACGTGTTGAACATGATTGTTTAGTTGAAAAATGTTGCTAATCTGTCCTCATTTATCCTTTATTTTTCTTTATAGCACTGAACCAGCCAGGTGCATAGCAAATTAACGGCACTGTTTCACTGAACATTCGTTCAGTGCATTAATTCACAATCTCCCCCGGACGCTTCAATTTCAACATTCCAGAGGACCTACTGGCCTCGTTAACATGCTAGTTACCAGGACTTACGCATAGGATCTATACTCCCTCTTGATTTGCGGCGGCCTGATTTGAGACCCAGGCTTTTTTATTAATCCATTGTCTAGTGGGTCAATTTGGGTGAAATCAAAGTTTGGCTTGACTGACACTTTTAGCCAGTTCAGTTTCAATACTCAGGAATAACTTAGACACTGACACTTTAACTAGATACAATTAGAATTATAGTGGGTAAAATTACATATGGGGATAATACAGGGGAGGCATTTAACTGTTATAAGTAATTACGGCTAATGTACTAATCTCATACCCAGAGCTCTAAAAAAAGTAGGGAGGGAAAGGAGGGAGGGATCTGATAAAACCCGATTCTAGAGCATGCGCAGTTGCGTCGGGTACGAGTATTCTGTACTCGGCATTTGTGCGCATGTCACAGCGAAGCCAAGAACCTTGTGATACGTTCTCTTCGTGCGCTCGGTTTATTAAGAAACTTTGCTTGGGATGTTGGGAGAACACTTGAAATGCTTGAAAATCACGCGCCTTCGGCTTGTGATTTTCAAGCATTTCTTCTGTTCTCCCAACATCCCGCGTGCTTTATTTGGTCAGTAAAACACATTGAAATGCGTGGTCTATTGCTTAAATACAGATATAAGCTATTTATAGTCTAAGTAATAGACTATAATCCACCAAACCGAAAAAGATAGCGGCCGTACATTTGATCACAATTCCTTGCGAACATAAAACAGTCAAAATAACCCGTAGAAATTCTCTATTTACTATTCAATGACAGTGTATTGGCAACAGCACTTGTACTTGCTCGTTTTAAAGATTTAAAACCTCTCTACCGCGATTTTATAACGGATTTAAAGATTTTCGCGCGCAAAGGATTGTGGGTGAAAGTATCAGCAGCCATTTTGTTCGGTGCTATCTAGTCCAGCCAATCGGGAGCTCCGCTTTGTGTTTTTAATTTTTCTATTGTTGTCTTTTGATCTGTGAAGTTTCCAAGAGGTTCTTGCCGTGTGTACCCTGGTTCCAGAGGGGCTCAGGTACGAATATACTGTGATGAGACCAAGAAGAGTCTGCTCTTCTCATGACTAACTGACGTCATTCCACTCAGTAATGTCTGACCCTGCTACAGTTAATTAGCAGTAATCATGTACCGCTCGAGACCTGCAGTATTCTGATTGCACCATTATACTGTAGCATTGTTTTCGTACTGCACGTTCTAAAGGTTGGAAAGCCAATGCTGTGGCTCGTCTCGAGCGGTACAGGATGGCCCTTAATTAGAGCCGCTCTTGGATGGAGAGGATGCTGAAGCACTCGAAAATTCTACGATTCTGATTGTGGGGGCTAGCATTAATATTTCACCCTAAAAATGGCTCTTCTGTTTGGAACGGTTAATAATTGTCCAGTATTGCCGTAGAATCACTGTCAATGTACTCCCTGGTGTACTGCATCAGATAACAGTTGGTGGCAAACCAGTTTTAGGAAGGATCATCACGGAATAGTTTTTGAGGGGAAATATCTGATTAGGTGTTTTGCTCTTTCAGTTCTTAAGGAGCGGTTTTCATCTGATACTAGTGCTCGCTACATTGACTTTGCAAGATTTAGGTAGATTGACATGTTTTCAGTCAGTCTCAGCTATTAAATGGCAAAACAATCTTCAAACTCAAGTTTGGCTGCGTTCCAAGGCAATTATGTTTTTTTTTTCTCGGCCTTCCGTTGTCATACTTTCTAGACTCTTCGGAGTGTGCATTCAAAAGTCAACTCTTTAACATCAAATCAGGAACTTATGGCGACTGATCGAGTCTCTGTGTGATTTAATATTAATTTGGTACTTTAATACGTACCAAAGACCGCCGCCCTGGAGATTGATTAACCAACGATAACAATCTCTATGTCGAGATTTAATGAATAATTCTATACACAAAAAACAGATGTGATGAAAACTTGAGCCGGCCTGATCTGGCATCCTACATAACTTTGATAAATAAGCTTCGGTGATCTGACTTTCATTCAGACTCGATACATTCAATGAAGTACAACATTGGTACAACTCCGATATGAGGGTGAACATGTTTTAATTGACTCAAGGTTACGCTTGGGCGCCCTTGTATATGTTCACGGATTACGTTGTTTATGGTGAAACGCTCGTGTGTTGTTTTATCCAGGTTCACAACAATGAAAGTGTGACGTGTAATGTGTAAGCTGAGTTAGGAAACTTGGTAAAATTGAGCTGGTAAACCTTTCTAATGTATGATGTCCATGACGGAGGAGCAGTCTGGTTGCTTTAATGGGCTGACAAAACTTATGATTCAAAGACACGGAAAGGGGGAAGCAGCGGCAATGGAGGAATTTGCCAAACTCGTGAACACAGCAAAGTATCATGAATTGGAAACTCTGTATTACGATCATGTTCAACAGCGTCACGGGACTTCATTCTCAGACATCTTACAAAGGATTCTGCAGATTCAAGAAGTACAAACGATACAAGAGTACAGAATCGACGGCAGGATTATTAAAGTGCACGTTATCGAAGATACCGAATTATAGCGGGGTCATGGAAGGAATTTACGGCCTGCTTCTGAGAACAAGAGGATGGACATGTGTTTATGTAATCTTCCTTCGATGAATGTCCATATCTTGCGTAGTATAAAACTAGCGCCGATCAGACCTTAGAAATAAAACTAATGGCTTCTTTGTTTAATAACCAGAATAACGAGAGAAATTAAGATAGCATACTTTTCAAGGAGTTTATTTTCGCTGAAGGCTAATATTCCGTTCAAGGTTAATAGATAGGGTAAGTACCGGTGATATGTGACGAAGAGCTGATTTTTTTCCCGTGCTTAAACACTGAAGTGCATAAGAAATTAAAATTAAGTCGATCTCGTTTGAAAATCCTTTCGAAATGAGGATGGTAGTACGGTGTTTTTCATTTTGCAATATGCAAATGAGATGATATATGACGTCTTAACTTTGACGTACCGTAAAATCCCGGTTATAAGCCCCCCAGTTATAAGCTCCCCCGGTAAAAACCCTAACGAATGAGTATAAGCCCGGGGCATATAACCGGGATTTTACGGTATAGTATCACAAAATGAAGAATATCTCCAAATAATTGGTAAAAACAATTGAACCCTTGTATATGTATAAATCAGCTAAGGAAATACACATGCCATGTAATTATGACTTGGAAACACACTTGGCCCATTGGAACAGTATAGGCATTGTATGTGAGTGGTTTAAAGCAAATAATTTTGTATTCTTGGTTTGCATGTACCTTGGTTTGCATGTACCTAAAATCTAAACTATAAGTTCTACAAAGCTGTTCATTGTATATATTCTAGACATCGATAATAAAAGTCTACACATAGAATTTCACGTCGATAGGGTGTATTGTTCTGGAGTAAATAAATTTTGAATTATGACAGAAAGACCCAGCGTGTTTTGCGGAAGGCATAAAAATCCATGTAATTGTGTCAATTTCTTTTTTAACTCGATAAATCATTTAAAGTTGCATTCAAAGAGTTTTGAAGTGAAACCCAATGATTTTAATGGGAAATTAAGCTTTATTTGTATTTTCGTTTTATGGCCGCCATGTTTGTGCCCCAGAGAAGGACACAAAGATGGCGGCCACATACAAAGTACTGTAAATTAAACTTGTCGTACATTCATTGGCCCACAGCTCCGTTAGGAAATAATCTAATGTTCCAAAATGTGAGTTGTAAATATATTTTTGGTATTTCTACAAGGACCAAAATGTTATATTTCATTTCGTCAATGCAAACCAATTTTGCGATCGCGTGTCATGACGATGAAAACCACTAATTAGCCATACCATAAACGAAAAAAGGACATGAACCGAGTATGTAAATTAATATTTTTCCAATTAAAAATAAATCTCGCAACAAGAAAGATCCCATCGACTGATTCGGTGTGCTGCATTGGAACTCTTATTTTTGTGATTTTCAATATTATTGGTCGGTAACAAAACGAGCAGGGGACTGGAATCGAGTTTATCAGAATTACTCTAATTCTAAAATTAAGTTCATCACATGATCAGAGCATGTTGAAATTAGCATGTGTGCCAAGTTTGACGTGATTCGAGTGAATCTCGTCTGAATTATAAGCAATTGAAATTTCTTTGTCCCTCCAACTTTTTACAATGAAGTATGGTTTGGAGGGACAACGTTAAAAAATAAGAGAGTTTGTATGGGAAAATTGACACATTTGATGCCTTCTAGCATCGTCAATATTGAGCCAAAGTTCACGAAACTTTCCAGACTAGCTAAGTTTGATCTGTTCTTTTGGAAAATAATGCTCACTTTGACTAGTTATTAATTGAATTAGTTTTACTGACTCGGTTCCAGTCCCCCGCTCGTTTTGTTACCGGCTAATTAAAAGCTTGCTATTCAGTTCTTCAGTTTACTCAAACATCTTCAAACTCGGCAAACGTACTAATTTCGATGTGATCTTTCATGTGGTGGGATTAGTAATGGGCTCCTGGTTTACGAAATGACTAATAACAGAGACATCAATTGCACTTTTATGTTCAGGGTGACGGAAAGGAGCCTGGTGCCAAGAGTGTTTCCATGTCAACGTCATGATTTGCACAGTGATGTGTATTTTTCTTCGTACCATAGATTGTTGTTACCCAGTATTTGTAGGGATATTCTTCATTTTGCGACTTTTCTCCAGGCTGTGTCAAGGTTATGACGTCGTAGATAATCTCATTACCCGAATATGTCTAGAATGAGATGGCAAACGGAAAATACCACCCTTCCTCATTTCTAAAGGCATTACGACTCGGGAACCAGTAAGTAAATCTGACCCACTATGAACTTAGTAATGAGGGCATTAAAAATGTATGTGGAATGTAGTCCTTAAGTCGACGTCAGTGTACGATTTCTCATATCCCGTATAAAGTTTGTAAATAGGAACCAGCTGTGGAAAAAAAACTTAAATTTCACGCGACACGCGTACGTTCGTGCTTAAAGAGGCTGTGTCACGGGGAGAGGTGTTTATATTCACAGTCTGGGTCGTGTACAGTTATTATCAGCGATTCTCATATGAACTGACGAACCTCGCGCACACGTGGGATGGTTAAAATCAAAGCAAATATGAATGACTAACAAACTGTGTATAGATATAGTCTTCAAGGAAAATATTGTATATCATTTCAATCAAGTATTGTGGGAGGAGACTAACTGTTTGTAGCCAATTAACAGCCACCAATCAAACAGTAACTCCGCACATGCGCAACGCCCCTTTAAGCGTTTTTATTTTGTAAAGGCTTACTTCATAAGGTAGATTAGAAATATCTCCTTAGATTTAGATTTAGATTTAGCTATCGTACCAGAGGTAAGAGGTGTCGGGGGTTTATTTGTTTCGCTCGTATCCAGCCGGGAATCTCTATCTCGAATTTACTGAGGCTTGTTTTGCACTCATTCACCGTCGAACAATTTTTCTTGAGAGTTTTAGATGGTGAAAGTCTACTGTAGCCTCAGCCTGAGAGGAACGGCTAACATCAGAGTGTTTAGTTGTGGAATTACACAATCTTAAAAAAAAACGCCAATTTATTTATTTATTTATTAACTTAAAACTAGTATTTAGCACATTATTACAATGACTAAACAAACCGCACTACAAAAATATAGACAGAAAAACAATTTACGGGGCAAGCTTGCCAACTAGTTGTAGGATAGAACAACAGGACAAGAGTCCCAGATAACATAATTACAAACACTAAGAAAAAATACAAGGACGACTAAAACATTAAAACGGGCTTTGAATATGCCGATTATGAGCAGCAAGTAAGTTGTATATATTGTAGCTGCGGCATTTTGAACCGTACTACCTATCTCGGAAAGACAAACATAAACTACTCAGATTATACTGTAGAAAATTCGATACAGTTTTGATGAAGGCGGATAGGCAAAGATTCGAGTGGATGAAATCTCTGTTGTGAAGACAAATTTAGAGAAACTTAAGGTGGCCCGCGGCTATTTATTTTGGCAACGGGGGTCTTTTTAAATTGCGTTTTTGAACAGCTAAACATTATCCGATTTCCGAGATTTTTTGAACTTTTAATAAAGAATCCTCGAATGTTATAAAAAGTACAATTAGAAAGTGATTAACAGAGAATTGCTGAAGATATAAGCGATTTTCGAAAACGTTGTTTTTTAGGAAAGAGCGTATATTTCAAAACCCAAAAGATGGATTTGTTCCATTTTACTTTCAACGAGTGCCCAACCTCCAAGGTCTGTGACAGGCAAGTTTCAGGTTAATCGGCACCATACAAGTTTCTCAGCAAACGGCTGATCAATTTTAACCTTAAAATGTTATGCTCAGGCATCTGGTTCAACTGCCGGAGAAATATTACAGTAATAATTAAATCGTACATACCATATGGAAGTTCAATACCACTTGAAACTTCTGTGCCAAAGTCAAGAAGATCGGAAAACTGCAACTAACGTTATGCGGCGAACGAAGTAGTACAGGTTATTGCTGAATATTTGCGAAAGTCGAGAAATTTGTATTCTGTCGGCATAAAAAAAATCACTAGTTTGTTTTTCTTAAGTTTCTAATAAGACTTACAGTAGCATATTTTAAAGTACCTTACCGAGTTTCAGCGCGCTTTGACCATACGCTTTTGAGAAATAAAGGCTGTAAACTTCAGCTTGTGTGAGACTTCTAAAATCTAAATGCTTGGAAAACCCCTCATGTTAGCTAATTTATTCAATGGGTTTGTTTTGAATTTCCGCACGGGTTCTGCCACTTGGGAATCGCGAGGCAAGGAATAATTAAAATTAATGTTGAAATTAAAATGAGGATTAATTTTGCAAGTTTGTAATAATAGTCCAGGCTGAGCCTAATGTTTTGGTGCCAAGGAGTATCAGAGCCGGTATCAAAAGCATAATACTGCTTTTTATTATTTATTTTTCTCGACGGTACGGATCTTTTTTAACTTTTATTTTGAATAACTGTCCCTTATTTAAAACGAACACTATTTTAGCCAGGATTTGCGTGTTAGTTGTCACACTTGCATGGGTTACTGCACACAGTCGCATGAATTACAATGTAATCCTAATTTTAATTTCAACAATAATTTTAATTATTCCTTGCCTCGCTATTCCCAAGTGGCAGAACCCGTGCGGAAATTCAAAACAAACTCATTGAATAAATTAGCTAACATGAGGGGTTTTCCAAGCATTTAGATTTTAGAAGTCTCACACAAGCTGAAGTTTACAGCCTTTATTTCTCAAAAGCGTATGGTCAAAGCGCGCTGAAACTCGGTAAGGTACTTTAAAATATGCTACTGTAAGTCATATTAGAAACTTAAGAAAAACAAACTAGTGATTTTTTTTATGCCGACAGAATACAAATTTCTCGACTTTCGCAAATATTCAGCAATAACCTGTATTACTTCGTTCGCCGCATAACGTTAGTTGCAGTTTTCCGATCTTCTTGACTTTGGCACAGAAGTTTCAAGTGGTATTGAACTTCCATATGGTATGTACGATTTAATTATTACTGAAATATTTCTCCGGCAGTTGAACCAGATGCCTGAGCATAACACTGATTTTAAGGTTAAAATTGATCAGCCGTTTGCTGAGAAACTTGTATGGTGCCGATTAACCTGAAACTTGCCTGTCACAGACCTTGGAGGTTGGGCACTCGTTGAAAGTAAAATGGAACAAATCCATCTTTTGGGTTTTGAAATATACGCTCTTTCCTAAAAAACAACGTTTTCGAAAATCGCTTATATCTTCAGCAATTCTCTGTTAATCACTTTCTAATTGTACTTTTTATAACATTCGAGGATTCTTTATTAAAAGTTCAAAAAATCTCGGAAATCGGATAATGTTTAGCTGTTCAAAAACGCAATTTAAAAAGACCCCCGTTGCCAAAATAAATAGCCGCGGGCCACCTTATATCAGGACTCGCACCGCGGCAAAACGTTACGCGCATGCGTATTTGCTATTTCTTGTCGGCGCGCGGCCGCCCCCAGTTTCCCGCGAAAAAACAGACACATACCCGTGATTTTAAAATTTCTTCTTAAAAGTATCCATTTGTGAACTGTTTTGTCAAAAAATAAGACAACTACTTAAAAGCTAAGCCTAAGACTTTAACAGGTTGAAGTTTTCTTAATTTGTAATTCACTGTGAGTTTACTAAGTTATAAAATTATTTACTAAAAAAGTTGAAACCCTCGGTAATTTGTATTTGTTGCAGAGCCTTCGTTCTTTTGGCCAGCGGAGCATACCGTTTTGCCGCGGTGTGATCAGGACTAACCTCCTAAAGCAGACCCCCACGGCGACTTCCGTTTCACTTCCCCGCCGCACTGCTTGTGGCGGGGCTAATCAGGACATGCACAAAGCTTTGTAGTTTTGCCTTAAAAGGTTCAATTCGATTAAGATAGTCCCTTTATAAAACTATTGTACCGGGAAATGATATGTAGGGATACAAGAGGTCACGCCGATGTGTAGTATGTGTTTTCTTGTCAGTCCAGCGATCTTAATTCTGGAATTCTCTTTACGGCTCTGGCGGTTCTTGCGGTTTCAGTACTAAAACTGGTCTCAAATTTGCGGTAAACTATAATGACAAGATAAGTTTCAGGCCGTATGAGCTCTTTCAGCAGACGTTTCACTTAAAGTGCATATGAGCCCCAGCCAGTTATCATTGAGTGAGAAATAAAATGACCGACATAGAAAACTATAAAATTATTAGTGTCTGCCAGTTTCGTTTATTGAGGAATCAAATAAAAGCCAATTCTTGTTCATTTTGCTCTGTTTTCGTTATGTCAGCTCCACTTAATAAAAGATAGATTCCAAGGATCAAATGTCTGACGCCTGAAAAACAACTGAAAAAGTAAACACATTCAATGTAGTGACTCAATTCGTGTTCAACTCATTTGCATAATTTGACGTAAATGACGTAATTTCAAGGATTTGTAATGCATTTTGTAAAAATCATTAATAATTCATAAGGGTACTAGCCAATCCCATGTGCTGAATGACACCACATGATCGCCTCTGTATACCCACGTACAAACCTGATTAATAAAACATCAGGTTCTGTATCGATATAAAGACCCCATGGTCCGCGATACAGACCATATGGTCCATTATAGCTCTAGTAGTATTCTGTATCAGGTACAGAATACTATTAGTTATGATAAATATTATAAACATACATATATGTAGTATATAAATAGATATAGGTAAGTGTGTGTATATATATATATATGTATATTGTACAAACATCTCTACTTTTTTTCCTCAGATTTTCTCTCTTTTCCTTCTCTTTTTCACTGTCTTTTGTTCTTGTTTCATTATATTTACAATAATTACATCATACAGGATTATATTTATGTAGTAATTTTCTTCTATATTTGTACAACTTTACTATAGGCAGTGATTAACTCGAAAGCTTTTGCTACTTTAATCACTGCACACATTTAAACAATAATTCAACCTATTTTACCTCTCATGATTGTATCTCAGCTCTATCTTATCTATACGTTTCTATTTTCTTTTAATATATGTAACTGAACAGTGTAAATAAACTTGAACTTGAACTTGAACTTGCTAAGCTAGTGAGGGAAGTCTCACACCCGATCACTGACTTCCCCTATCCAGGTAGGAGTGAAACGACAAAGTACATCTGCTCTCTTATTATGTACACACCATATATTCCATGTGGGACCTGTTTTTCTGCACACTACGCTCTGCTCTCTTATTGCATACACATTGTCTCTTCGATGTGGGATATGTTTTTATGAGAAACTAATTCATCCCACATCGATAGCAAGGTGGGAGAAACCAAAGGTTGAAATTTTATGTCGTGCATATCAATGGCTTTTAGTTATCTATTCATTTTACAAGTAAGATAAAATATTCGCGTCCGATCTGTATGAGCTTTACAATGGCTTTACGATTGTAAATGCCCATACAGATCTCCCGCTCATATTTTAACTACAACTTAAAGCAATAATACGACCACAAATCGCCCAGAAATAGTTGAACAAGATTTAAAACACTTTACTGCACCAAAATCGACGATTCATGGCTAGAGCTCATAAGTACTTTAAGCCGGTAACAGTGCGTATAAAAACTAGGCAGAATTCTATTGTTCAGTGGCGATAGGCTTCTGGCGCGGTAGAATTCTCTGGTTTCCTTACAGAACACAGAGCAACCCTTAAAGTGCCACTACGACGAAAATTTACCATTTCGATTTGCCACTTTTTCAGTGTCTATAGGTCAATCAGTATTAGAAATATCGGAAATAGTAAAAAATATTCCCAAATGGGCATCTTAAACCACAAATTTTAGGAGAGTTTACCGGTAAAATCCTGTCCGCCTTTGCTGGAAGCCGTGCCCTTTGTTCAGCTTTAAACAAAGCTTTATTCACCGGAAGTGATGTCATACACTTAACACGACAACCTCGTGGCGCGAAATAGCGTGCATAAAAAAGTAGCCAACCTCGCAAAGATAAATATAACTTTCTTCTTATGTACGTGAAGACGTTTTTAGTAGAAATATGCCTCCAGGCGTTGTGTTCTGCAGGCGAGCGTTAAGTTTATGACATCATTTCTGGTGAATAAACCTTTGTTTAAAGCTGAACAAAGGGCACGGCTTCCAGTAATGGCGGACGTGTAGATTCAATATTCGGAGCTAAAAAAATAAGACTTCCTGTCGTTGTATCGAAAAACAATTTGAACTGGTAATAATATATGAACTCTACTTTATGAATATGCAAAAACATTGATATGTCAAAATTTGATCGTAGGGGCACTTTAACAAATCGAATCCATCTAGGTTATTCAACTGGAATACTTAGAGAACTGGTGACGTAATGTAGTTCTATAAGTGTTCCAGTTGAATAACCAAGAGTTTTGTATTGTCGTTTATAATATTCATTAATAATTCATTCCTTACAGAACACAGATCAACCCTTAACAAATTCAATCCATCTAGGTTATTCAACTGGAATACTTACAGAACTGGTGACGTAATGTAGTTCTATAAGTGTTCCAGTTGAATAACCAAGAGTTCGATAATCAAGAGTTTTGTATTGTCGTTTCTAATATTCTTGTGAGTAATGGCGGTCGGTCATGGTTTTCTATCGTCCAGTAATCTCTGTCTTATCTTCTACCTGTACTTGTGTATATCAAATATATCTGGACACAAGGACGTACCAAGTATGTTGGATAATTGTAATGCCGTTCATTTGTATGTATGCGAAGAAATTGTGGCTTCAAAGCGGATTCTCACCGAACCACGAGCCTCAAAGCCAACATCGTCCAAACCGATTTCGTCATCTACCTGTCTTCTTCTTGGTTGTCGTCTGCTTTTAAACGCTTCCATCTCAATGTCGCTTATCATCCTATCTAACGATGTGTCTATAAATCCTGGCCCTGATGTGAATATGTCCCAACCATTGCCTAAAGTTCGTGGCCTAAAGATCAGCCATCTTAATATAAGAAGTCTATTACCCAAGATGGATTCCCTTCGGCTTCTATTGAAAGATCAGCCCTTTGATATATTCACTATTTCCGAGACGTGGCTAAATTCCTCGATTACTGACCAAGAAATATATGTCCCTGGCTACAATCTTGCCAGACAAGATCGAATGGGCCGAAAACATGGTGGTGGTACGGCGATATATATACGTGATGGCATTCCCTTTCGAGTTCGCTCAGATCTTCTGGCAAACACCACCATCGAAAGTTGCATAATAGAAGTGACGAGACCCAAAACAAACAAAAATTTGGTTTGTACTCTCTACAGAGCACCTAATCTCCCAGTAACAAAATTCATCGAAGAATTGGATGCCGTCTTATCTAACCTAATGGATGATATTGAACTGATTTTACTTGGAGACTTCAATATTGATTACATTACAAAAAACTTGAAAAGGCTTGCAAATCTACATAATCTAGAACAGCTTATTTCAAGTCCCACAAGAATAACAATGGGATGCCAATCAACTATTGACCTTATTTTTGTTAACAACAAGCACCGTATTGTTGAGAACGGAGTAATACCGCTGTCATTAAGTGACATATTGTGGTATATTGTGTCATCAAAGCAGGTGTACCAAAGGCATGTCCACGCGTCATTGAGTACCGCTCCTACAAGCATTACGACAAACAAATCTTTCAAAACGATTTAACAAACATTGACTGGTCACCTGTATTTAATTCTAATAATGCAAACGATGCCGTTACTATCTGGAGTTCGCTCTACACTAGCATAGCCGACCAACATGCTCCAATTAAAAAGCAAAGAGTTAAAGGCATCAAGATTCCCTGGATGACATCGAAACTATCCAAGTTAATGCGAGAACGAGATTACTTCCACAAAAGAGCTCTCAAATCCAAATCTCCTATCCATTGGTCTGGTTATAGAAAGCATAGATGCGAAGTCAATAAAGCGGTTAAGAAAGCTAAATCAAATTACTACCAGAATGTTATAAACAGTAATAGAGGAAATACTACGGGGCTCTGGAAAACACTAAACGAAATAACTTCGCGTGACAATAAATCCTGTAATACGCCGTCATGCATCTTATCTGATGATGTCCTTTACAGTAATCCTAAATCAATTGCACGTATCCTTAATGATTACTTCACATCGATTGGAACTAAACTTGCAAACACTATTAAGGAAAAAATCAACTCATTGGCCTCTCAAATACCCTCTACATCGACATGCTCTACTGTTTTCAGATTTAAAATCATTAAAGAAGCCTTTGTTTACAAAAAGCTGCGAACACTGAAAACTAATAAAGCAATTGGCCTCGACCGGATCAGCGCTCGCCTACTTAAAGATTCTGCCGATATCATTACTCCATGTCTAACCTTTATTTTCAACAAGTCTCTGCAAACCTCAACTTTTCCATCTGTCTGGAAAAAAGGCAAAGTAGTACCTATATTTAAATCTGGTGATCGTTCAAGTGCAAACAATTACAGACCAATCACCATTTTACCTACCATAACCAAGATCATCGAAAAGGCGGTACATCAACAGCTGTATGACTACATACAGGAACATAAACTTCTTGAACCTGAACAGTTTGGTTTCCGACCTAATCTTTCAACGGATGTTGCTCTCGCACACTTAACTGAAAACATCCTAGATAAACTTGACAATGGCTATATCACTGGAGCTGTCTTTCTAGACCTGAGCAAGGCTTTCGACACAGTCGACCATCAACTACTACTAAACAAATTAAAAGATTTTGGCTTGGATAGTGAAGCTATTGCTTGGTTTAATTGCTACCTATCAAACCGCGTACAAGTGACATCAATCGGAAACTGTCTCTCCAGCCCCAGGGATATCACAATTGGGGTGCCTCAAGAAGTATCCTGGGTCCTTTACTTTTCCTTGTATATATGTCAATGATTTACCACGCTGCCTGAAAAACTGTAAATCGATATTATATGCTGACGATACCCTTCTGTATTACTCCGCCAAATCATCCCTCGATATTGAAAATAATCTAAACAGTGACCTAAAATGTGTGTCAAACTGGCTTGGTCAAAATCTACTCACTCTCAATTGCGTTAAATCGAAATGTTTATTGTTTGGCAGCAGTCGTCGTCTTAAATCATTCAATGGCATATCAATCTCCATTGACGGATGTCCTCTTGAACGTGAAAACTCATTAAAATATCTGGGTGTGACATTTAACGAAGACATGTCTTGGAATGATCATATCGAGAACCTCATGTCCAAGATAAACCAACGTCTAGGTCTTCTAAGGAGAGTCAAGCACCTTCTCCCAACCGATGCTCGCATAACATTATACAATTCTCTTATCCTTCCATTATTTGATTATGCTGACATAATCTGGGGGGATAAGAACAATGTAACACTAATGAACGCTCTCCAAGTCCAGCAAAATAAAGCAGCAAAAATTATCTTAAACCAACCACTACGTTCATCTGCCACACAAGCTCTAGAGTCTTTAAATTGGAACCAGCTATGTAAACGACGTCATGCACATCGATGTATTTTTATTTTTAAATGTTTGAACAATTTTATTGACTTTAATTTTAACTTAGTAATTAATAGTAATGTCCACCATACTAGAAATAAGTCTAAGATTCACTTACCCTCAGTCAAGACAAATTGGGGGAAACATACATTAACTTACCATGCTGCTAAAGATTTTAATGACCTAGGTTTCGATCTTAATAATGTAAATTCATTACTGCTTTTTAAACTCAAACAAGAGCCCATCTGGGCTTTCACTCGGGCCACATGAGATTGAAGATGAAATTACACTTTCATTTGAAATCCTCTAGTAATAACCGAAGAGAAGAATTATTAGCTGAATTTAGCAGTCTTTAGGAGTGGCTGGTAGCGCGGTGACATTCATTCTCTGCTCCCCTAGTATATATATATATGTAATTTAATATTTTTGTTTTTCTCGTGTATGTAAATTAAAGAAGTTGACCTCTACTTTAATATTCATGTTCATGTTACGCACGCTTATAGCAGAGCGCGGTAATTACGTCACAAGTCTAGACCCCCCGCCAAGACTCAGACAAACAAACCGCTTTTCTTGTATCAACTTACAAGAATTGACTAGCACTTCAGTTCGTCCTCTGTCTATTCTACCAGAAGTGACTGCTTTCCTGGACCATATTTTGAAAGGGAACCTGATGATTATACTGTCGAACAGTTTAAACTTTGGCTGAAATACAGAGGATTGAAACAAAGCGACAAACGTTGATCTTGTCAAGCGAGTTTTGCATCTTCGCTGGCCAACCAACGAGACATGCTTACTATTTAGACTGTCAAGTCCTATTTAAACTGTATCCCAAACTCATCTTTTCCCATGCAATATCGTTGTAAGACTTCACCCAAACATTGAAAAGTTACAAAGGTCAGGTTTTCCTGTATTAAGGCAAAAACAAAAGAATGTAGCCGCATGCCGAGTGCAATCATCTTCTTCAATAAAACTCATCGGAGACCAAAGCTGTTATGGCTGGAAGAGCATATACATTAAAACTATGAACTGATAGCATCCTAAAATTCGGCAATCTTGCTTATGTTGGTGTGCTCTTTCAAACCATTATGTTATTGTTTGCATTTATCGAGTTTTCAAATTTAATACCTGCAGCTCCGAAAGAAATTATCATTTGTGCTCAGAAAATAAATCAAAGCATTGTAGATGTAGGCTTTGCTTCCAAAATTTATTTAGAATCCACTGATAAATTCAAGTAAACTTAATGGTTGAACAGTAGTTCCTTCTCATTGTTTACTGGTGGATACATAGTCAGGGTTTCAGTAATTTATAGCCACTTACGTCTAGTCTCGTTGTTCTGTGCTTTTAAGGTCTCTTGTACAAACATTTATCCAATGCTGACATTTCTCACTGAATTTGCTGTAAAGGTCTTGGAACAGAAAAGCTCCTCCTGTGAGTGATCAAAAAGGCCGAGAAAAGATGAGAAACCTGATCTACCAGCGGTGTACCGATCGATCATGCTTCATTCTCCGAGACATATCTCTTTGAGCGCCGGATTCACTCTTACATCTCCCCCAGCAACAATGCTTGGTATAGTCAACATTACTGATATGACTAGGAATCTTACTGAAGCAGCTGAAGGCATTGATTCTTTTTTTTTATCGAAAAAAATACGAATTCGGTCCTAATTTAGTCTGCTGTTCTGCAGGTTCAGAGTACTAATAGATGAGTGTCTCAACTTTATGTTTATATTTGTCCCATATTATAAGTTGTATCCTGTCCACCTATGATGGAGCTATCACTGTATTTCTCTACTGTTCTTTCTACCCTGCGGCTCTTTGATCGCGTCCATATCGGTATTTGGTGGACTAAAGATTATTAACTGAAATGCCCGTTTTGTTTATCTCTATTTAAAAGCTTTTACCCTCCTTCCCAAAACTGCAGTCTGCTCATTATATTACAGAACTATAAAGGGAACTGTTGGAAGCCTTTAATTTCTCGAACCAAAATCTCGGGCGTGAGAGGAGTCTTGTCAATGTCTTGTTTACCGTGAGAGTTGAATAACTGCTTCGGTCATCATATTCTGTGCCGAGTGAGTGTTTATTACCTACGAAACGTACCTCCAACAAGAGCGCCAGTTGAAATATCCTGAGCCTGTTGGGAGTGTTGGAAGGCTTTCGCACGAGTGAACTTAAATAAAACATTAAACTGGCTTACATTTGAGAGATGGGACTCCAAATTTGAGAGAAAATTCCTCGCGCCGTCGTCCACCATCTTGCTTTACTGTATTTAATTATGTAAAGACATTAACCTGGCGATTGTTGCGTGACCAACACAGTGCAATCTGATTGGTGTGAATTTGACCTTTAACGCATGCGCAGAAATTTTGCTACATGAAACAAAAACAAAAACAAAAAAATAACGACTTGCATTTTTAGACTCGGCGCTGCCACAGGCAGCCCGAGTAATTAAGTCAAGCTCACTAGCTCCTAGATTATCAATATATTTTTATTATTTTAAATTATTAATCTTATAAATTATCTATTTTATTCTATACTACTTAGTTATAAATATATATATAATTTTATTGTTGCCATTACAGGGCCACCGCCTTGTAAAACACTTCGGTGAATGGTGCACCCTGTATAAACATTATTATTATTATTATTATTATTATTATTCATTAATAATTCATAAGGGTGCTAACCCGCAATCTAAAGGCAGCACCCAGGTCACGTGGATACCCTGTATTCTAGTCAGCCTATTAGTATTCTGTATGATTAGATTTGATACAAAATACTAATAAGCCCTATTAGTATTCTGTATCGAATGATACAGAATACAAACTAAGCTAACTAGAATTGTGTGTCGAATGATACAGAATACTAACTAAGGATGCGTTCGATTGACCGTATTCCGGAATAAGAATAAACAGAATGATCACTACAAATCGCTTATATCGGGATTTTTTAGTCACTGAAATACTAAATGTATCCTGAATATCATATATCAGCAAGCATTTATAGCTGACAGTACCGAAAGTGTATCTGAACCAGTGATTTCCAGAGACTATTCCATCTATTCCTATTCCGGAATACGGTCAATCGAACGCACCCTAAGGTAACCAGAATTTTGTGTCGAATGATACAGGATACTAACTAAGCTAACTAGAATTTTGAGTCGAATCGGATACAGCCCATGCTAGCGTTAATGTGACCTATCACTGACTTCAGGGCGAAATCGAAAGGTTCATGCAACTGCTGTTAATGCATACAGACCGTCTCTCCAATGTGGGACATGTTTTTGTGCACGCTGCGCATGGCCGTGGCGCAAACTATTGCTCCGAAGGTTTTTTTACGCTTTTCTTCAAAATTTCAGAAATGTTTTCAATTTTACATAATGTATATCATAAGTACATTACAATATTCGCGTCCAAATTGTATGGGATTTACAATGGCTCACGTACCAAAGCGGCTCGCTATTGTAAATCAATTGATAGTTTGCATTGACGTCACAAAAAAATTTGCCTCAAGAAAAAAACTTATATTAGTAAAATATTTTTAATGCTGTGTATAGAGCAGGTAAAAATATAGAAATGACCGAAATTTTGGGGCAATAGAGTACTTCGTAACCGAGCTGTCGGCCAAAAAATATTCAAACAATTTAGTGTAATTAGTATGCGGCGGCCATGTTGGTGTACAGCTTTAGTACACCAAGATGGCGGCCAAAAACGTACTCTACAAATAAAGGTGTTTTTCCCATCAATATGATTAGCATTCACTTCAAAACACTTTAGATATCACTTTTATAGGTTTATCAAGTCTAAAATTTGAAATTGGCCTAAATATATGGATTTCCTTGACATTTAGGAAACACGCTGACCTGGGCTGTCACAAAATTCAAAGTACTGTAACTCAAAAACAAATCACCGTATCGACGTAAATTTTTCGAAGAATACTGAGAATACCGCTATCTAAATCATATCTAAAGAACAGCTTCATATATCTCATAGTTCAGATTTTAGAATTTTGATGACGTCACATGCAAATGATCTATACATAAAAGTCGGTCGCTCATATTGTAAATAGTACTTATAGAGGCCATCACGTGGTATAATCTATCGTACCAGATTGGCTCTCGCACTAAGTCAATATTCATGAGTTTAGAATGTAAATTAAGCAAATGCAGATGTTTTTCATGCACCGCATTTTTACACGATTGAACAAAGTAATGAAATAACAGTGAAATGAGTGGGATATTTTATAGTCATGAAGATTTTTATCACTGTAAGGCCTCTTCGTGTTACTTTCTTGCGAGGAGATACATAGACAACGAAAACTAAACACATTGCACAATGAAAATAAAGCATCCCAAAGAATAAATCCTAGCATCTCCATGCTAGGATATCATATCATATCATATCATTCGAAATACTTTGACTTCAAATTCGCCTTTTACCGGCTCGAGCAAGTCGAATTGCCGGCTGTTGTCTTGTACTCGACACTGATTGGCTCAAGTAACTACCGTAAGTCGGAATGCTTTGTTTTCATTCTGCAATGTGATTGGCTCTCGTTGTCTAAGTGGCCCCGGTTACAGATGTCTAACTCAAGAGACCACCTAGTAAGGTGATGGTATCTTGTCGTACTATAACAAGTACGGCTGTGAAGGTTGTATATTTTTGTTTCAGTAGGAACTGAATTTGTAAAGAAACTGAATACTCCAGGAGAGTTGCAAGGTTTTATGTATTAAGAACTTAACTTATTTCATTTTCCGTAAATAATCTCCGTTTCTTTTGTGGTTTAGATTCCGTGTATCGGATCTGTCAATTTTCCAGAGGTGGGAGCCTCCAGCCGAACAAATTAATCTTCTTCTTGAATATGTTAAAGGACTTAAAGTGCATACGAAGTGAAAAAATTGAACCCGTTTTTATTTTATCATATTAAATCTTAGTCTTCCATTGCCTCAAGTTTATCAGTCACTGCACCAGACTGTCACGAGTTACCGACGTTAAACAAAGTTGCTTTACTTTACTTTACTTAAACCAGTCGGTAGGCTGAACGGACTTTATAGTTTAACGGATTTCAAGTTTACCGCCCCGGGGTTTTTAGCCATTCAACGGACACAGAAGTAAGTGACTCTATACTTTGTAATTCACTCGTTTATCTCGGTTTACATTTTTGTTTCTTAGTCTAATATAATTTAAGGTTGTTTCTAGTGTTTGTTACCGTATTCTACTGCATCAACGGTCATTGTAACCGTATGCAACCGTTGATCGTATGGAACAGAAGCGCGTGAAACATAATAGTCCAGTTTCGTATGCGTTTTCCGCTACATGCGATGACTAATCACGTACAGACTGCTCAGTGTGGTTGTTATACGTTAAGCGCCGGTCTGTTGTGCGAGAACCAAGAGGTTCATACCACGGACTGCTCGCAGTCTACCCAATTTTATTTAGTTAACTTCCCACCATAGCCATGCGCCTTCTTTATTTCGCAATACCGCTACTCACAGCTGAGCCCGCACGCAGATAATCGCACATGTGCGATTTAACAAATCGCACATATTTTGCCATTGTCTGTACTCGTATTGATCATAGAAATGACGTCATAAAATGTTCAAAACTCAAGTGGAACAACGAGGTCGAGCGTAGCGAGTTGTTTCACTGCAAAGTTTTGGACATTTTATGGCGTCATTTCTATGGTCAATACGAGTACAGACAATGGCAAAATGTGTGCGATTTTTTTTTACAACGACGAAGCACTTATAGCTTCAAATGAGTGCGTAATAAACTGCTTTCGAGTCGAAAAAGGCCATTGAAAGTCAAAACGTAAACACTTCTAATTACCGTTGCTGAGAGAAAGCTATCTTAGACAAATGGCAATTTGGTTCACCGATTAACTTCTGTAATTGATGGAATGCATGTGAAATCCTTTTCTGGATCAGAAAAGTTATTGTTATATAATTCAAAACTTCTGAGCTCTGAGAGAACTAGTCTAGTCACAAAGTCTGACTACAAGTACAACAACAAATTCGCCGAAACTTTCTATTCTCCACTCAAGAGAAAACTCTCATTTTGCCAAATGGCACACTACAAAGAAGTTTGACTCACCGATTAACTTCTCCTAGTAATAAAATGCCTGTGAAATCCTCACTTTCTTGTTTTTGGAAGCGAGGTTAACATCCATTTCACATTTGAATTCACAAACCTCGCCGTGAAAGCACTTTGTAAAGCTACACGTCTTGCGAGTGACGTCATTTTCATTGTACGTACTTATTTTGCATATAGCGGAGAGCCAATCAGAAAATGATGACAAAGTTAGTTCACTTGCGATTTATAAATGACATAGGTCACTATGTGTGATATATAAATTGCAAAGCAACTTACAGTGGCGGGATTGATCCGAACACCTCACTTCGATGTAATGAAGCGCCATTGAAACCATCACTCTTGCATGACACCAACACCCTCTAAACAAGCACGACTACCGTATTTCCTTGTTTTCGGAATTCAAAAAAAGGGGCGATTATTCAAGCGGGGCGATTATTTACACTAGCTGGTAGGCATGGCAGTAAAGTATACTTGAGGCCTCTGAGTCTGGGCGTATGATCTACGCTGACAGACGAATGACGACAATTCGCGATAAGAGCTCGCACGAGAAATTCCTTTGAAACCTTTTTCAAGTCAAGTTTTGACACAGATAACTATCAAAACAAAAGACAACAATTGTAAAACTTCCGCAATAAATGCTGCTAACCATTCTTGCCCTCTTCCTAGCCTAACCTAAGTCGCATATTCGTACGCGTCGACGGGGTTTCATAACTGATTTCATACTCATTGCGCCGATGGACATAACTGCAAATAATAAGAACCCTTGAATTAATTGAGTCTTTCACATCGACGTTTTACAAAACTAGTTTCCTCGATCGTAAGCCAGTTTTCTAGTTCACTCGCTGCCAGCTTCCTGTTGGTATCCCAAGTCTAAACTAACAATTGATGAGTGTTGCATGTCTGCCACTCACCGAGTTTAAGGAGAATTTCTCAACTTACAACAGCGATATCCCAGGCGACTGACACACAAGCTATCAGATCACGGCGCGTAAAATTCTCCAAGTCCATTGGATCATAATCGTCTAAATCGTGCGTTACGGCAGATCTTTGCAGCTTTAATATTAGTACGCAAAACCGCAGAACTGTTTACAGAGCTAATCTGATGTGTATTCCCAAACCGATAAGAAAGGATTTTCAAGGATTTGTCATGTCATCGATAGGGCGATGCCCTGAGGGGTCGGAAGATAAAAAACGATATATCTTGCGAAGTTTCACGTTGCGAAAACACAGACCTGATATGAACGTGTGCAGAGATCACATTACGTTTACTGCGGTATATAGAGGACACATGCCTCGCTTTACAGCTAGATAGCGTAGTGCTGATAGCGAACAGGGACTGGCCGGTAGTAATTATCAGTTTTAGAAACTGGCTGGGGAGTGTATCCCAATGCCGATAGCCCTAATCATGATACAAAAAGGTTTAACACCATCAACATCAGAGCTTCTTCACTGTAGGAGCTATCGCGCTGAAGCCGTCACGAAGATGAGAGCATCCACTGGGAAAAAGAGGAAGCAAATCAACTTTAATCAATTCTTACAAGCTGTGGGATCAAGACTTAGTGATATACATGGTGACTACGCCGACTTTAACTTCAAGACTCCTAACTCTAGAACTTTAGAACCAAGGAAACCGTGTTCTCTACGGGATGGGCGCGGGACAAAGAACGAGGGTAAGTTCGAGCGAAGGAGAGCAAGCACGGGTACTTTACCGCCACAAACGTGCAAGTCTGAGGTCCTCAGTGTGTTAGATAAAATTTTAATGGAACAGGACACACTTACAGTGAGAGAGTACACATTAAATAATTGTACAATCAAGGTGTTGGTTCTTGAGGATACGGACCTTTAAGAACTTCGAGAATGGGGGTCATGGTGAGACAGATCTACCCCACAGTTGGTAAAGTACAGTGTCTTGCAAGGATGCAGCGAAGAAGAATTAAAGTAGTAAAATATGGATGAAGCTGCGCATACGCTGGCAAGGTGTTATTTGATTGACAGATGACATGGAAAACAGAGATATGTTGCATGGATATCATGTCAGCAAATGTATTTATTCCAAACTAACACATTCGTTTCTAGTCCAGCTACAGAATATCTGGATGCGCAAACGGTCATTTTGTTCTCAGAAGCAGGGTCAAAGTAACTTTTACTAACTCTTTGAACTATATATTGATAAGTTACTGAGCTGACAAATTGTGACGGACTATATGAGCATCTTTTGGAAAAGCTGTACAAAAGGAGGATTATAGGATTATAGATGCGAACTTGTACATATTTTTATGCATTATACCAGATTATGTGAGATAAGCTCAGAAGCCTACATTTGACGGGATGTGAATATTCCATACTTGTGATTACAATATTTCCCGAGGAATGAAATTACTGGGAGTTTTGACGGAAAATTGAAAAAGCGCGAGTGGAGAAGGCCTTGATTAACAATGAAGAAATAATATTTATTAAGAATTTGTGTGACCACGAGTCCATGACTTGTGGTATACAAATCATGTTATCCCTTGTGTTTATGAGATATGTATATATGAAACTATTATATTGTCGGTTATTATATTGCCCGTAATAGCGGGATGCGAGAAAAAAAACATTTAATCCGGCATGTGATTTATGAGCTATGTGGAAGCACATTCGACGTGCTGACTTTCTCTGTCAAAAATAGAGAACGAGACAACGGAACGGACGTGTCTCTGAAATTATCACGTTCCGTAGTATCCGCTTTACCGAGAGTCAAAACAATAAACAATTTACGTTGGGATCAAGCGAAGTGTCCATATGTCTGTAATAACGAGAGTCCGTTAAATGAACGGGAGTTGTTTCAGTCAACCTTCTGTAACTTTCGCTACGGGACCGTCAACTCCTGTCCGTAAAAAAATGGGTTGTGCGTAACAACTGGGTGTCCGTAACAACTGGGTGTCCGTAACAACTGGGTGTCCGTAACAACTGGGTGTCCGCATCGCGTGCGGCAAGGCGAGAGTTGACTGTATACGTAATCCCCTCCTAATTCAATGTGAGGACTATAATCTTCAAAGTTGCATTCATGTAGTTTCTTGGCTTTTCTAGATATAGAATAATGAAGATTTCAACAAGGAATTGAGTTCTGATGCCAAAGGAAACACATGTCACTTCAAGTTTCAGTTCAGTTTGTCGAAGTTTGGCTCAGCCAAGTCATGTACCCTAACCTCTCCCTATCCCCTTCGCCTTGAGAGCGGAATCGCTGTCTAACAGGGTGAACAAGAAGAAACTGACACAAAGGGAGAGGAAATTCTTCTCTTATTAAGTTACTTTTTAAACCGACTATTTTACGGAAAGGGTTAACTCTACTAGCTAAAATATCCGTGAGGATTTTAAAAGAATTTCGATAACATTACCGAATCCCTCTTATTTTTGTCAAACCATATCAATCGAAAGAAATCGTATATGTGTAAAGGAATTAATGAGTGTCGATAAGGATATTCAATGATTGGAAAACAGTAGGAAACCTTTGCCGTCAATGGATTATTCTCCATTTCTTACACTGAGCCGAAAGTTTGGAACAATTTTAGTATTAAAACTAGCGACTGAATCTATCTTTAAGCAGAGTTTTTAAAAATGTAAAGAATATTTTAATATTAGCTATAGAGACAGGCATGACTTCATTCTTTCTTTGATTTTTTAACAATGATTTCAGTTGATTTTTTTATAATTATTTCATCACAATTGATCATAATCATTTACTTCCATCAAATCAACAATATTGTTATTAATTATTCTAGTATTATTTAGCTTCAGTTGCAACTTATAATAAGGGTGTACATTAAATTAGCAATATGTTATCCATCGCTACTCTTGGACCCCTCTTTCATTGTTTTTGTTTTTCCTTAAGCGTAACATGGTATCTGTGTAGATAAGCCAATTACGTACATATAGATATCTGACTTACACCGCGCGCCTTGTCTATTTCTTGGCAAGATACCTTTGTGCCGATGTAGCGAATTTCTCCCCTTTCTCGCCGATGGTTTCAGATTCTCTGATGTCCGAGTGTGTGGTCATATTGGCGCTAATGAACTAAACCTGCATGCTGAGATGAAAACCGCGGCGGCACATAACTCAACCGCAATTATCTTGGAATTTAATCACAACAAAATATTCTCTAAATCTCAGGAAAGAAGATATCGGTTATTGGGTGTCACCTTTCAACATTTATCTTGTCGTTAATTTATGGCCTGGCGTCCGGAATGTGCTTATTTTACGCCAGATTCCTGTGGTTCTAGACCACGCTGGGCCCAGATAGGGTTGAAAACGCTCGTTTAATAAACATAGTTTCGCCTTATTTAAGTCATTCTTCATTAGCGATTTTGATAACAAATTTGTTATAAAATATTGTTTGACGACGTCACATTCGATGGCGTCACTACATAACCATTTCAAAAAGTTTAACATGGTCATCATTTATATACATGTAGTAGCTTTGAAAGTGTCCCCCCTGAACCAAACTTACCGTTAAAACATATATGGAATAGAGGTAATCGGCTAATGCTGTTGCCACCCAATTCAGATCATGTGATGTAAACAGATGCTACTCTGGGGAATTATTCCTGTTTCATTCTAATCATAATGCAGTCATGCCTATCTGAATAAAATTAATTTTCAAAGAGTCAATTCTCCAGAGTAATGTTTGTTTACATCACAGGAGATTGTCACCCGGTACAGCAGCCAGGCCATTGCACTAACCACATACTCAATATTGTAAACTGCGTGGCAGCTATTAGCGCCATAAGCAGTCCGAAAAAAATCACTGACAGGATATGTCAGTTATATGTAAAGTGTCATTAGACTGTGGTGATATGGCGCTATATAAATATGGCCATTATTATTATTATTATTATCTGAATTGGTGGCAACAGCGTTATAGCCGATTACCTCTATTAGCCGATTACCTCTATTACCTGTTGGTTGAAATTGTGTTATTTTTGTTTAAATGTTAACTTCTTATGAAATACTTCTTAAAAGTTAACTTCTTATGAAATACTAGTCTAGAGTTTTGGGGTAAATCGTATCGTTTTCGATTTTTTAATTTCAACCTTATGATGAAAATATTGGCAATTATTTAAAATATGACTTCATGTTGGATGACGTCATTGACATTGTTGAGGATTGAAAGAAGTTTGAGTTAGAAATATGTTTATATATATATATAGCTAGTTTTAATATTCCTAATTAACTAGTAGGTCTACCTTACAGGCGTACTGCTACGTTTTAGCAGCAAGCATATTAAAATATTTGATTACATTTAATTTCTGAAATCCGGGGAACTTCTCCTTTTTAAATTTCAGCAGGTTTATATCATCTTTTAAAAAATTTTATCTCAACTAATTTGTGTCGTAGCGACAAATGCTTTTCAGTATTGACGACTTCTCGAGTATCTCTACCAAATCCCTTATGTTAAAAAGCCGATTCGACGACATTTTTGAAAAATCAAGATTATGACTACTACTTTGATTGTGACGTCATCAAATTAAATTTTACCTCTGAATTGCCATAAAAATAATTGTCCTGACTATCCCAGATTCCGTACAAAGTTTAATAAAGAATGACGAAAAGAGAGTGAAACGATGTTTAAACAAGCATTTTCACCCTCATCTGGGCCCAGCGTTGACTGAACAGGTTGAACCACACGGTGTCCGCCAAATTTCGCTGCACGGAAATAGATATCGTCATTCTTGACTATCTTAACCACATACTGCATGTTTCTGTTAAGCGGTTACTGATTTCGTAGTCTACCTTAAGACACAGGCAACCCAAGCTAATGATTTTTACGAGGAATGTATGAGAATTTTTAGAAAAAATGAAACATACTGTACTAAAATGGTCAACAAAGTCATGAAATCTTACTTGTATGTTGAGAAGTTGTTCCTCTTCATCACTGATGTGTTTATTTTTTGGTTTGAGGCAATTATTAGGGAGGCTAAAAAACTGATCTAGCATTGCCTCAAACCAAAAATAAACACATCAGTAGTCTACAAGTGTTGAAGAGGAACAACTTATCATTACACAGGTACGATTTCATGACTTTATTGACCATTTTAGTACAGTACGTACTAAAAATACTCATACATTCCTTGCTCTTAAAAAGCCGGGAGGAACATGTCAACCGGTATACACAGCGGAAAGACAAATAAAATACATCTTTTTTATTGGCCTTGTTGTTTTTGCAAGAATTCAGACCCTCTTGCAAGTCCCTTAAGTTTGGATTACATGTGGTATGACATCGGCCGAGTAGCAATGGCCACGAAGCCTCACGCTCACGCGGCAAGCCTACCTTGCAGGCTCTGGTGGGATTTGGGGTTCCTGTGGTAGGAGAGAGGAGGGGGACGGGGGAGAAAGAGAAAGTAGAGGCGGCAAAACGTCACGCGCATGCGTTTTGACGAGCCCAGCGCGCGCGTCCGCCCCAGTTTCCCATCGAAACTGAAAGAAAACAGAGGCCATCACCCGTGTTTTTAGTTTTTCATACGTACGCATATTTACTTGGAATATTTCGCGAAAAATAATCTTAATTTGTAATTCACTATGAGTTTACTAAGTTATAAAATGATTTACTAGAAAAGTTTAAGACCTCGGAAATTTGTATTTGAAACCAGAGCCTTCGCGATTCATTCTTTCGGCCAGCGGTGCACAACGTTTTGCCGGGGTGTCGCCTTCGACAACTGACCCTGTACGTGTCTTTTTAAAATTCACTCCCATGACGTCACATCCCAGTGCAAGTTACACTTCTCACAAAGTATTTTAAAATCAGTCTTCGCCGAGATTCTGTTGTAAATGTACCCTAGCAATGAAGCCCTTGTATTTGTACTGCATGTACTGAAAAAGAGAGAAAACAGCAGAAAAATGACTGCGTTTTGAGTGAAAAGTTTTCAATTTTAGCTCGCCAGCACTGCTTACACCATAATACACGCCATTTTCGAACCGCCAAAGTGCGCGCCCTTCTAGATTCAACCAATTATAATTAGATTGGAGAACTATGGAAATTTCAAAACAGGAACCCCAAATCAACCAGAGCCTGAATTTCTAACGGGACCTGAAACAACCACAGGGGCTGATCAAAGCCAGGACCCGGCTAAATCACAGATCGCATTGGAATTTAGCGTGTTGGTTTTTGTGGAGGTAGGAAAACCGTAGGACCCGGAGAAAAACCCTCGAGGCAAGGACGAGATACTCCAACAAACTCAGCTCACATATGGCGCCGCGTCCGGGGATCGAACCTGGACCACAGAGGCGAAGCGCCGAGCGCTTAACCACTGCGCCACCCCGGCTCCCCTAGGCTAACAGGCAAGCAGGCTAACGCCCGCAAGACGTTGAACTTCGCTGGCCTGGCTCTGGTTTCAAATACAAGCCAAGCCTTCGAGTTGTTAAACATTTTTAGTAAATAATTTTATAATTAACTTAATAAACTTAGTGAATTACAAATTAAGATAACTTCAACATGTGCATGTTAAAGTCTTAGGCTTAACTTTTCGTAGTTGTATTGTTTTTTGCGAAACATTGCACATTCATACCTAAAATTAGAAATAGGGGTGGTTCAGTGATTGTCTCTTTCGGCGGGAAACTCTGTGGAGATGGAGCTCTGGGTACGAGACTGGAAGGACGCGCGCTTTCGCTTATCAAAAGCGCATGCACGTAACGTTTTGCCGCGTACGCCTCAGAGCTTTCGCTTATCAAAAGCGCATGCGCGTAACGTTTTGCCGCGTACGCCTCAGAGCTTTCGCTTATCAAAAGCGCATGCTGGAATGCCTTAGATAGCACACTTAAAGCGTCAACTTCAGTTAATGTTCCTCAATTTAAGAGAGCTCTTGGGTCCAAGTTACTAGCTTCTTATTACGACTGAATTCAATTCTTTATTTAATCTTAAATATGATAGTTTTTACGCAATTTTATCGATAAGTATTTTAACGAATTTATAGTTTCTCCTAGTTTAACTTATTTTAATTTAATTGTAAATGTAAATATATGTTGAAAAGCCCTTCTGGGAACTTATTTTAAAGATATGTATGAATGCATGCGCGTAACGTTTTGCCGCGTACGCCTCAGCGGTTTCGCGCTGTAGCTTGGAGGCGTTCACTCGCTATGAAACAGAGAGGCTACGTTATTACTAAAATAGACGACGCGTTCCATTCGCCCATTTAGAAATTCCGGTTGGAAATCTGAATGGAACTGAATTTTTTATGAAAGAAATTTTCGGAAATTGTGGCATATCATATTTTTTCGAAAATTCCGGTTCGACCGAAATGTTCGGTTCAATAATAATTAATTGGTTATCTAGGTATGTATTTCCCTAACCGTACAATCAGCCTGTCATTCCGTATTACTGGTCCATTCGCCATATTCCACAATATCTGCAATTTTCTTACCAAAATTTTTAGTTCCATTTTATTTCCTACCCGGAATTTGTATTTACCGGATGGTTTATGCGAATATAATGGAACATTCCAGTTAAATTTTAAAAATCAGTTCTAACCAGATGTTTTGGTCGAATAGAATGCGCCCAGGTTTAGGCATGACTTCCAGCATGATCAAAATTGCGCGTAGGGACCGATGTTTTATGTAACAGTTTATTTTTACATAAAGCGGGGGATTTTGCTTGGGTGCAAAAGAGAGTTTACAGAATACCCATCAGAAACAACATCTCAGGTAGCCCAAGCTCACTGATGAGTGTTTAGAAATATGAGCTTGGAAACACCGTGGGAAACGTCACGCGCATGCGTTTTGACGAGCAACGCGCGCGACCGGCCCAGTTTCCCGCCGAAACTAAAAGAAAACGGAGGCCATCACCCGTGTTTTTAGTTTTACGTACGTACGCGTACTTACATAATGGGCTCCTGACATGGAACGTTACGCAAACAAAATAAGAAAACTACTTAAAAGCTAAGCCTAAGACTTCAACAGTTCTCTTAATTTGTAATCCACTGTGAGTTTACTTAATTATAAAATTATTTACTAAAAAAGTTTAACATGTATTTGAAACAAGAGCCTTCATTCTTTCGGCCAGCGGAGCATAACGTTTCGCCGCGGTGTGGAGCTTGGGATACCTGTGACTTAAACGATTCAGATAAAAGACGGCACGGGCTCCCTGTGGCGTACCAACCTCTTTCCATCAGTGAGGTTTTCGCAAACATGGCGGTAGCGGTTCTGAGCGAGTTCAAAAGCGGTTGTTTGTTATCTTGGTAGAGACTTAGAGGAAGCAGCAACACGACGATTCTGTTAAATTTAAGTCACCGAACACGTCCATAAAGAGCAAGCAAAGGACCTGAATCAGATTGGTATCAAAGAGAAGGTAATTTTGCTTCGTTTACGGCGTCTGTGAGCGAAACGAAAACGCGAGAACCGTTGGCGTTGTGCGTTCTTTCGACGGTTTACAGCTCACATATGACGAAAACATTTCACATCGGTCGTATTTGTGCTATTTTTACGATCTTTCAAATCTCTTTCAGTCGAAGAAGCTTCACATATTAGTTATCGTACACTTTTAAGGACATCTGTTTTTATTTAATCACTTTTTGAGAACAAGTATTTTGAAACTATTCACGCTTTGGTTCGCCGTAATTACGGCAGAGTCAATCTGCATCTGGCTGGCGGAGCAAACCATAAGGTTCCATTTATTCGATTGAAGGTCAAAACGTCGATTCCCTCAGACGAAAAAGATTACGATTATGATTTCCCTTTACGGTGTTTATCTTTTCTTATAGTCTATTTAGTGGGAAAGGCATTCGATCTGAATATCATCGACATGCGGTGATGCATGCACTAGCCATTGTACACAAGTTCGAAGTCTCGGAAGGGTCCAGGGGGGAGGGGAAGGGATGTTGGGGAAGGGCTGTTGGGGTTCTTCTTTCCTCATTGCTATAAAACTCAAATTATGGTGGATCATGTATACTGATCGAGGTATTGTTGTCAACCATGGATTGAGCTTACATGCACATTAATTGATGTACTGTAGGTCACCTATTACTGCCAATGTACATGTAAACATTTCAAAATATTTGATAGGATGGGAAAGAAGACAAGGGCTTCCACAGGAGTAGACATGCAGCAAGGAGGGAGGCCAGCAAAGAAACTCAAAGCTGTCATGAAGGGACCTAAAAAGAGGAGAGTGAATTTCAGGAAAACAGCTAGCGAGCAAGAGGTACATTTGTAGTATTGATCATTAATAATTTTAGTAATTAATGATTTATGGGAGGGGGGGGGGGGGGGGAGGGGGAGGGAGGAACAGGTTTGGAATTGAATTGATAGATCCATAAGAATTTTATTGTATAACTTTATTTAGACACTGTAAATTTATCAGGGAAAAAGTTACATATATGACTATGAAATGAATATTTATAACTCTATAAAAATTCTAAAACAATAACCCTTTCCCTACTGGACGTGTTTGGCTCAGTTGGTGAAATCCTGAGTGTTAACTCAACCCTCCCCCCTCGGTTCAAGTTTGGCTAGCCCGGGACAGTTATATACTGCTGACATTTTAAGGTGAGGGCTCAAACTTTTCCCACAATGCCATTTGGGAGAATTCTGTGCACTCGTTAGCGGTAGGTATGGCTGCTTCGGTAGGATTTCCAACCAAATGTGCTCTAATTTTGTACAAATAAGCCACTGTAGGAGAGCTTGAGGACATCATTAAGTCTGATGACGGCTGGAAAGTACTTGGTTTGCTTTTAGTAGGCCTTGTGAGGGGTTTCACAGGGTTTTTCTGTTGTGTTTCTGCTTTGGGACACATGAAATAATTCTTCACTGAAACCCTTGAAATTCTGCAGTTGGTTGTGTTTTCCCCCTGCTCAACCTATTAGGATGTGTTTTTGTCACTTTAAAGCAACGGCTTGAGTCCAAATCACCGCTCTTGGTTGTAGGGGTAAAAGACTTCATATTAAAAAATCCTACTGGAGTCCCAGAGAGGGGTCCCCCTTGTGCATTTTTTTCTTGATTACCCAGCATGCAGTTGGAGGTGGGAGCAGGGAAATGTGGTCGAGTGAAACACAGTGTAAACATCGGCGTGGTTCACAGTCGTTTGGTGCATTTTATGCAAACAAACCTGCTGGTTGGAAAGATTAAACAAGGTACTGTAACGACTGAGTGGCGATTTTGTATTTGCTTTTGATTTCAAGTGCGAATGGGAAGGGTTTTTTGAGCCGATTTTCAGCTCCTCAAAATTCGTGATAAGCGAAGAAATGAACAACAATCCCCAACACAAATGAGTTTTTCTCCAAAGTGGGAGACTCAAGTGATCCCCGTTACAGCTGTGGCTTCGAAGTCATTCATCCCTTGAAATAATATCACAACATCGTATTTCCAGCATGTCTGGGTTTGATGCAATAATTTTCTCCAGGTACATGCTTCATATTGGGCAGTTACGGGCGGTGCAGGAGGGAAAGGATTAAACCATTTTATCATAAAATTCGAAATCTTGGTTATTTTCGTTTAAAATCACTACATTGAATCCGCACATAGAGATAATTATTTGCAGCAAGTTTCAATGTGTAACTATTTTCCAGACTGGAGCTAGGAGCAGAAATCAAATGCACTTCTGTCTCAGTTGGTTGTCTATTTTTAAGAACCAAGGCCTAAAGTATAGGGGGTGGTCAAATACTAAACTTTATCAAAATGATTTGCGACAACCACTAGATATGTATATTTCGGTTGTGGTGATCTTATTTTAATGGACATATTGGTATACATTCCACCAGGTGACTTACCACGCCCATTTCTATGCCACACTTGCAGGATTGCATTTAATTCATAAATAAATAGTAAAAAATATTCTCCTTCCCAGAATATAGTGTTAACCACCATCAAATTGGCATTATTTGACAACAGTCCATGCAAACATTCAGTAAAAAAAAATATAGCGCAAACGGCAAAGGCCACATTACATGCCTGGGGTGTTGCTTAACCCTTTCCTTACTGGACGTGTTTGGCTCAGTTGGTGAAATCCTGAGTGCTAACTCAACCCTCCCCTCTCGGTTCAAGTTTGGCTAGCCCGGGGCAGTTAAATACTGCTGACATTTTAAGCTGAGGGCTCAAACTTTTCCCACAATGCCATTTGGGAGAATTCTGTGCACTCGTTAGCAGTAGGTATGGCTGCTTCGGTAGGATTTCCAACCAAATGTGCTCTAATTTTGTACAAATACATGTAAGCCACTGTAGGAGAGCTTGAGGACATCATTAAGTCTGATGACGGCTGGAAAGTACTTGGTTTGCTTTTAGTAGGCCTTGTGAGGGGTTTCACAGGGTTTTTCTGTTGTGTTTCTGCTTTGGGACACATGAAATAATTCTTCACTGAAACCCTTGAAATTCTGCAGTTGGTTGTGTTTTCCCCCTGCTCAACCTATTAGGATGTGTTTTTGTCACTTTAAAGCAACGGCTTGAGTACGAAACACCGCTCTTGGTTTTAGGGGTAAAAGACCTACCTACCGCAGTCCCAGAGGGGGGTCCCCCTTGTGCATTTTTCCTTGATTACCCAGCATGCAGTTGGAGGTTTTTCTCCAAAGTGGGAGACTCAAGTGATTCCCGTTACAGCTGTGGCTTCGAAGTCATTCATCCCTTGAAATAATATCACAACATCGTATTACCAGCATGTCTAGGTTTGATGCAATAATTTTCTCCAGGTACATGCTTCATATTGGGCAGTTACGGGCGGTGCAGGAGGGAAAGGGTTAAAATAACTCTTTCATCTAAGTATTTAAGCACAAATAATAATAATAAATATAGAAAAACAAAAAAATGCTTTCCACAAATGCCGTGTATATGAATATGTTAACTAGTCTTCAAAGAGCCACAAGCGGGCTTGGGCTAAATATACAAACCTGACATAATTTTGATCAAAATTATATGTACCGGTAGCCATATATAAATACCAATTAACTAAAAGATGTAGGGTTGTTGGCAGAAGGTCAAGGGGGAGCCAATTGTCTCTTCCTTCCCCAATGAACTGCAGACTGTTCCTTTTATAAGAATGGCAGTTTGGCAAAGTTTTAGTAATTATAAAAGGAAATTGTTCTGCTTTCTAAATTCTCCACTCAATACCATTTCTTACTTTTTCAATATTAGGATTCCAATGATATTTCTGGAGATGGACAATCAGGTGTTGATGAAGATGTTGAATCTGACGTAAATACTGCCAGAAATGTTGCCATGGTTGCCAATGATGATGATGAACCATGTGTCAATCAAAAAGATGAGATTATTGAGCAACCTGAAGTTCCAAGTCCAGGAGGAAAGGATCTAAAGGTTAACATTACAGGCGATCAAGAACTGGCTTGCAAAGACACATCATGTAGTGAAAAAAATCCAGAAAACTTTATCTCAACAGAGGAGATTCAAAGACAACCAATAAAAGCTGAACGAGACAGTGGAGATAATTCTCAAAGCAATGTGTCAAACACACCCAGATTCAGTATGTGCTCTGGCAATGGGGTTTTGGAATCAAATGTTATCTCCGATCTATCAACCACTGCTAGAGAAATAGAACCTGCTGCAACACGTTCTGATACTGGTTTGCTGGAAGTGAAGGAAAAATCTGAATTAGCCAGACTGGTAAGATGATTTCCTTTAAAAATGGCACTTATCTTTAAACCCAAAAATTATGATCACGGTTTTCAGTAATAGCTGGTAGCAGACAAAATTTGTGGCATTATAACTCTGAATATTCTGCTGGCCTTTTTATAACCAGACAATTAAAGTAATGATCTCTATTGAAAAGAGGTAAATTGAAAGCTAGAGGAGGTACGTTTGAAGTTATTTATACAGCTACATTGTACTTTACCAGACAAAGTAAGGCTCTCTATTGAAAAGAGTAAATTAATGATTGAAAGGTAGCATATATAATACATGTATGCTTTCCAGATATACATATATATAATTGGAAAGCTTAAAGTGCTTCTAACACTTCTTGCAATTTTCATACCTACATGTATATAAATCTTTGAAAGGTTTGCAGAGAATACTCTATGTTCTACGCTTTGAAATGATAAAAATGTGACCTTTCCTGACCCATGACCGTGTAAGTAAAAGCCTGGGTTGATTTCCAGTTCTACAGACATTCATCTAATTAATTCGACTTTCGAATAATTTGAATAAATATTTAGCATTTTGTCTAAAATGACTTTTTTTCTTTACTAACAACTCACAGACTATATAAGTTGTTATGATAGAAAGGTGCCATGGATGATAATGCATTAATGAGATGACATCGAACCAGGCTTTTTCTTACATGGTTATGGGTCAGGAAAGGTCATTTTTTTACCATTTCAAATAAGTGTAGAGCATAGAGTATTCTCAGTAAACCAAAATGTTCTTTGCAGAAGTACTCAAAACCTTTCAAAGGGTCATAGACCAAAAAAATTGCAAGAAGGGTTAGAAGCACTTTAAGACAATTTTGATTCTAGGATCACTGGCAAAGATTTGAGTGGATGAAAAATACTGCTTTTCAGAGAATTTTTTTTGAGCAACTTGAAATTGGTTCACTGCAACTGAAATCAAGTTTCTAGAATATAAGATTTAATTTGTAATCAATCCACTTTAATCTTTGCCAATCATGTATTCTCTATTAAAAACATTTGAAAAGCAAAGTAATCAAGACATTCACACAGATAAGCTCAGTGCTTGCTTTTCACTAGTTTAAGATTCAGGGGAGCATTGTCTCCCCCTTTTCCTAAAAATGGGGGAGAATTCCATTTTAAGGGGGAGACAATCAGGGGTTTCAATAACTTGTTAGGCAACTGGCGGTCCTGACATTAGAGGCGGTGGTTTACCTAGTAAACTTTACTGAACACTTAACAAAAAAATGCAACGATCATGTGAAGTAGCCGGCAGTAAGAAGCAAAGTAACCGGCGGTTTATTGCCGGTAGCTGCCTTCTATTGAAACTCCTGGACAATGGTAGCCTCCTCTTGGAATAAGAGCAGTCTTGTTGCTTCCCTTCAGACCGTCAATGTTGTGTGTTTCCCCCGGGGGGGGGGGGGGGGGGGGGGGTACTTACATGAAAAATGGGTATGTATGTGACTCAGGCCAAGAGGCTCAAACCCTGACCCTGTTTGACCCAATCCGAGCTCCAAAATCCTGATTGTCCCCTTTTTGGGGAAAAAACCCTGATTGCCCCTTCTTTAAATTGTTTTCAAAACACGGTCGGATATATATCCTGGCCGGTAAACCGCGTACCGGGATTTCATGCAAAATACGGAACATTTCAAGTCGGGACGTGGCATTGGGTAAACAAATCAGCAGATGAAGTACATAGATAAGTACTGAAGTACGAATTAGCGGCGTTACGATGTATGGGAACCTCAGTGCTTGCATGTGGGCAGGCGATCAAAATGTGGCAACGGAATGTCTTTTTTTTTTACATAGTAGCTAAAAAAATGAACTGCCTAAAAAATACTGCACCACGACCCTGACTGCACCCAAATTATACTCAAATCCTGACCCTGATCTGCCCAAATCAGGTCAAAACCCTGACCCTACCTGCCCAAACTGAGCTCAAAACCCTGACCCACCCGGGCGGCACATACATAATACGTCACAAACAGGAGTACCCCCCCCCCCCCTGGGTGTTTCCACAGGGCTAATGGCCACAGGGCTGCACTATTCACCATGTGCTTCATTAAAAATCGATCCCCCTCTAACTACTACTGTCCAGTCTCAAAAGTGGAGAGGAAAATCCAAAATGGCGCCCAGAAAAACTCATGAGTAATTAAATTAAAATCGGCATGTTTTTGTTGGGGAGACGAAGTGTGAAAAGAGGGGAGACTTGGGGGATATTTTCAAAATTGATGTGCAAATTCTCGTAATCTCTCTCCGAAATGCAAGCCCTGTAAGCTATACGGTATGTGCTGCCCAAAAGGCTATGGTTTTTGAGTTGTTTTCGTCTGAAACACTTATAGGGTAATAAATATTGTCTTTTTAGTCTGGAGTAGGGTATGATTTTTACATGGAAGTAATGCACGTATGAGACAGCACATGTTCACTGATTTCTCTTAGTTTCTCTTGTTATTTTGACATTAATCTGAGAAAGTAAATTGAGAAAGCTATATATTATATGAGAACAAACCACAATAAAAAAATGTAATTGGATTAGATAACATGATTTTTGCATGGGTACAGATTTTAGAGGTCAGATCTGAAAAAGGGTATGGGAAATCATATATTTTGGTCAGGGTTTTGAGAGGAGTCCGGGGCAGCATATTCCCACCCAAAATTTCAGGGAGTACCCGCCAGGGAAGCTCATGCATGTCTGACTTGTACATGTAAACTCAGTACTCTACGGCTTGACTTGAAATCAACAGGAAAGTATGCTCCATGGGCTGATGACGTCTGTAGAAACTTTAAATACAAAAGTTGATAAGGTCTATGAGATGTTGAATAGGAGCCATGATCAGCAGCCAAACTCAAATGACTTATCTACAAGAGATCCATGTGAGAGTGCTATGACTGATGCTGATGAAGTGAAAGACAGAACATTTTCTTGTGAATATGATGAGCTGTCATCATCAGTACCTGCTTATGATGATGACCCCTGTAAGAGTCTGAACAAGTCTGCTGTTCCTGACGATGCAGGGTACACAGAGGATGCTTGTGAGGGAGAAAGTGCCGAGTATGATGAGGAGGGAACAGCAAAGGCTAAATCTGAGGAATCAGAGGCTTCATCTCCAGCACCCAGCCATAACCATGATGACAGCACTGAAGAAGTTGAACCAATGGAGTGTCTTGATGCTCCAGCCACGGAGAAGGATAATATGGATGATGAAGACTCAGAACTAGGTTAGTAAAAATATTAGGCATAATAATAATAACAACAACAATGATGGTGATAACAAACAAGTTTAAATTTCCTTAATTTGTAATTCATTGTGAGTTTACTAACTAAAGTTAGAAACCTATTCAGAAAATTTATGCACCTATCACTGTTAAGCCCGAGGGGGTGGGCAAGGGGGTGGAGATTTGATATTTTCTTCAATAAAAATGTCAAATTCCCCACCCTTGGGACAACATGTGTGGTCAAAAATGTCACAATACTCCACCCCACTGCCCTATCTTCCTTATGTTTCCTATAAATAACCCCACCCTGAGGCAGGCAACGTTATGTCAAATCTCCACCCCTTGCCCACCCCCTCGGGCTTAACAATGATAGGTGCATAAATTTTCAGGGCCCCATTGAAGAACTCCTTGGATGTATGGGCACCCTGTCTAAACATAGTTATTATTATGTCAAAATCCCCACCCATGGAATAGCCCTGTGGAAGAGCGCAAGAGTTACTCCACTTTATAAGAAAGCCGGGAAACGTAGTGACATGACCAACTATCGGCCGATATCGATCATTCCAGTAGTTGCAAAAGTGTTTGAGCGCATAATTTATGATCAGCTTTATAAATATTTGACTGACAACAAATTACTCTCAAATCATCAATCTGGTTTTCGCTCAGTTCACTCCACCGTTACTGCGCTACTGGAGGCGACTGACAGTTGGTCATTAAACATTGACCGTGGCAATATTAATGCAGTTATGTTTCTTGATTTGAGAAAGGCCTTCGATACAGTAGACCATGCCATCTTGCTATCGAAACTGGAATACTATGGAATAACCGGTCATACCCAAGATTGGTTTAACTCATATTTAAATGACCGTACACAAACCTGCATTGTAAATAATTGTAAGTCGTCCAAGACATTGGTTAAAAGTGGAGTGCCTAAGGGGACCATCCTAGGCCCTTGTTATTCTTGTTATATATTAACGATCTACCCAATTGTCTAACCTATTCTCAGCCAAGAATGTATGCTGACGACACTAGCATAACATACGCCAGCAATGATAAACGATATAAATAAACGAATTAATTTCGATTTGAACAAAATTCATGTTTGGTTTGCAGCAAATAAGCTCACTTTAAATATGACAAAAACTGAGTTTTTACGTATTGGCTCCAGACAGAGGCTATCTAATCTACCAGAAATTCCAAACATCGCAATAAAAGGAAACCCGGTGAAACAGGTCCAGGTATCGACATCACTTGGTGTAAAAATAGATCAAAACCTGACCTGGAATAGCCACATTCACATGATCGATATCTAAAAAAATTGTCTCTGCGATAAGTGCAATCAAACGCATTAGGTATTTCGTTCCTCGCGAGACACTCCTCACGGTGTACAATGCCTTGGTACAACCTCACTTTAATTATTGCAGTGTGGTTTGGGGTGGCTGTAACAAAGGCCTTTCTCTAAAACTCCAAAAACTCCAAAACCGCGCTGCGCGCATAATTACTTTCTCAAGTTATGATGCTAACGCAGATGAACTGTTCCATTCGTTGAAATGGAAAAAACTAGATTATCAGCGTATAGTTGATAAATCCATTTTAATGTATAAAGCTCTTAATAACGAAACACCGGCGAATATTTGAGCTCTAAATTCATCAGTCGAATGGACATAACGTCTTATAACTTGAGAAATGCTGAAAATGCTAGCAGTACCGCTTCCGCGTACAGATTACTATAAAACAGTTTCAGTTACAGCGGAGCGGTGCTGTGGAATAGCTTACCATTAAATTTAAGACAGGCGTCATCACTGACAACCTTTAAGTCACAGATACATTGCCACACTTTTCAGAGTATTTAACCCAGTTTCAGCACGGCGTCCTTGGAAAGCATGATTTTTTTTTCTTATTTTAGATACATATCTACTACATTAGAATATTACTATAAATTAATATAGATTATTATCGTAGCTTAGACTTGATTTTAGCATTTATTATAGTATATATTTATAATATATATTATACATTTTAATATTTTTATACATTTATATCCTGATGGACCTACCGTGGGTAAATAAAGTTGTCCAGTCCAGTCCAATCCCCAACCCCTTGCCTCCCCTCCCACACCCCCCCCCCCCCCCCCCCACACCCCCCCAGACCGACCCCTCGGGCTTAATATTGATAGGTGCATTACCAAAACTGTAGGCTCATGGAGAGAGGAGGGGAAGAAGAGCCTTCACGGACGCTATACAAACCTACGTTCATCCATCATTAGGCTCGTTTTAGATGCCACTCAACTCATGTGACGAACATAATTCAAACAAAGGACAATAATTGGGTGGCTTTGTTCAACCAGAGAGAGCATGCATATATAGGCAAAGAGAGGGAATTTACAATACCGCCGCGCTTGTGCGATGGTAATGTTAATTTTATAATGTCTAATAAAACAGATATCTTTTAGTTACCGGAAGCAGCTGAGAAGTGCGCGAGCGCGCGACAATCCAAATAATTTTCGCGCCATTTCGCACGATGAGATTGTTGTCGCGTGCTCGCGCACTTTGCTTCAGCTGCTTCCGGTTACCAAAAATAGATTTTATAGGAAATCACATGCCTGACAGAGGTATTCCACGTTAAATTGCACGAGAAATCCGATATCGCCAGAGTCGCTTCGACGAGGGCGATATCGGTTTTTCAATGTGCAACTTAACGTGGAATTACCGAGTCAGGCATGTGATTTTCCTTGAATCGCATAGTCCGATGAATTGCTTGAAGATTTAGTACTTTTGTACGCGCGTAGTCTGCAGTGGTGATTCCAACTCTGAATCACCACTCCGTCTCAGCCAATCAGCGTCTGATTTCGCAAATGCACCGTGCGATTCAGCTTTGGCTATGCGATTCTATTAAACATTATCATCGTACACCGCGGCTACAAGATTCCCTCTGACTTATAATGCTCGCTTGGTCCAGCACATAAGTGCAGCGGCATCTCATTATAGAGAGATATCTAAAAATTCCAAAACACTGTCTACTCTGATATTTTTCCGTTAGAATTGAAGTTTTTTTTCTCATTTATTGTTATGTTCTAGTCCTTATAGGCGGTGATCCGAATGTAACACTGACTCTGGGAGAGTACAAACAAGTCGCCAAGACAAGAGTACCGGTTGTATATGCAATAGAACTAGCTGAAAAGCTACTTGGTAGCGACACACTGGAGAAATCCACACTAACAGGAGAAAATGGCACACCGAGACTGGACCATGACGTCTTAATTGCCATTAAGGGTAAACCAATGTATTATTATCCTGTGTTTTTTCTTTGTATATCCTTTTCGGACCGGTTACCCCTTGTTGTTCTTACACAGGGAGCCCAGTAGTTCCTTGCCTATTAGGTTTTTTCTGTGCAGTAATCCTGGGCCAAACTCATCTAATATTCCCTCAATAGAACTTCTTTTCCACTGTAGAAAATCAGGCAGTACCTGTGAGGGTCGGAGGGAGAACTCCCTTTTGTTCAAATGAATTTTGTCGACCTTAAATCTGAAAAGGCAGAAATTGCCCAGTTGCCCAAAGGCAAATCAACGTAAGCTCACTTGCGTTCAACTTGCGCGAAGTGTGGCCAAACAACCGCACGCAAAATGACACAAGTTTAAACAAAAATCTGATGTTGATGTGTGTTTTTTCATTACGAAGTCTTTCTCTTTTCCGGAGAGCCGAGGTGCTGGGGTAGGGAGTCGGGGTGGTGCAGTGGTTCAGCGCTTCGCCTCTCACCTCTGCGGCCCCGATTCCCGTTCGCGGCGCGATATGCTCCGAGGATTTTTCTCCGGCCGCAGGTTCTCCGGTTTTCCTCCCTCCGCAAAGACTGACACGCTAAATTCCAATTCAATATGTAGATTAGCCGGGTCCTGGCTTTGATAAGCGTCTATGACTGTTTCAGGTCCCGTTTTTTTCGACCGGGAATTACTTTTGTACATGATTGTTCTACCGAGTCTTGAGAATTTATAACAAAAACAGACATGCGATCAACTAGAGTTGGTGGTCAAACCGCGACAAAACTTGCTGAACGCAAGTCGGCGTCAGGCAAAACAGAACGCAAGTTAAAAACTTGCGCGTTGTCTTGCGACTCCGTTTGGCTCAAGCTTAAAGGGGCACTCACAACCCCCAAATGATAAATGTTCTCATGACGAAAGACAAAAATAACTACTCAGATTAGCAGAGTATGTTTTCTAGGTATACTGGAGAAAATTTGAGACAATTGTGATGAAGGATGGCAAAGATTCGAGTGGATGAGAAATACTGCTTTTAAGAGAAATTTAGAGCAACTTGAAATCGGTTCACGGCAGCCGAAATCAAGTTTGTAAAATAAGCTTTTGTAATCCACTTTATTATATGGACGATACTCATAGAACATACGAAACTACATCCGGGTACTGAGTAGCGTATTTTCCATATCCTCACTAGTGAAAATATTGATGACGTCATGTTTGTCGCCTTTTGAACTACAAAGATGGCGGTAGGTTTGTGAAAATCACAGAGGAAGATGTAAACAGCTTAAGGTTACCGGATACCTTCAGGGTGCGTTTCCAGTCTAAATTATGTAGCGCCTCGAGGAAACATCGTAGATAAATCATTCATGTATCATTTTAAAGCTTATAAAATTGGCTACAAGAATACATAAAAAGTTTTGAGTTCTTTGAAAATCTCGAATTTTTCCGCCATCCGTTTCTCACGACTCCGACTCCGAAAATATTTTAAAGTTTTAAAAATCTGTTTGCTTTGTCGCATTTCAGAGGAATCGTATTACAAAACCATGTCGGGGAATTTAAAAATTCGATTTAGTTCAAAAGTTATCATGCTTTCCGTGAAAAGGCGAAAAATAATCGGAGTAGATATGCGGGAAACGTCGTCAAGAGCTCTCTTTTTAGAATTTCCCAATGCCCCGACACGGTTTTGCAGCTGAGATATCAATTGACATTTTGTGAAAATTTCGTACAAATCGACTAAATTCCTCTTGAGTGGGAGCTTTTTTAAAACTCTATTTTGGTTGAAAATCGAAAGCGAGAAAATAGCACTTCAAAAAAATATACCCGTCTGTCGTGCGTGAATCTGAAGCCCCGCCTCTCCAACAATAGCAAGCAAAATGTTCAGTTCGTGGTCGTTGCAGTGTCGGGGGCATTCAAGAGTGATCAGGCTGAAAGAAAACACCAAACAAGAGCCATGGATTGGAGGTAAGTTCACAATGAAACTCAGATTGAGTGTAATCCCCTAATGTTGCTGAAATTCTGCTTTTTTCGAATTTTGGGCATCTTAGGGTCTTCGTTTTGGGGGTCTTAGTTTTCCGAATACCCATCACCGTCAGACTTTACATTTCCATCTAAGTTTTCTTGGAAACAAATATTCTCTCGGCTGGCTCTTATCAATTCTTCGTTATGTTCAGATGTGGACACTCGGCACTCTGTCTGAAAGAAACGCTTGTCGGGTTTTGCGAGGACTCCTATTTGGCTTTGTAATTATAGTCGTATGCATTGTTTGGCCTCGTTTTGCTTTTCTTTTTTCTTTGTTTTCCAAGGTAAGGACATCCTGCTTGCTTTTTGTAAGATATAAGGCCAACGACCGATGGAATTGTGGAATCGTGTGTGGAAAAACTTTTTTCAATAAACGTAAAACATTGGTATATGAAGGGTGTGTTCCTTTGGGAGGAATCCAAATCCGGATTTCGGATCCAAGGTCACTCAGATCATGTGTCCAAAGGAACGGCAATTTGTGAGAAAGATCAGTTACCACATTAACGCCATCGATAGTCGATTTCAATATGGCGCAAAACAATACAATTTTATTCTCTTGGGACTTAAGATGGTCGCCGCATGAGAGAAAAGTTGTACATGTATTGCTGTTGATTTGATTTGATCCATTTGTCGACTTTCATCTTCACCTAATGGAAGGAAAATATATCAGTTAGGGAAATGAGTAAATCGAGGAGACAAGAGAGTAAAAATTCGCCTGCTCTAACGAAGTATTTATTCATCAAAGCGTACGCCACTTGTCAAATATTTTCAGTGAAAGGAAAGCACAAAATCAAAGTGGCTGACCCAGTAATCATCATCGTTCTAATCATTTTTGAAGAAAATAGAAAAAATACAGAAATCTCACCTGCACTTCGTACTGCCACAGCGCGACCACACAGCGGTCAAACGTCTGCGCGTGGGCGGCCGCGCGAATTTCCCGCGCAAAATTTACCTTAAAACATATTACAGTGAACTTCTACCCCAAAAGTTAAGAAAAATACGTGAAAATTAAGCTTTTTATTTTCACAGTCGACGGGAAATTGAACAAACTTCAAACTGTGAGTTTACCAAATTGTTTCGGTAATTTACCAAAGAAGTTCTCAAGTTTGAAAGCGGGTTTGTGAACAGTGACGGCCGCCGGCTCGCTTTGAATTTGTTTTGGAATAGGTTGTTGTTGCAAGACTTTTGACACATGCGCAGACGTTTGACCGCTGTGTGCAGCGCGACAAACTGGTACGAACCGCTGGACACAATGATATTTTTCGGATCTGTTCCCAAAGGAACGCGAAAGATTACGAATTGGATTCAATGGATTCATGATCCGATGAGTCCTTTCTCGTTTTGAATCACCGGATCACAAATCCGTTTTCGGATTCAGCCAAAGGAGCACAAAATCCGTTTTCGGATTCATTAATCCGGATTTGGATTCGCCCAAAGGAACACACCCGAAATGAATTTAATATGTGGTTACGGGCGAGTGAACACTTGTCATGTTTATTGATCTGGGCCGGGTTGTTCAAAGCGCGATTAGTGCTAATCCAGGGTTAATTCCATGACAACCAATAGGTTCTGTGCAGAGTTAATCCAGGATTATCACTAATCGGGCTCTTGAACAACCCGGCCCCTGCTGTCAATCAAAAAGAACCTTTTACTTCCGTTAAAAGCTTCCTTTTAGTTTTATTTCTCCGTCAATATTAATTTTTTTTTTGAACGGAGCTTTTGGTATGAGACACTACTACTAAAACTACATTTCTGTGCGAAAAAATTGTTTCCCATCTTTTTCGTTTTGAAGGTATCCGGTAACCTTAAACGAGCTGCACGACAGTTAATATTCCGAGCACCGGCAAAAAGCCAAATACGGTCTAAAACTCTCTAACGATTTTCTCGACTGCTACGAAGAGACAAGAAAACCCGATGAAACTCCCCAGAACAGCTTAGAAAGATCACGACGAAGTTTGTACTGACAGTGAGCAAAATGAATTGATAAGAGTTCTTAGAGCAGTTTAATTGTCCATATAATAAAAAGAAAATTACTCGGTGGTTTGAAGATATGAAGTTTATGCTCTCGATCAACTCATAAGGATAAGCTTCATATCTTCTCACCACCGTGTAATATCCTCTATTTATCTTGGCCATCCTCAATCCAAAAAGTTTGAAAATCATATCAGGTGTTCACATTGTATTTCTCTTCTATCTCAGGGTGTTATTTTTGTAGTTTGTAAAGCATATCAGGACATTCACATGGTATTTCTCTTCTATCTCAGGGTGTTATTGTTGTAGTTTTGTTTTAAAGACACTTGTCTGAATGAAGGTTCAATTCGATTGATAGTACTCTTTTAAGACTTAACACTGACTTTATTTCGCACTAGCTGAAGTCATTGCAAGATTCGCTGACAGCAAGCCATCATATGAAAAGGAAAGGCTCTGGGTAAACTGCCAGAATAATATCTCAAGTCGCTGCAAGAATCTACGGTATAGGAGGACACTCACAAAGCGTTTGACCGAGTATCAGAAACAAAACACGGTCAATGACGAAAACTCGCCAAATTCGTCAGACAGTGACGACCACTATGACGTAATATCCATGGAGACTTCTGATTCGCCAGCCGCTGATGACGTCAATGAGACCAGGAAAGATAATACTCAAGGTTAGTTTGTACATAAGCACAATCAACATATACGCAGACGCAGTGCCGTATTTGTCATTAGCGGTACTTGTTCTACTCACAGGTGTGAGATAACACCCATTTTACATGCTTTGTAGAATAGTAATAAAACGTTAACAATAGAGAAATTACGCGCATCTTGGCGTACGCTTATATATGTAACCTTTTTCGTTGATTCAGTCGTAATAGGCGGAGATCCAAACATCACAATGGACTTTAAAGTTTACCAAGGAATTTCCCCAGATAATACATCCCAACCTCTTCGCCATTTGTCTTGCTGAGAAGCTCTTTGGTACAGAACTGTTGAAGAGTTCCACGCTGACCGGGAAACGCAGTACGAACAAGTTAGACGAGAACGTCGTAATCGCTATCAAAAGTAAGTCAACTGGTGTAAGGACTTCTAAATATAAATAGCTCTAACTACTCAGAGTTAACTGTCCAAACTCCCCTATGGGATATCAGGGAGGCACATGTATGATCAGCAGTTTACACTAGTTACCGTTATAATAGTGACTCGTCTATAATCTAGTCTTATCTATAAACAGTTAATCTAAATAGTTAACTGTGCAAACTCCCCTATGAGATAAAAGGCACAGGATATGATCAGCGATTTACACTAGTCATAATAGTGGCTCTCGTCTATAATATTCCGTAAGTTAATTTGAAATAGACCAGACTTAAAGAGGTTGATGGAATTTGCATTACGAAGAAAGAGAGGCAAAGAGTCTCAGTCCGGGATAGTGCGTGGAAAAAAAGTAGGACCTGTAATAGTTCTTATTAGTTTGGATGTTCCTAACATTTGTCTAGTTGTACGGCTACTTGGCTTTAGCAGATTCGCCTCAATATCTACATAGTGCTGTACGATTTTGTACATCAGGGTAAAACGGGTGGTTTTCGATCGAGTGTCGTAACAACAAACCCAAAGTGATCACAGAGCCAATCACTGAGCAAGTAAAAACACAATGAGCCAATCACTGAGCAAGTAAAAACACAATGAGCCAATCACTGAGCAAGTAAAAACACAATGAGCCAATCACTGAGCAAGTAAAAACACAATGAGCCAATCACTGAGCAAGTAAAAACACAATGAGCCAATCACTGAGCAAGTAAAAACACAATGAGCCAATCACTGAGCAAGTAAAAACACAATGAGCCAATCACTGAGCAAGTAAAAACACAATGAGCCAATCACTGAGCAAGTAAAAACACAATGAGCCAATCACTGAGCAAGTAAAAACACAATGAGCCAATCACTGAGCAAGTAAAAACACAATGAGCCAATCACTGAGCAAGTAAAAACACAATGAGCCAATCACTGAGCAAGTAAAATCACAATGAGCCAATCACTGAGCAAGTAAAAACACAATGAGCCAATCACTGAGCAAGTATGAGCTAACGCAATAAGCTAACAACGAAATGAAGTAATTCGTGATTGGATTTATCAACCAATCTCCTCCCGGTTGTACAAGGAGTGGATAAGTTATTCAGTGGTTAAAACCGTTATCCACCATGGCCATATAATTCTTGGGTTGCAGTCATTCCTAAGGGAATACTATCGCAAAAGCGTAGCGGCCATCTTGGTTGGTAGGAACAAAAGAAGCAAATGTAGTTTATGTTGTTTCTACCAACCAACATGGCCGCCAGCACAACCCACTAAAGAGTGGCTGCCCACAAATGACGGAAGCATAAGCACAAGTTATTTCACATGCAATGTTTACATTACTAAAGGTGATGTTACAGGAGATGATTTTTCGCGACGATTTTTAATGCATGTTATACGAGACAACGTAACGAACATTGATGCGGCAGGTACGTTACACGCGGGACGATTTTTAGCGCTACGTCTAGCAAGCATCTACATGTAGGCTCCTCATTCCGACATCCTCGTTAAAAATATGGCGAACGAGTGACATCTTTGTTTGTTGACGTATCCTCAGTTCCGTGGGCGAAGCGAACAGGTTTCTGGGACGACGTTGCGCTAAAAGTCGGCGTGCGTGTTACACGAAGCAACTCCAACAAAATTCGGACAACAATGTTTCTGCAAGGAAGATTGCGTTAAAAATGATCCAGCGCGCCATGTTACACTATGTTGACTTTTCGCGCAACAATGTGGGACGAAAAATTGTCGTTGAAAATCGTCTCGTGTAACATCACCTGAAGAGACTGAGAATCAGCATGCTGATTGGCTTATTCTTCTGCTAAATAATGCTTACATTTGCCTTCAGTAGAACGTAAGCGGCGGAACTAAGCTCGACGAAAGCTGAAACGCACGAAAAAGGAAATACGCTTGTGCTTAGGTCTCCCTTTCTTGATTTTCACTAGAACGTAACATTCCTTATGCTTCCGACGAGCTTACGCTTGTGCTTACGTGTCCGTTTCTTGATTTTCACTAGAACGTAACGTTCCTTGTAATTCCGACGAGCTTACGCTTGTGCTTACGTGTCCGTTTCTTGATTTTCACTAGAACGTAACATTCCTTATGATTCCGACGAGCTTACGCTTGTGCTTACGTGTCCGTTTCTTGATTTTCACTAGAACGTAACATTCCTTATGATTCCGACGAGCTTACGCTTGTGCTTACGTGTCCGTTTCTTGATTTTCACTAGAACGTAACGTTCCTTATGATTCCGACGAGCTTACGCTTGTGCTTACGTGTCGGTTTCTTGATTTTCACTAGAACGTAACATTCCTTATGATTCCGACGAGCTTACGCTTGTGCTTACGTGTCCGTTTCTTGATTTTCACTAGAACGTAACATTCCTTATGATTCCGACGACCTTACGCTTGTGCTTACGTGTCCGTTTCTTGATTTTCACTAGAACGTAACATTCCTTATGATTCCGACGAGCTTACGCTTGTGCTTACGTGTCCGTTTCTTGATTTTCACTATAACGTAACGTTCCTTATGATTCCGACGAGCTTACGCTTGTGCTTACGTGTCGGTTTCTTGATTTTCACTAGAACGTAACATTCCTTATGATTCCGACGAGCTTACGCTTGTGCTTACGTCTCTGTTTCTTGATTTTTACTAGAACGTAACATTCCTTATGTTCCGTCGAGCTTACGCTTGTCATTACATCTCCGTTTCTTGATTTTCACTAGAACGTAACATTCCTTATGATTCCGACGAGCTTACGCTTGTGCTTACGTGTCGGTTTCTTGATTTTGACTAAAACCTAACATTCCTTATGCTTCCGTTGAACTTACGCTTGTGCTTACGTCTCAGTTTCTTGATTTTGACTAAAACCTAACATTCCTTATGCTTCCGTTGAACTTACGCTTGTGCTTACGTCTCAGTTTCTGGAGTTTGACTAAAACGTAACATTCCTTATACAATACAATACAAAAACCTTTATTTAAACACGAATTGTTTAAACGCAGCACAATTGCTGATGTGGTCGTGTATGAAAGAATACAATTAAAAGTGATATATATATATACGTATACGACAGAGTATAAACACACACATGCAGTTCACACATGGTATTTGTACACATATGTACAAATTTCAGAATTTAAGAAACGTTTTAGAATGGATGTATAGAATATAACTTTAACCAATAGAGACAGATTCGCTGCTCTTGTTCGTAAGGCATGAGGCACTAACCAAGTCAGAAATGTTGGACGTAATCTAGGATGATACGGATCAAGTGCAGCGTCTCTCTCACTAACTTTTAATTGCTGGAAAAGCGTAAATTATAATTTATTTAGTAGGTTGTTCTTCTTGAGTTGAACTTATGCTTCCGTTGAACTTACGCTTGTGCTTACATCTCCGTTTCTTGATTTTCACTAGAACGTAACATTCCTTATGCTTCCGACGAGCTTACGCTTGTGCTTAATACGTCTACGTTTGTTGATTTTCACTAGAACGTAACCTTTACGTATGCTTCACGCACTCTAGACCGTGCTCTACCAACTGAGCTACCCAGTCAAGCGGATAAATCTGTTAAGCTAGATAAATCTGTAGAGAAAAACTAATGGTACCACATGAAAGGTCGCATTAAAACTAGTAACTATGTTCTGTTTTAGAGCAATGTGGAGAATTGTTGTTGAGTTATACGCATTTCAAGTACTATTTCGAACACGAATTGTAGTGTTTTATCAGGGGTTCCAAATATTGAGAAAACAAATGAAACCCGAGAGGCGTAGTCTCGAGGGTTTTATTGTTTTCGAAATATTTGAAATATTCAGTTGGAATCACTAGAGTTGAAAATCACTTAAATTTCACCCCTGATTTTTGTCGTCAATTTTGTGAAATGTTGCAAACACAAATGATTTTCAACTGGTATTTCATTGGGTTTCCAAACTCATCCACCTGACCAGATTAGAGATTGTGGTTGGCCAATCAAATCATGAATTATTAATGAGTTTGAGAACAATCCCAACCGGGTTTTCTCGGTGCAAATGGTACTGAAGCGCTCTGTGAAAGACACATGCTTTACCAAGTTCTTTCATTGTTATATTCAGCGGAAGTTCTTGAACGATTCGCCAGCAATATGCCAGTACGGGAACAGGAGCGTCTCTGGTTGACGTGCCAGTTAGGCATTGCCAACAAGTGCAAGGGTCTGCGCTTCAGAGATAAAAACAAAACCCTGCCATCTTCAAAACGCGTCGTGGGTCCTACACAGTCAACACAACCGAAGGTGTCAAGTGAGCAATCTTTTGGTGTCTCACAGGAGAATGAGAAGTCCGCAGTGAGGGAAGAACTTGATTATGGTACGTAGACGTGATAGTTTTCATGCGGATCAAAGCTTGAATAGCTTTTGCCCCCTAAACTGGTATTAATTACTGCGTCAGACCAAATTTTTTACCGAGGCACTAAAATGAAAATGACGAAATGGCGACCAAACCAAAGAAAATGTCGACAGGAAATGGCGGGAAAGAACGCCAAAACGAGGCTCGTAATTCGTCACTGGTGAAGTACTGAATACCATTGGACCCCTCAACTTCAAGCGATTTCTTTTATTTCAAAATATAGTAATGATAATAATGATACTACTGCTGCTGCTGCTCAGTACTGCTGCTACTGCTGCTACTGCTACTACTGCTACTACTGCTACTACTGCTACTACTGCTACTACTGCAGCTACTACTACTACTGCTGCTGCTGCTCAGTACTACTACTGCTGCTGCTACTACTACTACTGCTGCTGCTACTGCTGTAACAACAACATAATAACTGCTCTCTCTGCTATTCAAACAAGATTCGCTATTTAGAAATATGGTCTATATTCTGAAAAAAGCTTAATATGTTTGAATTTTGATTTCAATGAAAATTTGATTTCAATGTTTTTGTCGTTGTAGTGGTCATAGGAGGTGATCCAAACATAAGAATGGCACTCAACGAGTACAATAAAATCTCCAAGAAGGTGCACCCTAATATCTTCGCCATTTGTCTTGCTGAAAAGCTCTTTGGTACAAATCTGATGCAGAGTTCTACGCTGACTGGGAAACACTGTACAAACAAGTTAGACGAGAATGTTGTAATTGCTATCAGAAGTAAGTCCATGTTCGCTGCATGCATGAGCTCCGTCATTAGGCAATTTAAGCAACCACGACGGCAACGTCTTTGACGACGGCAACGTCTTTGACGACGGCATAAAACAATATCCTTAATTACAAAATACAGTAGCTACACGTGAAAATGTACGTAGTCGCCTACATTTCCACCGTTCTCTGAAAAAAACACAACGTGAAAACCCCAAATTGTACATTTCAAAGAGAACGTAAGAAAGTAAATCAATCCGTTTTTCGTTCGACGTGAACCGAACTCTAAACTCGTCATATTTTTCGAAAATCTGGTTGCGAAAAACAAAAAGAGAAATAGTAGACACCAAAGAAAACACTTTTCTATGTCTCGCCGTCATTGCCGTCGCCCGTCCTGGTTCCCTATTCAAGGGTACAGCGTCCTGGTTCCCTATTCAAGGGTACAGCGTCCTGGTTCCCTATTCAAGGGTAGAGCGTACTTATTAGTCATTCATATTTAACCTTCAAGTTTCTTTAAACAAAAAACTACCAAAATAACACCCTGAGATAGAAGAGAAATACCTTGTGAATGTACCGCCGGGATATGCTTTTCAAGCTTTTTCGTCAGAGGATGGTAAATATTAAAGTGGTCACAAAAGGTTATTTAAGAAACTATGGTGAACCGATTTCAAATTGCTAAAAAAAAAAAATTTAAATCAGTATTTTTCATCCACTCGAATCTTTGCCATTCTAAATTAAAATTGTCTCAAATTTTTTTCATTATACCTGGAAAGCATAATCTGCTAATCTGAGTAGTTATTTTTGTCTTTCGTCATGAGAAAGTTTATCATTTGGAGGTTGACAATGCCCCGTTTATGTCAGTAGCTCGTAACAGTAGGGAGAGCTACGACGGGAGACCTACGATTTAAGATCATTTTTTATCAGGAGGGGAGGGGTGGGCTGGTGGGATTTTCTACTTTCCTGCCCTGAATTCCTTTTTTTCAAAAGTAGATGAAACTGGACTGGAGCCCTCCTGCTGACAGTTCTAACATAACTTGATATTTGCCATATTGTCATATCGCGTATCAGGGCGTGTAGCTTGACGTTTTGGTATTGTGAACCCAAGTGCGGTGCATGTGGGGGGAGGGGGGGGGGGGGGGGGGGGGGGGGGGGGGTGGGATTTTGAAATGTTCCAAATCTAGGTCTGGACAGAGCTGAATAACTATAGGGCGCATGCGCGAGCTGATGCGTAAATTGGCGGGAATTTTACCGAAAACACTGTCTGTTGGCGATAAATATTTCGTGTTTGAAGGCAATTTATCCCAGTGGCCCAAACTTAGACTACATTGTCCAAAACATATGTTGTTTCTCAGTTTCTGGAGGAAATGGTCCTGAGTATCTGAATCTTATCTTTCCAGCAAAACTCTTATTCTTCGTAGAAAACATGAAGGTACTCGCTAAATTTTGAAATTTCCGCCATTTTTGTATACGATACAGTCGTCCCTAGTCTACGCGCGGCACGTTATTCAGTAATGGGGTCTGGGTACGAGATTGTTATTCAGCGCTGTCGCCTGGATGGTATTTCCTGCATTTTGAGGCGAAATTAAAAGAAAGAGACTAGCATAGAGAACGACTTGTAAGCTTGCGTTTATTGGCTGAAAGGTAGCGATGCCCTCATCCCCTGCAAAACTCATTTTTCTGGTGGCCCAATGAAAGTTACCGTTAGTTGACTAAGTTGTAGATTTTGTTTATTAGCACAAACAGTACGTAGGGGGGGAGGGTGAGGGACATATAATCTGACCAGTTCCCTTTACTGTCAGCCGAAGTCCTTGAGCGGTTTGCCAGTAACAAGACACAACAAGAACTAGTGCAACTCTGGATAACGTGCCAGCAAGGCATTGCAAATAGGTGTAAGAGTCTGCGCTACAAATATAAACACAAGCCTGTCCTGACCATACCACCTCCGCCAAAACGCATCTTTAGGGGAGTGGGTCCTACACAGTCAACGCCTCGTAAGGCATCAAGCGAACCATCGATTGGTATCGATCGGTACATGGATAGCGAAGACTTTGAAGATGGTACGTATAGGGCTGTTGATAAACTTTTTGCACAGTAATGCCGGCAAACGTAACGATCAGAGATTAGAATGCTTTTGCTTTAGAGTCAGACTCGTTCCCAGTCGCGACTAAGTTATAATTGGCGGCGCGGCTACTAAGACTAGAAAGCGTACGGGGTATCACGGGAAGGACCATAGCCCTTCCCCTGATCCTTTGCGCGACTTCCCGTGACACCCCACGCGCTTGCTAGTCTTAGTACCGCGCTGCCAATTATAACTTAGTAGCGAATAGGAACGAGACAGTCTGCTTTATCTAGTTTTAACTCAAGGTTTTCCCCCTTCAAAATGCTACTCCAAAAACCTGACTCGAACGCCAGCTCAAGACCACGTGTGATCCAGCTATCTTACGTCAGAAGTCACGTGGTTCGTAAATAGGAATGTACATCATAACGTCATAGACTTGCGTGAAAAGTCGAATTGGATTTCATAACAGCGCACGAAAGTGCACGGTCCTACTTGCACAGGCAGACCAAGCTCGAAGTCTTCAGTGGTTTTACGTTACGAGAGAATTACAAGGCTTTGTATGGGAATCCAAAAACTCGGGATTTTTTTCCCGTATTCCTATAAGTATACATAATAAGAGAATAAACTTTACCTTTGAGTATTCTGGTGTCCTTTTGTCTTCTGAGCTCTGGGAACGGTGTTTTAGGGAGGTTTGTGTTCTCGGCTCGTCACCCCTCAACCTCCCTAAAACACCGTTTCCAGAGCTCAGAAGACAAAAGGACACCGGAATACTCACAAAGGTAAAGTTTATTCTCTTGTTATGTGTACTTATAGGAGATAAGGACCTAAATACGGGGACAAAATCCCGAGTTTTTGGATTCCCATACAAAGCCTTGTAATTCTCTAGTAACGTGAAACCACTGATTTCAAACTTGGAGCTTGGGCTGCCTGTGCTACTTGCAACGCACAAACAAACATTTCTTGGTTCTTTATGTTTCCTGACCAATAGACCCTTCCTTCCCTTTTCTTGTTTCTAGTCATGATTGGCAGTGATCCCAACGTGACGATGTCTCTGTCAGATTATAAAGAGGTAACAAGGCTTCAACAACCGAGCAAGTACACCATAGCACTGGCCGAAAAACTGTTTGGTAGAGATATCCTGACACGATCCACAGTGACTGGAAAACATTGTACCGCCAGACTGGACGATGAAATTTTGTCTGCCATAAAGAGTTAGTATACTGTCAACATTACACTGCAACTACCGTTACCAGGGCCACTTAGACCACGAGAACTAAACACAGTACAACTACAGTGTGACTACTGTAACCAGGGCCACTTAGACAACGAGAACTAAACACATTACAACTACAGTGTGACTACTGTAACCAGGGCCACTTAGACCACGAGAACTAAACACATTACAACTACAGTGTGACTACTGTAACCAGGGCCACTTAGACCACGAGAACTAAACACATTACAACTACAGTGTGACTACTGTAACCAGGGCCACTTAGACAACGAGAACTAAACACATTACAACTACAGTGTGACTACTGTAACCAGGGTCACTTAGATAACGAGAACTAAACACATTACAACTACAGTGTGACTACTGTAACCAGGGCCATTTAGACAACGATAACTAAACACATTACAACTACAGTGCGACTACTGTAACCAGGGTCACTTAGATAACGAGAACTAAACACATTACAACTACAGTGCGACTACTGTAACCAGGACCACTTAGACAACGAGAACTAAACACATTACAACTACAGTGTGACTACCTTAACTAGGGCCACTTAGACAACGAGAACTAAACACATTACAACTACAGTGTGACTACTGTAACCAGGGCCACTTAGACAACGAGAACTAAACACATCACAACTACAGTGTGACTACTGTATTTAGTAACCAGGGCCACTTAGACCACGAGAACTAAACACATTACAACTACAGTGTGACTACTGTTACCAGGACCACTTAGACAATGAGAACTAAACACATTACAACTACAGTGTGACTACTGTAACCAGGACCACTTAGACAACGATAACTAAACACATTACAACTACAGTGCGACTACTTTAACCAGGACCACTTAGACAACGAGAACTAAACACATTACAACTACAGTGTGACTACTGTAACCAGGACCACTTAGACAACGAGAACTAAACACATTACAAAACGAAAATAAAGAATTCCAACTTACGAATCCTAGCAAATGGTACATTCTCTCCCTTTGCACATTCATCTATTAGTACGTTCCATTCGCTAACTGGACATTCCTAATTTGAATTCCAGCTGAAATTATTGAACGATTTGCCCGTGAAAAAAGCCTGGCAGAGCAAGAGGCACTGTGGGCAGCGTCCCTACTAAGTATCGCAGCTAAATGTCGCACGCTGCGTTACTGGAGAGGTAAAGCCTTAGAGATACTATCCGGTCAACAAGAGAACCCTGAACAGTCTCGTGATGTTCCAAGCATCTCTGCCAGCATGGACAGTGAGGATTGTGAAGAAGGTTATTCAAGTAAGATAACGTTCTTTCTTGATTAGTGTGGATTTCGCACAGGGAGCCCACATTTAAGAGCGCTTTGTTATTCTTTATCATAATCTAGAGCTTGGGCTTGCTGTGGCATCACAGCACGCGCTATCTAAGATCACATCACCCTCTGACGGGCTTCCTGTATCACAGAGCGTGCTGAAGTCAGAATTGTCTCCTTTCTCTACAATCTCATTAATTTGGTAACGGTTGTGTTTTGAATTAAAGAAATCAACGGTCAGAGCTGATGTGACCCAAGAAATGTGATACCACTCAACGCCCAAGCTCTGTTAGATTATAATAAAGAATAAAGCGTTCCTAAATGTGGGCTCCCTGTGAATTTCGGACTATGAGTAATAGATACAGAATGAGTAACTAACCGAGCGGGGGACTGGAACCGAGTCAGTAAAACTAATTCAATTAACAATTAGTCAAAGTGAGCATTATTTTCCAAAAGAACAGATCAAACTTAGCTAGTCTGGAAAGTCTGGTGAACTTTGGCTCAATATTGACGATGCTAGAAGGCATTAAATATGTCTATTTTCCCATACAAACTCTTATTTTTAACGTTGTCCCTCCAAACCATACATTCATTGTAAAATTTTGGAGGGACAAAGAAATTTCAATTGCTTATAATTCAGACAAGATTCACTTGAATCACGTCAAACTTGGCACACATGCTAATTTCAACATGCTCTATCATGTGATGAACTTCACTTTAGAAAGAGTAATTTTGATAAACTTGGTCCCAGTCCCCTGCCCGTTTTGTTACTGCAGAATTCATAACGGTACCAGCCAATCATAATTTTTGTACCACATGTGGGATGTTTTATTGATCAGGTCTTTATTCAACAAGAACTAATGTCTGTCGAATTATCCTATAAATATTATATTTCAGCCAATCAGAGCTCAGCTTTACTATGAAATACAGGGCGGTATTTCATCGGTTTTCAATGAAATACAGAGCGGTATTTCATGGCTAGATCAAGGCCAATCAAAATGCAGGAAATTTCGTGCCCTTTTTTTATCAGCCAATAAGAATTCAATTTTTGAATGCATAATTAGTCTGCAGACGCGTCCACCTCTATCGTCGGGTAAGTTCTTTGTTTTCGTGATAAATCTTCCCGTAAATTTGTTATTTATATGATAATATGGTTATTTCATGGTTTTCTATGGAATACTGGCGAAAATTCCACTCGAAATTCATATGTTTTTGGTACCAAATAATACAAATTTCTCGTGAAGTAATTTGCCCGTATGCCATAAATACCATGAAATAACCAGTAAGTATTGACTGAATATCTAATCAGTTCTGTAATGTGGTGTACAGGGCCATCATGTGGTATGATTCTGGTATGGGACTGGTTCATGATGAGCACTTAAAGGGGCTATGTCATGGTACTGCGCAAGTATCGAGTAATCGCTCGGTTGGTGGCTGTTAATTGGATACAAACAGTTAAACATCCCTCCCTCAATGCTTGATTGAAAGGATTTTCAACATTTTCTCTGGAGACTGTTTATATACACTATTTGTTAGTCATTTTTGCATATTTGCTTTGATTTTAAGCATCCCACATGGCCGAGAGGTTCGTTAGTTCGTATCAAAATTGGTGGAAATAGCCGTTTCTGGCCTGGAACGCGAATGTAAAGCCTATTACCATGACCTATTACCATGACACATTTAAAAATCTCAGCTTGAACTTTTCTGTGCTTTGAAATCCAAATTTCGACACATTTCCCAGAATATCTACAATGTAATTACAATTGACCCTTATACTAGATTCATGCGCCCATATAAAGCAGGTTTTAAATTTATTTGTGTTACAGAATGAGTGATCGTGCTTTATTGGATTTACAAATTTGAGCTGGAAGCGAGAGTTTGTAAATCCGATAAAGCATGGACACGAATTCTGTATATGGCTTATCAAACGTCTAGGTGTAGAGTCATTTTGACCGAGAAAATCGAAGCAAAAGTTTGCGTAAATCTGGACGAAATCTGTATCAGATTTACAGATCACCTATCGCACATTGATTTCCTTTGTTTTTGCTTCATGAATTATTAATGAGGTTGATACTGTATATCATCATCATCATCATTTGTATCATTAGTGTACTATTAAATATTGATACTAGCTTATATTAGATAATTACATATTTCCTCGTTGTATACTAAATAATACAAATTTCTCGTGAAATATTCGCCCGTATTCCATAGAAAACCATGAAATAACCATATTATCCCATAAATAACAAATTTACAAAAATATTTATCACGAAACAAAGTAACTTACCGGACGATAGACTGCAAATTTTCTTGCTGGAAAACACAAATTTCGAGTGGCAGCCGCGCACGTCTGTAGACTAATTATGTATTCAAAATGGTGAATTCTTATTGGCTGATAAAGAAATGGCGCGAAATTTCCTGCATTTTGATTGGCCTTGACCTAGCCATGAAATACCGCTCTGTATTTCATAGAAAACCCATGAAATACCGCCCCGTATTTCCTAGTAAAGCTGAGCTCTGATTGGCTGAAATATAATATTTATAGGATAATTAGAAATATTATATCTGATGGAAGCTTGACCGTGACGAAATAAAGTTATCTTATCTTAACCAAACTGACCCCATTCTCGACCCCAGACCCTGCGCAGTAAGAAATAAGAAAAGGGTCTGGGGTCGAGAATGAAATGACTCGCGCGCGTTTCCCGGGTGAAATTCACACATGCGCAAGCGATTTTCAGACCTGTCGATGATGAAGTGTTTCTTCTTGATAGTTATAATCGGCGGTGAGCCTGGAGTCACTCTTACAGACGTTCAGTACACAGAAGTTGCTGCTATAACCCAACCCAATAGATTCACCCTTGCTCTGGCCGAGAAGCTGTTTGGTATAGACACACTTACTCCAGGTTCAGTCACTGACAAGCAGCACACGCTTAGACTGGATGACACTGTTCTGCGAGCGATAAAGAGTGAGCCTGAAATGTGTTTCCTTTTCCTTGTCCATATGCACCTATCAATCGGTTAAGCCCGAGGGGGTGGGGGTGGGGGTGGGGGTGGGGATTTGACAGGCAGGGCTACCCCCAAGGGAGAGGATTTTGACATACTCTGCCTGCCACAGGGTGGGGTTGTTTATAGAAAACATAAGGAATGTAGGGCAGTGGGGTGGGGAATTTTGATATTATTGACCAAAGTGTGGACCAAAGGGTGGGCAATTTGCCTTTTTTGGGGAGAAAATGTCAAATATCTACCCCTTGCCCACTCCCTCGGGTTTAACCGATTGATAGGTGCGTTACAGTGCAGTGACATGCTTACTAGTAAACCTAAACACAGTTCATGTACTTAAATTAAGTCTTCAGGTGTTCGAAGGCCGATTAACGCTAATCCTGGATTCATTCTTAAAGGGATACCCGAGTGAAAAACACATTTGGGCTCAAAAGCATCTTTCAGATGTACTTTGTTCAGAAAATGTATTAAAATTTGATAAAACTTTTTCAGAGTTGAGAACGAGCCCCTCAAAGTTGGCCCCGCGAAGACCTGGGCGCCGCCATTTTTTTCACATTAATTCCTGTGACGTTTTTTACGTCACTTCGTCCCACCGGAGTCTTGCGGCTAACTTGTAGCGACTTGTTTTCTTTGTAGAATTTTCACATGCTCGGAATTAGAGTAGATTTTCATCGATATGGCAGAGCAATTTCGTACTAGAATAAAAATATGATAAAGACGATATTGTGAGAGAAGTTCATAAGACTGGGAGGACGAGGAAAAGCATGTGGAAGGCGAGAATATCGGACCAACAACAAAAGGCCACTACCGAGCTAGTGCTATAAAGATTCGCTGTGTGTGTTTTTGTATGGAACTTGTCAGTTAAACACAAGACTAAAGGTAGATTATTACAATATTGATATCGGCATAGCAATCGAAACTTGTTTAATTTGTCCCAGAGAGATAATTAGGGTGTAGCAAGCCACATAATTTTAATTTCGTTTACCTAACTGTGTTGTGTTCCACCACAATTGCACAAACATGCCGGGCTTGATCGCGCCAATGCTTTCACACAATTTAATAAGGGAATGGGATTATTTTTGCAATAAAATTGCTCCGATTGTCTCGTTCTTGTGTCATTGCATATATTCTGCTATGTTGGGCTAGTTATGATCGGTTTTTATAGGGAGGTTTTAACTTTTCAGGTGTTTCGTTTCAGTTGCACAAAGCCATGCAGTCAGTACAGATCGAACCGGATAACACGCAAATTATATAGCTCCAATAAACATAAGTTTCGAAAGCAATGCCAATATCAATATTGTCATAATCTACCTTAGTCTTGCGTTTAAGGCTGACAAGTTCCATACAAAAACACACAGCGAATCTTTACATCATAGCACAACACCAGTTTTGCACTAGCTCGGTAGTCGCCTTTTGTTGTTGGTCTGATATTCTCGCCTTCCACATGCTTTTCCTCGTCCTCCCAGTCTTATGAACTTCTCTCACAATATCGTCTTTATCATATTTTTGTTCTAGTACGAAATTGCTCTGCCATATCGATGAAAATCTACTCTAATTCCGAGCGTGTGAAAATTCTACAAAGAAAACAAGTCGCTACAAGTTAGCCGCAAGACTCCGGTGGGACGAAGTGACGTAAAAAAAAACGTCACAGGAATTAATGTGAACAAAATGGCGGCGCCCAGGTCTTCGCGGGGCCAACTTTGAGGGCTTGTTCTCAACTCTGAAAAAGTTTTATCAAATTTTAATACATTTTCTGAACAAAGTACATCTGAAAGATGCTTTTGAGCCCAAATGTGTTTTTCACTCGGGTATCCCTTTAACCCATGGTTTTGGTTCTCTCAGTAGAAGGTATTCTGGGGCGGATCCAGGGAGGAGGGGTTGGTTTCGGGGAGCTACATCGAACTCACCTTTCTCTCACTCGCTTACAAAAGATAACAAAGAAATTACTAAATATTTTGGCGCTCGCGTATATCGAACCCCCCTTGCTCGCACGGAATCCTGGATTCGCGCCAGGTATTTGTTTCCAAATCTAGCAAGACAAGTAGAAAAATACTTGTTATTTCTCCTCTAGGAATAAGTTTTTAATAATAATAATAATGGCCATATTTATATAGCGCCATATACCACATTCTTATGGCGCTTCACATTTTACTGACATATCCCATCAGTGAATGTTTTGGACTGCTATTACGGCGCCAATGGCTGCCACGCAGTTTACAATGTTGAGTGTGTGGTTAGTGCTGCCATTTGAACCTCCAGTTAGCAAATTACCCTTAATCCTGGGTTAGCTTAATCCACACCGCGGCAAAACGTTACGCGCATGCGTATTTGCTATTTCTTGTCGGCGCGGCCGCCCCCAGTTTCCCGCGAAAACTGAAATGAAACAACAGGCACATACCCGTGATTTTAAAATTTCTGCTTAAAAGTATCCATTTGTGAACTGTTTTGTCAAAAAATAAGAAAACTACTTAAAAGATAAGCCTAAGACTTAATTCACTGTGAGTTTACTAAGTTATAAAATTATTTACTAAAAAAATTAAAACTCTCGGTAATTTGTATTTGATAGCAGAATCTTCATTCTTTTGGCCAGCGGAGCATACCGTTTTGCCGCGGTGTGACCAGGCCCAGGCCTCTAATCTCCGCTAGCAAATGCTTGCTAGTAGGATCTTTTTCCACTTTCAAAAATCCAGACGGTACTGGAAAAATATGGCACATACCATGCGCATACTCGTATTCTTTACGTTCACAGTATCACTTCAAATAAGTTACTTTTAATCTTGCATATATTAAGAATTAATGTCATTAACTCTTGTAAATATGCCATGTTTGTTCGAGGTTTTCAGACTCCATGTTGTACCTTAAAGGAAGAGTAACTCGCAGAAATTTGCTAGGGGAATGTTTTCACTCACAAATGAAAAAATCTGCTAGCATTGTGAGAGTTTTGTGAGCGTTAATTTGGATCCTCCGTCAGTCTTACGCATTATCTATGTTACGTTTCAGCGGAAGTTCTCAGTAGATTTGCTAAGCAAAAGACGTCTGAAGAACAGGAGAAGCTCTGGAAAGACTGCTTCTCCAGTATTGCAATCAAGTGTAGAACTTTACGATATAACATGCGCATGGCACATGGAAGTCAGGATGAACACAGAGGAGAGGTACACAGGGATAGTACAGGAAGTAACAGCACGGTGGAGAACAGCCTCGCTCGAAGCAAAGTCCTGGATACCAGCTCCTCTGCAAGTGCGGCGTCCAGGTTTTTGGCAAGTGAAGACAGAGGTTTGTATGCAACCTCCTTCCCAGGGGTCTATGCTACCCCACACCGCGGCAAAATGTCACGCGCATGCGCCTTAGATGAGCCCAGCGCGCGCGCATTCGCCCAGTTTCCCGCCGAAACTAAAAGAAAACAGACAATCACCCCTGTTTCTACTTTTAAGTACGTATGCGTATTTACGTGAAATGTTTCGCGAAAAATAAGAAAACTACTTAACAGATAAGTCTAAGACTTTAACAGATTGATGTTTTCTTAATTTGTAATTCACTGTGAGTTTACTAAGTTATAAAATTATTTACTAAAAAAGTTAAAGCCCTCGGTAATTTGTATTTGATAGCAGAGCCTTCGTTCTTTCGGCCAGCGGAGCATACCGTTTTACCGCGGTGTGGTGCTACCCTAATCCGCCTGTGTGTTATGTGCAAACAAGTCAGAAAAAGGATCTTGCATTGGGTCTACGTTGCATAGAATTTTGAGATCATTAATGTGTGAACCTGTAGAAAACATGTCCTTGAAAAGTGTGGATTGTCCTTGAAAAGTCCTTGAAGAAAAAGTACTGAATTTTGTATGAACCATGTGCCTGTACTTGAGTACTGATAACTCTTCATTTATGAACCAGTAATTATAGGTGGCGATCCAGGCGTCAGTCTTCCTATTTTTAAGTACAACAGCCTTTGCAGGTCATCGCATCCCAATAAATACGCCCTGGCTCTCGGTGAGATGCTGTTTGGCCGAGAAACACTCTCGGTATCGACAGTCACAGGGCAGAGAGGAACAGACAGACTGGATGAGAGGCTGCTCACAGCTATGAAGGGTGAGTTAAAGGTGTGTTACCATAGTTTATAATTCCACACTGACAGCCTCAAAATTAGCTCCACTTCCCCCCTTAGTTACTGTTGGTACACAGCATCTACAACGGCTATCGTTATTTATATAAGAATCAGTCCGAAACGCGCGCTCTGATTGGTCAAGAGCCGTGTGTTACTAGAGGACACACACATGGATGACGTCACGAGCGCGCGCAACCAATTTCTCAACTCGTTTTGATTGGATATTTTCATAGTTTTTAGTTTGCAATTATTATATAAAACAAATAGTTTCCATTTTTCCGGCAGAATGGAATCTATTTGTTAAATATATACTCCCAAATCAAACGCCTTTTTTGATTGAACGAGAACGTATCACGTGACATGACTCAAAACATAACTCCTTAGGGAAATGGACTTGAACGTGCGTCTTGAAACCGCGAGAAATTCGTGGCACGTTGCGTCGTATGTATTTTGTGTTATTTTTGACTTGGGAAGTATAACAAAACACTTAAGAACGGCTCCGCCACGTAGAACATTGAGGGTGAGGAAACAAAACTCGCTGTTTTCCGAGTCATGAAGTGTACACTCAATCCCCAGAGATTCAAATGACAAAGGCATGGCGGCCATGTTGGTGTATAGAACAAAAGAAGCTAACGAAGAATCTATTGTTAACTGTACACCAACATGGCGGCTATGACGTAACGTGCAAAGGGTCAATAGGAAAAGACAATAGACTGCAGCAGTGGTGTGTCCTCTCGCACAAGTTTGCTTGAATGTGTCTTTAGTGCTGTCTGAGATGGGCCATTCCATTTTATATCCACACCCCCCCTGTTGACGAGATTTTCTGAGGGGGATTGGACGATATGGTTTTTCTGAAGGGGTCCAGCGATAAAGTACAATTTGTGAGGGGTTCGAAATCTTTTATCTGAGGATATTTTCTGAGGTGGTTCGCGACTGAACGAAATTATCGTGATTTTACATCACTATATACCTGAAAATTTTTTTTTTTATGAGGGGGTCAAATTTGATCGACCTCGTTTACAGGGGGGGTGTGGATATAAAATGGAATGGCCCGTCATGTCCTCAGTCAAAGTTACAAGCAGAAAATACCATCCAGCCAAAATATATTTGAATTACATATGTGAGAACCTTTCTCACAATAGGAGATATTGTAGTTGAGTCTACGAATAGCAGTTTCAGCGGTATTGACCCAAACGCCTCACTTCAATGTAATGAAGCGCTATTCAAACTGTGTATCTAAATTAGTCGTGCTTGTTTAGGAGGGTGTTGGTGTCGTGTAAGAATGATGGTTTCAATGGCGCTTCATTACATTGAAGTGAGGCGTTCGGGTCAATACCGCTGAAACTGCTATTCGTAGACTCAACTACAATATCTCCTATTGATTTTCATTGAAGTCAAACCATAGTTAGTTTGATCAAAACTAAATTAAACTTCAAAAGTGATCTAATGAAAGTGCATTTTCTTCGATGGTCTTCTATCGGCCAATGAATTTACGAGAAAGAAAATTGAAAATTAACACGTTTTTACATTCCTTGCCGTTCAGTGGTATCGTTCTTAGCCGAAGTATTACTTAATACCACTTGATAATAGCTGCGGCTACACTACCCCAGATAAAGTCGTTTACCCAGTAAAACTGGCCCCAATAAAATCCATCTGGGGTTTGAATTTACCTGGGTACAGCGGTTACACGAAGACCGTTGAATATCACGCCCCAGTAACTTTGTGGCGCGAAGGCCTATTGTGCTGGCATATCCTCGAAATTTCATTGGCTGAACTATCTGGGGTCGGCAGCGACCCCTAAGACTTATCTCGGGTGCTATCAAGGGAAAGTTCCATTGTTCTTTCTTTCGTAACTATGGAAATATACCAAGGTACGTTTTCTCCTGGGGAAATCGGTTAGACACGAAAACACGAATTTACCCTGGTAAATTTCCAATATACCTAGTAAAACTGGTCTAGTGTAACCGCAGCTAATATATCTAACATTTGAATGAAATTTTCGCGTCTTTTTTAGCTGATGTCATGAGACATTTTGCGGTGGACTATTCGGTAGCAGAACAAGAGGAGTTATGGGTGTCATGCATTCAGAGCATAGCAGCCAAATGTAAGTCACTCCGCTACACGAAGAGACAAGCTGAGAGGCTATCCGCTGAACTGAGTGCAGCCGACATTGTGGAAGAGACAGGAAAAGAAGAAAGAAGTCTACTAGAAGCTACGGAAAGTGTTGACACTAGCAGGGACACAAACAGGAAGAAGACCAACAATTTAGAAGGTTAGTTAAACCTCAGTCAAACGGTTTCAACATGCCGGGTACAACATTCGTTGTATGTTGTACCCGGCATGTTGAAACCGTTTGAAACGGCTTGAAAACATTGTTGACAGGTGTTGAAAGATATTGAAAGCATTGTTGCAGAGAGTTTACATTTATTTAAAGGCCATTTAGAAGTGTTTCAAGATCGGTTGTCATGGTTCTTCAAGATATTTTCATACCGGTTCTAGTTTTTCGAAAGTATGGAAAAATCGTGAAAAAGCATGGAAAAATGCTTATTGTAATCCGACTTTCGTTCATCAAAACAGCTGTTAAATGGCTTTCGTGTAAAAGCTGAACTGTGATTGGATAACAAGCTACGAAGCTACAGACATACGTTTAGGGGTGGGCATTCAGAAATTAGGGGAGAGGGGTGGCATTTTTTTGCGCCCTTTTAGCTATGCACGCGAATTTGTTTTATACTGTAATATTCCTGGATCTGCCTATGTTCTCTTGCACGATTTTTTTTTGGTTAAACAAGTGTTTGCAGGAATTGTTTTGGACCCAGTTTTCCTTGCATTATTTTTGTGTGTGTTGGGGGATTGCCACCCATCTAACCCTGTCGATTTCTAATGGTCCGGCCACCCCCTTAGTGCAAACCTTTTTTATTTACTTAATTCAATTATACACACATTTAAAAAAATCACAGAGCAGACGAATATACAAACAAACAAGCAAACAATGGAGTAAAAAACGATATATCTGAATAATTAGGCTGATTTATACGGATCGAAAACGTCCTTATATAAATAAACCACCTGTATATGCTAAAATGATTTTTTTAAATACTCTATAAAGAACTCTATATATCTAAAATTGGTAATAAAAAAAGTTATGTAAAAAAATCTCGAAATACAAAATATACCCTATAAAAATACTCTATATGCCATAGACCGATTCGCAATATGGTGTCGAATTCAACTGACCATCGCCCAACGAGGACTGGCCTGCGGTAACTTGTGCACGAGGCTATTCAGTGCAGGACCCGGTTATTCAAAGCTAGGGTAAGCGCTACCCCGGGGTGAAATAGCTAACCCGAGGGTAAACTGCACAGATTACAATTACAGATTTGCCGCTATCCTAAGCATAAAGTTATCCATGCTTCGAACAACCCGCCCCAGGACAATCCGCCACTCAAACCAGATCCGCCACTCAAACCAGATCCGCCACTCAAACCAGATCCGCCACTCAAACCAGATCCGCCACTCAAACCAGATCCGCCACTCAAACCAGATCCGCCACTCAAACAAGACACCGCTTTTCCAATGGATGTACAAAACACGTTTTGGTGAATTATTAAATAGTCGCGAACCAAGGCATACGGTAGTTAATGTTGTGGTTCGTTTTTTTAGTGTTGGTAGGAGGATTACCAGATGTTACATTATCACTAGACGAATATCGTGAGCTGGCTGGTGAACTGAACCCCTCGAAGTACGCCCTAGCACTGACAGAGAAGTTATTCGGTACGGAGACGTTAACGGAATCAACAGTGGACGGTAGCAATAACACACAGACATTGGATGAAAACATTCTTGCAGCGATCAAAGGTAAATTATAGACCTTTGCACCAGATTTTACCGGTTGTCTTATCAGATTTTACTTGTTACCATATCATGTTTTACCTTTTGTCGTATCATGTTTTACCGAGTGTGGTATCAGGTTTTACCTGTTGTCTTATCAGGTTTTACCGGTTTTCTTATCAGGTTTTACCGGTTGTCGTATCAGGTTTTACCTGTTACCATACCAGATTTTAACTTCTGTCGTATACAGGTTTCTCTGGATGTTATGCAACAACTAGAATCAGATTTGGAGATCAGGTTGTGAACTTATCAAACGATTGTAAAACAACAGTTAATATAGAACTACACCACTTCAAGTTAATAGACCATTTTCTCAAGTATGCGCACGCAACAAAAACTCAAAACAATGAACTACAGCAAAACAATACCCTGAAATACAAAGAACCATAACTCCAAAATACAATACATTCTGGAACACGAAGAAGGAGCCAGTGAAATGTCAGGGAATGTTTTTCCTGCAAATGTGCGGGAACCGTGATCTTGAACATAAGCTCACAGGTAAACAACGAGTGCTTAGTAAATTAGGGCTAGAGTTCACAGGGAAACACGTATAAATGTCTCCCTATTCCACAAGATACGCCATTGATTTAGCGCTATCCGAACTAAAAATGATAAGGTTATTTTAGAGAGGATTTCGTATGAGTGGACAAGTTACGGCAATGACTTACGGCACGGTTACTGTACGACATGCCGTGACATTGAAATGGTTTTTCTATTGTATTTATCTTTTTGATCCAATCAAATTACAGAGTTAAGGCGACGGACATGCCATATTTTTGTCCCACTCATACGAAATCTGCTCTATTCGAAATAGTAATACGTAAAATATCCTTTCGCGCGCGATAACTTGCTTAGCCAATCAAAAGCTGAGAATATTTTTCTGTTCCATATATAGCTTTATGGTTAACGCTTTTCCACCAACCAGAGTCCTTGGTTAATATGCACGATATTCCTCATCTAAAACTTGATTGAACCAATCAGCCTTGGCCAGGGGGTAGTGGTATACCCAAATACCTCTTTAAAATTACCCAAATACCTCTTAAAATACCCAAATACATATTTTAAAATTACCCAAATACCTCTTTAAAATTATCCAAATACCTCTTAAAATACCCAAATAATCTTTAAAATTACCCAAATACCTCTTACGAATTACCCAAATCGTATGTGAAAATCTTGTATACTTTATAAATACCATAGAATCCCAAAATTTAAATATACCAAATACCCATATTTTAATATAAAAATATGGCATATCAATTTAAAAACCCTTGGATACCAGTGTACCCAAAACCCCTGGCCTGACCAATGTATGTTGAACTCTTGCAGCGGACGTGCTCGGTAGGTTTGCTGCAGACGGGACAACAGAGGAACAAGACGTTATGTGGAGCACGTGCCTAAAAAGTATTGCCGCTAAAAGCAGATCATTACGTTACTGGAAAGGACAAACTATCAAATAAGACACTTGAACCTTATACTCATCAATGTAAAAATGTTACTGACGTATGCACCCTTCTTCCCCTCGAGGGGCCGGACTCATAGAAAAGTGATAGGGATGTTCGTCGGAAATTTTTATTGGAACCCCAAAACGGTATCGTCCTTTGGGAGTGGCTCAATTTTTTGTTTTTACCGTAAGAGGTACCAATCCCAAAACACGATATTAAAGTCCCTTTAACCCCTAAAAGGTACAACGAACATCCCCGTCAGTGCTACATAGGGAGTCCACCACTTGCTCACAGAGCCTTCTCTGAGTAGACATTTGTAGCTGACCGACGCACAGGCGCGGTTGAACGAAGCCTCGATAAACGCTAATCTAGGATTAAATAGTCTTAATCCAGGGTTAAATTCTAGTCGATGATTAGGTTCTGTTGCTCGATGCACGATTCGCGTTAACTTATGATTAAACTGGGTTAATTTAACCTACAGCGGGTTTTAAATTACCAATTAACTATAACCCACGGCTAAGAAAGTTAATTGTTTGTTGAGGAATGAGTAGTGCATTTATAATTGTAATCCTAGATTGTAGAAAGACACAAGAGAAACAGGGTACTCTGTTAAAATTTACTGATGCAGGATGAACGCTAATCAGGCTTCGAACAACAGGGGCCAGGAGAACTAAAACTGTATTAAATTGTAATCTGTACATTGTAGCCTCGGATTAGGGACCATTGACATATTCTTAGTACCTCGAAGTGAGCATTATTTTCCTAAATAACAGATCAAACTTAGCTAGTCTGGAAAGTTTGGCTCAATATTGACAATGCTAGAAGGCATCAAAGATGTCAATTTTCCCATACAAACTCTCTTATGTTTTAACGTTGTCCCTTCAAATTTTGGAGGGACAAAGAAATTTCAATTGCTTATAATCCAGACAAGATTCACTTGAATCACGTCAAACTTGGCACACATGCTAATTTGTGGTGATAAATTGATAAGCTCGGTCCCAGTCCCCTTCTCGTTTTGTTACCGGCCAATGTTAGCTTGTTTAGTTATGTCTCAGTTATAGCTAAAACATCGAGTCCAGTTTGCTTCAACTTCGGAAGCCTTGGTCGCCATGTTGGCTCATGTTTTTGCTCCAATCTCGTTTCCAGAACTGTTTTGGTCTTAATGCCCACACTAACATCCACGCCAGGACTCCCTCCCCCCTAAACGTCCATTAGACATCAAGCGGGGCTGTAAGCGTATGTCGACGGTCCCTAGTCAATTTACCTCGGGTTAGCGATTACTCTTTCTTCGAACAACCGGGACGCGTTTCTCGAGCACGTAGATTTTTAATCATATTTTATTCCGATAGTTTTATAAAACACTAGCTGCAGTAAATGCATACGAAAACCCATCTGTTCTTTGTTTTTGTTTTTTGACGTTTTTTCTTTCTCTTTCTTGTGAGTGTTCCTATATGCAAATTAATCTAGTAAATGTGACGTCGAGTATCTTCTTTTCTATGGGGCGGTGGGGGAGAATTTTATGAACGGCCGCCATCTTAGCCGAGCTGTGTAATGCCAAAGAACTAGTTACGCAGGCTAGCCTACTGCCTCATCTGCAACACTAACATAAAGACTTAACACAAAATGAAAGCATAACAGCATGCCTTGAGCACATATGGTTGAATTTGTTTTTGTTGTTCCTGTTATGGCTCATTAACTCAGAGAGCCCACATAACGTATTTGTATTTTTATAGAAAATGTATGAGGGATTACCGAAAGGTTTGAAACGGCGAGATATCGCGAAGAACATGCATGTTTTAATACGAAATGAGCAAGAATTTATCTTACCTGGTGTGTTTTGTCATTTATGTGGCCTGAAACGCTAAATCTTAGCGATTTTGGAGGTGAACAGTGAAGGCAAATCTCTCAAAAATCGCTAAGAATCGGAGCTAAAAGCGAGCTTGCCAGTATTCACTGACCTTTCTTCAGTTCTGATCATAAATCTGATTTGCGTGGCTCTCTTTAGCTAAAGGGACACTGTCAGTTGAACTGAACCTTCAAGTTTAATTAAAAGAAAGTACAAAAATAACACCCTGAGATAGAAGAGAAATACCATGTGAATGTCCTGATATGCTTTACAAACTACAACAATAACACCCTGAGATAGAAGAGAAATACCATGTGAATGTCCTGGTATGCTTTACAAACTACAACAATAACACCCTGAGATAGAAGAGAAATACCATGTGAATGTCCTGGTATGCTTTACAAACTACAACAATAACACCCTGAGATAGAAGAGAAATACCATGTGAATGTCCTGGTATGCTTTACAAACTACAAAAATAACACCCTGAGATAGAAGAGAAATACCATGTGAATGTCCTGGTATGCTTTACAAACTACAAAAATAACACCCTGAGATAGAAGAGAAATACCATGTGAATGTCCTGGTATGCTTTACAAACTACAAAAATAACACCCTGAGATAGAAGAAAAATACCATGTGAATGTCCTGGTATGCTTTACAAACTACAAAAATAACACCCTGAGATAGAAGAGAAATACCATGTGAATGTCCTGGTATGCTTTACAAACTACAAAAATAACACCCTGAGATAGAAGAGAAATACCATGTGAATGTCCTGGTATGCTTTACAAACTACAAAAATAACACCCTGAGATAGAAGAGAAATACCATGTGAATGTCCTGGTATGTTTTTCAAACGTTTTAGATATTAGATGGCAAAGATTAAAATGGATTACAAAAGCTCATTTTAGAAACTTGATTTCGGTTACAGCATAGTTGGTTACAGTGAACTGATTTCAAGTTGGTCTAATCTTAAAAGCAGTATTTTTATCCACGCAAATATATATTTGCCACCTTCATCAAAATTGTCTAAAATGTTCTCCAGTATATCTGTAACAACAACAATCCGGGAAATTACAAATACAAATTTCCAACAAGAAAGGTTCAGGTACATAGAATAGCTAGAGGCTAATCGAGCTAAGTAGCCAATATGTAAAGCGTATTAGTATCACATACTCACTGCGTACTCATGACCTCGTCGCGTAGGGTTAAAGTGCAAGTATAATGGCAAAAGAATAAAACATTATATTGTACTATATAGTACCTTGATGCAGAGAAATGCCGCATACATTGATGTGATTAATGCAATGTAACAAACTCTACATCGGCGAAACAGGGCGAAGATTAGGAGATCGATTCCGCGAACACTTGCTAGAACTAACAGCAAGGATCTCGCCAAACCTGTAGCTAGTCACTTAACCTTCCGACACTCGTAAACGCAAAGAACAAACTTTATTTTCAAATTAGGCACTTTGTCACCTCATGGTATTAATGGTCGCTTTTCGTTCATTTAATTTCAGAATTCACGTATTCGATCACACTTAGTTAGATCAGCATGTTTCCTTAGTTTACTCATCAACACTTGCTGTTACAACTATTAGCATTTCTATTGTTGGCGCAATTTTCTTTAATCACAACTGACCCGAGCACATGTTTCCTCAGCGGTAATCATGCACTCGACACTATATGAACCGTTTCCCCAACCACAATTCCCTCTTGCTCTGACGAAGGGCTAGCACTCGAAACGTCAGCTGCTACTCGCTTTCCACGGCGGTTAGCATACCTCAATCGACTTTAGTCGATTACAACCAGTGCTGAGGCAATAGGCGTGTAGCAAAGATATGCGCTAGGTTCGTCAACCACCACCATGGGAGGCGGGAGGGGCGCAAACGTTTCATATCCCACCGAAATGCCGTGGAAGTGACCACTCAATTCCCAGAGATTCAAATGGGCATGGCGGAAGTGACCACGTTTTAAGGCTGAGTTATCGAATTTAGGGTGCGTTCGATTGACCGTATTCTGGAATAAGAATACACAGAATGATCACTACAAATCGCTTATATCGGGATTTTTAGCCACTGGAATACTTAATGTATCCTGAATATCACATTTCAGCAAACGTTAGTAGTTTACAGTGTAAAATGTGCCTGAACCAGTGATTTCCAGAGATTATTCCATCTATTCTTATTCCGGAATACGGTCAATCGAACGCGCCCTTATACTCGCCAGGTGCGAGACATGATTGCCTGCTAAAAGTGAAATAGTACTGTCTATGCAAACAATTCCAAACCCTGAAACAATACAAACCCTAACCCTAAAACAATGGAATAGATAGTTGCACTCAATCCCCAGAGATTCAAATGACCAAGGGCATGGCGGCCATGTTGGTGTACCTAACAAAATAAGTTAATGAAGAATCTATTGTAAAGGTACACCAACATGGCCGCCGTGACGTCATGTGCAACCATCTATAAGACAAAGCCCTGAAAACACTCCATTCGATAGTCCTTAAAACTGGGTAAACAAAAGTTTGCATGACCTCGAGATCTTTATCTGTGATTAGCAATTTCTTTCAGTCAATTGTTGCCTCGTTTTCAGGCATGACTACAGCACAGTCGAGACTCGTTAAAAATAACGCAGCTTTTGTCTTCAATAAAAATGGATCCAATAAAATGCAAGGTTTTGAGAGGAAGGCATCCTGCAAATTTTGGCTTAAAAAAGGAATTAAAGGGTCACCGTCAATCCATGATAAACGTTCTTAAGACGAAATATATAACTACTCAGATTAGCAGAGTATGCAAATTTTGGCTTAAACACGAAGTTCCGAAAAAATAGGTTAGCCCCTCCTCTTGTCACGCATCGCCAGCTCGAAATTTTGCTGAGCAGTGAAGAAAGCAAGCGAGCAATATCAGCCTCTCCTTTAAAATGCTAGAGTTTTAAGGTTTAAAATTAAACAAGCCACAAAAAAAGTGACCAGAGGGAAGATAGTTGTCCCAGTGACTGCCGATGGTATTTTAAGACTGTTTGCGAACTCTGTAGCCCTTACTCTGAAGTTAAATATTTTTGTGTTCATTTGAATTTCGCGCGATAAGCAATCAGTAGGGAGCACTCAAGCGGAGCATAAAAAAAAGGCCGATTGACAACTGAAGGGTGACAAACCCCTGGGCTTCCCTTTTTATACCGGAACTTCGTGTTTAAAAAAAGGAATTAAAGGTCACCGTGCCACTCATGCCATAAGACAAAATATATAACTATTCCAGGTTCCGAGGAGGGTCGGACCGCAGTAACAACCTGCCATGTTACTGGCTCGCTACCCCACGTTTTTGTACTGACTTACCCCGTGCCTGTTCACGCTTACCCTGAGTTTGAGAGGCTATTCCCAGGCGCTTTTATTCTTGTTAATGCACCAGTCAATTCCAGCAATGCCCGTCCCCTTGACTTTGTATAAAATCATGGCGTCTGTTGTGCGGAGGTCGACGGTTCATACCCCGGCCGGACCAACTGCCTCGTTCACGATCAAGTTCACGATCGAGCTGCAAATGGTTAGACCTAATCTCGTACCCAGATCTCCCATTCTACTCACGGTCACCACTTCTTTGGATAGGAAAACATGGCGTGGGATCTGGGTACGAGATTAGGTTCGTCTTCTCGGATAAGGATGTAAAATCGTAGTCAGTGAAGAGTAGACGAGAGCCACCTCATGGATATGCCACTGATTAATCCCATATTTATATAATTATTATTATATATTATTATTATTATTTAAAATAGTTCAAGCTTTTGTAGCCGACCTTTCGGCCATCAAATAATGCCTTAAAATTTATAATTAACCGTCAACCGTCAAAATAAAGAATGTTTTACCATCAGGCCTATATCTAACCATTTAACCGTCGTCAAACCTGTAATTTTAACCGTCAAACCTGTACTTTAATTGTCTAGGTGTTTTGTTTTAAATAACCGTCAACCGTCTTTGAACCCCTAAACTCTCCATCTTTTTCAGTTGACTGATGCATGATGCAAAAGGCCGAGTGGACACTAGCTGGTTCGCTACTCGTCTTATATTTCACTAAGAGAGAAAATATATATAACCGTACTGACCTTTGACCTTATTCATAGGCATCAAAGCGAGGCCAGTTGACCCAGCTTGTCACAGGAAGTGAAAAATCTACAGTCGATGGCGGAAAATAACGTTAATTTCCTTATGACAGAGTTTCTGTCGTACCGCACTGTCGTGTTCCGTTATTGACCGGCTCCAATTTTGCGATATTTGGTACAACTGGCCACGGTCTGATACCATTAGTTACCAGACATATGAAATAAGGTGCATAGTATGCGGATAATTATTTGTGCCGCCACAAAAATCGAGAAAAATCTATCCGATATGGTGGGAACAACGACGGTTCTTTATCAAAGCCGACTGCGTCACGCACTGCACTTGACAGACACAGGTAACCCAATTAATATTTAACTCAGTTTCAAGACGAGGCTATAAACGATGGATTAATGGCTTTTTTTGTACGAAGATCGTGAGCCTTCGCTTTGGATTGGATCTCTCAGTTTCCGTCAACCTGGTAAGTAATTCTTCACTTCTTATGATTTCTTCACACTACTGATTAGCCTGTTTAGCTTTACTTTTATGGCAAGGTCACGTTTCGGTTGTAATTCTTACGAGAGTACGATCGGTGACTTGAGAAAGCTGAAAGGGCGTCGTTTATGAATTGCCATCCTTGTATTTTTGTTTTCCACTATTTCATCGATGAGGCATCGACGAACGGGTGCATGTGTAGATTTTACGACACCACTCCAATTACAGTATGTTGCCCTAATTCCGGCCGGTTTTTGCATTTATCATTACAACCCACCTTAGAATAAAAGCATCGATCAGGTAATTTCCCACGAGATTAGCTTATTCCTTCATTAACCCTATTGCAAAGTTTTGATTCGTTTTTCTTCACGATTTAACCAAGTTATTTTTAAAAATATTGTTCAAATATGTTGCCCTAATTCCGGTAGGGTTGCCCTAATTCCGGCCGATAAGAATAAAGATGTGTACTTGACGTTTTTGCGATATATTCTTGGCTTATTTCAACTAGAAACTCCTGTGGCTGCTTGTCAAGGTATTTGAGATGAAAAAATATGAATCAGGATCCCTGTATTACAACAACTGCGCCCACGATGACAACTGCTGACTTGTTCGCTCAATCGCTCATCAAATGGTTCGCAGTCACTTTGATTTCAGATATGCCCACCTGTTTCTATGACCCTCAGTGTAACGAGAGTACGGCAATAAACACGATAAAAACGATTGTTTACAGTTTAGTATGGGCTCCAAAATTAGAAACCATACCGCCATGCCGAAATTAGCCACACCAAATGAAAATACAGGCGGACTTTTAATTGAAGTTGCACTCCGTAATTGGCCACTTTGGAAAAGAGTAGGGGATTGGGGCGAGGGTGGTCTCGCAAAGGCGCTTGGGATCGTTACAGGTGACACGCATCGTACAGAATACAAACAAACACGGCGAATATCGCAATTTACTCATCGAATACAAGAGCCCATCTGGGCTTTCACTCGGGCCACATGAGATTGAAGATGAAATACACTTTCATTTGAAATCCTCTTAGTAATAACCAAAGGGAAGAATTATTAGCAGTCTTTAGGAGTGGCCGGTAGCGCGGTGACTTTCATTCTCTGCTCCCCTAGTATATATATACATGTATGTAATTTAATATTTTTGTTTTCTCGTATGTAAATTAAAGTAGTTGATCTTTTATTGAAAACACTACTTATTCATGTGTGTATGTATGTTCAGACTACTATCGTGCAGCTAGCTAGAGTCTTGAGATATCTGTCAGCAACTTGCAGCTAGTTAATAAATTAGTACTGTTCAGACCTAGTAACTTAGTAGGTTTTACTTTTTGTTTTTCCCTCTTCTGGTTTGTTTCTATCTCTAAAGAGGGCATGAATGGGGTTAACTGACTACTGACAAACAGCCTTAAAAATAACTGACAACTGACAAATGACGATTTTTTTACTGACAACTGACAACCGAAAAATAACTGACAACTGACCAATTTGGTTTTTGTGGGTCAAACATTGTAAATTTTCTCTAGTAATGATTAACTAGGGCTAACTGACAACTGACAAATGGCCAACATTTTAACTGACAACTGACATGTAGACCCCCCCCATTCAGACCCTCTCTAAAAGATACAAATTTGGTCTATAACTGCCCTTGGCGCAAGTGTTTCGTAATCGCAAATAATTGACCGCCAAAGTGCTCAATTGAAATTTCAACCAAAATATTAAAACTGTGCGAAAAACTGCTACTGACTGGTGTTTGGCGATCCTCGTTATCCATGATGGCTCAATTGACGTACAATACACCCGGTAGTTGTCATCGATGGGCTTTTAGCGCGCTAGATTCTATTCAAGCTACCTCGCTAGGTAGCCTGGAACTTCAAAGTATTCCACCGACCACTAGCTAGCTAATCACCAGAGCAGAAAAACTGTTCAGACTAAAGAAGCTCGCTACCTCCTGTGGTTAGCTAGCTAGATTTACTAGCCTGAACACGGCCACACGTTTACAATTTAGTCTGCAGGTCCGATAAAACTGCAGGTTCCAGTCGTAAACAGTCCGAGTTTGACCAAAGTGAAACGATCGAGCTGCTCGCATCCGTAGATATATATTTCTTCGTTTGCACTTTTGACATGATATAATTCTTCAAATGGCACCATTGTTTTATTTCTTATGTTTAATAATACAGTTCTCAGCTGTAAATAAAATAGAACATTCTATGGAAGATTTCTTGTCCTAAAGTTTGGAAACGTAACACATGCATTTGACGCTAGAAAGTTCAGTACTCGCAAGGTCAATTTACTAGTGGCAGTTTACTAGTTTGCACTATCGGCTGTTATGGAATGGAAACATACTTTCACAGCTTAATATGTATGTCGATTGGTCAGAAGGATATCTTGTTTAAATGCTACGGTCCTTTCGGCATCAGGAAATTTTTAAACGGGAGTTTTCGTACAGTATTTCAAGCTATGCTGTAGTGCGAGTTCAGTTACGCCACAAATGTCGGTGAAACTAATACCGTGTTCATTATTATCGGTTTTCTCTATGGGTTCTCATGTATTCAATAATTACTTCTGGAGCTTCATATTTATGTCGATTGGTCACAATGATTTCCTCTTTCAGTTTTTCCCTTTAGTTTGGACATTAGGGATATATCCTTGGAGATTTCGTACAGTTTAGCGACCGTTGTGTCGAAAGTAGAAACGTTCGTTTGTCATGAAAGTGCGTAAACAAACTGTCACAAGCAGTTTCATAGTAGCTCGATGTTTGACTCCCATATAGTCGATGATAACTTATATAGCTTCATATGTACGTCGATTTCTCACAAGGATTTCCTCTTTCAGTTTTCCCCGTTAGTTTGGACATTAGGGATTTATTCTTGGAGATTTCGTACAGTTTAGCGACTGTGTGTTGGCATAATTGCCCACGATGGAATAGATTTCTGACAATGACTATTTGAAATTGATATCTCCTTGTCTCGCCTAGTCTGAGCTTGGAACTTTCTTATCTGAGCGCGCCTGACCTTTGTTTGCGTGACCAGCACAGTGCAATCTGATTGGTTTGAATTTGACCTTTAACGCATGCGTAGAAGCCGTCTGACACTGATTAAAAATAATAATAATAACGACTTGCATTTTAAGACTCGGCGCTGCCACAGGCAGCCCGAGTAATAAGCACAGAAAGTGAAATAAACTTTAAGAAAGGCACTGCACCAGAAGTAAAGCTCAACAGAAGTGTCCAGAAATGTGGGTTCATAAAAATCAACTTATTAAAGCAGAGCAAAGAAGTGAAAACTACCGTGGAATGGAGTTAGCAGAAGTAAAGCGAAGCTGTGTGACCGAATTATGCTACGATCCGAACACGTTATGCTTTTAATAGCCGATTCCTACGTTTCCCATCATGGATTTATGATTTTAAAGTTGTACTTTGTAACTTTGTAACCAACACAAACCCTAACCATTAGACCACGAGAGAATTCGCTGATTGCAATCGTTTTTTTTAACAGATTTATATCGACTTTCATTAGCAAGTTCATAAAATATTCGTTCTGTTATTGCTTAAATATATACTATAATAGCGGTACGACAACCCTCCGAGCGCGCGAGGTGTGATTCCCCACGGATCTCAACGGTACATGACGATACTACCCAGAACTGCATGAGGTAATCTTTAGAGTTTCATCTATGTCAAAAATCAAACATTTCACATACATGTACTACTTTGCGAGAAAACACTTCTGTTGCTTTATTACCAAATTCAAAGTGCAGTCAAAAGACACACTTGAAGAAATTAAGACTCAACTTACCTTTACAAAAGCTTGGATTTCCCGCCTAAAAAGACGACAGGAGGCCCACAACAATAGTTTACGAAAGCAAACTAATCAGTAATTTATCGTATTGTGTTGTTTGTTATTTATTTATAGTTTACGGAGAATAATCGAGTTTCAAAGACAAAGTGGCTGGAATTAGGACCGGCCGGAATTAGGACAACATACTGTACCTTATTTGCATAGTATTAATGGACTATTCAATAGGCTACTTCCGAGCTACAACACTTCTGTAGTTTGTCACGAACGACTGAGCATTTTGCACGGAGCCTCGTATCGATTCCTTTGTACGTAGGAAGTGAGGCATATCTTGATCCCATCCCCCACCCGGGACATGGTGGAGGATTTGACACAGATCCTGAACAAATGATGAAAAACTCCCCAGTCCCTGGGGATAATGTTTAGATTTTTCACATGTCTCATTCTGCACATCTGATATTGGTATGGGCAAGTAGGTAAGGGAGGGCCCCGCCCCTGGATACCAGGTTTCCTCTTATTCCAGTGGTCCTTCTTTAACAGAGGGTGAATGCAGGATGGCTTGTAGAAAGTACATGTAGGAACTGAAAAATGTACTGAGATGGAAGCAAGACAACACTCATCTGTTTCAAATCCTTGCAAATCCCAAGGGTCGGTCCCCACAGTTATCCTCAAGGAAGGTACAAAAAGCATCCAGTACTCTAGTCCCGGGATAAAAACTGGCTACTAAAGAGTTGATTTGTCGTACATGTATGTCTTGCAAAATTGGTTCCCAAGGGATAGGGGAATTTGATGTGGCAATGGATGCATCCTCAGGGTTTTCAATAACATTTGAAGTAAGTGGCAAAACTTGAAGAGTAGGCGGCGAGCATCGAGCGCCATTGGTGCAAATATCTAATTTTTGGGGAAATTTTTAATCAAAGTAGGTGGCGATTTCATGTAAAATACCCGGCGAGATTCGCCGGCTGCCGGCTTCTATTGAAAACCCTGCATCCTACACTAACTACAACCAGTAGCTAGAGCACATCGAGCATGTGGCAACATGGCTATGATGATTGTCAAGCCACCAAAAAGTGGATCCTAGAGAATGCTACTAAAGAAAATGTTAAATATATAAAAGTCTTAGTGACAAGGAGATTGCGACAAGGTGTTGTCTTAAAGCTGCTGAATGAATGACCAAGGGTAGGGATTATTGGTAACTTTTTGTTAAAGAATCCTGCCCTTGGGTATGGAGGATTGGTTGACATTATTGTACAACTGCCTGGGGGTTCCCCGGGATCATCCCCCGGGATGGCCGCTGATAAGTGCATAATGGATTAAAAGTTATAACAGCCTAGCAGGTAAAAGTGTCATTTTGCCATTAATTACCAAAAAGTCCTTCCAGATCACAATATTCTTCAAGTTGGTTCCCTTTATTCTTACTAGTTTGATATTTATGTTTTCAGTTAGAAAGTTGAAAATTGTAACAAATTAAATGATTATTGAAATTTACCTATTACCAAGGAAGGCACAAATTTATGGATTCCCACACTGATGAAGGAAAGCATAAATTTATGGATTCCCAGACGGCAAAGGAAAGCATAAATTTATGTGCTCCCTGAAGAAAGACCCAAATTCTTTAGTTTTTGTTGAAAAAGCATTTTCTCCTGCTAGCCTGTTTATGTTAAAATTGCATTAAATTCATTTTTAATATGGCTAGGTAACTTTCTGAGCTGTGATTGGTCTATTTGCAATCCATAACTTCCTGTACTGACCAAACAATTGAAGCAAAGATGGTTTTGTATACTTTGGAGCCTAATAAATATCACTAGGTTTGTAAAACTCATTTGCTTGGTCCATACATGTACTGTAAGTTATGGATCCTCATTTCCTTCCCATTTAATTATAATGTGCTAGCGAGGGAGAAATGGTGTTTTGCTATATTTAGGGGTAAAGGTTGTCAAGTACAATTTTTTTTAATACCAGCCTTAGATTTTGGCTACTTTTGAATAAAGAAATTGAAGAAAAATGCAGACTTTTCAACAAGACCTCAATAATTTGGATCTTTCTTCAGGGAGCACATGAATTTATGCTAAATTCCATTGCTGTCTGGGAATCCATGAATTTATGCTTTCCTTCATTTATGCCTTCCTCAATAATAGGTAAATTTCAATAATCATTTAATTTGTTACAATTTTCAACTTCTTAACTGAAAACATACTTAAAAAATAATTCAAAATAGCAAGAATAAAGTAATCCAACTTCAAAGAATATTGTACTGGTCTGGAAGGACTTTTTTGTAAATGGTAAAATGTTACTTTTACGTGCTACTATAGACACATGCTTTGCACTTGGTCCATAAAGCAGGAAAGTATAACTTGGTCCATGACTTATTAGACATATGCCAGCATATTACATTTGTACCTACTGGATTGTCATATTACCTGCTAATTAATAAACCATATTACCCGCTAGTAAACCTGCAGGGCTTGTAAAAATGCATTTGCAACTCATACAATATCAGCCCTTATAACTAATCAAATATTTTCTCTCATGCTTTATTGGTTAAATGCATTGTGTGACCCACTATTTTCTCTCTGTGAGTGGGAAATATCAGCAAATACACCCCTTGTAAGCATTTAAGCATGCATCAAAGAAATATTTGAAGGATGATAACAACAACCCAAAATGTAGATTGTAGCATCGAAAATATATATGCCCTGATATTTGTCCTTGGACATTATCTGATCATTGAAACTCACATTAAATTTTTCCCTCAAGCTTTGCTCTTGGGAATTGTTCTCTTCTTAGATCAGATGTCTGCAGATGAAAATAATATCAGGCCATATTTCGATGCCACAAATAGGTTATTGTATTTGTATTACCTGAAAAACCATCTAATAAGATTTACATGTAATAATGTACATGTAGATACATGTAAAATAAATAATCAGTATTCAATATGCACTTATTTTGTAAATCGTAGCAGAATAAATATTTTTTTCTCAATTCTTACAAATGGGAATTTGTTGGCCTTTAGTACGGTACTACAGCTAGTTGATGGAGGTATTCTGTTGTTTTTCAATACATGTACATATATACTCAGTGGCAGCAGATGGCTTCAGACTGGTGTACTAAAAAGGCCAAATCAGGGGAGATTCTATTCTACTACAATGTTGTGACTGGAGAGCAAAGATGGCCAAACTCCTCCTTCTCCAAACATGTAAGTTACATTGAATTGTCATACGAATTGATGGATTCATCATTTCGTATTAAAATTTATTATATGGACGATAGTGTTTTACTGAGAAATAATTAAAGCACTCATAGAACTCATACAAGACTACATCCGGGTAACAAGTGGCATATTTTCCATATCCTCACTAGTGAAAATATTGATGACATCACATTTGCTGTCTTTTGAACTGCAAAGATGGTGGCAGGTTTGTGAAAATCACAGAGGTAGATGTAAACAGCTTAAATGGGCAATGAATATTCCAAGCACAAAAAGCCAAATACGATCTAAAACTCTCTAAGATTTTCTCAACTGCAACGAAGAGACATTAAAGAAAACCCGATGAAACTCCCCAGAACATTTTAATTGTCCATATAACAGGACTTCTGACAGGTTGTGGAAAAAAAAAATTGTGCAGGGTTTTGGGGGTAAATTGTACAGGTTTTAAATTGTGTGGGGGAAAAGGTCGAATGTGCAGGAAATTGTGCAGGATTGTGCAATCTTTTAAGAAATTTCAAGATGCTATGATTTTTTTCTCTTGTTTTAAAAAGCTAGTTCAGACAAAAGTTAATAGTTTTAAACAAAATAATCACGATTTTTATCCTTAACTTACGATTGATCACTACGCTACAGATTTACGACCTATCAACAAAGTTTTGTTTAATACACTGCTGGGATTTAGGGCTGCTGAACAAAATCACGATTTTACCCTTGACTCATATTTCATGGCTTTGATGGGCCATTTTGGAAAACTATATGGGCCAAAGAATTCATGAATATGAATGATTTATACACAGACACATGCATATTATAATCCCTGGCCTTGTGAGGGTCATGTACAAGATGAGAATGCACAAAACCGCAGCACAAAAAAACCTCTATTTTTCGCATATGGAGCGTGCAGAGCGAGACTAGTCAATGTGCCATACATTGTAAGTAGCCAGAATACAAATTCCCAGAAGACATAACATTTAATAGATAAATACATGTAATCAAGAAGTTTAGCGACGAAATAAAACATTCTCTACTGTACATGTATGTTCCCTAAAAGAAGAGAGGAGTAAAGAGGATAGGCAGAGAAGTGTACTTATGCACCTATCAGCAGCCATCCCCTGGCGAGGAACCCCAGGCTGGCAATGATTATCATGGGGACTTATGGGGGATTTGCTGAAGAATCTTTCCCAGAGGACGGGGAAATATGGGGATATGTATCTTTGAACCTTACCTCACGGAGAATACAGGGGACTTTGTATAAACGTCTCCTTCTTTCACAGTTGCCTTGTTATATTTCAACCTAAGCTGAGCAACTATTAACTCTGAGCTCCAAGTGTTCATTTTATGCAACCTTGCTCATATGTTGCTTGGAAGGATTAAGAAGTCTGGAGAATGGGCACAGAGAGTTCCAATTTTTTTTAGCAAGAAGATGCATAGGGCCACGTACAGACCCTTTTTTGGCGTGGGACGTGGGCTTAGTCTCTGCGTGGGACGAGACCACGTGCTAGAATTAAGAAAGAAGAAATTGGGATTCTGAGAGTATCTGTATCAAATGAGAAAATATTAATTGGTATATATCTGACACTGTGTATTAAGTTAGAAGTCCCTGTGGCATGGGTAGAGATGTCCAAGGTATGCAAAGCTATCTCCAGTCTACGGAGCGGCCGCAAGAGAGGCCAGGTCAGGACTAAGCTATCTCGTGATTGCGATTGCTGGTTATTAATTAAGGTGGTTGTGACTTGAACCATTTGCATCTTATTTCATGCTTGCTTGGCATTCTAGATAATTATAGCTGAGTATTCTTTAGCCTGTGAATACAGCCGTCTCGCATCGGGAACCACAATCAAAATGTGGCCCCCAACAGGGGTGGATCCAGGGTTTGGTTTGGGTAGTTTACTCTGACAGACCAATCAACTCATACCCCACCCACCCCACCCACCCCACCCCTCCTAGTAATAAACTACCTAAAATTTAGAGGTTTGAAAAAAGTTGAGTAGTTTACGGAAATCACATAAACTACCCTGGATCCACCCCTGCCCAAAAGAGACGTCTAGTAAGTAAGTAAGTAAGTAAATTTTATTTAAACACGGTCGTTCTATCAGTCTATTACAACACTGTTTTCCATAAAATCCGTGTATAAAAATATTACAATATTTTGAATATAGAATATATTATAATATAAAATGACATAAAAAGGATAAAATGCTCAATTTACAGGGCATCAAAGAAGCAGTGGGGTAATTTGTTCAGCTTATAATTTCTAAAATTAGTTATTGATTTGGAAAGTCGTATCTCTTCAGGTAACGAATTCCAGACAAAAGCTCCTTTGTAGCCGAAACGCTTTTTCCCATAGTTTGTTTTTGGGAGGGGCAATTGTAATTTTGTTCTCGAACCCCTTATATTATATGGCGTCACAACTTTAGAAAATTTATTAATTAAATATCTAAAGACGTCTGCGTCTTGAGACGGAAAATTCCACACTGATGACGTTTTGCGGACAGGATCTGGTCGTGTAATTTGATTGGCTAGTATGCCTAATTATCATATAAAAGCCAATCAAATTATGCAAAATTATATTACTGGTAAGCAAAATTATGCATCCATATATTAAGCAAAATTATGTGCAAATGTTCTTGATTCATTGTCAAAAATTATAAATTAACCTGAATATTTTGTGTCCCTGTGGGGAGGGGGAAATTCCTATATTTTACTGGTCATCTTCCCCTAGATGGTGGGATAAATCACAATGTTTGCAATAAATCACAGTCTTTGACAAAGTCCCCTGCCCTGCCCAGGCTCCCCCACCCCCTCCCCCATGGGATGGCCACTGATAGGTGCATCAATCCTGCTCTAAGATTTCGCACTGGTGTAAATAAGCTGCTTAATTGTGCTTCCTGTTGTTCAATGCTTTTCCAAGCCACATGCTGTAGTCATTTCAGGGAAGACCTAAGGAAGATTTCTATAAAAAGCTGCTTTTATAGGAAAATCACATGCCTGACGAGGTAATTCCATGTTAAATTGCACGAGAAAACCGATATCGCCTGAGTCGCTTCGACGAGGGCGATATCGGTTTTTCGAGTGCAATTTAACGTGGAATTACCTCGTCAGGCATGTGATTTTCCTTGAATCGCATAGTCCGATGAATTACTTGAAGATTTAGTACTTTTGTTGATATTTTGCTAAGTTATAAATAGCGTGCGTAGCTACAGTGGTGATTCCACTCTGAATCACCACTCCGTCTCAGCCAATCAGCGTCTGATTTTGCAAATGCACATTGCGATTCAGCTTTGGCTATGCGATTCTAAGAGTAGTTGATATTCTTCTTGTTCTCTGGTGGAGATTTAAAGCGAATTTGACAAATTTTAACCCCCTATTCCTTCCCTGCTTCCCCGTCTTAGAGATGATTATGCATGTTGATGTGAACATCTTGAATCTGATTGGTTGATCCTGTCATGTGTTGAGCCAACTTGACTTGAGCCACCAAAGGGCCTGGCCTGAGTAACTAGAGCCCAGGTCTGCGCAAGCTTGAATAGAACACCTTGTTGTTTAATTATTACATCTGCTCGAGCCGTTCGAACAGAAACAAGGATTTCTCAATGTGTTTTGGAAGGTACAAAATAGACTAAAACTTTTCCAGAAATCTTAGTGATCAAGTGGAATACTAGTTTTATTTAAAATTTTAAGCAAACCTTCCAGTGTTGTGCGGGATTTTGCAGATTTTGTGGAATTGTGCAGGTTTGACTTAATTGTGCATTTCCGCACCCGTGCAACCTGTCAGAAGCCCTGATATAATAAAAAGAAAATTACACGGTGGTTTGAAGATACGAAGTTTATCTTCTTGAGTCCAAAACATTTCACTCATTTGCTGCGCTCACTCCTGAAATGTTTTTGTCTCTCGAGGATAAACTTCATATCTTTGCACCACTGTGTAATATCCTATGTATACACTTGAAGGGGTCCGTGCAAGAACAGCGTAAGTGACTTTCGATCAAGTTCTAAATTCTCCCATAGAAAACAAAGAATGCAAGAAGAATTTGGAATTAGATCAGAAGTCACTTATGCTGTTCTTGCACGGACCCCTACATTCCCAGACCGAAATGGGTTGTGGTAGTTGTAGACTTTCTCAAAGTCCTTCTTAGCCCCCCGTACGAAGGACTTAGCCCCCAGTACGAAGGACTTGTCCCACTTGCAGCGCGCCAAATTTACCGGTTGATTTTTCAACCGGACGCGTGGCTTATGACGTACTAAGGTTTGCCCAATCACAAAGCGTCAATTCTTCAGGCATTGTATGTTGACGTGTCAAGTTAGTCGACCGTGAATGTGGTATTTACAATTTGATTGTACTCAGAAAGAGATTGTCAAAGGCGCGAAATGTAAGCTCTGCCCCTGAAATGTGTTTTCGCGCCAAAACATAATCCCCGATTCAATTTCCTGCAAGTGAAACAAGTCTAACTCGCCTCTCCCTTCGATTCTCATACTCACTTTTTGACCCAGTAATCGCTTACCCAGTGACTCAGCGAGTTCGACTTGGAGCAAGTCTATGGTAGTTGTAGCTGAAAGTCTGGTGAATTTATTTGTTTTTGGGGTCAAAACTTTAAGACAGATATTATTATTTAATTAATGGTCTACTGCAAATCAGTTTTCTAAATTACACTGTAATTTATCTGTTTTGCATGTCAGCTGCGCAGCTAATTTTACAACAATCCATTTTGGTCTGGGAGTGTTGATTGTCATTTCACCAAATTCAAGATATTTTATTGCACACTACTTACAGATTTTTTAATTACAGTACATGTAAATATATCATATAAGGAAAAAAGGAAATATGTTATTAAATGTTTTAGAGGAAATGTGTGTGCAGTAGTGGTCAAGGGAGTGTGAAGCTTTCGAGTTGACCACTACCAAGAGAAAAATAGATGAGGACAGTTTATGTAAACTATGTAAGCAGGGACATAGATACCCATACTCCTGGACACATGTGCGGCACTTGAAATTTTTTGAAATAAATAAAAGTAGCTTGTTTTACGAGGTGGAATGGGGGGAATATGGCCCTTTCAGTTGAAATTTCACAATTGTGCGTCAGTCCGAAATTATCCTGGCTATGCCCCTGGTAAGTATATTAAAATTATAAACTAATTACAATTGAAGGGCTGTGTGCAAAAAGGGCGTAAGTGACTCTTGATCACATTCCAAATTCTCCTTCAATTTCTTTGTTTTCTAAGGGAGAATTTAGAGCATGATCAAGAATCACTTGTGCCATTTTTGCACACAGCCCTTCAATTGATCACAGTGTATGTGGTAACAATTACATCAAATGGGAATAAATATACATTACAATAATATTGGATTTGTATACATGAGAAGATACATGTATTTGTACATACATGTAATGACAATATACAATTATTTAAATTATCATGTCTGATTATTGTACGTGTATTGAAAAATATAATAAACTAATTACACAGTGCAGGTGCCAATAGAGTTACATCAAATGGTAATAAATATGCATTACAATAATATTAGATTTGTATACATGAGATATTTGTACATGTATAATGACAATATACAATTATTATTATTATTGTTATTATTAGTATTATTCTATGTATTGTTATTATAGCTGTTGTTATTATTGTTATTATTATTATTGTTGTTATTTTTATTATTATTACATAAAGGTATATCTTAACTGTGATAATTAATTTTAATTCTCAGGATTGCAGTTCTGTAGTTGACAGCACCTCTGGCTCTGTTCCACCAACTTGTTATAAACAGGTTTCATATCAAGAGTCGAGCACCCAAACAACTCGGCAATGCAATGTTAATTGTACTATCAGCAAAGAAATTCAAGGGGAAGAACAGGACCAAACAGGAAGCAGTTTTGATACAAGTAACCGTCTTAAACTTCATGAATTGTGCCAAGGAATAAACAGAGAAAACACCAGTTTTTCCTGTGTTAAAGATGAGGTTTTTCAACCACATGATTTATCAACAAATGTTTCTCCTGAAGAAACAGCAGATTTTAATCCTAAAGGAAAAGGAGAAGTCCACCATTCAGAAGTATCTGCGGAACCTGTCACGTTCGAACATCAACAGTGCATGGATATTGTAAAGCAAGAGGACAACTCTTCAGGGAATCCAGGTGATGGCGAACCACCAGCAGAGTTAATGTTTAGTATTTCCGAGCTGCTGCCAGAGTATATGGATTTATCAAGCGTTGGTGCTAAGGAAGATGACCAAGAAAACGGCTATCAGAAATTTGGTAGCCAGCAATGTAATAAGTGCGACAAAGTGTACAAGCGACCAAGTGTTTTTTTTAGGCACACGAGGACCCATTTAACAGAAGATTCAGAAGGGGAGAGTGAGTTACATGTAGCTACTGACTGGCAACCTAGCACAGAGGAAGACCTTCAGTACAATCGACGGAAGTACCAATACAAGTGCCGTGTGTGTAGCCTAGTGTTTCTCAATTCTATAAAGCTTGCTTTACATTTGAAAACCCACGACAAAGTGTTAGCAATTCCAAATTCATGCAACCTATGGGCACCCAGGAATTCCGAGGAAATCTCCAGACAGTCGTGTGGTTGTGGAGGTCCAGATAAAAGTGAATGTACTAAGTACCATAAAACTCAAACAGCTCGGATATTATCTGTACCACCGCAGCCTTCATTGCTGTTAATTACCGTTCAGCACGGCAAAGACAACGAAATGCAAATTCAGAACTATGAGCATTTAAATGATGTTCGTGGCAGGCAGTTAAACTTTGGATGTATAGAAGGAAATAGTAAAGCTTCAGATTTGACTGGCAGTGAACAAAATGAAGAGGACAGGTCTAGGACCGTCGAGCTTCAATTCAAAACCTTGCCCAAGAAAGCGAATACCAAGTATCCGTTAAAAAGTGTTAAACAATTAGCGAGTGGCACCTCCAAAACTAATGTCACCAGTAAAGAAATCCCCTGGAAGAAATCAAAGGGAAGGCTGAAACGTCTTTATCGATGTCGTTTGTGTGACAGAATGTTAAAGAGTGTGGTGTTTCTAATCAGACACATGGAAAGCCACGCAAATGGATGTGCAAAAACGTCGGCCAAAAGGACAGCGAACACTAGCACTGCAAGCAATTCAAACGATGATAGTGTTACAGTCGCTGGAGCAAATACGGGTATTACCGATGGTGGCTTGAATAGGAGCCCAAGGAGATTTGTACCAATTTTGCCGAGGCCTGTAGTAGTTAATGAGACACAAACTTGCATTAAACAGTTAGAAGCTGAACAACCAGTCAAGTCTATACTCAGTGAGAATCAAAACTCCTCAGAACAACCGCAAGAAATCCAAGGCATTAATTCATACGAAAGCGCTGGATCAGAGATGCCCAAACATAGCAAAGAGAGTGGAGTTAATAAAAATACGGTTATTACCGATGGAAGCTTGAAAAGGAGTCCAAAGAAGTTTGTACCAATTTTGCCGAGGCCTGCAGTAGTTAATGAGACAAAAACTTGCACTAAACAGTTAGAAGCTGAACAACCAGTCAAGTCTATATTCAGTGAGAATCAAAACTCCTCAGAACAACCGCAAGAAATCCAAGGCATTAATTCATACGAAAGCGCTGGATCAGAGATGCCCAAACATAGCAAAGAGAGTGGAGTTAATAAAAATACGGTTATTACCGATGGAAGCTTGAAAAGGAGTCCAAAGAAGTTTGTACCAATTTTACCGAGGCCTGTAGTAGTTAATGAGACACAAACTTGCACTAAACAGCTAGAAGCTGAGCAACCAGTCAAATCTATATTCAGTGAGAATCAAGACTCCTCAGAACAACCGCAAGAGAAACACCGGAGAGAATCTGGGGAGCTAATTACCATGTCTCCTAAGACGTCCGTGAAAGGTGAACCTCCGATCTGTATAATCATTCATTTAGTTGATGCATTTGGTGATGACGGCGACAGAAAGGCTGAAAGTGGTGACAAAGTTATGCAGACCGTAGGCGAATCATCGAGTGCTAAAGCAAAATTCACGTATGAAGAACTGAGCTGGAATGCTGTGAAGACCACAAGAGTCAAAGGTATTTACCAGTGTCACTTGTGTGACAAAATATTAACGAGTTCGGTATTTCTGTCCAAACATTTGCAGAGTCACGCAAGGGGATTTGCCAAAAAGTCACTCAACAAACCGAACAAGAAAGTCGTTGCTGTGTTTCCCATCGGCCAGTTTAAAAAACGAAAGGTGTTTATACCGATTCTGCCAAAGGCCAGCCCTAATGATACCATTGGATCTACCGATAGCAGCTGTGACCAGGACAGTACAGGGAGCCAGGAAGACATCCAACAACTGAGGTGCCCCGTATGTAACCAGTTACACAGAAGTGGACAATCACTGTCAAAACACCTAGAAAGCCATTACAATAATTCATCCACGTCGTGTCAAAGTATGGATGACAACACATGTAAAGTTGATGAAACAAGTGCGCAAAAGCATAGAGAACCGGGCGATCCAGCGGGGGAAATACGTGTAGCAGGGAATTTCCATTGTAAGAAGTTCGCATTTAAGTGCATGCTATGTCTCCAGACGTTTCTAACGCAAGCTGAATTTGATGTTCACCGAAACAGCCACATAGGTGAAAACGAAAGCCCCAAGTGTAGTGCTGTGCTTCAAAAGCCAGGATGTTTGGAAAAGCATTTGGTAAATATTCATGGGAAGGAAGGATCTAATGTTACATCTTCTAAGGGACAACTGCTGAGCCAAGAAAAGCTGTACCGATGCAGTCTATGTGCTGCATCGTTTCCACGGGATCGGGATTTAACGTTTCATCTGCGACGACACAAAGATGAGAAGCCATTTCAGTGCGAATATTCGAACTGTGACAGCGCATTCGAGCTGTACGAAGAGCTTTCCAAGCATTTTAAAACTCATTCAGGGCAGAAACCTTATCGATGCCGTAAATGCAGCAAAACGTTTGCTCGTCGGAGTTACCATCGAGCACATTTGCGTTCTCATATTAGTAATTCGTATGTTTGTAAGCAGTGTAATGCGTCGTTCTTACAAGGCAGTGGTTTGACCGCACACATTCGAGCGCGGCACAGTGCAACAATCGTCCAAGTGTAGTGTGTAAGTCGTTCGGAATCACTTGTGCTCTGAAAGCACACCAAGAAGGCACACGTTTAATATCGATACACTGATGTCTAACCTAAGGACCAGTTTCCTGTTTTCATATTGCCTTAAAAATTGTCTTTTCTAGTTTTCCGTGTTTTTCAGATAGAAGTGATCGTGTCTCCACAACAAAAAACGACACGAGAAAAACACGGAAAAACAAGAAAAGGCTACATTGAAACGCGGCTTAAAGTTATTTACCAACAAAGTTGAAGCCCTCGGAAACTTTACAAAATTTGTATTTCAACAATCCTCCATTTCTTATCGTTTTTGCCGTGGTGTGGACCTAAGGAGAGGAGGCGGGTTGGGAGGAGGGGTGGTGGGGGAACGGTGAGAAGTGTTCCTCGGCTTTAGAGATGTTGTCATGGGAGGGGCAACCTCTATAAAACGACTGGAACCTATTAAAAGCTGCCCATAAGGCATTATATTCCACTAACTGGCCTGATTGCGTCCAGGGTCAGTCATGCACGTGTCCTTCGCTCATGCTCCTCAACTAGTAGATTCTAACACTCTACCAGCCGCTACCAAATCATGCAAAAGCTATAGGCAATTGTGTACACAAACTAAAGCCATTCTGAAAGTGCGCTGCCGCCCCATTTGTGTTCCAGTTTATGTACATTTCTCTGCTTCCCCTGCTATTATAGCTTGTATATATTTTATATTCCCAGCCTAGTAATTAGATTATAGGTCATAGTCAGTGTTGTATTTCATTATAATTTTAGTGTCATTAAGTTGTTACTATTTATATATAGTAGCCTAGGGACTTATGTATTTATGCTTATATATTTATTGCATTGTATATATCTCAAAATAGTTAGTATATTAATTATATTTAGTCTTAGCTTCTTCAACAGTTGAAGAGCCAGTGTAATGGTATACTGTTGAATAAACCATTATTATTATTATTATTATTATTATTATTATTATTATTATTATTATTATTATTATTATTATTATTAAACACAGCACACTGGAGTATAAGAATAGCGATGTAGGAACTGTACGGTAAGGCATTCGCCTGGAGTTCCTCTCTCTCAAAGCACTTCAAGCTTTGACGAGAATAATAATAATAATAATAATCTTTAATTATGGTTGGTAACAAATACAGCATTTAAGGGATGGTTTCCAGTTTGGCCCACAAGACGCCACTTAGGGCGCGTTCGAATGACCGTATTCCGAATGACCGAACATATGGAATAATCTCTGGAAATCATCACTGGTTCAGACACATTTTGCACTGTAACTAAGCTACAAATGCGTGCCGACATGATATTGAGGATACATTTAGTATTCCAGTGGCTAAAAAAAACGGAATATACGATTTAAAGTGATCATGCTGTTTTTTTTCCTTATTCCGGAACTCAACCGCCCTAAACTGGCTAAAGCCAGATTAAAAAAAAAATTGTTTAATGTCCACCCATTTCAATTTTTCCAGGTAGGGAGGGAGGTGTTTTGGTTTTTATCTGTGTGAAGTTTATTTTGTCTTGACTAGACATTATTCACTCACCTTTTGTTCATGACCTCGTGTTGTAGAAACAAAATGGCGTCGATGTTAAAATATTTAATATTTTAAGTGGTACATGTAGGGGTTTGGGTACAAGAATTGGTGTTCGCGAGCGCATTTACACTATCTAAAGGTTTTTATAAAAATAAAAAAATAGAGGTCGGGGACATTTCTCAGGTCGGGCGGGGACCCTAAACAAGCAATTTTTTTATCTGGCCTAATGGCTACAAATGCGTTTTTTTTTTTTTAATGAACCCTACCATAACAAAGACCACGTGGAAATTATTATGTTTACCGAGTTTGAATATATTTGAGTAAATAAGAATTGAATAGGGGGTGTTTGAACATTTGGGGAGACGCCGCCCCCAAACCTTGCTCGGCTCCTTTTTTCTGTGATTTTTAAATGCTTGCTATTCAGTTAATATTTATCCGAACATCTTCAAACTAGTTAAACATACCAATTTCAATGTAATATTTCTTGTAAATTTTATTAAATTCGATTAAAATTACACGTTTGGTTCCAGTCCTTTTGCAGTTTACGTAAGGGCTAATATCGTGCACACCGCGGCAAAACGTCGTGTTCCGCTGGCCGAATGAATGAAGGCTCTGGTTTCAAATACAAGTTTCCGGAGTCTTAAACTTTTTTAGTAAACAATTTATATATAACTTAGTAAACTCGCAGTGAATTACAAATTAAGAAAACTTCAACCTGTTGAAGTCTTAGGCTTTACTATTTCATGTAGAATCGCATAGCCAAAGCTGAATCGCACGGTGCATTTGCGAAATCAGACGCTGATTGGCTGAGACAGAGTGGTGATTCAGAGTGGAATCACTACTGTAGACTACGCGCGCTATTTATAACTTAGCAAAATATCAACAAAAGTACTAAATCTTCAAGTAATTCATCGGACTATGCGATTCAAGGAAAATCAAAGCGACTCGGGCGATATCGGTTTTCTCGTGCAATTTAACGTGGAATTACCTCGTCAGGCATGTGATTTTCCTATAATACGCGTACGTACGTAAAACTAAAAACACGGGTGATGGCCTCCGTTTTCTTTTAGTTTCGGCGGGAAACTGGGGCGGACGCGCGTGTTGGGCTCGTCAAAACGCATGCGCGTGACGTTTTACCGCGCTGTGAATATAGTGTAGATTTGCTAAGCATTTAAATGGCTTGGGCCTCAAGGCGGCCAATTAGAATAAAAAAGTTTGATCGATGGCAAAAAATAACTGACAGGTCACATCACAGCTGGAAAAGACAGCCGCCTCTTGGCTTCCACCGCGAAAGAGATGTCTGAGCAACGCGCCCAAAAATTATATACTGGTGACGTAACGGAATCCATTTTCTGATTGGTAAAAGTAAATACGAATGATAAAGGCAGCTGTCTTCTCAGGCTAGTCACATCACAGGGCGCGAACCGTGACTATCGTGTTTTTATTATATTTTGCAAGAAAACTGCAAGATAGAGAAGACTAGATACGAACTATTTAAATGTATATTTAAAAAAGAAATACGATTTTTTAGTGAGAAGAATAAATATAATTTGCACAAGAAACGACTAATAATATTAGCATCAACTACCATTAATAAACCGATTTAGCTTGTACATTTGTTGTCCCAGAGGATAAGTGCTTTGTTTCCCTATTAGAGAAATGTGTACATTTCCGCTTGGGATACAGAAAAAACAAGAAAACGTTACTCGAGAGAAAAGTCGGGTGACCTGAATTGGGACAACAAATGTACAAGCTCAATCGGTCTATTGTCGTACTAAATTTCTTCCATCCAGTACAATCTTGATTTATGCCGTCTTATTCCTGTTTTATAGTGACGACAAATCGAACAAATATTTTCTGTAAGATACATTGTAGTGTGATTACTGTAACCGGGGCCACTTAGACAACACAAACTAACCACACTGCAAAACTGGCGAAAATATATCATACCAACTTACAAATACTATCCACTAGATCATCTTCAATCAAGACTCCAACTTCAAAACTTGCCCGTGAAATTTCCCATTTACCGGATCGAAGCTCGAGCCAATCGAAATGAGTGTCTTGCACTCGACACTGATTGGATCAGATGACCATAAGTTGTGTAATGCTTTGTTTTCCTTCTACAATGCGATTGGTTCTCGTTGGAATGCTTTGTTTTCATTCTGCAATGTGATTGGTGCTCGTTGGAATGCTTTTTTTTCATTCTGCAATGTGATTGGTTCTCGTTGTCTCATGGTTTTCTGTTTGTTTGCTTGCTTGCTTTAAATATAAACGCAAAAGTGCGCGATATAAGTTTAATTTGCATCACTCCGTGCGGTTACTAAATAAAGACCTCAAACCAAGACAGATTCCAAGGATCTAAGAAATGATGATGAAAAGATAACAACGGTTAAAATTCAGGCGAATCGTCCGTGCTCATTTGCGTTTTTCCAGTGTAGCCATAATTCTGGGCGCCGGGGGAGTTGGCTTCTTTCGGCAGAAACTTGTCAATGTCAGACTGTTGTGTACAATCGGGTTCATCAGTGAGCTTGCGCTTCATGTCTTCGATGTCTTTGTCAAGCTTTGCAAGTTCAACCTCCATTTCGTCTGCAAAGATGGACGTTACAGTGTCTATAAGCCCATTTTGTTAATTATTAAAATCGATTCGGCATCAAGTAAATAGTTGAAGAGTAAAATATTTATTGATTTGAGTGTTGCGTCTGAGTTATAAACGTTTTTATTTCAAGTATGCTAATGATATGACATCAACAGGGAATAATTTATTATGCAAAAACTTGCTGGTAGCGATAAATAACCTTTTATAAATATGTACGTTATATTTGAAGCTTATATCAGTGATTTTACCAACAATTTTGTCTAAATCAGAAGTAAATATTATTCACAAGGATAATTAACAATTATTCACCGAAGTGGAGGTGAACAGTTGTGGATATTTACCGAGCCGCTTTTAGTATATACCACACTCCAGGTGAATAGCCAGCACCAAATAGTTATTTTATTTTCTCTCAAATGGACAAAAACTCGCGCAAGATGATCGCTGCTTTGCTCGGAGGTGAATATGAAATCATATTCACTGTTTGAGTAGCCAATCAGAGCGCGCGAAAAGTGATATACTAATAGGTATATACTAATAGACTATATCGCAACCCCGCTGTTGCAGTGCACTCTGGGATGGACATCTCAGTTTCCATTGTTAAATCCAAGATAACCGCCCAACAACAATGGGAAACTGAGATAACCATCTCAGAGTGCACTACGATGACAGTAAATTCCCTGTTTGACGTCACACGTGTACGTGGTTTGATTTGTGATTCATACGAAATTAAGTAACAACTCGATCACCAACTATTATGGTGGTTGATATTTACTTAGCTTGTGGCAAGGAAATATGCGCTGATCTTTGTACGCAGATGTTATAGGCTGCGAGAAGAAGTTTCGATAGCCTGAGAAAACACGGATCAATCACGGTCACGGCTGTTTCAAAACGCCAAAATGGCGACATTAGGTTCCAGACCTCCTCTCCGTCATTCGTGAACTTTGTTTTCGCTCTTTGATTGATGATCTGCTTTCCCGCCCATCTTGACCTGTTAATTAGCCGTCATATCCTGTTGGCAAATTCAAAATAAATCGGCCATCGAGCTACAAAGCCACAGTGCAGCACGAAGGTAAATCGTTGGGTGCTTGTGAGATCACATTGAGACGTTCAACGGGGTTTTCACAGTTATTAATGATATGTTTGGAGTGATTTTGTTGCCCTTGGATTGCTGAGATATCTCAACCGAAGTAAGCTGTGGAAACTCCATCATTTTACTGGGAAGGAAGGTTTTTACATCACCAGGTGAGTAAGACACGTGTTCTTTGAACCTTTCTCTTGAATGACTTTTATTGGCGACTTTGCACTATTTTTTTTGCATGTCTTTTTAAAAGTTTTAACTCGTTACTGAGATTCAAACATTCGATCGACCGTTCATTTGAGTTCGACTAAATCGAACTAATTAATGAGCGCCATGCATATTTCTATAAGCTTTAATATTTTGCTCTCTGTTGTCGAGAGTAATATAATTTTCGTATATGATCATTTATGGATTCTATCGTAAACCTAAGCTTAAAAAGTTACTTAGTTATATGTTATGAGCACGTTTCTTCAATTAGCTGAGATGATAATCAGCACATCTACATGCAGCCGCGATAATCAGATCGGCCATTTAATGAGTTTACTGACTAACGAAATTTCACTGTTAGTTACGGTAGGGCCGTAATTTGCAGTCATCCTTTTCGCTTTGTATTGACAAATATTATCCCCAGCCACTGAACCAACCTGCAATATCAATTTGTGCAGGTTTTGATTGATAAATATAAACTAATATGATATTTATGAAGGAAGCCCAAGCTTTGTTTATGTCTATTTATAAGGGTTTGTATGAAAATTTTTAAATCTAGGTTTTCGATAAATTTATACTGTAATAAAATGAATAAAACTTACTTGTGTCTATCTGTGTCATGGCTGTGTCTGACTATGCACTAAGCGAATTTGGATTTTTTTTAAATCCCTTAAACTACATATACATACTAAATAATAATATAATAATGTTGTTGCATACAGACACAGCCAAGACACAGATATAGACACCAAGTTTTATTCATTTTATTACAGTAATATTTATTGAAAAGGTAGATTTCTGAATTTCTAACGAGGCCTGAAACAACCGTGGGAGCTGATCAAAGTCTGTACCTGGTTAATCCTGACAGATCGAATTGGAATTTTAGCATATTGGTTTGTGCGGCGGGAGGAAAACCTGAGAACCCGGAGAAAAACACTCGGAGCAAGGGCAAGATACCAACGAACTCGACTCATATGGTGCCATGTCTGGGAATCGAACCTGAGCCACATAGGTGGAAAGCGAAACATTTAACCACTGTGCCACACGGCTCCCCCAATTAAAAATACCCATACAAACATTAACAGAGCTTTTGGCTTTCTGTGATGCAGTGATCGAGTAAAAGAAAGTTTTTATTATGAAAACATAATAAAAGCATTTTGTTATTTCAAATGTTCCTATGCCTTCAAAATGAAGTTTTAACAACATCATACAGGTACATTTTAAATATTCAACTTTAGTATTCAGCAAACATCCAAACACTTCTAAAATAAAAACATATTTTGTGGTAATTAATTATTGTTCAATTATGCTTTAATAGAACAGCAAGTGCTGACGAGGAAAATACTGCACAGTACATACTTTCTCAGGTTAAAAAACATTCCAGGGATTATAGCCTTCATTGCTAAACCCTCACCCTTTGGTACCTCAAGCTTGAAGCCTGCTTCCTTTATTGTTGCAACTCATAATAGCTGCGACAGCTTTCAACAGGGGTTTAGGATCTCCTTTATAAATGGCAGCCTTGATTCACCTGTACTTTCTGCAATGAGTCATCACTTTTATGGCAAGATTACCATGTACAGAGAGTTATGTACAGTCGTTCAGCATTCAAGGATGAAGCATTCAAGGATGCCATGTCTCCTCAATTCCAAACCTGACTCCCCACCTCCTGGGCATTTATGGCACATTTGACATTTTTGGAATAAGAGCCTTCCAAATGCCTCACCGTGGGATAAGCTAAGCTATGCGAATGCCCCCATTGTGGTGCTTAAATTCAGGGATGTAGATTGTATATTTTTAAAGATAACCAGACCAAACAGAAATAGAGGGGCCATTTTATTATGATAATTATCATGTTCTTTGCTTATTTTCTGCTCAAAGCAGGATCATTCTTGAAAACAAGCTAATTCAGCTGGGGAAATGGCCTGTTGCCTGGCTAAATATCTACATCCCTGGGCTTTGGAACAAGTGCAAATCTCTTATAAACATTTATGTAAAATTAATTGCTTTCTTTGACTCTTTGAGGAATTCCCCAACTTTTCTTTGCTGGCAAATGCCCCACTCCAGTGACAGACTAAGTTGTAAAATGCCCTATGTATGCTTGGAGGGGGAAGGGGAGGGGGGTGAAGTGGGCAGGTTTGGAATTGATAGGGACAAAACGTTAACAATCTGACTGTTTATTCTTAAATTTCTTTTGATGAAGTACAACATTTTTTTGAGGCAATCCTCTCCCCCTCCACCCCCCAAAAAACACATTATAGCAATATATAACTTGAAATCTGATTGGCTAAAAAGTATGTTTTATTAGAGCCTATAACATGCTTAGCTTGATTTTCAACTGGTCAGGTTTGCTCATGCATGTCAATCTCTATCAAAGAGAGAGAACACTATGGAAATTTTCAGACCGTTAATTTAATTATCAATGGTCACAAACAAGAAAAATAAAACTAGACAATTCAAAAGTAAATGAGGCTTATCTTTTCTGTGGTTAGGGTTAGATTGTTTGAGGGAGATGAAGGTGTATTTTTGGTTTAAAGGCTGAAATACCACTCCTCTTAGCCGATCAGATTGCAGAAACTGAGCTCTTTCTAGGTGTACCAACGACAGCAAAACAATACCCTGAAATACAAAGAACCCTAACCCCACGATAGAGTTGTTCATTGTCCTGAATTTCAGGACGCTGATACACCTAGAAAGACCCAGAAAGTTCTTAGCTTATTGTTATGACTGGGGGAAATTTCCACAGATGCGACAGCAGCTTTGTCAAGATGGAAGACAATGCAATAACAACATCGACGTAAACAAACGCGTAAGGGTAAGGACTATAAAGCACGTGGCTATTATAGCCACTAAAAAAATAGTGCCTAAAAACAATTGAAAGATCGGATGAAAACAATACTTTTTCTTCTCAAATATGACTTACCCAGGACTCTAAAAACCTTGCTTCGTAGTTTTCTTGGGCTTGCTTTTTGAGCAAAAATCACAGAGTGCGTGACAAGATGTCCGTCGTAACTTCGGGCATGCAAGCCGAAAAACACTGTTCAAAACTACATGAAGTAAGATTTTCGATACTTAAATCAACGAGGAGATGCACAAATGTCATATGTATTGGTAAGAATATCGGGAAACGTCTATTTTTAGAAATAAACACACAAACTGAACAGATAATGTCGAGACGTATTTGTAATTCTCGACAACGGCCATGTTTATGTGCCCGCGTATATGCGGTCGCGCTCAGCGGTAAACAATTAAAAAACAGAGAGATGGTCTGGAACCTAATGTCGCCCACGAAACAGCCGTGGGTCTCTCCCCTTCCCCATATTTCACCCTAAATGTGTTGGTTAATCATTAATTACACATGTGTACCCAAGGGAGGGTACGTGTTTTCGCGCCAAAACATAATCCCCCGATTGAATTTCCTGCAAGTGAAACAAGTCGAACTCACCTCTCTTCGATTCTCGCGAACGCTTTTTGACCCAGTAATCGCTTACCCAGTGACTAAGCGAGTTCTACTTGGAGCAAGTCTAATTTTCCATCTGCAATCGATTGCCGATCTTTCTCAGGGTTCCCACACATTTACAGGAAAAAAATTCCCATACTTCTCACTGACGAAGAAGCATTTTTCACTGACCTCCAGCGCGACTTCGTTTTTTCCCTAATATTCAATCGTTATTTTGGGACAGCAACATTGAACAAAACAGACCCAAAAATTGGTATGTGAAGCCTGAAAATAAAAATTCCCTGACTTTTCATTGATTTTTGGGATTTCCCTGACCAAATCCTAAATTCCTTGACAATTCCCTGACCTTGCAAAAATTTCCCTGAACGTGGGAACACTGTTTGTACTGAAACAGTGTTTTAAAGTTTGCCATCCAGTAAAGCCTTTTCCATGGGATCACGAGTTCAATTCATTCGTTAATGTTTATTGAAGTGATATATCAGCACGTGACTGTTTCCTGCAAAAGGCCTATTGCTGGGTTGCACGTGACGTCATCGCCGCCATGTTAGAGGACGTTTACAAAGGATTCCTCGTTAGCTTCTCTTGTTATGTCCTCCAACATGGCTTTGTCATTTGAATCTCTGGGGATTGAGTGCAACCCAAGAATTATGTTTCATTGAAACTAAGGGTGCGTTCGATTGATCGTATTCCGGAATAAGAATACACAGAATGATCACTACAAATCCCTTGTATTGGGATTTTTTATCCACTGGAATACTAAATGTACCCTGAATATCATATCAGCAAGCATTTGTAGCTTACAGTGCAAACAAATGTCCGAACCAGTGATTTCCAGAGACTATTCCATCTATTCCTATTCCGGAATACGGTCAATCGAACGCACCCTAAAGTGTCTACTCACCACTCAGTACACCATCCCGTTCTTCGTCATCGCTCTCGATGGCACGTTTCTGGGTCACTGTCTTGGCTTTCTTTAGAACTATAGGCTGGCTTGATTCTTCTTCGTCCTCGTCACTTCTCTTATGCGCCACTTTTTCTTCTAACAATTTCGTTGGCTCCTCGACTTTTCCTTTGACCTTTTTGCTTTTTGGAGCCACTTCTTTGGATTTAGCCCCGGTCTTACCAAACGCAGGACTAACAAATTGAGCCTTGACAAGCTTTGGCATCTTGCTTGGCTTTGTATCTGCGTTGTTTGAGGCCTTCGTTTTTGATGGAGGTTTAAACTTTGGTTTGATAAGTTTTGGCATTGGTTTGACAGACTTGACAGGGCTACTAGCAGCCTCCGCGGCGTTCTGCTCGTTTCCATGCACGTGCGAAAGTGCTGGATTAGTTTCATTATTGTCCACACGTGTCATACTAGCTGGTTTGTTTCCTATTGCGTCTGATTTAAGGGCGTTCCCGTCATCTTTCGAGTTATTTTTCTTATCCATTGTTCCTTTTTTGACACCTTTCTGGACCCGTGTTGTTTTTTTCTCTTTAGCGGCTGGCTTCAGAGTTTCGTCGGCATTGTAACCTCCACTGTAAGTGTTCTGCTCATCATTTTTACCACTTGACTTATTGTTGACTTTTTCTTCGTTCTGGCTCTTCTTTTTCACCGGTTTTCCTTCGGCAGACAGCCGTTTCTTGTTGGCCTTGATGTCAAACTGCGAGGTCGCCATTGTGGAAGATTCACTGCCATTATTCTGTGACTTTCTTTTCCTTTGCTTGTTTGCACCAGCCTTCTTCTCTTCTCCTTTGGATGATGTGTCACATATAACGCTAACACCATCGGGTGATAACACGGCTGTTTGGAGACCCGGCTCTCCATTCTGAGTGGTCGGTTCATCAGGATGTGCTGTAGTAGGAAAAAAGAGTAGATTTCGTATGAGTGGGAAAGTTACGGCAATGAATTACGGCACGGATACTGTACGACATGCCGTGATATTGAAATGGTTTCCCTTTTTTTATTATTAATTTTATTTAACAAAACATCTTACATACATACATATACACCAAGTAATACTACAAATATACCTACTACTTACATATAATACAGACACTGAAAACATAGATATACATATGGGGCATACGTTACTTACAGTGTTCTCTGGTTACCATTAAAATTTATTTTAACTGTCGTAACTAATTAACCGTGACTTTCAAATTAGAAAGGGAGCTAGTTTCCCCCACTTTTTTAAATGAATGGCAATTTTTCCATTTTTCTCTGCTATGGATTTTTAACGTCATGATAATATTTCATTTTTTTAATAAAGTCTTCCAGCTTTGGTGTTTTTCCCGAGGCCTAACTTTATATAGCATGAGCTTATAGATATAAAGAATAAAATTAACTAGAGTAATATCCTGCCCTTGATCCATACCAGCCAGCATTTAAGGGTGGTAGTATTATATTACTACTAAAAAGCCAACTTTCAAGAACAGAATAATAGTTCGAAAAAAAAAAGGTTTCCCTATTACGGTACAGCCATACCGCGGCAAAACGTCACGCGCATGCGTTTTGACGAGCCCAGGGCGCGCATCCGCCCCAGTTTCCCCACCGAAACTAAAAGAAAACTCTGGCCATCATCCGTGTTTTTAGGTTTACCATAGTTAATAGAGTGGAATGGTTAGGAAACCCGGCAAACTTCAAAAGGGCTAACAAAGGTGCTGCGATTTATGTTGGAAGGGGTAAGACAAAAGATTGTGCACGATCATAGTTCATTAGCGTTCCCTGAACGACTGAACTCACACGTTTCTATTGGCTGATTGATTAACATGTTGGAATTTCTATTGTGTTTTGTGCACGGTAGTGGTTGAAAAAAGCTAACAAAGAAGGTCCCTGAGTTTCCTAACCATTCCACTCTATTAACTATGGTTTTACGTACGTACATATTTACATGAAATGTTTCGCGAAAAACAAGAAAACACTTAAGAGCTAAACCTACTGACTTCAACAGGTTTAAGGTTTCTTAATTTCTAATAATAATAATAATGTCTTTATTATACACTGATATTGTACATAATTAGACAAATGTGTAAATGAGGTAAGAAGGTAATATTAAAAACTATCATAAAATCATACATGCATGGATATATAAAAATAGGGCAAAACTTGAATTAAGAAACTAGATTATACATAAAAAATAATCTATTTACAAAACTACCTTTAAAACGCTCTGTAGTAACTTTAGGTAATTCACTGTGAGTATACTAAGTTATAAAATTATTTACTAAAAAAGTTTAAGACCTCGGAAACTTGTATTTGAAACCAAAGCTTTCATTCTTTCGGCTGGCGGAGCATCACGTTTTGCCGCGGTGGGGTACAGCACGGTTACGGTACGGTTACGGTTACGGTAAGGCTACGAACATGTCGTACGGATATGTCAACAGCGAGAAGTCTAAATCGAGGCAGTAGACGTTTAATTCAAATTTCATGTTCAAGGAGGGCGCTTAATCGAGGATGGGTGCTTAATCGAAGAAATACGGTCTTTGTTATTAACTACAAAACACACCTTGCTTGATAGTTATTGCTCGTCTCTCTTTGGAAGCAGTATCCGTTGCTGCTCCTTTAATAGATTCCTTTGGAGACTTAGCTTTCTTTGAAGTATCTCCCTGGCTCTTTTTAGTTGTTGCTTTCCTAATACCATCACCACACGGCTTGGATTTCCCTTTATCAGACGCTTTCTTTATCGGTTTGGTAGCACTCTTTGATACACTTAACTGTGCTCCATCTTCTGCTATCTTTTTCTTTGGCGCCTTTTTATTTTCCTGCGATGAGTTATAGCTACTGCCGCTACTAACCAGTTCCTCACTTGACTCTAAAACAAAAGTAAACAAATTTATTATACCAAGAAGAATTGAAGTAAAAAGGTTCAATTGACCTATATCATTATGACGTCAAATCAAAACAATCTATTGTTTAAGTAATGGTCCGCGCAAGAGGTAGGCATATGTTATGCATGGAATGTAAAAAGTGCTAATTGTAGTATTGTTTCAATCTTCCACCTCATTGGCTTGGACATTAAAATCTATCTAAACTTGAAGAAGAAGAATATTTTTTTCTTATTTTGTAAACAGATTTGAATTGCATCCTGTGAAAACTCTCATAACTTCTAATATGACGAACTTTCAATATGGGGAACATTTTTAAATTGAACGTTTTCTTGGTTATTGTTTTGCACTCTTCTGATTGGGCAAAATGTTCTCACACAAAAGAACCGTACCTTTAAAATGCATTTTTAGTGGATTTAATTTCAGAAATTTATGATTTAAGGGTTGATGAGTTGTCAGTATGAAAAACAGAAAATACTAAAGTGGGGAAAGCAAATTGCATCTGAACAATAGAATTGTGCCTACCTCTTGCGCGGACTGTTACTTAAACGGCAATCCCTTTATGAAGGACGACACGAATTTTTACCAAAAATACAATAGAATACGATACAATACAATACAATTCAATACAACAATAGAACGCAACACAATACAATACAATAGAATACAATTTGGTAGCAATTCGTGTCGTCCTACATGAAGGGATGGCCGTTTAAACGCTAAGGATCACGGTCGTGGGAGGGGGACAAAACAGCAACAAAACAGCAACAACACAAAGGAAATCGCTATCAAATGCATTTTGTATAACGTAGAATAGCGGTAACAGCCACCAAATAGGTAAATATTGTGGGATAAACATTGATACAGCTGATATCTGGAAACCAGACAATTCGAAGTTAAATTTTCCTCAGCAGAGCAGATTTAGTTCAAAATTCTATTGTTCAAGTCGATTCTGTCCCCCTCATAAACAAGCCGTGACGTCATAATGATATAGGGTAATTAAGGCTTTTTCCACAAACAATGATTTACATCAGGACATGCAACATAAAGATAAGCTAATGTGGAGGAGCATAAGCAGAAAACCACAAGGGTTACCAAAGTTACTTATGCCCCCGTTGCTAATACGGGTTAAGGTAGTTATTTATTCTCGGATTGACGATTCTTAGTCCTCTAGCTTCTATTAGTTTTCTATTTTTTTGTAAAGTGAGAGTACGCAGTAGAACACTACCCAACCTCCTACCAAAGAACCTTTATGCGCCTTCTTCAAGAGCGCGTATTGAGAGGACATTTTCCCGGTATTCCGAAAATCTAATGTTGGGCATTAGGAAACAAAAATATAATTCCTAGTCTAAAGGTTGTAATATACTTTCTATATTTCAGAAGATGGATATCTACAAGATTTCGAGATATTCTGATTTAGGAATAGCTGGAATAAGTCCCACTATACAGGAGGTACTAAAAGTAGCCACTATACTTTCTATATTTCAGAGGATGGATATCTGCAGGATTTCAAGATATTCTGGTTTCGAAATAGCCGGAAAAAGTCCCCAAACAACGCTACGACGCCATTTTGGATCAGTAGGCGCCTAAAGGACACTGGGTACGAGATTGATGAATACCAAGACTATCCACTAATTCCTGGTCAGCGGTACTTCTCCTCTTGGTCTTCTTTTTTGCTTGATAACCAATAGGTCCCTTGAAGCGCTTTTCGAATCCATACACTGCAAGCCTTTCCTACAACATGAAATAAGTGTATAAGAACACTAAAGTAAAGTCCCTCTATTTACCGCTTAGTAATTTTACACATGGCCATATCCGAAGACTTGAAGGCCTAACCGTTTACTGTTTCAGGGTTCCCTCACATTTGCAGGAAAAAAATCCCTGACATTTCACTGACCTCCAGCGCACGCTCGTATTTTTTCCAAATATTCGCTATTTTAGGATAGCAACATTGAACAAAACAGCCCCCAAAATAGGTATGTGAAGCCTGAAAATAAAAATTCCTGACTTTTCATTGAAATTTGGGATTTCTCTGACCAAATCCTAAATTCCTGACCTTGAAAAAAAAATTGTTTTCCCTGACTTTTCCTTGACCGTGGGAACCCTGTGTTTGAGCTTAAGTAAGGAACTGGTCAGAAATTACATAGCAGGGGAGGAAGGGGGGATGGAGAATGAAATCAAGAATTATTAAGTCTAAAAATATATAGCCGGCCTTCCCGGACAATAAGTAGTATATTTGACACCTCCCCCCGGTCTTTCCTTTATAACTCCCCCCTTTTCAGTTGCCCATTGTTTTATGACCCTCAATTTTTGGTAGCCCAAACAATTATGGCCCTCCCCTTTTCCCACCCTCCCCTACCCCCCTACCTCCCCTACCCCCCCCCCCCCCCCCGCTAATTTCTCACCAGACCCTAAAGGCAGCACTTTTTAAGACCCCGAGTGTTGGTCCAGCCGGGGTTTCAGAAGTCTCCACCTCCCGCACGTTAGACCGACGCTTAACCACTGAGTTAAGTGACTAAAATGGAAGAACATTTTACCGAGCGGCGATACAGCTATTTCAAAAAGGTTGTCGGACAAACGACATTCCCAGACCGAAATGCATTGTGGGTATAACTGTGCAGCTGTGCAAAACGGATAAACTACAGTGTAATTCGAAAACCCATTCGCAGGAGACCATCAATATTCGTATTAAAGTTTTTGACCCAAAAATGAACGAATTCACCAGACTTTCAGCTACGACCACAATCCATTTCGGCCTGGGAATATCGCCTGTCGTTTGCCGCTTGTCCGGGACAACCTTTTTGAAATAGCTGTATACGAACTAACGATAAGAGTTTTCGTAGTCTATTACCTCAGGTGTGATTGCAAGCGCCTTTCTGGCCTGGACTGCGGCTGCATCCAGTTGTGTCTTGTAGTTCTTTTTCCGTATTACGATCTATGGAGAAAAAAACGTAGAACGTAAAGAAAAGACCCTTGATCAAACGCCCACTGAATAAATTTATAATAACAAAGGACAAAACTTACTACTCAGACTTGCAGCGTATGCTCTCCAGATGTACTGGGAAAAATCGAGCCAATTTTGTTGAAGAATGGCAAAGATTCGATTGGATGAAAAATACTACATTAAAAAAAAAGTGAGCAACTTGAAATCGCTTCACTGTAACCGAAATCAAGTTTCTAGAATAAGCTTTTGTAATCCACTTTCATCTTCGCCATCCTCTATCGAAAACGTTTGAAAAACATATGAGAACATTCGTATGGTATTTCTCTTCTATCTTAGGGTATTATTTTTTGTAGTTTCCTGGCCCTGGTCCTCAGGCTCCTCATCAGCGTTAAATTCCCTGTTCCAGACCAAAACGGAGGATGATTATATACCCTGTTCCAGACTGAAACGCTCGCAAACCATACCCTGTCCAGCGGCACGTCCCTGTATACCTTAATAAGGGAGTACACCCCCCCCCCCCCCCCCCCCCCCCCTCCCCACACCAGCATACCTGGCCCTGGTCCTCAGGCTCCTCATCAGCGTTAAATTCCCTGACATTGTAGCAGCTCACCCACGCTCTGGATACGTCCTTGTCAAAAAACACCACGTGGTAGCTAATCTACGAAATGTTAAAAAAACATTTACAATGAGAAAGAGTTTGGCCGCTCCTGACTAATTCGTCAATAGAGTTATGTGCTACTAGAGTTTATAATATAACCCAGATAGTACGAGCGCTCTGATTGGCTTATAGACTCAAAAATCTATGGTCTATTGTGCCGGTAAACACATAGAAATCGGCACGCCTGCTTGCGTTGTATCGTAGTTATATCATAAAAGCAATAGACCACACATTGCAATGTGTTTACTGGCGAAATAAAGCACTTGGGATGTTGGGAGAACACTTGAAATGCTTGAAAATCACGCGCCTTCGGCTTGTAATTTTCAAGTATTTATTGTGTTCTCCCAACATCTCGCCTGCATTATTTCGCCAGTAAACACATTGAAATGTGTGGTCTATTGCTTAAGCACAGATGCACCGATGACGTCACGTTCGCACGTTAACAAATTGAAGTTAGTTTATGGTTATACGTTAGCTCAGTGGTTAAGCGCTGGTCTGTCGAGCGGGAGGTCGCGGGTTCAAACCCCGGCCGGACCAACACTTGGGGTTTTAAAATAACTGAGTATAGAAGGCGCTGCCTTTACATAATACAGTAAACGGTTAGACCTTCACGTCTTCTCGGATAAGGACGTAAAATCGTAGGACTAGTTTCCCCAATTAACTGCAAAGCTAAATACGTTGACACTTAAATAAAGTCACTTACTTATGTGTCTGTCCTAATATTGACTATGCCTTTTCGTCATAACATGGTCAACATGAATAGCTGTGGATCTTCACCTATTGGATCCACATCTATGTTGGTCATGTCTAATCCTGACCTGGCCTCTCTTTCGACCGTTCCGTAGACTGGAAGGTAGCGGGAAAGAGAGTCCAGTAGATATTGTATACGCATGTCAGAAATGTAACCAGGCGAATTGTATCAACTGAATTGTACGATCGAAAGAGAGGCCAAGTCAGGACTAGGTCATGTTATGACGAAAATCATTGTCAATATCAGGACAGACATAAAACTAACTTCAATTTTTTTTACAACAACAGACAATGGAAAATGTGGGCGAATTCGGCTTTTTACAACAAATTTTATGCGCGCGCATGGGCCTCACGTCAGCATTATCGTCTGTCTTCTTATTGATGATAAAAATTAGCCAATCACAGAGTGAGAAAATGGGCAGTTGTACATCAAGTTTTCCCTCTTTTTATTGCGTCTCATGTCGTTCGTTTTCGTTCTAGTCACTTCTTGACGTGCATCTCTGCAGGAGGCCAGATGTACGGCAAAATGATATCCATTTGATTAAATTAAAGCAAATGTAATTGTCGCTACAGACGTACCGGGACTCTTTCTCCTGCCTCTGTCTCGCAGTAGTAGCCATAGTCTGGGTCGTCCTCCATCATTGCAGGCCACCTAACCGACAAGGGATAATACATACATATAGGCAAGCCAGGAGCCCATTAACAGGAACGTCCCATCTATACAATACTTGGTCTGTGAGTCAGCACATTCCAAGATCAGGGTATATGGAAGAGTTAAATACCGAGAACCGAGGCTTTTAGCCTACGGCCCCGAGGGATGTATCTGGATAAAAGCTGAGGTTCGAGGTATTTAACTGACTTATTTCATACTTGACGAGGTTTTCGCAAACTTTTCATTGATGTAGCTCTTTTTAGGTAGATTTTGGGCGAGTACCAAGACGGAGAAAAGGTTCTAAATCATTATAGGGATATTTAGTAAGTTTGGCTGAAGCCAAGATGAATGAATTACTTGGAGAAAATAATAAGCTAGAAACAACAAAATATCGTTGAATTGTATTGAATTGCTCGTTATAAATACAAGGGATGTATGAGAAAAGTTCCCGGGATGTATCTGGATACATCCCGGGAACGTTTCTCATACATCCCTTGCATTTATAATGAGGTATGTATGGAAAATAAAGCCTCATGAATAACAAAGAAAACCGTGTCAAGTATGAAATAATAGGGGATACACCCATCCCCCTTTACTAACTATGGTTCTTACATATGAGACTGAGCCAACGTTTATATTATATGTAACCAGAAGTCTGCTGACGTCTGTTGTAACATCTTTACCATGTGTACCAGTTATCACTTGCATTTGATGGTGATTTTTACATCTTATTCAATACATAGAGGTTATTGACCAATACCTCCGAGCGGAAGGCCGATAAAATGTTATTTTTTTCCACAATGACGAGGCGCAATATATCAATATTCCTTTTTCATAAATCGTTAGGAAGCATTATTTGTCTAGTACATTGTTGGATACAATTACTGTTCACAAGGCTTCTCGTTTTATTTTCGCGGCAGTAGCGTAATCTGGGAACGCGCTTCATGGATCATGAATGCATAACAGAAGGTGCTCCGCTGGCCGAAAGAACGAAGGCTCTGGAGTTCAAATACAAGTTTCCGAGGTCTTAAAGTGCCTATCACCCTTTTGCAATTTTGATAGCTTGTGAACCTCCGAAAAGTTTTGAGTACTTCTGTGAAGAAAGTTTTGGTTTAAAGTGAATACTTTATGTTCTACGCTTGTTTGAAATAGTGTAAATGTGACCTTTCCTGACCCATGACCGCGTAAGTAAAAGCCTGGGTCGAAACCTGGGTAGACGTCATCTCATTAATGCATTATTCTCCATGGCGCCTTTTTATCACAACAACATCGATGCATAGAAAATATACACAGGTTTTGAGTTGTTAGTAAAGAAAAAAGTCATTTTAGTCAACATGTTAAGTATTTCTTCGAATGATTGCAAAGCCGAATTAATTATATGACGTCAAGATGACGTCTACCCAGGTTTCGACCCAGGCTTTTACTTGCGCGGTCATGGGTCAGGAAAGGTCACCTTTACACGATTTCAAACAAGCGTAGAACATAAAGTATTCACTTTAAACCAAAATTTCTTCACAGAAGTACTCAAAACTTTTCGGAGGTTCATAAGCTATCAAAATTACAAAAGGGTGATAGGCACTTTAAAGTGCCACTACGATCAAATTTTGACATATCAATGTTTTTACATATTCATAAAGTAGAGTTGATATATTATTACCAGTTTAAACTGTTTTTCGATACAACGGCAGGAAGTCTTATTTTTTGAGCTCCGAATATTATATCTAAACGTCCGCCATTACTGGAGGCCGTTCCCTTTGTTCAGCTTTAAACAAAGGTTTATTCAGCGGAAGTGATGTCATACACTTAACGCTCGCCTGCAGCACACAACGCCTGGAGGCATATTTCTACTAAAACGTCTTTACGTACATAAGAAGAAAGTTATATTTATCTTTGCGAGGTTATCTACTTTTTTATGTACACTATTTCGCGCCACGCAAAGGTTTCAATATGAGGCTCAGAGATAAATTTAATTTAATCTTTTCTCGGAGAATAGAGAAAACTAAAATAAGATTTAAGGAAATTTAAGTGCGAAAGACGGCTTAAGAAAACTTTAGAACAGAGGAAAAGGTTAAGAAAACTGAGAAAGAACAAGGGGAAAATCCTGGGCTTCCCCAGTGCGAGCGGAGCACCATAGACACAGGAAGAGCGGTGTGCCTGAAAAGTTCTGCACCTTCTCTACATATAGTTTATTCTCTACATATAGTTTATTCTCTACATATAGTTTATTCTCTACATATAGTTTATTCTCTACATATAGTTTATTCTCTACATATAGTTTATTCTCTACATATAGTTTATTCTCTACATATAGTTTATTCTATAAGCTTCTATACATATAGTTTATTCTCTACATATAGTTTATTCTCTACATATAGTTTATTCTCTACATATAGTTTATTCTCTACATATAGTTTGTTTTATTAAATAGTGATCGGCTCTGTTGCCGAGCAGTTATAAAGAGCGCGGCGCGCCTTCGGATCAGAGGAGTCAACTGGTTCCACTACAAATCCATGCCAAATACTCGATATACACAGAGTTTGAACTTGACTGAAAAGGGTTGCAACTCACCAGGGATATCCTGCCAGTTTAGCCCATACAATTGCTCCTGCAGGGAAGGGTGTGTACACTACAGCAAAGTCTTCATCCTGGCTATCAAATGCCTCTTGATCAGCTTCACAGTGATCGTACTGATTATCTGTCCAACAACAGACAGGCACAACAAAGACATAATCGTCATTCTGCCGTAATATTTAACACATTTACGATAGTTTACCGTACGTGGTATGTCCTCTTAAGCCCGATTTGCACAACAAGCTATTTTGTTTACGGTACTCTTAAATTTGGGCCCGCAGGTCGATGTTTCGGACCAGCACTCCCGCCTGACTTGTAAATGAAGAGTGCCGTACCCTATATTATCGGCACTCCTGATTTGTGTCTTGTAAATCATGAGTGCCGGTCCCAAAATTATCGGCCGGCGGGCCCTACTAATTTGGGCACGGCAATCAAAACAGGGTCTCAGGTCTCAGGACACAAGGTCTCCTAACCCCTAGATTTTCGGGCACGCGGCGTACCTAGAACATTTACATGACTAAAATTCGGGGAGCCGTGCCGATAATTTTGGGCAAACGTGCCTACAATTTAGGAGTGGCGTGCCCAAAATGTTTGTGTGTAAATCGAGCTTTATTTAGCACGTTTTGCGTCATCACATGTATGGTCAAACTTGTTGTGGATTTCACGAGGCACTAGCCGAATACTTGATATACACTCGCTGCGCTCCGTCCGTACGTCATGATCTCGACGGCTAAATATTTTCCCTTCCGGCCCTCCCACTCAGTCAATTATTATTATTATTAATACTGTTACTATTAGTATAGGTAATCATACGGTTTCGAGTGCAATTTGGGATTAATTCGCACGAGTGGGTTTTTCAAAGAGTATCAAAATTGCACGAGCCCGCAGGGCGAGTGCAATTTGAGCTCTTTGAAAAACACACGAGTGTGAATTAATCCTAAATTGCACGAGAAATCGTATGATTACTTATTAACAATATACATGAACAAATTTCAGACAAAGGAAGTGACGACACTAATTCAATTTGTTGTTCAAGGGCGCGTGACCTCACGTGAGTGTTTTATTCCAACTGATTGGCTCTTACACAAATTAGTCAAATAGCAACCCATAATACCACAGTCTGCAAAGCCAATGACACGAAAACAAAGTTCATTCATCAGTTCTTCGGTAGAAAATGCACGTTTTGAAGCTAACATTTTGCTTTAAACAGATATTTCAGCCGTAATTAGGCTAAGTTGTTCAGTTTAAGTTCACTTCAAGTTGTTTATCGCTTTCATGGATGTGATAGCGTCGTTTGCAAGGAGGAATTGAACCTGGCGAGGACTTGTTGTTGAACTTAGTTGAACGCTACTTTGCAGTTATTGAAAGTGTTCTGAGCCAGAGATCCCATCATCATTGGATTCATGGAAAGGGCCGTGTGTGAGGTACCCTGGTTCCAGAGGGGCTTAAACGAGTCGCGAAGCGACGAGAACCGAGTATGTGTGAGATCGCATTGCTGTTACTGTTAGAAACTACGAAATTGTTGTGCCGAGGGCAGGCATCCCAGGCCCAGGGTGGCTTTGCAACGGGATGGCGTTCTGTGTGAAGTTATGGTTGCCTTGGAGAGGAACTAGTTCACTTGAACTGTTGTTACGTCGGGAAATGGCCATAGAAAATACGCACTGTTCCTGTTTGTTGGCTTCGTCATAATCGTCGAGCGACTGCACGTTTCGGTGTCCCGTCCTGCTCGCTCGAAGTTTGCACTGTTCAGCTTACTAACCACAGTCTTCCTGGCCCTTTGTTTAATAAACCTCTTTTTGCTTGTCTCGAGGGCCGTTCCTTCTACTATGTTCTTCATCATGGAGTTTATTTTATTCACTCCCATCGGCTGGACTTAATGTACCAAACCACGTCGTTCGCTTTCCTGTTGTGTTTTACCGAGAGGTAAAATGGCCCAGTGTTCCGTAACTGAACTGGTCTTCGGCTTACAAACTCTTTGAACAGAGCAACCGGACATCTACTTCCACCAATTAAAAAAACATTCTCGGCTGGAAATCCCTTGTTTTTGCGGAAAGTCCGCCCTGCCTGGTTTTGGTTGAGCAAATCTTTGATTTTCAAAAATGGCAGCCATTTTTTAGCTTGTTTACCAACAAATTTTAAGCAAAAAATGTCTATTGTTAAAAATCTGATCTGATTGGCTGTCCTTGATTTTGTATTGTTTCACTAGCCAATCAGAATAGATAAAATTTGTAATTTGCACTGCTGGTATTACACTTTTTTGCACTGAATTACACTTTTTGCACTCAATTACATTTGAACTGCACTGCTCTTAGCCAATCAGAATCGAGAAATTTGTTCATGTATATTATTATAATCATAATGTACATTATGTACTGCATTCAGTCCGTACTTCGTGACCTCGAGCCAAATATTTTCCCATTCGGCCCTCCCACTCAGTCAATATTAGGGTCCGTACGCACTAGGCGAATTTTTATGAACTTTGCAAAATTATTCGTCATAAAATCCATTTTACAAATGCGTACGCTGGTTTTGAACCGGACAATATTTTGTCAAACACTACCAAACTTCAAACGCGCTGTCGTCTGGCGTCAGGACAGGACGATTTTTTGTCAAACGTCAAAACTGCATGACATCTTTCTCAATTTTCGCCAATAATTATGTTCCATTTCACCGCGAATACTCTTTGTGATTGACGTTTGTGGTTTTGCCAACGTTTTGTTTGTTTTTAGTGTGGACACGTTCACCAAAATAAGAATTTGGTAAAGACAAAAATTGTCATGGTTTTTGGTAGCGACAACAAACTTCGTCTGCCTAGTGTGTATACGGGTCCTTATTTGGGCTTTTCGGATCTCCTCAGCGCCTAGATGATATTGAAACTTCATAGCTATATGAAAGCACATGTATGGCTAAACAGTCATATTTATAACAGAAAAGAAACTTTACCTGGATTCATTGAACAAACCCACTTATCAGCTATATCCTTTGGATCAACTTTGTTCTTCAAAAATCGCCATTTGCTGCATCCAGGTTTACTGCATTGTGCCCAGGAACCAAGTTTCTGTGCATTCTTTCCCTCCTCAATTGTGTCCTATTGAAGTGATTAAAAGTGTTAAAAAGTTACAACTCATGAATTTCTGTTCTAGTAGAGTGGATTTCGTATGAGATATAGCACGTTTTCTAAAACTCATTAATAATTCAGCAGGTGAACACAATTGAAATCATGCATGACCATGAAGAGTATTTAAAAATCGTTTCCAAATACAGTTCTCATTTCAAGACTTTTAGATCGCTAATTTTATCATTAAAGTGGAGTTTGAGAAGCCATGTAAAACACTCCGAGCTTGTTTTAGAAGCGAGTTTCTAAATACAGTGAGAAGGGGTTGAAACTCTCGGTTTTCAACCCAGTCTCACTGTATTTAGAAATCTTTTCTACAACAGCTCCTCGTATTTTAGTTACTGTACGACATGACTCAGTGACAAGTAGAATAGACCACGAAATAATAAGATATCAAGTTTATCTCAAATTAAATATCCTGTTGTGAACCTTAAACCCTGTCAGTTTAAAGTTACGAAACTGAAACACACACCTTATGTTCCTGATAAACAGGGGATTCATCCTTTCTAACCCTCACTTTCTTAGGAGTCATGTTTTTTCTTCTTCCTCTCTTTCCTGAGCTTTGACTGTCCTGGCTTGATGTTTGGGAGTCACTCATATTCTATAAGAATGCACATATTCTCTTAACTAAACATGTAATCAGTTCAAGAGCTTAACTCTGGTACTAAAAAACTAATCACGGCTTGATATTAGAGAAAAATACCATCAGCAACTGGTCAGTTGTCAATAATTTTTACTAGAAACATGGTCTGATCCACTATTCACTAGTCAACAACAAATAACAACAACAAATAGTTCAGCGGCATTTTTAAGTAACAGAATATACAAAATCATCGGAACTATTTCAAAATACATAGTATAATTATTATCTGTGTACGAGGATTCCAACGGTGACGTCATAAATTTCCTACCATAATTCCTAACCCTATAACCATAGTTAATAGAGTGGAATGGTTAGGAAACTCAGGGACCTTCTTTGTTATATGTCTTTGTTAGCTTTTTTCAACCACTATATACCGTGCACAAAACACAATAGAAATTCCAACATGTTAATCAATCAGCCAATAGAAACGTGTGAGTTCAGTCGTTCAGGGAACGCTAATGAACTATGATCGTGCACAATCTTTTGTCTTACCCCTTCCAACCTAAATCGCAGCGCCTTTGTTAGCCCTTTTGAAGTTTGCCGGGTTTCCTAACCATTCCACTCTATTAACTATGCCCTAACCCAGAACTTTACCCTAACCTAGGGTTTAGGGCTAATCACAGGTTTACGATTTTCCTACCATTCCTACTGATAGGATAGTCCTTTATTCGAGAGAACTTACTGAGCTATATGGCACACACTGGGTTTCTTCACTATTTTGCTGTAAATACTCTGCTCCTACAATGAGACAAAACATTATTAAGTATACTATATGTGCACATTAATTTTATATAATTTTTTGATGAAGGAAAAAAGGCTTGTATTGATAAAGTAAAGGAGCTTAGGTGGACCTTTGAACTTTAACTTAATTCTTTGATTCTAATGACTGTTGTCTACTATTTTTAATTACCGTGATAAGCCAGGGTTACTGGGGCAGATCCAAGGGATAAAAGGGAGGTGCGAACGAACCCCATTTCTCTCAATCAAACCCCCTTTTGACCCCCACCCCTCCCCCATCAGAGAATTCTGCATGCATAGATCTCTGCCAGGGTTATCTGACTAGTTTAGCACTTAATGGTTATTTCAGGAATTATGTACTATTCATTTTAGAAAATCTCCTTTACAATATAAACTTAAAGTGCCTATCACCCTTTTGCAATTTTGATAGCTTATGAACCTCCGAAATGTTTTGAGTACTTTTGTGAAGAAAGTTTTGGTTTAAAGTGAATACTTTATGTTCTACGCTTGTTTGAAATCGTGTAAATGTGACCTTTCCTGACCCATGACCGCGTAAGTAAAAGCCTGGGTCGATACCTGTATAGACATCATCTTGACGTCATATAATTAATTCGGCTTTGCAATCATTTGAAGAAATACTCAACATGTTGACTAAAATGACTTTTTTCTTTACTAACAACTCAAAAACTGTGTATATTTTCTATGCATCGATGTTGTCGTGATAAAAAGGCGCCATGGAGAATAATGCATTAATGAGATGACGTCTACCCAGGTTTCGACCCAGGCTTTTACTTACGCGGTCATGGGTCAGGAAAGGTCACATTTACACGATTTCAAACAAGCGTAGAACATAAAGTATTCACTTTAAACCAAAAAATTATTCACAGAAGTACTCAAAACGTTTCGGAGGTTCATAGGCTATCAAAATTGCAAAAGGGTGATAGGCACTTTAACTTATTTCCCCTATTAGTACAAATAAAGTTGTTGCTGTTGAGCTTATAATGGATGGGGCATATCTTTAATAGTGCCAAGATCCTATATATTTATAGTACCATGCACCATCTTTCATAATTCCCTGAACTATGACCTTATGCCTTTATTCAGTTCTATGCTTGTCAAACAGGCTCTAAAATACGATATCTGATATATTTATGTTCAGATCCAATATATATGTCTAGATACATAACATATATAGATTGAATTTTACAATATCTATGTTGTATTTCAGTTTTTTAAATCTTCTTTTCATTTATTTCATCTTCGTTTTACATATCCGATTTCGTTTTATATTTTATGTTCTTTTCATTTTGTATATATTTTTGGTAATATGCAAATAAGTGACGTTTCGCACCCGCAATGAAATCGAGGCTCAGGCAATAAAAAAACATGGAGAAAGATAGGATTGAGCAGATCGTTCGATATATTGTGAGGGATACGTGTACGACTACAAATTGGAATATGGAAGAGAATATAAAACGAATATAAAACGAAATCTGATATGTAAAACGAAGATGAAATAAATGAAAAGAAGATTTTAAATACTGAAATACAATATAGAGATTGTAAAATTCAATCTATATATGTATCTAGACATATTATATTGGATCTGAACATAAATATAGCAGTTATCGTATTTTAGAGCCTGTTTGACAAGCATACAGTTCAGACAAATGTAAAAACTGAATATGATATACCAGCCCTAATTATTAGCTGACAAACAACAGTTTTAAATATGGAATAAATTACTATCAAGGAGATAAATAAATAAAATTGATATTTTTCTAGAATAAAGTACAACCTGTCTGACTGTCTGTAATAGCTAGACTTTCTTCTTCCTCAATAGTGTCAGAGAGTTCTGGGTATAGCTCAGGAACTGGGTGTCCAAAGTAGTTGCCTTCTAACTCTAATGTTGACGGTTCCAGACACTGATCGGCTTCTACAGGCGTTGCAGCGTCTTGTCTCAGACACTTTTTTTCAGATCTCTGATAAATGAAAATTAATGTTGTTAGTTTGACAAGCCAAGCAAAATGATAAGCCTATGTTCATCTGCGAATCATGACAACATCAAACGCTTTGAATTATAATTCGAGTCCAATCTTGAGATAAACTGAAAAATCTTACACAAAAATGCGTTCCAAAAACAGCTAGATTAAGAAATAAATAATCGCAATACAAGAATACGTCGTTTCAATTCAAGATGTCTTCTTGTAAAACTAAAAGACAACTTTAGCTTAAGACTGAATTTAACTCACGAATAATGTGATGCCTTAACTATAAAATATAAAAGACGATAACGGATATAACTATGTCAAAACGTTACAAACCCACCTCTCTTCGTTTTCCTCGTTTCTTGAGTTTAACTGTCGATGAGTCTTCAGTTTTTGTTGATTGAGGCTTCTTTAAATCTCCCAGCTCTTAAATGTAAATCCCAAGGGAATAAACTGTAGCGGATAGTTTTTGTTTCACTTGCTCATAGCTCAGTTGCTGTAAGTTTAAGCCGGTCTTATGAAGCTTATTGACTTTGAACAAATCGATGACTTGAGCACTGGGCAAAATAAAACAAAACTTTCAAAATATTTTGTCACCTGCTTCACTTTATCATCTGTAAGTATACTTTGATAATCATCAAGTTTTAAGCTAACTCAAATACGTTTTTCAGTTATATTAAACTCTTCTGACTTCAACTCTCAACTCCTCAAGGCTCAAGTTCAAATTTTAGCCCGCGGCTCGATTTGCAATAAAATGTTGGCAATAATATAAACACTATTCCCTCATCCTTACAGAAACATAGAATGTCATGATATCACCTTCTGTTCTTCTCAGGGTTTCCTACCTTTTAAAACGTTTAAGAAAACTGTTTTAGCTCCTGTAGTAGCAGAGGACTTGAACGCCATCTTTTCCTCAACCGAACAAGAACGTTTCCCGCCATTTTCATTGAGCTTCGGTGTGCGCGCGTTCGTAGGTCACGTGCTTCGCTTTGACCAATCAGATTGTTTACTAATTTATTGGAAATAGGGTGGCCTGCGAAACAGTTTGACAAACTATGCCGGCATAATTTCGGGCATAATACCATAGAGGATAACTTAATCCCTAATTTCAACTTGAAATTTCACCACGATTTACGTCATTACATGGTCAATTTTTTTTGCGCCTCGTTTTTGACCATGTGATGACGTAAAAATCGTGGTAAATAAGAGCCACACCACGGAAAACCAGAGGAAATTTGCTAAATAGACAGCTTCACAACAATCATCATGAAAGGAGACGAATTCCAACTCTTTTTACGAGTCTTTAGAATTCCAAACGATGGGAGCTTTCCGTTCAGCAAGGCAAGGAACGACGACTAAATTTGAAAACCGTAGTCCGTTCAGCATTCAAGTCAACACGGGACCAAAACCATGTTTCGCAAAATGTTGAAGATTTTCACAAGAAATGGCGCCAGATTGTCCTAAGCGATGACGATGACAAGTAAACAATCCCTAGTATTACATTTGACGAGTTGAAGAGTTTTGGTACACATTTAGCCGGATTTTCTTTGCTGTTTTTTTCGGATAAATCGAGGTGAACTTCCGTAACTGAATTTTACTTTCTTTATACACCAAATCTACCTAACATTGAAAGAGTTTCAATCTTACCCTCAGCCAATCAGAAATGACCTCTCATTGAACTGACCAATCAGACACAATGCTACTGTTGCTTGCGAAAGAAACCATTCAGCAGTGCATGTGGTACATGTATTGTTGGGGGGGAAAAGAACTGAAGCACAGCTTTGTTCAGCAAAAGCCATATAATAATTAGCAAATTTCCTCTGGTTTTCCGTGGTGTGGACTGTTATTTACCACGATTTACGTCATCACATGGTCAAAATTCGTTGTGGACTCACTCGGCGCAACAAATTTTGACCATGTGATGACGTAAATCGTGGTAAATAAGAGTCCACACCACGGAAAACCAGAGGAAATTTATTTTTTTACAACGATATTAGAAAATGTACAAGGAAGTTTTGTTACAAAGCGTGACAGTTTTGAAAGAGCCAGCATTGTCTATAACTTTCTAGCGTCAGCACAGTTGTCTAGACTCATTTACCACCGCACATCGACCAATCAGATCGCGAGATTACCGGCAATTGTGGTAAAAAACATTTATTGACCAAGCGTGAGGTCCGGATGGGGGGATATTGGTCGAGTTCTTTTTTGTGTGTGTATGGACCGAGCCCGAGTCTTTACTTCCTACGTGGCAGTGGTTAACTCGAAAGCTTAGCTCCTTTAACCACTGCACACTTTTGCTCTATATATCAATTATATATAATCAAACTATACATTTCTTAATAGTATTCTTTACTTAATATTCTGTTTATATTTTGTATTAAATAGTATTTAATAAAGAAATCTGAATCTGAATCATACTGGGTCTCAGTTTATGGTATAACTATTTTTAGAAAACGATTCTCGCTAAATCAATACCCAAGCGTATCGCATCTAATTGCCCCAGCAACTCCGGATTGGTCCAAAACACGAAAGCCTTTGTTCTAATAAGAGAACTAATTTTGTGTTTATAAAAGAAACATGGCTATCATTGTTTTTCTCTCACGAAAGTAGTTTGAGCGCAGTTCTAAGAATAGATTATACCGTAAACTGATGGGCCGCGTTCCATTGCTTATCTAGACTTCTCGTTATGGTCTTCTGGTCCTACTTGATACTTTATACTTGAATCTCTGTTTTTTAAATGGTAACAAGAGCCCATCTGGGCTTTCACTCGGGCCACATTAGATTGAAGATGAAATACACTTTCATTTGAAATCCTCTTAATCCTCTAATATTAACCAAAGGGAAGAATTATTAGCTGAATTTAGCAGTCTTTAGGAGTGGCCAGTAGCGCGGTGACTTTCATTCTCTGCTCCCCTAGTATATATGTAATTTAATAGTTTTCTTTTTCTCGTATGTTGACCTTTTAATTTAAACACTACTTATTCGTTTAACACACTGCATTTGAGCAGGCATATATTCATTGTTTTGAACCCGAGAATTAACCGTACTACCGTACTTCATGGTCCCTTTCTTTAGTAGTGGGTTGTCGGTCAGGTGATTGTAAACTCTCGTCATTTAGCACAGAAAATGTATTCTGATGAATAGGGATCGGGTTGTCATGTAAGAAATATGGCTCTTGAACAAACTGATAAGCTTCAGTAGGTTGGGTAGTCTCGGAACATTGTCTTCTTTTTTGTATTCTTGATTTTTTTTTTAAGTTTGAAAGTCGGATCTCAGCTTTAAGTTAGATCCGCTTTCAACTCGCCATTTTCAACTTCTAGGTCAATAATATATTCGAGATGACAGCATCTTGATTTCGGTCTTGTATATATTATCTTGCTGCACTAATTTGTCTTCCAAATGACTGAGTTCGTGTTTTGATGTGACGAGAGTAAGAATTCATTACCCATATCAGTTAGGTCAGCCTCCATGTTACAAATCAAGGTCGTTAAAGCAGCGAGAGAGTTCTTATTGCGGGCTAACAAATATTTTTATCCTCGTGAAGAATCTAAAGAATTCCGTCTCTTCCGGTTTGAATTTGACTCATGTGTATGTTGCTTTTGGAGTTTCAAGGATATGTTGATCTAAAACTACAGGCTCTTGGGGGTTTTCATTGACTTGTGAACTTGCAGGCTCTGTAATTTGTTTTGTTTTCTTAGTATAACATAAAGTGTTGAACATGTTCATGTTATCAAGCATGTCGCGCGTGACCTCTGTTTCTTCGTTCATTAAGTTCTCTACTTTCATCTGTAATCTGGGAAACTCTATCTTTGCCCATGCCTTGGCACATAACTATTCCTGTTGTTAAGTAGACGTGGATGATTATAAGTAAAATCCTTCGACAGCTTGTACCGTTTCCGCTTGGTCAATATCCTCGCTGGAACGAAATAACTTGATCTCAATACTCTCTGATCCAACTTACGGTAAATTTAAATCTCTGACAGTTTTTAAGAGACTCATAATATTGGTCTTGAAGTGCCTTCACCCAAAATAAGATGTTCTCCTCGGATGTTTTAAATGCAGCACAGCGAGCCGATGGCTTATAGATTCCAATATGTATTTCTTCGAATTTTAGCTTTCCGGATCCTGGCCCCTACACTGGCTTCAGGTCGTCGTACGTGTCGTATAATAAAATCACTGGCCATCTGGGTAAAAAACGCGGTCCTTCGGCTCCGTCAATAGCGCCAGTTGAAATATCCTGAGCCTGTTGGAAGGCTTTCGCTTACATTTGAGAGATGAGACTCCAAATTAGAGAGAAAGTTCCTCGCGGGTCTTCCGCCATCTTGCTTTACTTGTATTAAATTATGTAAATAAATTAACCTGGCGATTGTTGCGTGACCAGCACAGTGCAATCTGATTGGTGTGAATTTGACCTTTAACGCATGCGCAGAAATTTTGCGACACCCAACAAAAAAAAAAAAAAAAAAAAAAAAAAAACGACTTGCATTTTAAGACTCGGTGCTGCCACAGGCAGCCCGAGTAATAATAAAGTTGTTGTTGCACTTGTTGTACGGGGGTTCGAATCCACAACACTCTGCATTTCAAGTGCTGACTACGAGCAAATGTTTAGATAGTGATATTTTTGTGTATTTCTAAAGTAAAGTTGTTATATTTTTTCCTGCCCAAAGCGTTTTTTATATCAGGAAGGGAAGTCTTATTTATTGGGATCCTAATCTTGAGATTTCATGTCCGCCATTCTGAGTACCCGAACCCGTTCCTGTAACAGAGCTAATTTTCCAGCGGACGTGACGTATTTTTCTCAACACAACTGCGGGGCTGCGTTTCACACAAACTTTCACACGAAGTACATGTTTATACATTTTTTTCCAAAATGGAAAGGAAAGAACGAAGATTTAGATGGAAATATGCATTTACAACAGCGACGCGTTGAGAAATGACGTCACAACAGCAAACCGCTGGTCGAAAATCACGAAGTATTTGGAACACACTTCAGTATAATGGCGGACGAGATTTCGACGGTAAACTCTCTGCAAAATTAATAGTTTAATTTAATCCTTTGGTAATATTTTTCACTGATTGGAATATTTTAGACAGTGTCATTTTGGAAGACAAAAATATAGAAAAGAAAATGGTTGAATTTCGTCGTAGTAGCACTTTAAGGCAAACGTCATAACTACACCAAGTAGAAATGGTGGCCAAGGGTAGTTTGGATTTGATGGAAATATTAAAGTGTCTACCCAACTGATGCGCATGCAGGGCATATTACATAAGGCAGACCGCAGTACCAAATGATATATATCGCTTGTTTTAACACCGCCTTCCCTGAAAACGTTTTATTTTTCCCTTTTTACTATAGGCAGATCGCAGTGCCGTATAATCCTTGTTCAATCCATTAAAATCCATAACACAAGAACTATTAATATATCGCTTGTTTTAAACAAGGTTAGGCACCACCTTCCTGCGAACTTTTTTTCCTTTCGTTTTTTGTTGCTTTTTAAAATGTTTTGTTTTGTTTCCGATTAGTGCTTTCATAAGTTTTTGTTTTGTTTCGTTTTAATTTTCCCCAACTTTTTTTTCGGGCTGGGAGATCCCGAGACATTAAACCACCTCAGCAATTATATCGTATCTGTGCGGCACTATTTTTTAGTTCTTTTTTTCTGTTGCCATACGTTGTTGGACAAGACGCATTGACAAGTTGTCATCAACTAAGAACGTAGACCTTAATTCGATAAAACAATTAATTAGCGGCGCCGGCGGAGCTAAGAAAATGAGGTTTGATCACACGGCGACCATGTTGATTCACGGCCCAGGAGAATAAAAGCTTTGATTTTGCCAGCTAAACTCGTTCAAAAACTATTATTTCTAGCCGCGCGTGATAAAACGCCATGGACACCATCCTAAAATCTCCCCGATGTTTTTCACCTTTTTGTCCCGTTATTTATTTTACGCCCTCTAAGTTGACGTTCCACTGTTTTTAAAACGCAATTCCTTTATTAATTTGTAATCACTCATGTGATTTCAGCCCAAATTGCACTCCAGTCAGTATATTACCATTTTGAATTTAAATTCCTACAAAAAATGACTGGAATCAAGAAGCCGGCTCAGAAATCGCACTCCTCCATTCCGTTTTCCATGACTCGACACTTTTGCGCCGTACCAACGCAGAGGCTTGGCTGGGAACGGGGAGGGGATCCTAGGGTACCCGTGACCCTCGCTTGGTAAAATGAATAGGAATAAAACAATGTAAAAAAAACAGCTACAAAGCCTACCTCCAAAACTAAAAATCAAACTTCAATCGAACTATGGATCAAATCCCCGTCCCCATAGAGGCAAAAACCTCTGGCGCTCGTGTCGGGACCCCATTGGCAAAATCTGCCTACGCCGCTGCAATCTGACGGTAACTATGTTTTGTACCGTTTTCTAGTTATACGAGAGAGCATAGGTAAGATCAAGAGAACATAAGTAAGAGTGGTAATCTCTAATAAGCTGCTTCCGGTTACTAAAAATAGATTTTATTAGACACTGCGCGCTACAAGATTCCCTCTCTTACTTATGCTCTCTTGGTAAGAGATAATGTCTAATAAAATCTATTTTAGTAACCGGAAGCAGCTAAAGCAAAGTGCGCGATCGCGCAACAACAATCTCATGGCGCGAAATATTTTGCCGCCATGGACTTTGGCGTCGCGCGATTGCGCACTTGCTTCAGCTCAGCTGCTTCTGGTTACTAAAAATATAATTATTGACATTATCATCTCACAAGCGCGCGTTTTGGAGATTCCCTCTCTTACTTATTCCCTCTTGATTAACTACAAGTCACCTATGAGGTAGATTACAGGTAAGTGATCAGATATTCTGGGTAGGCCTGACCATTCTCAAAAACAACGAACAAAACAGGGCTGTTAACGTCGTCAACGCAAGAGTCGTACAGTTCCCCATGTGGATTCTTTGGATCTTTAGATGGCGGGCGAACAGTCGAGCTGTTTCCTAAAACGTACGAGCCCACGAGCACCCTGGCCAGAAACATGTGATTCTCTTTGCCACGAGCTGTCGTGCGGTCTGTGTAGCGGTGCGAATAGGATGATGTACAAGCAAAATAGCTGCCTTTGCCATAGGCGGTGCCATGCCTACCGCACATGCGCCAGTCGAACCCCTGCTGGCATATCGCTGGCACAATGTCGTTGGACGTACCGTGAAATAGTTGGCGCTCATCTGGGGGCTTCTTAGCCTTCTTTGTCATGCGGGTCTTCCTCCTGAAAGAGTAAATTAATAGTTAATCCCGTGATCAGAAAAACAACGTAACATTGTTGCAACTTGATGGTAGGAAAATAGCTTTCTGAAGAAGCCAAAGTTCGATTTCTACCCTTGCCTGCTGGTACACCGCAGCATAACGCAAGGCGCATACGCTTTTGGTGGACCGCGCTTCACGCTACTTTCCCGCGAACCTAGCTGAAAGAAAACAAAGGCAATCATTTCTGTTTTAGGTCTGTGAAGTGCTCCGTCTAAAACAACAAAACTACTTTAAAGCATAGCCTAAAACGTTCACAAGTTTTCTTAATTTGTAATCCAGAGCCAGTCTACTAAGTTAGAAACTGAGTTACTAAAAAAGCCCTCGGAAACTTTACCAAACTTGTATTTGGACAATCTCCTCCCCAGAGCCTTCGTTCTTATCGGTCAGCGCACCATAACATTTTGACGCGGTGTAGCTAGAGGCTCTTCTGGGGTTTTTCTTACTTTCTTTGTTCTCTGTTTTCTTTAATGCTTTTATCACTGACTTTGCAGCTAACTGCTGGTCAGCCAACTGCAGACACTAACGCACCTCTCAATGGTAACAAGAACATTTATCTGATCAGTATTGAATGAATGAGAGATAGAGCTGGGTGTCAGTAGCGTGAGCGTGTGCCGCCGTCAGGAAGATGCGATTCAATGCTTTCAAACAGTTTACTGGAATAAAGAGTAAAGAGCCAACACAAGACAATGTGGCACTCCCCAGTTCAGTTCGAAGTTCTTAGAAAATATTCCATTCATAGATCTTCCTTTCAAATAAGATGAAAACCAAGAGCAGTACTGCGAGCGGTCTGTGCAACAAAATCCGATGGCCTCCCTTTTTCGGTTATCACTATAAACAAATAGATGCATTCTGCGTCTCGTGACGTGCCTTTCTGTTCTCTCATGTTTTGATATAATTTGTGCACTATAAGAAGTCAGACACACGGCAAAATGACATATTTTTATTTTATACAATAATTAGCGAACTGTCCCAACAAAATAGAGAGCTCTTTTGACGTCATCTGTGCTCTAATAGATCATGGCTATCGACCAATCAGAGAGCACCTTTCGCCCTGTTTATTGTATGATACTGGGTAAGACCAGTATTATAGTATTAAGTCAGTATTAAGTCCATACAGTATTAAGCCATACTGGGTCTCTTGGTCCATCAGTTTACGGTATAATCTATTTTTAGAAAACGATTCTCTCTAAATATATAGCCAAGTATGTTGCACTAATTGCACCAGCAACTCTGATTGGACCAAAACATGAAGTACTTTGTTCTAATGAAAGATTAGAATTCATTAATTTTGTGTTTATAAAAGAAACATGGCTGCCAATGCCGTTTTACCACTCGAAGGTGGATGGAGAACCTCAACAGGCTTAAAGCCCTTCTATGGTGGTCTCCGAGGGCCTACGCTTTATCGTCCTTATCCGAGAAGACGTGAAGGTCTAACCATCGATCACAAAGGCAGCACCTTCTATTCAGTTATTTTAAGACCCTGAGCCAGTGTTGTTCCGGCCGGGGTTTGAACCCACGACCTCCCGCACGACAGACCGGAGCTTAACCACAGAGCTAACCACGAGGCTCCTGGTTATGGACTTCTGGTAACACTGAGTACCTGATCTACTAACAAGATAAGAAGTCTAGTATTATTTTAAACTTACTGCACGAATTCCGTCCACAATTCAGGGTTCTGGATTCTTTCTATCTTGAGAATCCTCTTTGTTTCTGATGCCAGACCTTGCTGAAACTGTGTTTCTGCTTTCTTGTACTCTCCACAGACCGTCGATAGCGTGACGCGTGCAAACTCCTGACCTTCAGGGATTGGGTCCCAGTGAGACGGGATGGAGGTCGAGGAATCAGCCGAGGGCAACGTGGGTATGATGGAAGCCTTTCTCCTATAACAGAGTAAAGACAATTGATACATAATGTGTCTTTGACGAAGCTGCCATGATGAGAGATGGAGGGTTGTTGTAATATATATATATATATAGGCAAGCCTATGAGCTGAGCTCCCAATAATTAAATACGGAGATGCACGCGCATATGTAACGGGAAATGTAATGCGTGCGTGAAGACGTAATTATGAAAACAAATTATTATGAATTGCACGCGCATAACGGAAAAGGTGACGGCATACAATAGAAAGAACACGACGCGTATGAGTGCACGCGAAGATGTAACGGAAATTAAAGTTGGAAATTGAATGTTTTACGCATCACGGCAAAAAAATTACACTGATCATTGAGATAACGTAGAAAATCACAGAATCCCATAAACGGAGGATTGAATATAAAGGACAGGACGGCGTTAAAGTGTTTATGAAACCAAGTTTTGCAACTTTATTTTATTGTAGAATAATAAAGTTCATTCTTTTCTGATTATCAAGAGTATATTTATTTTTCAGTTCTGCCTTCGGAAATGTCTCTTTTTCGCCATTCAAATTGACTACTTTATGCTTAAAACTGTCCGGGGCCTGGAACCGAATCTGCCATTACAATGACGTCACTGTGAGGACTCGCAAGTGACAATACCTAAATATGATCATGTTGGACAACACGCATTTCTACCAAAAAAATACAATATAATAAAGCACAAACAATTCAATACAAAAAAATGAAATACAGTAGAACGCAACACAATACTTAACAAATAAAAGAAGGTTCTCCTTGTTCTATAAAAAAAAAGGACGCTCGAGGTCTTGAAAAACTGCGGATGCACGAGCAGAACGCGGGTACATTTAGCAGCATTTCAAGACCTCGAAAGTTTAGCCGCAAATTTCCTCTGGTTTTCCGTGGTGTGGACTCTTATTTACCACGATTTACGTCATCACATGGTCAAAATTTGTTGTGGACTCACAAGGCGCAGCCGAGTGAGTCCGCAACAAATTTTGACCATGTGATGACGTAAATCGTGGTAAATAAGAGTCCGCACCACGGAAAACCAGAGGAAATTTGATTTTTAAAACAATATTAGAAAACGTACAAGGAAGTTTCGTTACAAAGCGTGACAGCTTTGAAAGAGCCAGCTTTGTCTATAACTTTCTCGCGTCAGCACCGTTGTCTGGACTTTCATTTACCACCGTACATCGACCAATCAGATCGCGACATTACCGGCAGTTGTGGTAAAAACATTATTTTGTGATAGAACAAGGAGAACCATCTGTTATTTGTTTTATAATATAAACTTCAATCTAGACGAAGGAAAGTAAGCTATCTAATTTTAAGAACCCAAATAAAAATCTACTAAGCAAATGAACTGACTACAGCGAAAACTCCATTTTACTGTACTCGACTTGTTTACAACATTTCTCGTCGCTGATTGGTTCAATTCTGACAGCTTGACATTGACGATCTGAAAACTCGTTTCTTATTGGATGAAATAACCTGCTATAAAAAGAACATGTCGATTTATAAAAGTGTAAGACAGAAATTGCAAGACTGCCGGCCGCAAACGGGCTGTAAAATTGTCAACTGATCAAAACTGTTGCAGGAAACACAAGTGCTTTCTTTTTACAATGTATGGCCAGCACAGGAGAAGTTAATCTGCACATTGTGATAGTATTGAAAATGCATGATGGAAAAACATTCATAGAGAAAGCGTTTATAATATAGCGGCATCTGAGACTGAGTTACGTGAGTTGAGGTTCCCGACTATATTTTCTACAACAACTGCATCGTTGTCAGACACTGGCTATTTATTCTGTGGTCTGAAAAATTATATTTTCATTATCCCAAGGAACAGTGTTTAACTCAGTGCTGCTCTGATGGCAGTGAGTTGCGTAGCTTTTGAGGCTCAGTTCGACTATACGGCTTTCGAAATTCTGGGTTCTTTGCAAGTTTTATCGTCCGTTTTTCATTCACGAACATTCAGGATCCTCCTAAACGAATTTCTACAGGAAACCAGAGAAACCCTATATTGTATTCTTTGCCATTCACTGTTCTGGATTCAGCATAAAAGTACAGGAGTATTAAAGTTATCGCCGAGTTCTTGGTGAGTCATTTCTTGTAGTTGTGTTGTATCAAACTGTGAATGAGTAACACTGTATATTAGAACTTCAATGTCCATTGTATTTTGGCGTAGGATAAAGTTAAATACGGGAAGAAAACCAAGGCCACCATGCAGCCACAATATCTTCCACCTCCTCGCTTATTTTTAGCTTTCTCTGAAACTTTGTCGCTGGAGTCCGCCATGTTTGTAGCAATGAGTCCTCACAGTGACGTCACGCAGCTCATTTGGCCGCGCGGCAAACCGGACAGTTTTTTAGCATAAAGTAGTCAATTTGAATGGCGAAAAAGAGACCTTTCCGAAGGCGGAACTGAAAAATAAATATACTCTTGATAATCAGAAAAGAATGAACTTTATTATTCTGCAATAAAATAAAGTTGCAAAATTTGGTTTCATAAACACTTTAAAAGCCATACAAAATTGAACTCGAAAACCTCACGTGTTCCGCCATTTTTGCATAAGCTGCAGTCGTCCCTAGTCTACGGTGGCCCACAAGTATCACGGCAAAAGTTTGTAGACATCACGGCAAAAGTTTGTAAACACTACGGCGCAAACCTCACGGCAAAAGTTTGTAGACATCACGGCAAAAGTTTGTAAACACTACGGCGCAAACCTCACGGCAAAAGTTTGTAGACATCACGGCAAAAGTTTGTAAACACTACGGCGCAAACCTCACGGCAAAAGTTTGTAGACATCACGGCAAAAGTTTGTAAACACTACGGCGCAAACCTCACGGCAAAAGTTTGTAGACATCACGGCAAAAGTTTGTAAACACTACGGCGCAAACCTCACGGCAAAAGTTTGTAGACATCACGGCAAAAGTTTGTAAACACTACGGCGCAAACCTCACGGCAAAAGTTTGTAGACATCACGGCAAAAGTTTGTAAACACTACGGCGCAAACCTCACGGCAAAAGTTTGTAGACATCACGGCAAAAGTTTGTAAACACTACGGCGCAAACCTCACGGCAAAAGTTTGTAGACATCACGGCAAAAGTTTGTAAACACTACGGCGCAAACCTCACGGCAAAAGTTTGTAGACATCACGGCAAAAGTTTGTAAACACTACGGCGCAAACCTCACGGCAAAAGTTTGTAGACATCACGGCAAAAGTTTGTAAACACTACGGCGCAAACCTCACGGCAAAAGTTTGTAGACATCACGGCAAAAGTTTGTAAACACTACGGCGCAAACCTCACGGCAAAAGTTTGTAGACATCACGGCAAAAGTTTGTAAACACTACGGCGCAAACCTCACGGCAAAAGTTTGTAGACATCACGGCAAAAGTTTGTAAACACTACGGCGCAAACCTCACGGCAAAAGTTTGTAGACATCACGGCAAAAGTTTGTAAACACTACGGCGCAAACCTCACGGCAAAAGTTTGTAGACATCACGGCAAAAGTTTGTAAACACTACGGCGCAAACCTCACGGCAAAAGTTTGTAGACATCACGGCAAAAGTTTGTAAACACTACGGCGCAAACCTCACGGCAAAAGTTTGTAGACATCACGGCAAAAGTTTGTAAACACTACGGCGCAAACCTCACGGCAAAAGTTTGTAGACATCACGGCAAAAGTTTGTAAACACTACGGCGCAAACCTCACGGCAAAAGTTTGTAGACATCACGGCAAAAGTTTGTAAACACTACGGCGCAAACCTCACGGCAAAAGTTTGTAGACATCACGGCAAAAGTTTGTAAACACTACGGCGCAAACCTCACGGCAAAAGTTTGTAGACATCACGGCAAAAGTTTGTAAACACTACGGCGCAAACCTCACGGCAAAAGTTTGTAGACATCACGGCAAAAGTTTGTAAACACTACGGCGCAAACCTCACGGCAAAAGTTTGTAGACATCACGGCAAAAGTTTGTAAACACTACGGCGCAAACCTCACGGCAAAAGTTTGTAGACATCACGGCAAAAGTTTGTAAACACTACGGCGCAAACCTCACGGCAAAAGTTTGTAGACATCACGGCAAAAGTTTGTAAACACTACGGCGCAAACCTCACGGCAAAAGTTTGTAGACATCACGGCAAAAGTTTGTAAACACTACGGCGCAAACCTCACGGCAAAAGTTTGTAGACATCACGGCAAAAGTTTGTAAACACTACGGCGCAAACCTCACGGCAAAAGTTTGTAGACATCACGGCAAAAGTTTGTAAACACTACGGCGCAAACCTCACGGCAAAAGTTTGTAGACATCACGGCAAAAGTTTGTAAACACTACGGCGCAAACCTCACGGCAAAAGTTTGTAGACATCACGGCAAAAGTTTGTAAACACTACGGCGCAAACCTCACGGCAAAAGTTTGTAGACATCACGGCAAAAGTTTGTAAACACTACGGCGCAAACCTCACGGCAAAAGTTTGTAGACATCACGGCAAAAGTTTGTAAACACTACGGCGCAAACCTCACGGCAAAAGTTTGTAGACATCACGGCAAAAGTTTGTAAACACTACGGCGCAAACCTCACGGCAAAAGTTTGTAGACATCACGGCAAAAGTTTGTAAACACTACGGCGCAAACCTCACGGCAAAAGTTTGTGGACATCACGGCAAAAGTTTGTAATCCGACTACGGCGCAAACCCGTCACGGCAAAAGTTTGTGGACATCACGGCAAAAGTTTGTAAACACTACGGCGCAAACCTCACGGCAAAAGTTTGTGGACATCACGGCAAAAGTTTGTAAACACTACGGCGCAAACCTCACGGCAAAAGTTTGTGGACATCACGGCAAAAGTTTGTAAACACTACGGCGCAAACCTCACGGCAAAAGTTTGTGGACATCACGGCAAAAGTTTGTAAACACTACGGCGCAAACCCGTCACGGCAAAAGTTTGTAGACATCACGGCAAAAGTTTGTAAACACTACGGCGCAAACCTCACGGCAAAAGTTTGTGGACATCACGGCAAAAGTTTGTAATCCGACTACGGCGCAAACCCGTCACGGCAAAAGTTTGTGGACATCACGGCAAAAGTTTGAGAACTTCACGGCAAAAGTTTGAGAACTTCACGGCAAAAGTTTGTGGACTTCACGGCAAAAGTTTGTGGACATCACGGCAAAATTTTGTTGACATCGCGGCAAAAGTTTGAGAACTTCACGGCAAAAGTTTGAGAACTTCACGGCAAACGTTTGTGGACTTCACGGCAAACGTTTGTGGACATCACGGCAAAATTTTGTTGACATCGCGGCAAAAGTTTGAGTTCGCGGCGGAAGTGAAGAGACGCCATATTGGATATGACCGAGAAGACCCTGGGAATGAGATTTACTTACCGTGCCCAGTCTTCTATATCAAACACACGTTGGGGTTGAAATATCACGAGAGCAATGGAAAGAACAAGCGAAATGCTTTCCTAGGGGTAAAATAATCCCCATTTCTGATTCCTACAGGTAAGATATTAATTAAACAACTCATTCATGGCAGGGGGTGTTCGGATTACTAACTACTTCGTATATGTTTCATACTTGCAATTAACACTATAAAACCCCTCGTATAATACGAAGGACACCAAATTTGCTCTTTATTAGTCTTAAAGGCATTTACTTACATGAAATCACCCTCTTTGTTGTTTTCTTTCTATTCCATTTTCCCGAACGGACATACACACGAGCAAGAAAAGGCGCGAAAAGCCGAGCGACCGCGACGTGTGTTTGATAGAAGACTGGGCACGATAAGTAAATCTCATTCCCAGGGTCTTTTTGGTCATATATCCAAGATGGCGGGTCGGTATCTTGGTCACGAGGTTGTTCACAGGCCTGGTCTCTTCACTTCCGCCGCGAACTCAAACTTTTGCCGCGATGTCCACAAACTTTTGCCGTGATGTCTACAAACTTTTGCCGTGATGTCCACAAACTTTTGCCGTGATGTCCACAAACTTTTGCCGTGATGTCTACACACTTTTGCCGTGAAGTTCTTAAACTTTTGCCGTGAAGTTCTCAAACGTTTGCCGTGAAGTTCTTAAACTTTTGCCGTGAAGTTCTCAAACTTTTGCCGTGATGTCCACAAACTTTTGCCGTGACGGGTTTGCGCCGTAGTCGGTTTACAAACTTTTGCCGTGATGTCCACAAACTTTTGCCGTGAGGTTTGCGCCGTAGTGTTTACAAACTTTTGCCGTGATGTCTACAAACTTTTGCCGTGATACTTGTGGGCCACCGTAGGTTTGCGCCGTAGTCGGTTTACAAACTTTTGCCGTGATGTCCACAAACTTTTGCCGTGAGGTTTGCGCCGTAGTGTTTACAAACTTTTGCCGTGATGTCTACAAACTTTTGCCGTGATACTTGTGGGCCACCGTACTAGTCTACGCGCGTCACGTTATTCAGTAAATGAGGTCTGTGTACGAGATTGTTATTCAGCGCTGTCGAGTACAGATGCACAGAACGTATTTTTAAGGCAGTTCATCAAATGGAGTCAAATCGTTTTTTTTATGATTTGTCCTTGCAACTCGCCTTCTATATTATGTCATTTTCTAGCCTATAAATCATTTTGTATTATTTCAATATAAGTCTTGTAATGATCATGTATGTATGAAGCGCAGTTCCTCCGTTCGTTTCTAGTAATCGCTAGTAAATCAGCTCCTGATCCTGGAGCAAACACAAAGAATATATATCTTTAAAAAATAAATAATATATAAAATGCACAAATGACGTCACCTTTTGTAAGAAATCATTTTGATTTTATTACTGCGTAAAGTTTTATGCATATTAATACGTCATAATATGACGAGAAAGGAAGTACGCTACGTGACGCAGTCGCAGATGACTGTTGTTCTCATTACATTTTTACGTCATCTGTGCATCTATTTAACAAATAGATTCCATTCTGCCGTGCATCTACCCCGTCTTGTAGATGCACAGATGACGTCACAACGTGAAGAGAACAAAGAAGTGCGCCACGAGAAGCAGTCGAGTAACTGATGTTCTCTTTATGTTTTGGCGTCATCTGTGCATCTATAAGAGGACAGACGTACGGCAGAATGGAATCTATTTGTTTTATATAATAATCTCCACTAACTCTAATATTAATAAACTGCAGGCTGTACAGAACTTTGCATGCCGCATCGTTACTGGTGCACGGAAGTTCGACCATGTAACACCAATTTTAAAGGAACTACACTGGCTGCCAGTTTCAAGCCAGCTCCATTATCGTAGTGCCATAATGGCTTTTAAGTGCATGACTGGCTGTGTCCCTCATTACCTTTCTTCTCAATTTATTAAGCGTAAAGAAATCAGTAATCGCAATACCAGAAGCTCCCAAAAACTGAATATTCCTCTATTTAAAACTGCTAGTGGTCAGCGAACCTTCTACTACAGAACCGTCAGTATCTGGAACTCACTAGATCCGACCTTGAAACTTTGCCGAACTATTATTATTTTTAAGCGTTCTTTAAGACATAAATTACTACAGAATTTTATTGATTAATATTTTCCATATACATTAGTCCCTTTATTATGCGTATATAATCATTGTATATAGTTTATATAGATATAAAATTGTAATTAGCTCTGAAAAGCCCCACGGGGGAGTGGATAATAAAAGTATGTATGTATGTATAATCTCAAACAAAAAACTATGAAAATATCCAATCAAAACGAGTTGAGAAATTGGTTGCGTGCGCTCATGAGTCATGACGCCATCCATGTGTGTGTCCTCTAATAACACATGGCTCTTGACCAATCAGAGCGTGCGTTTCGGACTGATTATATAAAGGAAGACAGACCTACGGCAAAGTGCCATCTGTTTGTTAAACAACTGATGCTTCTTAGATTACTTATACGTAGGCTTAACGCTTAGGGCACGGAGGGAGGTCCTAAAAATTGGGGGTGAGAGGGGGGGGGGATAATTAATTCTGGGACATTTTCATTGATAACTTCTGTCAATCTCTCTTCTGGGACTGGACTGGACTGCCACCCCCTGCCCCCCTCCCCCTCCCTACGCCACTGCTTCGTATTTTCAAGGAGTTCTTATGTTGGCAAAGCTCGTGGTTCTTTCGATGGTAAATTATGTTAACTCAAATGCCCAAAATAAGGACCGCATTCTCGTAATAGACCCTTTCCGCTTGGCTGACCATCCACTTGTGTATTGTTTCTTTTATTTCTGGTTAACGCATGAGGAGATACATTGATATGGAAATACTTCGGACAAAGAATATTATTTTCTCGACCCCAGACCCTTCTCGGCTTTGGGAAACTCCAGGGGCGCTTTCCATTCAACCAAAAAAAAACGAAAATTCCAGTCAGAAATCAAATGGAACAGTAAAATTTCCGGTTCGAAGTTTCGAAAATTGTGGACCACCTCGCGAGGTGGTCCTCTTTTTCCGAAAATTCCGGTTCGACCTAAATTTTCTGTTCCATTCAAAATTCCCGGTTTAGATTCGCTGTGATTTGCCAGTTTTGAGAATTGAAATCGAGGCTCCTAATAACCGGGTAGTTTCTGAGAATGGAACGCGTATTTTTTCCGACCGGTTTGTCTAATTCGAAAAATCCCGTTCCATTCGACATTCGAAATTTTCGAAACTTCTAACCGGTCGTTTTGGTTGAATGGAAAGCGCCCCAGATATGCAAATGACGTTAACCGCCAAAATCTGGCTACAGTCCTCACAGCGCATGTTAAAAACTTCAGAAATAAAATGGCTCGATGCCTTTGAATTGGCATTGATAGCTTGGACTTCAATAGTTTGTTATTAGAAAGGAAGAGAAAGACTGTTTCTTTTTCTTGAAACCACAGCAGATAATGATAATAATAATAATAATAATAATATTATAGAAGCCATTGTTTGTCCAAGAAAGGATGTTTTCGGCATGCTGCCCATAGGATTCGGCTGGGGTTTACTTGGTTTACTAATATACGGGTGGACAAAAATCCCCAGTATGGGAGATGGACACCCCCTGGTAATGATCATTTATAAATTAAACAGGAAGAACAATACATTTGTAAACAAAACAGATTTTTCCTACAAATAATTATCTTTTTAAACATTTTGAATCTCACCTTTGCGCTACTTCGCTCATGTTTTGTTTGCTCACAAATTCTGGACGTCGTCTTACATCTCTCTTAGATTGAGTCATATCATTTTCTTGATGCATCGGTGAGGTTTTGTAATACAATGTGTACTTGTGAATTCCTGCACTGAATGGGTGAGTGCTTTCACCTACAAGGGAAAAAAACATAAAAAAAAGAAAAAAAATGGCAGTGAAGGAATTAAGGAACAGAAAGAAAGGAAGCTACATTGTTTGGCTTCAATGATACTGACTGATTGTGATATCACATTTAAAGGCAGTGGCATTTTCCAAGGAGCCCATCTTTTTCTTCTTTATTTCGGGGGGGGGGGGGGGGGGGTAGGGGAGGAAGGGAGGGAAGGATAAGGAAAGTCATGCCACAATGGATACTATAGATTATAACCTATCAAATATTTTCTCTCACGCGTGATTGGTTGAATGCGTCACATGACCCGATATTTTCTGTCCATGTGTGGGAAATATCAGCGAAAACACCCCCTACGTACCCAGTCTACAAGTGTTTTACTTGTTTGTATTAATTATTACTCGGGCCAGGCCTTTGGCCGGCACGAGTCTTAAATCGCAAGTTTGTTTTTTTCAAGTCGAGCTTTTTCGCCGTTAACCAATCAGATTACACATACAGGAGCCCATTGTTCGATGGACAATATTTCCCGAGGGAGGGCTAGTGGAGGGTATAATCGACCTTTCATGAAGCGTTGCAGTATTGATGGAGGAAGGACAAGAAAACATACAGTGTGTTAGGAAATGCGAGTAACAAGAAGTATCAGACGTTTTGTTAATAAGAGCAGTTCCTGCATTGCTCAACGCATATCTTTTTTTGTTCAACATCTACATTTCGAGGCGGGTGGTGTGAAGGATGACAATATTACCCAGAGGTCTAATTCGATGAGATGCTGTTCGCTGTCCATCGAGGCTTCGAGTTTTCAGGTGAGTTTTGCATGTTTTTTTGTATTTTGCATCTTGTGCTCGTACTTACACATCACTTACATTATACACTGTCATTCATACAGTCGTAACTACGACGCCAGACAGTTCTAAGGTACAAAAATCTCTTTACGAGCACTTTTGAACTTCAGTGCTGTCTCAAATAAAAAGAATACTCAAAAAATACTCATAATACTCAAAAGAATACTCTCAACTGAGATACAAATAAACTGTCAACAAAGTGATAATTTGTTTCTGCATTTTTCGCTATACCCAAGCAAGCCAACTGCAATATACAACAATTTTGTGATCCTTGATCACACTTCTGTTGTACTTAGCGATTTCGGCACTTTCTCAGTGTCAAGCATGTACGTCTTGAAATTGTTAAACTTAAAGCAAAAGTATACTTGAAAACTTCGCTAAATTTCCCATTAAGTTCAGGTGCATTAATGTTGAAATCCCGGCGCTTTCTGAGTGTAAGCATATTAATAATTCATTTTGTCAAATTTTCATACAACCAACCATTTAAAAACAGTGATGGAACATGTCGGGCTTAGTTGCAGAATACCCCCTCCACTCAAAAGATCGCTTGAAAACTGCGCTAAATTCTCCACTTTACTCAGGTGTATTTAGACTCGTTCTATGAATGATTTTGGGTCGAAATGGTTAGTTTTTTTTATTATTTCAGGGTTAGGTTTTTAGAAGGTTTGTATGAAAAAGTTGAGAAATGAATTATTAATGAACCAAAGGAGGGGGTATTCTGCAATTACTCCCTGTATGTGTTAACAAGCTTATATTGCCTGTCAAAAACCAATAATATATTTACACACCCATATTTACGGAGCCCTGTAAGGGCCATCCACAAACACAAATTTTATGAAACAATATCGCGCGATACTGACTTATTATCGCGCGATACAGTGCTCCTATCGCGCGATAATTTATCGCGCGATACAGATCTATTATCGCGCGATAAAGTGCTACTATCGCGCGATACTGACTTATTATCGCGCGATACTGCTTTATTATCGCGCGATACAGTGCTCCTATCGCGCGATAATTTATCGCGCGATACAGATCTATTATCGCGCGATAAAGTGCTACTATCGCGCGATAATTTATCGCGCGATACTGACTTATTATCGCGCGATACTGACTTATTATCGCGCGATAATGTGTTATTTTAAAATACGTACATTACTTAGCTAGACAACATGGCGGCGAACACGCTACGTGTAATGCTCTTCTCTTTTATATGTTTACTTATTTCCGACAACGAATTTGGCTTTACCTGAATACTTACCGGCGATTCGAAATCATAGAAAATAACAGGGATGCATTAGTCGAGAAATACTTTAATCTAGGCTGGAATTATATGGAAATAACTTATCACGCCATCAAGACGAGTCTTCGCCAGCTTAAACGTGTTCTAAGAAGCAAGAATTTATGAAGGAGAAAGGACTACAGTAGTCCAGATGAAAATGGCAAAATCAAACAACAAAAAAAGGCTTGATGTCAGAAAAAATATTCTTACAGCAATAGGGGTCCTAAAGAATATCGACCCAAAAAAAAACGGTACCCCCCGATCAATTTTCAAAGGGTTCGAATCTATATACTACAACCATGAGAGGTAAACATTTTAACCTGGGATACCCTGTTATAACCTCTAAAATTATCATTGGCCATTTCTAAAAGCAATAGCTTCAGAATCAAATCCCCCCGCATGCTCACACACTTACATTAAAATGCAAATGGATAGAAAATTCATAAAATATCAGTACGGCTTTCATTCGTGATTTACTTTGCACCCAAAAAATTCCCTAGTTCAAAACAAATTTGAACTGAGATAAAATTTGAACTACCTTGTAATATTACTTACTTCTATCATCAACAAGATAAGTTGAAGAAACTAAATGCCTTTTATATTTTACAAACGCTGCCGACATCTGTGTGGGGCAGTTTACGTAAAGAAGTTAAGTTTTAATAAATGTAGGCTTTCCTGAGCTGCATGGATTATTAAATAAAAATAAAACATTTCTTCCAGAAGATGTATTTAGAGTTATTAAGAATGTAATCGATTACAAACTTTCAAAATAACTTTATTTGTAGCAAGACTCATTTATTCATTTATTCATTTATTCATTTATTCATTTATTCATTTATTCAGTTATTCAGTTATTCAGTTATTCATTTATTCATTTATTCAGTTATTCATTTATTCATTTATTCATTTATTCATTTATTCATTTATTCATTTATTCATTTATTCATTTATTCATTTATTCATTTATTCATTTATTCATTTATTCATTTATTCATTTATTCATTTATTCATTTATTCATTTATTCATTTATTCATTTATTCATTTATTCATTTATTCATTTATTCATTTATTCATTTATTCATTTATTCATTTATTCATTTATTCATTTATTCATTTATTCATTTATTCATTTATTCATTTATTCATTTATTCATTTATTCATTTATTCATTTATTCATTTATTCATTTATTCATTTATTCATTTATTCATTTATTCATTTATTCATTTATTCATTTATTCATTTATTCATTTATTCATTTATTCATTTATTCATTTATTCATTTATTCATTTATTCATTTATTCATTTATTCATTTATTCATTTATTCATTTATTCATTTATTCATTTATTCATTTATTCATTTATTCATTTATTCATTTATTTATTCATTCATTTATTCATTTATTTATTTATTTATTTATTTATTTATTTATTTATTTATTTATTTATTTATTTATTTATTTATTTATTTATTTATTTATTTATTTATTTATTTATTTATTTATTTATTTATTTATTTATTTATTTATTTATTTATTTATTTATTTATTTATTTATTTATTTATTTATTTATTTATTTATTTATTTATTTATTTATTTATTTATTTTTATTGCAGAGTTGAATGAATTGCTTCTGACAGCTAGTAGTTGTGTAAACAGAGCACATATCAATGAGGATGAATTTTCTATCTAGTTGCATTTTAATGTAAGTGTGTGAGCATGCGGGGGGATTTGATTCTGAAGCTATTGCTTTTAGAAATGACCAATGATAATTTTAGAGGTTATAACAGGGTATCCCAGGTTAAAATGTTTACCTCATGGTTGTAGTATATAGATTCGAACCCTTTGAAAATTGATTGGGGGTGAGGGGGGCGGGGAGGGGTACCGGTTTTGTTTTGTTCGATATTTTTTAGGACCCCTATTGCTGTAAGAATTTTTTTTCTGGCATCAAGCCTTTTTTCTGGGTGATTTTGCCATTTTCATCTGGACTACTGTAGTCCTTTCTCCTTCATAAATTCTTGCTTCCCAGAACACGTTTAAGCTGGCGAAGACTCATCTTGATGGCGTGATAAGTTATTTCCATATAATTCCAGCCTAGATTAAAGTATTTCTCGACTAATGCATCCCTGTTATTTTCTATAATTTCGAATCGCCGGTAAGTATTCAGGTAAAGCCAAATTCGTTGTCGGAAATAAGTAAACATATAAAAGAGAAGAGCATTATCACGTAGCGTGTTCGCCGCCACGTTGTTTAGCTACGTAATGTACGTATTTTAAAATAACGCTTTATCGCGCGATAATAAGTCAGTATCGCGCGATAATAAAGCAGTATCGCGCGATAATAGGTCTGTATCGCGCGATAAATTATCTGGCCTAGTGAACTCCTGTAGTGTTCTCCAAAAAGCTGATTCAGTCCAGAAAAATGACCAGCCTGAAGATTACATATATCCATGTACAAGGCACATATTACCAGTTAACCATAGAACTTTGTACCATGGCCAAGAATCGAGGACAGTTCAGCGGTACGGTTAGCGGGCGCATATTCTGAAGTTTTGAGCAGACTGTATACAACTGTATTCAAGATATACACAAGATATGCAAAATGTAAAACTGTATATAGATACATGGATTTTGTTATTGCTGGGGATTTTGAAATGTTATATAGTTCTAAAATTGTTTTTGCGAAATATACTTGAAAGTGAACTACCTGTGGTTTTTAGTGGGCTACCTGTGGTACTACAATGAGTCCTAAAATATCATTCTGACGTAAACTTAGACCCAGTCCCTCTTGTGGTTGTATATTTCAAGATGGCGGACCAACTCAAGCCAAAACATGAAGAAACCAACTCAAATTGGCCAGTTTTGGCAAACCAGACTTGTCAAACATGATTTTAGCTACTTTAGCTGTTTTCATCGGTTTTAGATCCAAAAGTGCCGGACTTTATTGAAGATCGATTGTCAAACGAACTAACGGGAATCGTCAAACACTCTTCGAACTACAACTTATTACGATTTTTGCACTTTGACCACTGAGCTACAACTGACATGGAACTACAAGCTCAATACTTTGGCTATGTACGGCAAATTTTGCATATTTGCACACGATTATATACAGCTCAGTGTTTAGGACTTCAACACAGTTTTGTCGGACTTTATACTGTTTAAACCTATGAAAAAGGACACCTAACGCTGGAACGAGCCAACGCGAAGCTTTTGGGATTTACGCACCTGGTACATCTATAAAGTAAGATCTTTTATTTAGCTTTTTTGTGCTTTTTCAGTCATTGTGTGCCTAGGACTCCATTATTTATGAGCGAACTGCGCATACTCAGTGTAACTTGGCAGCCATGCTGTCCTCGATTCTTGGCCATGTCAATGCACTGAACAAATGTTGCTCTGAATTTTGAACATCACAGGACAATTAACTGTTATATATGTACATCTATATCAATGCTACATGTATGTCTCCAGTCTTCACTAAGGTGCTGGAAATGAAAGCACCTATTTGGAGATGGTACATCTCTGCAGTTGACAGTGGAAGTAGTTGATAATTTATGCAGCTAAATAACTGTTTTCAGTGACATGGAGGGGCCGGTTGTACCCACCATTGTACTTCCCTATATCATGCTGTATGCCTATAAAGCTAATGAACTCCAAAGCTGATTCAGCAAGTCCAGAAAAATGACCATCAAGGAACATCATATTACCAGTTCAGCACAGAACTTTATACCAGTTCATTGGAAGCACAGCTGCATGTAGTTTACAATGGATGTAGTTGGTAATTGACAGCTAAATAACTGTTTCCAATGACATGGAAGGGAATCTCATACACTCAAAAATAAAAACTGTGGATGGAAGGACCCAGGTAAAATAGAAATACAGAAATAGTTACTGACAGCTGTAATCTAGGAAAACCATTCACCTGCTTCAACAACACCTGAGTTTATGATCATCTACATTCTGAAAGAACTATTATTGAAAGGAAAGTTTATAGAAATGATAAAATGTAACTACATAACTCCTCTAAATAGAACCAGATGTATGATTACTGATAAGAAAATGTTTGCTTCAATCTCAGTCAGCATACTAATTTTGATGTGATCTTTTGTATGGTGGTATTTTTAAAATTCAATTAAATAATATTTCACATACTCAGACACAATCATTTTTCATTTATAACATTGCTGGCACCAGCCTAGTAGTCCCAGGTATTGTGGCTGGTTTTTTTTCTGATTGTGTTAACATATCCCAGTGGTTTGTACTGGTTTGTGACATCATGGCTCATTCCAAACCTGTACAAACCACAGGGATCAAATCAACCCAATCACAAAAATTACCAAGCATCACACTTATAGACGGATATGGCCCGAGTATAGGCTGCATACAGCCTCTTGTTTTGTTCATATTCTATGTTATCTTATTCTTTTAAGCTATTATAGCTATTCTTCCAGTTTGGGCTTCAAATTCTTTTGTTTGCATTTATAGTATTAACAGGAATGTGTGTGTTTGGAGGAGGGGAGGTAATTGCATTACGAAAATAACTATGAACTAGGGAATTTGTAATAATAAATGATAAAATGCTTAAAGGGATACCCGAGTGAAAAACACATTGGGGCTCAAAAGAATCTTCAACATGTTCTTTGTTGAGAAAATGTATTAAAATTTGATCAAAGGTTTTTAGTATTAATAACGAGCACCTCAAAGTTGGCCCCACGAAGACATGGGCGCCGCCATCTTTGTTTGCATTTACGGAAGTGACGTCACTTCGTCCCACCAGCGTTCTCACTCTCTCACTTATTAGGTGTTTTTAGGATGATAAACGCCTTAACTGTACCTCACATACATTGTAGTTCTTATAATTATTCAGAAGTCACTCGAGTCTTTTAAGCCATGTTGTTTTGCTGTTATTAAATGGCAGTTACGAGACCTTGTTGTTCGTCTGATAATTTCTCGCCTTCCCAATGCTTTTCTTCCTCCTCCCAGTCTTCTGAACTTTCTCATAATGTCGTCTTCATCATAATTCCGGTTTCTGTAAGAATTCCTCTGCAATCTCGATGAAAATATATCCACTTTAATTCCGAGCGTGTGAAAATCATACAAAGACAAGTAGCCGCGATACGCTGGTGGGACGAAGTGACGTCACTTCCGTAAATGCAAACAAAGATGGCGGCGCCCATGTCTTCGTGGGGCCAACTTTGAGGTGCTCGTTCTTAATACTAAAAACCTTTGATCAAATTTTAATACATTTTCTGAACAAAGAACATGTTGAAGATTCTTTTGAGCCCCAATGTGTTTTTCACTCGGGTATCCCTTTAATGAATTTTGGGATATATTAATGGTGCAATATGGCACATTATTACAAGTACCTAATAAGAAGTCCTTCTCAAGGGACTGCCGGCATGTAGTGTTTGGTAACACTCCAACATCTGTGCTGTCATAGGATTGCCACTGGTTCTTTTCATCCTTCCAGTACCAGAACCACCTGGTGCTATACACATGGCCAGGTGGAGCATTTACTGAAGATTGTGTTGATAACCGACGCACTTTCAGGTTGGGTGTAGGAGCACCTACATGAAGTTTAGACCAACTTATAATATACATTTGTACTCAGCCAACAATATATCTGGATTCTGATTGGTCAATAATGAGTGCATAAAAAGGTTATAGAGTGACATTTGCATGCTCTCAGCAAATGCTTCCTCAGTTAATATCATAAACAAAAAAATGCATGAACTGCATGTGCTACATTAAGACAGTAATTTATGGGCACTTGCATTAATGTGATTTCCTCTACAAAAAAAACAATAAAAAGTTAAAATGAAATTTATAAGATAAAACTTAATTGATCCACAAATGGCAAATAAGTATTTTCACCAGTAGTGGATCTGGCATAGTAGCTAATGCATTTTAGTACTTACTCATAATGACACAGATTAAAAATTAAACATGTATATATAAAGTAGCAGTAGCTGTATATTAAATTAAAACTTACTTGTTACAGATAGGGGAATTGCAGTTATCACATCGAACTGGATGTGATACTGCACTCCATTTAAAATCATGGGAACGCCATCCTTGTCCTCATTACAAAATGCTTGTTCCACCATCATGTTCATATCACTGATTAGACTCTTCCAAGGACCTTGTGTATTGAGTTCCTTATATTGCCACAAATAAGGCAGCTCTGTGTGGTGATGCATACACTTGTTACCATAGTTACAGTGCCCACGGAGATGAAAACCACATATGTCAGCTGTGTCATTATCTTTAATGCACATTGCATTGATAGTAGTATGCATGCTATGTGTCATATCAGCTGAGCTGGTGGATGCAGTTGGCATTCTTGCTGTGGGAATATGCATATTGTTCTCCGACGTGTCAGAACTTGAGCTTGTAGTACGCTTCCTTTTGCGACCATTCAAGACACAGACCAGCTTCTTGCGACCATTCAAGACAGAGACCAGCATCTTGGACCCAAGCCTATTCAATTGATGCTTCTCTAACACATTAACATTATGTTCATCTTTAAAACGGTGAACTCTTTTGCATCCACCTCCAAACTTACATGTGCCATCAACAAAATGTTGACAGACATGTAAAAAGGGGCATTGGTCACCCTTACTGCAGCTCTTGATGTTGTTATAGAACTTGCAGATATCAGGGACAGGGTAATTATCATGTGTCATATCAGCTGAGCTGGTGGATGCAGTTGGCATTCTTGCTGTGGGAGTATGCATATTTTTCTCCAACGTGTCAGAACTTGAGCTTGTGGTATGCTTCCTTTCACGACCATTCAAGACACTGAGCAGCATCTTGGACCCAAGCCTATTCAATTGATGCTTCTCTAAGACATTAACATTATGTTCATCTTTAAAATGGTGAACCCTTTTGCATTGACCTCCAAACTTACATGTACCATCAACAAAATGTTGACAGACATGTAAAAAAGGGCATTGGTCACCCTTACTGCAGCTCTTGATGTTGTTATAGAACTTGCAGATATCAGGGACAGGGTGGTTATCAGCTGCTCTCTCCATCTCCGTATCATCAAAAACTTTCTTCATGAGTTTTAGCAAAATAATGCTGTCAATATTGGCAATATCAAACTCTCTTAGGATGGAAATAGTGTGCTCATCTTTGATGTTATGAGAGCTTCTACATTTTTCTCCGTAAGAGCAGCTTCCTTTGATGTTGTAAGGACAGAGATGAAGCTTTCTGCAGGATCTTCCGAGAGGGCAGCCTCCTTTCTCGCTGGCCTGGGAGCAGAATTTCAAAGGCAGGATCACTTCCACTGAAACCCTACTTCCGTCTTTTTGAAGCTTGAACAAGTGGGTTCTTTCTCGATGTAAGAAACCCGAATTTTCCCAACATTTCCTAGATCGATATTCCTCTTTGCCATAGACTCTGAGGAGTGAGGACGGCACAGGTAGTCCAACATCAATGTTTATTCCTCTAGGACAGCTAGGACGGCTAGAACACTAGGACACTAGGACACTAGGACAGAACAGGTAGTCCAACCTCAGCGTTTATTTCTCTAGGATATCACAGGTAGTCCAACATCAATGTTTATGCCTCTAGGACGGCTAAGACACTAGGACACTAGGACAGCACAGGTAGTCCAACCTCAGCGTTTATTTCTCTAGGATATCACAGGTAGTCCAACATCAATGTTTATACCTCTAGGACGGCTAGGACAGCTAGGACACTAGGACACTAGGACACTAGGACAGCACAGGTAGTCCAACCACAATGTTTATTTCTCTAGGATATCACAGGTAGTCCAACATCAATGTTTATGCCTCTAGGACAGCTAGGACACTAGGACAGCTAGGACACTAGGACACCAGGACAGCACAGGTAGTCCAACCACAATGTTTATTTCTCTAGAATATCACAGGTAGTCCAACATCAATGTTTATACCTCTAGGACAGCTAGGACAGCTAGGACACTAGGACACTAGGACACTAGGACAGCACAGGTAGTCCAACCACAATGTTTATTTCTCTAGGATATCACAGGTAGTCCAACATCAATGTTTATGCCTCTAGGACAGCTAGGACACTAGGACACTAGGACACTAGGACACTAGGACACTAGGACAGCACAGGTAGTCCAACCACAATGTTTATTTCTCTAGAATATCACAGGTAGTCCAACATCAATGTTTATACCTCTAGGACAGCTAGGACAGCTAGGACACTAGGACACTAGGACACTAGGACAGCACAGGTAGTCCAACCACAATGTTTATTTCTCTAGAATATCACAGGTAGTCCAACATCAATGTTTATACCTCTAGGACAGCTAGGACAGCTAGGACACTAGGACACTAGGACAGCACAGGTAGTCCAACCACAATGTTTATTTCCCTAGGATATCACAGGTAGTCCAACATCAATGTTTATGCCTCTAGGACAGCTAGGACAGCTAGGACACTAGGACACTAGGACACTAGGACAGCACAGGTAGTCCAACCACAATGTTAATTTCTCTAGGATATCACAGGTAGTCCAACATCAATGTTTATACCTCTAGGACAGCTAGGACACTAGGACACTAGGGCACTAGGACAGCACAGGCCTAGGTAGTCCAACATCAATGTTTACTCCTCTAGGACAGCTAGGACACTAGGACAGCTAGGACACTAGGACAGCACAGGTAGTCCAACATCAATGTTAATTTATACCTCTAGGACAGCTAGGACACTAGGACAGCTAGGACACTAGGACAGCACAGGTAGTCCAACATCAATGTTAATTTATACCTCTAGGACAGCTAGGACACTAGGACAGCACAGGTAGTCCAACATCAATGTTTATACCTCTAGGACAGCTAGGACACTAGGACACTAGGACACTAGGACAGCACAGGTAGTCCAACCACAATGTTTATTTCCCTAGGATATCACAGGTAGTCCAACATCAATGTTTATGCCTCTAGGACAGCTAGGACAGCTAGGACACTAGGACACTAGGACACTAGGACAGCACAGGTAGTCCAACCACAATGTTAATTTCTCTAGGATATCACAGGTAGTCCAACATCAATGTTTATACCTCTAGGACAGCTAGGACACTAGGACACTAGGGCACTAGGACAGCACAGGCCTAGGTAGTCCAACATCAATGTTTATTCCTCTAGGACAGCTAGGACACTAGGACAGCTAGGACACTAGGACAGCACAGGTAGTCCAACATCAATGTTAATTTATACCTCTAGGACAGCTAGGACACTAGGACAGCACAGGTAGTCCAACATCAATGTTTATACCTCTAGGACAGCTAGGACACTAGGACACTAGGATAGCACAGGTAGTCCAACCGATAGAGCGGAAAAACGTTGTGCATGCGTACTAGGCACTTTATTTAAAAAAAGTAAATCAAGATGGCCGCCGAGCGGGAGTGAATTGTAGCTCTTTTTCAGAGCGCGACCTCTCAAAGATAAAGAAATACCACGATTACTTTATTACTTCACACCAAGGACCAATATTCTTCAGTTACTTAGCTTCTCTGTGCCCAAATAACACATAATCCAGTTCACAGAAAGAATGCTACAATTGTTCGTTATACATACTCTGTCTTTAAGAAAAACGAACCATTTGGAAAAGTTCATATGCGACTGGAAAAACGCCAAAAATAAGGAAACTTGTGAACATATAAGCTTTATACTTCGGTAGAGAACTAAAGAGGTAATGGTTTTCAAGATATAAAATACCATATTCAAGATTTTAATACCCGACCATTTTTCAAACGAAGCATTTGAAGTTATATTACAAATTATAGTGACTAGACTGTCTACAGGCTACAGCAGTGATCCGCATTACCAAAGGCAAAGGCAAAGATTGTAAGTAATTCTATAGTATAATAATAATTCTATTGTACAATATTTAACTTGATTTGGTTATCATGGTTCACATCGGTATTTTGATGAATTGGTTGATTGGTTTACCATTGTAAAAAAACGATTTTAAATGTTGTTTTAAAATGAAGTGTTACAAGCAAAGGAGCATGTTTGCTTGTGTAGACTACTTGAGAAATGGACTCTTCAAACGGCACCATCACTTCTTTTGATCTTCATTTTATTCTCCTCAACCACAAGCAAAGTGAGACAAATACATGTGTAGGATAATCCCCCCTTTAGTAATACTAAGATCAAACACAGACAACTTTCTTATTTGGCAAAGTGAGGAGTTTTATTCGGCTTCAGGCAAGACAATAAGTGAAAGCTACACCGAAATTCACCGAATTCACTACTCAGCCCTCCGAAAACGCCAAAAAGAAAGGAGTCAGTGTTTGAGATAGACGCCAGTCAACTACCAATCAATAATCCCTCAAAATATACTTTATACGCGTCCGAGGACCAGTTGCCGAAAAGCTGAATAAGTTCTCCCGGAACCCCCAAATGAAAAGACCCACGCCTAAATGAGTGACCTCTGCAACTACCATAGTTCTCGATACCCGGCCGCCCGATGTAACATATGTCTCAGCTTAGTAACATAGGTTCTGTTAGTGATCGTTGTGAGACTGACTGTTGAATTCAGTGTTGGATAAACGAAAGCTGGAGATGTGGACCGGGCTTAAGTGACACATTCTGAAGATGAAACATGGCAACTGGACATAGAGGTGAATCTGCATGGAATACGCATTTATTTAATGGAAACACTAAGCGATGCTTGCCAAACTGAATTGTTTTGGTACCTCGAAAAATAACGAGTAGCCCCGATTCGGAAGGAATAATGTCCTTCCTACGAAGGTAAAAACCGGAACTAGACTTCGATATATATAGATGGACGTACAATATTAGAGACTCTTGAGAGCAAGAAAAAGGTACAACGAAATGCGGCGACAAATGTGACCTGTCGTGGATCCTCCAGATTTGCTGCCAAAACTAAACGTGATAGAATTGAAGGAGTTATGGGAGGAGCCCTAGCCGGGATATGCTGGGCTAGTCTCTCCAGGCCCTTCAAAATGATAGACAACTCATAACTCTTGAAAATCGAGCAATCGTCACCTGCGAAATTATGCAAGAGCTTAACCCCGCGCTAACGTAATTTCTCATAGAAGCTGGAATGAGACTCCGGCTCAGAAACTGACAAAACATGGCAACCGTATCTATAGACGCTGGAACTGGTATTAAATTGAAGTACGTGCAAAATAATAGATATGCTCTCCATTGCGTAAAGCATGCAGCCGTTTTTATGTGTTCCCTCGGCGTATGCTGCCCTGTGAGTTCGACGTAATTGTTTTTGTAGGCGGGACATTTGTAAATAAGACACCCAGGCTTCAAATCCCGTATCAAGCCTGCAATAGTATCCACTGTTGGATGTTGGATAAGTAAGATGAACCACGTCTCCATCGCCCGGGAGGGGGGGGGGGGGGGGGGGAGGGGATAGTTACATGAAAAATGGGTATGTATGTGAGGCCAAGAGGCTCAAACCCTGACCCTGTTTGACCCAATCCGAGCTCCAAAACCCTGATTGCCCCTTCTTTAAATTGTTTTAAAAACACGTTCGGATATATAGACATAGACATTTTTTATTTGGAGTCTTACACAGAGAGTATATAGACTAACGTCCAAATAACCTTAAATTAATTGAATAAGAATTACAATAATTACATCTGAGTTCAAAGGGTTGTTTTTGTATTCGCACACATGGTGTGGTGCTATCTTATCTCGGCCTGGAATTTGACGCTATTTCTATATAGCATACATTCAAATATGTATTTTGCTATTTCTTTCTGTATAGCTGGTTGTTTGATTGGAGGGTTAATAAGAAATAAAAATATATCATTGTCAGTCATTCGGTTCATCTTATTTTTAGATTGCTTTTCTATACCGGAGAAAAGAATATTCCCGGCCGGTATACCGCGACCCAGGCTTTTTCTTACGCGGTCATGGGTCAGGAAAGGTCAAATTTTCTAGAACATAGAATATTCTTTGTAAGTCAATAATTTCTTCGCAGAAGTACTCAAAACATTTCAAAGATTCATTGGTATAAAAATCGCAAAAGGGGTTAGGTGCACTTTAAAAAACTCAGAGTCACGTTTTTGAAAGTCACGATCAACTGCTGACAAACTGAAGCCATGATTAAAATTTGAAATAACAGAGTCACGATCTGTATTCCACGCAAACGAAATGTCACGATCAACATTTTCAAATTCACGATCTGTACACGCTACAGGCATGTCCAAGTCACGGCCGGTGTGAGAGTTATACACCGCAACATAATTACTCTGCATTACCCCATTCGCGAGTCAAGCGTTAGGGTCATTGTTACTAGCAGCTTCTGCAATGCCCGTGCCCGTAAAGAGTGGGCACTCGGTCGAGAACTCGCAGTGTCGCTCATAAGATTCAATAACGATTACTTAGTCACCCAGTACTTAGCGCACACATGTTGTGTCCATTTTCGCTCGCCGCCGGCGAATTAGACCAAAATGATCTTTCGTGTGGCAGCACTTCTTGCGTTGGTAGTCTCTGCAAAATAACACACCGGATGATACATTTTTCCTGACTTCGTAGATTTTGACTTAAATTTTCCTTGAAGAGAATGTTGTTCCAAACGTGAGAACGAGTCTCCCCACTGCGATTTTCCTCGCTCTCATACAGGCTCTTAATTTCATACACCAACCACCTCTCTTACCGAGCTGCACAAAAGTCCCACACAACATGATTAATAATAATTAGTCAGTGTCACCCCTCTTCTAACATCAACAAAATTAAATGAACACAAAACTGCTCTGCCAAAGGCATTCAATTACAACTATGTTTTATTGTTGGCTTTCTGAAAACAGAACAATTATAACATATTACGTTTTTTACATGTAACACTTCATTTTAAAACAAAATTTAAAATAGTTTTCTTTACTGATTGGTAAAACAATGAACTGATTGAAATAGTGAAATATTGTACAATTTCATGATAATAGCTCTATAGATTTACTTACACTTTTATACATTCTTTGGTAATGCGGATCGTCGTTCCAGGATTTCTATAGCCTATGAACGAGGCTCTCCCCTCTTCCCTTTGGAGAGCCTCGTTCACAGGCTAGGAGACAGTCTAGTTCAATACTTCGTTTGAAAAATGCTATGAAAATCTTGAATATGGTATTTTATATGTTGAAAACCATTACCTCCTTAGTTCTCTACCGAAGTTTAAAGCTTATATCTTACAAGTTTCCTTATTTTTGCCATTTTTCCGGTCTCATATGAACATTTCTAAATGGTTCGTTTTTCTTGAAGACAGAGTTGAACGAGCAATTGTAGCGTTCTTTCTGTGAACTGGATTATGTGTTATTTGGGCTCAGAGAAGTATTTGAAGAATATCAGTCTATGGTGTGAAGTAATAAAGTAATTGCGGTATTTCTTGAGCTGTGAGGTCCTTGTAAAAGAGCTACAATTCACTCCCGCTCGGCGGTCATCTTGATTTACTTTTAATAAAGTGCCTAGTGCGCATGCCCAATGTTTTTCCGCTCTGTTGATTGGACTAGTGTCCTAGCTGTCCTAGCTGTCCTAGCTGTCCTAGAGGTATAAACATTGATGTTGGACTACCTGTGATATCCTAGAGAAATAAACATTGTGGTTGGACTACCTGTGCTGTCCTAGTGTCCTAGTGTCCTAGCTGTCCTAGCTGTCCTAGAGGTATAAACATTGATGTTGGACTACCTGTGATATCCTAGAGAAATAAACATTGTGGTTGGACTACCTGTGCTGTGCTAGTGTCCTAGTGTCCTAGTGTCCTAGCTGTCCTAGCTGTCCTAGAGGTATAAACATTGATGTTGGACTACCTGTGATATCCTAGAGAAATAAACATTGTGGTTGGACTACCTGTGCTGTCCTAGTGTCCTAGTGTCCTAGCTGTCCTAGCTGTCCTAGAGGTATAAACATTGATGTTGGACTACCTGTGATATCCTAGAGAAATAAACATTGTGGTTGGACTACCTGTGCTGTCCTAGTGTCCTAGTGTCCTAGTGTCCTAGCTGTCCTAGCTGTCCTAGAGGTATAAACATTGATGTTGGACTACCTGTGATATCCTAGAGAAATAAACATTGTGGTTGGACTACCTGTGCTGTCCTAGTGTCCTAGTGTCCTAGTGTCCTAGCTGTCCTAGCTGTCCTAGAGGTATAAACATTGATGTTGGACTACCTGTGATATCCTAGAGAAATAAACATTGTGGTTGGACTACCTGTGCTGTCCTAGTGTCCTAGTGTCCTAGCTGTCCTAGCTGTCCTAGAGGTATAAACATTGATGTTGGACTACCTGTGATATCCTAGAGAAATAAACATTGTGGCTGGACTACCTGTGCTGTCCTAGTGTCCTAGTGTCCTAGCTGTCCTAGCTGTCCTAGAGGTATAAACATTGATGTTGGACTACCTGTGATATCCTAGAGAAATAAACATTGTGGTTGGACTACCTGTGCTGTCCTAGTGTCCTAGTGTCCTAGTGTCCTAGCTGTCCTAGAGGTATAAACATTGATGTTGGACTACCTGTGATATCCTAGAGAAATAGACATTGTGGTTGGACTACCTGTGCTGTCCTAGTGTCCTAGTGTCCATGTGTCCTAGTGTCCTAGTGTCCTAGTGTCCTAGCTGTCCTAGAGGTATAAACATTGATGTTGGACTACCTGTGATATCCTAGAGAAATAAACATTGTGGTTGGACTACCTGTGCTGTCCTGGTGTCCTAGTGTCCTAGTGTCCTAGTGTCCTAAAGGTATAAACATTGACGTTGGACTACCTGTGATATCCTAGAGAAATTAACATTGAGGTTGGACTACCTGTGCTGTCCTCAGAGTCTTTGTGAAAGAGGAATATCGATCTAGGAAAAAATTGTTGGGAAAATTCGGGTTTCTTACATCGAGAAAGAACCAACAAGTGCTTGTATTCAGAGAGAAACTTGCTTCCACCGGTGCGTTTAACAACTTCGCAGCTCTGGGGGCTTAATCTGTATATTGCGCTGCCCAACTCCATACTACCGCCATTACAGCAAATCACAGAAAATAAGTCAAGTGCGGCATGATGATGTTTTCTTGGATGCTGAGGAAACTTGGCGGCCATCTTCACGAACTTCCGGCTTTGGTCATAGTGTGTCCGTCGAGTAACTATAGATCGATTTCATGTGACGTCATCAAATTGCTAACTTCGAAACTATGAACTCTACCAAGTTGTGCTTTTGATACAGTTTAGAGCTTACCTGAGCACGGCTTCACACCAAATTTCATCGGTTTCTTTCACTTTGTTCCGGAGATATCGATGAAGCGATTTGAGTCACGCACTCACCAGTCACGTATTTTGAGGAGTCAAATTAGTGCAACTTTCAGCCAAAAACCTTCTAAATACAAACCAACATGTCAAATAAGTGAATATCTATGCAAATAGATACATTTTAGGTCAGAATTCTTGGTAATTGTGAACTTCAATGAAACTTGGTAATCTGTACCAAGATGGCGGCGCCATACATTTTACTGTAAACATGGCGCACATTTGATCGCTTATATTTTGGGCGAGAAATATCCTAGATTGATAAAACTTGTCAAAAATACGTAATTTTTAGTTCTCTTTCAGGAAAACGCACCTTGATTCTATTTGAATCAGCAATAAAGATTTTTAGGATTCACGTGACCTAAGTGAAATCGATCTATCGGCTGATATGTTAGAATATTAAATAGAGTGAGTAGGCTCGATTTTCTCCTACCTCTAGCTCTACCAACTGCAATCAGTTTAGAAAGCGCTGGAACAACACTGAAAACACTGAAGATCAGAGCGCCGTACCATTGGGCTATATTGCACTTAATATGCGTACCCCCCCCCCCTGTTGAGGACCAAGGAATTCTGCGGGGTCACCAGAGAATTTTTCAAGGAATTCTTTGGGGATACCATATAAATAGAGAGGAATTCTTTGGGGGCACATATAAAATTTAGAGGAATTCTTTGGGGACAAAGTGAATATTTGGACAATTCTTCAGGGATCGAAGTCAATTCTTCAGGGTAACACTACTTTCCATCATGGAATTCTTCAGGTGTTTTTAATTTCAGAGGAATTCTTTAGGGTACAACTCAAAATATGTTCCTCAACAGGGGGGGTACGCATATTAAGTGCAATAGCCCATTGTATGTCATTTCCAAGAACCCGGTGAATTAACCCCCGAGATGGAGGGGGGGGGGGGACGTGCCGCTTTTTGACAATTCTTAGAACAGGGTATCAAAATCGCTGTTTTGGTCTGGAATAGGGAAGATGTTGTATACCAGCTGTGGTTCATGTAGCCTGTTCACAGGCCCTGGATACTAGCTAAACAAAACTAAAAAATCTGACAAAACGAAACAAAAGAGAAGACGAGAACTGGGGTAGACAACGTGAAGGGAGGGGGGATTTTGTTTTCGCCACGTTTTATTTTCATCATTTTCCCCAGTATCTAGAGCCTGTGAACAGGCTATGGTTCATGTGGACCAGGTAGTTTCCGATCATCAATAGCCGGGGTCCAAAGGATTAAGCGGCTTCTTGGAATGTAGTCCTGGGCCGGGTTGTTCAAAGCCCAATTAGTGTTAATCCTGGATTAACTCTGCACAGAACCTATTGGTTGTCATCGAAATTAACCCTGGATTAGCACTAATCGGGCTTTGAACAACCCGGCCCTGGTCACATAGATCTCGTACAACATAGCCACATAGTCTCTTGTTTCTAGTCTGGAACAGGGTACCTTTTTTGCCATTTTGTCTGGAACAGGGACGCAAAAATACCCCCCAAAATGTACCACCATATTCCAATTACGTCATCGTCAGTGTTGCCGTCGTTGGATCTTAAATCTGAGCGGTCGTCGTAGTTTAATAACATATGTTGGTCGTCCTAGACAGCCAGCCAGCCAGTCAAAACAGTCCTCAGAGGTGGTGGGTATCTCGTGTACAACCCCTCAGTCACCAGCCAAAAAGGTGGTGGGTCTCGGGTACAACCCCGTCTCTCACCAGCCAAAAAGGTGGTGGGTCTCGGGTAGGTGGTGGCGGGTCATACCCCACCCCCTAAAATTGGGTCCCTAGCCAGGAACATTGTTTTGACCTCCTCCCTAATCCTGTACCGCTCGAGACCTGTATTCTTGAGGCCCTGTTAGGGGGGGGGGGGGGGGGGGGGTCTGAATAATCCGTAATCCTGGGTAAATTTTGGAAATAATCCGTATTCCTATTTTGTAAACGCAAATATCCGTAAGTCATCGATGTGATAATAATCCGTAATCCTAAAATCTGACCCAAATAATCCGTAATCTTTTTATTTAGTTGCCAATAATCCGTATCCCCTTCTCTGAAAACCTTAATAATCCATAATCCTAAAACCCTAACAGGGCCTCTCTATTGTTTTCGTAGTGCCCGTTCTAAAGGTTAGGGTGTTTTGTATTGTTGGGTAAGCCAATGCTGTGGCTCGTTTCCTTTCACGAGCGGTACAGGATCTCCCCCATCCCCCCCGGGTGAATACCCGTTTATATAGACCTACTGAAAACGAAAATATCTTATGGTGTAAATTAAACCGAGACTTTTTTAACACGGAAAGGGATATCTATCTAGGGATCGCATATTTCAGTCCCCGTACGTATGAGCAGACCTCCAACGAAGACTATATGTCGGACCTTGAAGAGGAGATTTTAAACTACTCTGCTAAGGGGGATGTGATCATAAATGGAGACCTCAACGCGAGAGTCGGAGTCTTGAATGAGTGTATTTTATTTCACGATGACGACTATATTGACTTACCCGCCACTGACCGTGATCGTTGAATCGAGCAGACCAAGCACCCATTAGACTGCCTTGGCGAGGAAGATGAAGTCTAGCACGAGCAGAGGATTACGAGCCAGACATACCTCTAAAGAGGAACCGGAGGACAGTAACAATGTTGATTTAAGGGGTCGGGCACTAATTGAAGTTTGCAGTGAACACGACTTAAGGATCCTTAACGGGCGAACAATAGGAGACTTAATGGAGAAAAGAACATGTTTTCAATATAACGGAAGTAGTCTAGTCGACTACGTAATTTGTCACAAAAATATATTGAGAAACGTACAGTTCCTGAGAGTAAACACTCCTTTGCCTAATATTTCTGATCACTGCCAAATCTCCTATAGTATTAGGACCCATAGAACAAATAAACATTTTACTGTTGATAAACCCACGAAACATAAGCACGCTCCGCAGTTATTGTTCAACGAAGGGCGAAAGCAAATATTCCTCGTATACTGGACTCTGCGGAGTACAGAGATAAATTCGATCTCATTTTTGATAATTACAAAGTGAATGAGCCAAACTCTAGCAACGAACTGACTGACAAGTTTACATCTCTATTACTAGAAGTCATTCAGGCTGCGGGAATGAGACTACAGAATGATAAGTCGAACAGTGACAAGGGTGAACCTGACCCACCCTGGTTCGACGTAGTCTCCCTCGCAGCCTCTTTTAGTGTCGGGCTCCCTGGAGCACAGGGAGCCCGACACTAAAAGAGGCTGCGAGGGAGACTAGTCGTAAACATGTCAATCGTAAATTTCACTTTGATATCAGTTCTGTATTCTTTGCTTAGGTGTACCAGCTCATTTAAAATCTACGACAGACCCCGATTGGGCACCATCGATAAATCTTGGGCATAACAATGTCAAGGAAAAAGACGTTCAGACAGCCACGGGACGTAATGATCGCGTTCAAGATAGAGACGCAAAGAAAAGAAAAAATTGAAGCTGAAACTGCTAGACTAGGAGCTGAACGACTGGAGGCTGAAAGACTTGAGGCTGAACAAAACAGCGCATCTGAGATACCTAGTAAGTCAGGAATTTCTATTTGAGTTTCAGATTCCTTTCCTCTTAATTTGATTCAATTCAGGCTATTAGTTCATTCAAATGGAACAGCTCTAGCTAGCAACAAATTGACACAATGAAAATCAATCTGCCTTTTTTAACGTGTAGGGGTCGAAACCACAGATCTTTACTTTTTCTCGATATCTGGCTTTTGTAGGACCCGTCAAAGTTGAATAATACTCGGAAAATGTGTGAGAAACGCTAGAATTCACAGACGCGGACGCCATTTTGTCGCTTTGTTCATCCACCAGAAGAATCGGTGGTGTGACGTAATTGGTTTTTTGTCACATGGTTGCAAACGAAGAATATGTAATAATATGAGATATAGTCTTCATTTAATTACCCTATATCATTATGACGTCACGGCTTGTTAATGAGGGGGACAGAATCGACTTGAACAATGGAATGTTGAACTAAATCTGCTCTGCTGAGGAAAATTTAACTTCGAATTGTCTGGTTTCCAGATATCAGCTGTATTAATGTTTATCCCACAATATTTACCGTATTTGGTGGCTGTTACCGCTATTGTACGTTCTACAAAATGCATTTGATAGCGATTTCCTTTGTGTTGTTGCTGTTTTGTCCCCCTCCCACGACCGTGATCCTTAGCGTTTAAACAATAGATTGTTTTGATTTGACGTCATAATGATATAGGTCAATTCCATGGCTTGAAACTGTGTAATTAAAAACATTTTTTTGTGTGCAAAATTTGAAAATTTAAGCAGAAACGTACCTATACTGGTAGGCAAGGCTTTGCCTACCATAAAAGGTTTCTGCTTAAATTTTCAAACTTTACGCCTATAACTTTTTCGATATGCAAGAAGGTAAAACTTTGCATTTGTCCATGTCAATACGCTTTTTCGAGTCGTGGGATTAGTTTTTGCTTATAGTGAGTTTTCATATCCTCATACACCCTCATTCTTTCATTCGATTGTTTACGCAACCGTGTACATCCAGGATAATTATTTGATTATTTCTCCTCATTTTCTCCCCACTGCGCATTTTTCCACACTCCTCATTTTCCACACTCCGCACCCCGCACCCCGCACCCCACATTTTCCATCCAACCTTACGGGATAGATCATCGTTGTAAAAACACCAAATAGCTAGCGTTCTACTCAATTCTTTGTTGGGACAAAAGTCTATGTACACCATGGCTGAGGTCACACTGGGACGTTAAATATAGTAAACCAGCCAAACTATGGTTAATAATTTTTTACTATAGTTAAAATAGTAACCTTGAGAAAACCGCTTGTCAGACAGGCGTCTAATTTTCTTGGCTGAAATCAGTGAAATGACGAATGATGCATTCCAACGTGAGTGTTGACAGTTCAGAAACCACAAACTAGGATTTAATTACATCAAACATCAAAATAGATGACAAGCTGTCAATAAGTTTAGATTAACTTAGCGATACACCCATCTTTTCAGGTCGGCTATTAAACTATAGTTAACTTTTCTTTCTTCCTGCCGCCGTTGTCGGAGCAACTAACCACAGTTGAGTTTACTACGGTAAACCGTAAAATGCAGGTCACACTCAGGATGCCGTTAACTATAGTTAAATCTGCTTAACTATAGTAAACTTCATCCAGTGTGACCTCAGCCCATGTATACGACTCCAATAAACTATTTCTGTCTGTCTGTCTAGAGGAGCCTGTCAAAAATGACCAAGATTGGAAAACAATATAACAGGTAAATGTCTCGAAAACTCAATGTGAGTTTTAATATAAAGTTGGCACACATCATTGTGAAGCGTGATGACTTTTTGAACAAAAAAGTATCGTGGGAGCGACGGAGCTAGCTGGAGGGCGTTGCTACATCGGAATAATATTTCTAAAATACGCCTTGAATGCCAAAGGCCCAATAAGAGACAGAAACAACAAGGAAGAGACGAAACAACAACAAATCCGGCACACAAGACTATATAATAACTAAATAAGTTCAACGATTATAGAAATGCGGGTTTCCTATGGTTTGTCGGAGACAAGTAATGCGAATGGAGACTGGAGATGAGCGACTAATAAACATCAAAGCGAGGCCAGTTGTCAATCTACAATATTCGAATAGGCGCATTTGGAAAATTGCATTCAGCCGACCGTCAATCAAAAATTAATTAATTAAATTCAGGCGGTGAAATCCGCGTTTGATTGACGCAGATTGACGCGACGTCGGTGGCTATATTTACAAATATATACTGAAGCAAATACCGTGAACAAAAATCATGCAAAAATACGTTGGATCCGAAGTGAGGACCTATACAGCCAATAGATAAACGATTAAGAATGAAAAGTCTGAAGACTACAGCAAAGCTGATATATATATACAACGTAAAATTCTAACACAAAGCACTACGGTTAGCTACGCTATATTAAAACGCGCGCAATTTTCTCCCTCCCCAGACCCCTCGCGGCTTTGCTTAAACTGCATGTGAATTTCATACTGAACAGCCGACACCGCGGCAAAACATCACTTTTCGTCTCTTGAACACAAACCGGAAGATGGCATCCTCGTTAATTCCTGGCAAATAAAACTCTAAAGATCTCTGTGGCACTTTAAGATTTGGAGCTAACGTACAGACACAGCCCAATAACTGACAAACACAGCCCAATAACTGACAAACACACAGGTAAAGTCTTGTTTCTTTTATTTCAATATTTACAGAATTATTGCAATTTCTAAAAACTCTTGTCTTTTCAAGTCTTGTGAAATAAACGGTTAATCAAAAACCTTACGCTTGGGTAGCCTGTGGTATGGCTGTTAGCGCAAGACGCGCAACAACTCTTGCCAATTTCTCCGTAAATATTTAACATATCAATCTTTTATAGTTAGTATAGACGGCTGGGGACGGACCCATATGCACCACGCCCCTGTATATCAGTTTCTATCCATTGACATTATTTGGCAAATTGTGGATATGGACGGACAGTCTACCAGCTTTTTTATTGTTCTAAATTGTCGCCAACAAATTAATGTTTTGCTAACGCTAACGTTTCATGTGCACTAGCTATTTCCACTGAGGTAAATTTATTTCTGATCTAACTAATACAAGATCTAGCGAAATAATGCAAATTAAAGCTCGAATCTTTTTAAAAATCTCCCCTAAATTTAGTTTAAATGTTTACGCCGCCATTTAGGCTGATATATCCATTATTATTTTTTATTTATAAACTTTTCCTTCCCATTCTTTCCCTTCGGCCTTCCCAGTTCCCTTTCCCTTATATTTTGTTTTCGATGAGTGGTTTATAGATCTCTCATAACTTTGGCTTTGTGTTGTTTTGAATCTTTCCACATTTTCTTCATTTTTCAGTCTTCCAGATGTATTATTAACAAAGCTGTTTTCAATTCTAGTCTAAGTTGATATTTCCTCCGTTTTTTAAACGTGATTCTTTAACAATGGAAGTTCCTATAAAATTGACTAGAATACAGAAGCTTCGTCTGCACAATACCCAAGTGCTGCCTCGTGCTATCTCGTGCTGCCTCGTGCCCTCGCAATCTGTGACGTTTACTAGTTAAACGTGCTCTGACTACAACTCTACGCCACCTCTTCAGGATGCAGTCGTAAGTTACAAGAGAATGCAAGAGTCCTTTCCGTAAGTGATAAGGTATTCTGGGTACGACTGACCAATCTCAAAAACAACGAACAAACTAGGGCTGTTAACGTCATTAACGCAAGAGTCGCACAGTTCCCCATGTGGATTCCTTGGATCCTTTGGTGGCGGGCGAACAGTCGAGCTGTTTCCTAAAACGTACGAGCCCACGAGCACCCTGGCCAGAAACATGTGATTCTCTTTCCCATGCACTGTCGAGTGGTCTGTGTAGCGGTGTGAATAGGATGACGTACAAGCAAAATAGCTGCCTTTCCCATAGGCGGTGCCATGTCTACCGCACATGCGCCAGTCGAACCCCTGCTGGCATATCGCTGGCACAATATCGTTGGACGTACCGTGAAATAGTTGACGCTCCTCTGGGGACTTCTTAGCCTTCTTTGTCATGCGAGCTTTTTTGCTAAAGAGGAAATTAATTCCGTGATCAGAAAACAACAAGGGATCGTTGTAGTAGCTTTTGCGGTAAGTAACAGCTTTCTGAGGAAACCAATGATCAATCTCTACTCTAAAAGAGCAAATTAACAGTTGATTTGATCACATTTTCATCCCATGATCAGAAAAGGAAAGAAATATTGTAGTGTCTAGTACGGTTTTAAACAGCATCAGAAAACCATTCTCAAATTTACTATTTATTCATGAAGTAATTATATAGCCAACCAGATGTCTCTATGTGTACCACACGTCGTACTTTGAAACCCTGTCAAAGAGGACTTTGAAAAAAACTCTGTGATACAGCCGGTAATACAGATACTCATGTTTTATTAAACAGTTCAGTATCCAACCGGTGGAGGTCCCACAACCAATCACTGTTATAGAGTGAGTTCAGCTCTGTAGTGTACTAACGGTCATGCGCAGTGTGCACAAAAACAGGTCCCACATTGATCAGACTGGTCTCTGTACATTAAAGAGTAGAGTTTTCCTTCACATTTCACCGAACAGCTGGGATAAGGGAAGTCAGTGATCAGTTGTGAGACCTCCCCCTAACAGACACTAGCATGGTGTTTGTTTGATACAGGATTGATGATTCAGATATACAGACACTGATGCTTCATTAATTTCCTTTGTTTTTGCCTCATGAATTATTCATGAATTTGATAATAGCTGATATTACAGTGGCGTCTTCAAAGAGCAGCTTCAGCAGTATTGACCCGAACGACTAGCTTCGATGTAATGAAGCGCCATTGAAACCATCATCCTCGCATGTCACCAACACCTTAACCCGACTAATTAATTTAGATACACAGTTTGAATAGCACTTCATTACATCGAAGTAAGGCGTTCGGATCAATACCGCTGAAACTGCTATTCGTAGATGCCTAAAGCGTTTAAAAATCTCAAAATGTACAAAGAATGTATGGCTGTCAGCAACTCTTCCACCCAGCCCATTTTACAGTTTTGAAAAGTCAATTTCTCCGTAAATATTTAACATATCAATCTCAAATTTTAGGTGATTACTAAGTTTTAAATTCGCTTTAAACTAATTAGTCTGTTTGTTTGTAGCTTGAAGTTTAATTTATGCTAATGAGGGGGAATGTAAACAATGACGTGAACACCGATTTTAGAAATAGGCTTATTAAAGTACCATCTTTTCACACGTGTATTTAAGGCCCTTTTTACTCGGGCTTCCTGTGGCAGGCACGAGTCTAAATCTGCAGGCCGTTTTTTTTTGTTTCATGCAGCAAAATTTCTCCGCATGCGTTAAATTTCAAGTTCACCACCAATCAGATTGCACTGTGCTGGTCACGTAACAAACCCCAGGTTAATTTATTTACATAATTTAATACAGTAAAATCAAGATGGTGTTAAATGAATAAGTAGTGTTTAAATTAAAAGGTCAACATACGAGAAAAACAAAAATATTAAATTACATATATACTAGGGGAGCAGAGAATGAAAGTCACCGCGCTACCGGCCACTCCTAAAGACTGCTAAATTAAGCTAATCATTCTTCCCTTTGGTTATTACTAAGAGTATTTCAAATGAAAGAGTATTTCATCTTCAATCTCATGTGGCCCGAGTGAAAGCCCAGATGGGCTCTTGTTTAGCAATTTAAAAGCATTAAAATACATATTGCAAATTAACATGATGATGATTACGTTTACGCGCACGATGGTTGTGTACGTGCGTGTCTAACCAAGACTGTGGCGATTAACATAAGCAGAGTTTATTGTTGATTGTAATCAGAGCTTCGAGATACATGATATAGTTCAGTGACATTTGAGTGAACGAAGAGGAGACGAGAGAGCGTGTTGTGAAGCTGAGAGTGAATGATTTGAGTGAATAAAGAGAGAAAACCGAACCAGTGAGTTTATTGTCGGGACACCTGAACCTATTTCCGACAAAGACAGTACAACCACTGCCATTTTGCTATTATGGTAAGAGTAAAGTATGTTCCGACGTTCTTTGATATACGTTGTTATTTGACACTAGCTATATGAGGGAGCTATATATTGCTGTAAGTGAATGAAGAGCACGTTAAACTAATAGACCAAATTGTACCTCAATGTTATGAATCTAAATATTCCTACATTAGCTAAATATTCCTATATTATTTTATTCTTAACTACTTTTACGGGGGTCTACAATTAATAAGCATTGCTGTGCTTTCCAGTAGGCTCCTCATCACCGACTTAAATTTATTAAAAACAATATTGTACCTATACATAAGAAACTGTGATGAACTAAATTGGTTGACTGATTGATTGATTGGTTGATTGATTGATTGATTGATTGATTGATTGATTGAAATACCATGAGTCGGTGAGATGAGATGGTTTGTTGCGTGTTACATATGTATATAATAATATGAAAGACTATAGTAGAAATATAAATTCTCAGTGGGGAGGGGAAGGGGGAATAATTCATTTCGTTGTGGGTCATGTGTGTTCAAACAAACACAGCTGTTTGATTTTCTCGTAGCTGTTCAAACATACATACATACATACATAATCTTTATTTTTACTCTGGCTATAGCCTGACTGTGCAGATGCAAAGCAACAGCAAATGGTGTAATTAAAAGCAGTACTATTTCAAACTTACTGCATGAATTCAGTCCACAAATCAGGGTTCTGTACTCTTTCTATCTTGATAATCCTCTTTGGTTCTGATGCCAGACTTTGCAGAAACTGCGTTTCTACTTTCTTGTACTCTTCAGAGACCGTCGACAGCGTGACGCGTGCAAACTGATGACCGTTAGGGATTGGGTCCCAATGAGACGGGGTGGTGATCGAGGAATCAGCCGAGGGCGACGTGAGTGCAACGGAAGCCTTTCTCCTATGATAGAGAACAAGTAGTCGTCACAAAAAGTATGTCGAACGACTCACCATGGTGAAGAGATGAATCGTTATTCTATTATTCAGCAGGGTCCCAATTAACTTTTTCACGTAGGCACCAACTGGCGACTATCCAATTTTTTTTATTCGCCAAAAGACCAATTTCAAGTTTCAAGCGACACGTGACAAAGAACATTTGCTGGCATGTTTTATTGGCTAAATTTACTTACAAGCAGTAACATTGTGAAAACATTGTGAAGATTTTAGGTAAATCGCCAGCTGGCGATCGACTAACTCTGAAATTTTGGTTACCTACACTCAAAATTTAGTCGCATTAGCGCTAAATAAGGCGCAATTTCGTACCCTGTTTAGACGTGCTATATTTTATGCGCTTTGTTTTTCGTAGCTCCCTTATAGACGCAAGCTGCCCCCGTCCATAGACATCGAGTTCTTAACTGAGCACATCATCGATTTCTGTGCCCAGATCGCCCAGAATATAGTTGTCAGGGGCGTAGTTGGACATTTTTAATTTATTTAATTGTAAGCCCAAGTGTGGTGCAAGATCGTAGTGCACCCAGTTTTGCACTAATCTAGCGGTTAATTTGTTGAAAATCTAGCCCTCTTAAATGGTATTTCCTGCATTTTGAGACGAAAATTAATGGAAAGACTGACTAGTAATGGAACGACAGCCCTTAATTGGCTTAAAGGAGAACTGAAGCCTAAAATCAACTTAAGTTCAATGAGTGGATCTAAACATGAAAAGACTCGTACCAAAACTTTTTTTACTGTGTTTTGCGTCAAAGGACAGAAAATCTGAAAATCTTCCTCCCAACCGCCGCAAAGTACAGACGGCTCAATTCATGTAATCTGTGACGTACGATACGGGGAATAAATTAGTTTTGGCATGTTGTTCTCGGCTTTGCATATAGATGGACTAACGACTCATAATTATCGGCTATTTTTCGACCTTCAAAACGTATTTCCTCTTTTTAGACGTGCACCACAAAGAAATAAAATAGCAGAACTTATTTCTCTTGAATACAAGTTTGTTTAGTCGTCGGATTGATTTAGGGTTCAGTTCCCCTTTAAAGTGGTTGTTGTTCTGCATAGCAATGTTAACGCGAATGCCCTACATATATGCAAGGTATCAGCGTTTGAGTAGAACAATTTCTGTATAAGATTGTTAAACATATAATCAAAACAATTTCTCGATTCTGCCATTGGCAGATTTCGGATTTCGGGTTGTAATTGCACTCGAAATCAGGAATTTGACAATCACTAAATCGAAAACAAAAGCGCCAAAATGAAATCGAAGTACGTTAACTTGTTCACTGACAGTCATGATTCGGTAGAAGATTATTCCCAAATATTTTCCGAAAAAGTGTTACCGGAAATTTCCGAATGCTTAAAACAGATTTTACTGCGCGCTGTAGTTACGACAAAAAAGCATGTCTAACACCGCCGGTAAATTTATTTACAGTACTAAACATTAACATTTCAGGTGCGGCAGCATTACTCATATAAATGGTCTTTTGATTTTGTTGGTATTTATGCAACCAATTTAAACGAAATAGAAATGTTCCTACAAGTATATTTTCAAACAATTCGAGTCTTACCTTTGTCCCACTTCCTTCATGTTTTGTTTGCTCACAAATTCTGGTCTTCTTCTTGCATCTCTCTTAATTTTAGTTGCATTATTTTCTTGATACATCGGTGTGGTCTTGAGATACAATGTGTACTTGTGAATGGCTGCACTAAATGAGTGAGTGCTTTGACCTATATAAGTAAAAAAAAAAAAAAAATTAACACAAATGGAAAGAAGAGAGCCTGGGGGCTTACTTACATGAAAAATGGATATGTATGTGAGGCCAAGAGGCTCAAACCCTGATCCTGTTTGACCCGAAATCCGAGCTCCAAAACCTGATTGCCCCCTTTTTTTTGGGGGGGGGGGGGACCCTCATGCCTTAAAAATACTCAACCCCGACCCTGACTGCACCCACATTAAACTCAAATCCTGACCCTGATCTGCCCAAATCAGGTCAAAACCCTGACCCTACCTGCCCAAACTGAGCTCCAAACCCTAACCCATCCTCGCGGCACATACATAATATGTCACAAACAGGGATCCACAACCTCTCCCCCCAACCTAATCCCCCCCCCCCCCCCCCCCCGGGAAAAAAGTCAGGGCTGAAAATATTTTTACAGAATGAAGTTTAGAAAGGACAGAAATACACAGAGAAACGAACGAACAAACAACAAAAAAACAGTTTAGTGAATAAAGATCTAATCTACAGACAAAGACGTCGGCTTATACTTTTACCCACAATTCTTTGCAAGAGAAAAAACTTTAAATCCGTTATAAAATGGCTGTAGAGAGGATTCAAATCTTAAAAAGGCCAGTACAAGTGCTGGTGCAAATACACTGTCATTTATAAGAATGTATAGCATTGTTAGTTTTACCGATAAAAAATTGAACTGGTCATTGAACTGCCACCCCCCCCCCCCCCTCCCCCCCTTGAGTTTCTTCCGCAATTTACGTGTTTCATGGTAAAAATGAAAAATAATAAAAGCTCATAAAAACGGCGTTGAAAGGTCTTCTCCTGGGGTTTCCATACATAAAAAGCCTTTTGATTCCAGGTCCTCTCGTCAGAAGAACGAGATCAAACTGTTACACAAGCAGTAAATACTGTACTGTATATTATTTGCAGTTTTAACGTTAAATAAGCCATATATACATATATAACTTGGATATCATCCAGAACAAAAAAGCTAACGTTATATATTGGTTTTAAGCTTCTCATATAATTTGGTAAAACACCACGTTCGCGATTTGAGCCTTTTGAGAGAAATAAGTGCTTTATGGATGGGCCTTTCGCAAAATACGATCACGTGGCTGTACTGGGTGGCAAACAAATATGACTTCATTTATTTAAAGGCACATGTACGGCATCTGTTGTGTTAATTATTAGCAAAACCTGTATGAAAATACTATTTTCCACCTCCAATTGATTGTCGATCTTTCTACAATGTTCAGCGTTTTTGAATATTGTTTGCCATCCAGTTAAAAGCCTTTCCCGTGGGATTATGAGCTCAGTTCATTGGTTACTGAAGTGATATATCAGCACGTGACTGTTTCCTGATCCATTCATTGGTTACTGAAGTGATATATCAGCACGTGACTGTTTCCTGATCCATTCATTGGTTACTGAAGTGATATATCAGCACGTGACTGTTTCCTGTAAAAGGCATATTATAACAGAATATATGGCATCACTTTATTTTCATTACACAGCACCCGAGAGCCTGTAACAAGCTATTAAAATTACTCTATATGACCGCGTGTAAGCCCCCCCCCAAAAAATGTATTTTGAATAAGCTGTACATATACCTGCCAGGAAGTCCTTCTCAATGGATTGTTGGCATGTGGTGTTTGGTGACACTCCAGCGTCTGGGCTGTCATAGGATTGCCACTGGTTCTTTTGATCCTTCCAGTACCAGAACCACCTGGTGCTATACACATGGTCAGGTGGAGCATTTACTGAAGACTGAGTTGATAACCGACGCATGTTCAGGTTGGGTGCACCTATGAAGTACGTGCCCACAAAGAAACATTACAGCATTATACCAAATTATTCATCATGATGAAACTTTCAAAATACAGTATGGAGAGAAAAAAATATTATATTTCCAAACACTGAGCAACCCAGATGTAACAATACTACTATATTAGTGAAACATATGATATAGCTGGATTGTTAACCTTTTAAAGGGGCTGTGTTATGACAAGGTGGCCTCTATATTCACAGTCTGGGCCACAGTTATTTTCAGCGATTTTCATATGAACTGACAAACCATGCATACATATGGGATGGTTGACATCAAAGCAAATATGCAAAATTGACTAACAGGCAATGTATAGACATGGTCGTGAAGGAAAATATTGCATATAGTTCCAATTTCCAGCCAATTAACAACCATCAATTATACATCAACTCCACTATGCACACCATGACAGTCGAGATTTTCTTTTAACTTCAAATTCTAGCTGTAGCTATTTTGAATATATCTTGGGCATAAACAAAAACTTATACTTCAATTAAATTAAATTAAATTAAATTTTATTTCCACACTGTTTACATAATCAGGTAAGCAAAATCTAAAGTATTTTAAGATAAGTAATATAATAATATAGAATTAAAAGAGAGCTATGATAGGAATATGTGTGCAGTAGTCAAAGTAGCCGAGGCTTTCGAGTTGACTACTGTCTATGTGTAACTATAGATTATGAATATCTGAGCTCAGTATATACAATATAGCAGAAAAGGAGAAAAAGGAAAGAAAAGAAAGCATAAACATATTTGTGCGATAGCTAGATAATAATGAGATAACAATTAATCACTAAAATAATACAAGTAAATTAACAGAAATAAATATTTATAAATACATTGAACAGACATTAAAGGTGATTATAATACTGAAAGATATAACTGAAAAATATTAAGAAAAGTAATATCAGATTGCTATAGTATTGACACAAGTGGAGAGACATAATAAATATTGACTATTAAAGAGCATTGGTAGACTGTATGAATATTTAATATCAGGCAGACTGACAACTTAGAAGGTATGCTTTGTATTTTTGTTTAAATAATTTGCTGGGTAGGTTTTTAAGTCTAAGAGGGACAGTTTCCCATATTTTCGAAGCAGAGTATTTAAAGGTGAATTTACCATAATTTGTTCTGACTTTTGGTATGTAAAAATTGCTTTTAGCAGCATATCTGGTTTATATAATTGTGAACAGCTGAAACTGGAGTTAGGAAATTAGAAAATACAGTTGGAATTCCTAATGCATTATTGCTGATGGAGTGAGCAAAAACTGCAGACTTTAATTTGAAAATATTTTCTAACTTAAGGAGGCTGAGCATATTATATAAAATGCCTAGGTTTTTTGCTATTTTATTGTTAACATGTTTGATTTGGTCATTCCAGTTTAAATGTTCATCAATATATATACCTAAGTATTTAATAGATTTTTTTCTTTGAAGATTCAGAATATCAATATAATTTTTTTTCCTTTGAGGAGTTGTAATTATCATATAGTTAGACTTTTTATAATTTATTGATAACTTATTTAAGGCACAGTATTTAAAAACAAGTTTCAGTTCTTCATTCATAACTGACTCAAGTTCACCTGTACTATTGCTTGCAAAAAATATATTAGTATCATCAGCAAACATTCTAAAAGAAAGTTTGGTTGATGAATTTGAAATGTCATTTATATAAAGAAGAAAAAGAGGACCGAGTGTAGAACTTTGTGGGACACCACATATAACCTTTTTGGGGCTGGATTCAGTATCACCTATTTTAACATATTGGTGTCTATTCTCTAAATAGCTGGTAAACCAATTACGGTAAATGGAATTCCCCGGATGCCATATTTATAAAGTTTCTTCAATAGAATATTGTGGTTAACAGTATCAAAGGCCTTTGAAAAATCTAAAAATAATCCACATGTAATAAGTTTATCATCGATTGATGTTTTCAATTTATCAGTTAATTCAAGGATTGCCTGCTCAGTGGAATGTCCTTTTCGAAATCCAAATTGATATTTAGATAAGATATTATGTTTATCTAAAAAAGTAATAAGTTGATCATAAATAATCCTTTCAAGGACCTTAGTGAAGGGTGACAATATTGCTATGGGCCTATAATTACCAGGATCAGTTACTATGCCATTTTTATAAATAGGGGTTACTCTTGATATTTTAAATATACTAGGTACAGTGCCTGCTAAGATAGATTCATTAATTTTTTTAGTAAAAGCTACAGAAAGAGGTTGAGCTGCAAATTTTATTAGTTTGTTGGGTATCAGTAGAGATGTTTTGTTATCATTTAAATTAGAGAATAGCTGACATACTTTATCTTCAGAGACAGGTGACATAAAAAAGCTTGAGGCAGGTGAGTTATTCACATATTGTGTTGGATCTTCATCAGTATGCTCGATTGCATTAGCTAGGTTTGGGCCTATATTGGTAAAGTAGGAATTGAATTGCTCAGCAATATCTTGTTGGTTTGTGTATGTTTTTCCATTTATAACAAGTCTGGCTGGGCATAAGTGGCCTTTCATCTTACGCTTGATGAGAGTGCCTATTAATTTCCAGGTATGTTTCAGGTTGTCTTTATACATTTGAAATGATCTAGTAAAATAGTCTTTATTAGATTTAGTTTTAATTCGGTTAAGCATGTTTGAGTATTGTTTGTATTTTTTAATTAGGGTAGTATTTTTAGATAATACTTGTGGCATTGAAATATGCACTGATATTTGCCTGCCAGACAAAGATTAAGCATTGCGTTCTTTCTTCCCGCGAACGGCAGAAATGAAAACATAACCACAATTTTCGTGCGTTTGCTGCTTATGATATTTTCAGTTTTTATGTTAAGTTGAGTAGATCCACATTTGTTGTAGACGTCATCTCATTAATGCATTATTCTCCATGGCACCTTTTTATCACAACATCGATGCATAGAAAATATACACAGTTTTTGAGTTGTTAGTAAAGAAAAAAGTCATTTTAGTCAACATGTTAAGTATTTCTTCAAATGATTGCAAAGCCGAATTAATTTTATGACGTCAAGATGACGTCTCTACCCAGGTTTCGACCCAGGCTTTTACTTACGCGGTCATGGGTCAGGAAAGGTCACATTTACACGATTTCAAACAAGCGTAGAACATAAATTATTCACTTTAAACCAAAACTTTCTTCACAGAAGTACTCAAACCTTTCCAGAGGTTCATAAGCTATCAAAATTGCAAAAGGGTGATAGGCACTTTAAGGAATACGAAGTCCAAGGACTACGGCAAAGCTGACACAACGTAGGATTTTATATTGAATATTAATGAATATTTCGGCTGGCCAAACCAGCCTTCTTCAGGTACTAGATGTTACAAGTAAACCTTTTTTTTAAATTTAAATTTAATATTTATATTGCGTGTGTTCCATTGGAAGATGCTCACATGCGCATTACAAATGCCTATAGGCTTACGTATATACTAATCCTAACTAAGTAGTATAGTACATTTACAATATATCAATATAGACGTGTTGCATAACAATGGTAATACAATACTGGTAATACGATACTGTTAAGACTATAGGTTTTTAGCAACTTCTTAAAAGCTGTAACACTAGAAGCATTACAAATTGTAGTGGGCAGGACATTCCAGTGTGGGTGCTGCTACCGCAAAAGAGCAGTCACCCAAAACCTGTGGGTTTTGAGGAACAGATGTGAGATGAATAATGTAAAAAATAATATCAGTGCATGTTTCAATGCCACAAATTAAAGTACCAGTAGGTTATGTTCTTGGGTTGCACATGACATCACGGTGGCCATGTTGAAGGAACATTAACAAAAGATTCTTCATTAGTGTCTTTTGTTCCGTCCTCCAACATGGATGCCCCATCTTTGTCTTCTGAATCTCCAGGGATTGATTGCAACCCAAGAATATGTACTGTTTAATAAACGAGCAGCAGTGTTTTATCAGATTTAAAACACGAGGGCACAACCAGAGTGTTAGATCTGATAAAACACTGCTGCGAGTTTTTTTAAACGGCTTAAAAAATGTCTAGATTTATAGTCATGTAATTCAGTTAATTAGCCAATACGACCTGTTTTGACGGAGAAAATCCAAGTTAAAGTTTATGTAAATTAGGATGAAATCGCTTCTCACTTGGTGATTTCCTTTGTTTTTGCTTCATGAATTATTCATGCCTTTTTTTAAGGTCTTTAGAATACTTCAAATATTTTTCTTTACAGGTCGAGCCAGGTTGTGCACAATCTGCTCACAGGCCAGGGGTGTATTCATTAATACTGTAACCTGTTTTATTCTCTCGGTTACTACTGTTAACTGCAAACTACTGCTCGCTCTTGTCGAGACAGAATACTTGGGCTTTGTAGCCACGGACTCAGGTCAAAAACCAAACCGTAAGGTATCGCGTACAGAGCCGTCTCCCCATCTTCTCTCTTAGCTTTAATCTCTCTCGCGCGCACATGGCCCTGTCCTTAAGTATGCATTTCCCATACCCTTGGGAATACCGGTTAAACCGGTTACCATTGTTACAATACAAAGGGCAAATATTGGGTCACATGATGCATTCCACCAATCATGATGGGTTATAAACATGTATATAGCAGCAGTAGCTGTATATTTTAAAACTTACTTGTTACAGATAGGGGAATTGCAGTTATCACATCAAAGTGGATGTGATACTGCACTCCATTCAAAATCAGGGAAATGCCATCCTTGTCCTCATTACAAAATGCTTGTTCCACCATCATGTTCATATCACTGATTAGACTCTTCCAAGGACCTTGTGTATTGAGTTCCTTATATTGCCACAAATAAGGTAGCTCTGTGTGGTGAGACTGACATGTGTTACCATAGTAACAGTGCCCACAGAGATGAAAACCACATATATCAGCTGTATCATCATCTTTAATGCATATTGCATTGGTAGCAGTATGAGAACCATGTGTCGTACTTGTATCAGCAGAGCTGGTGGATGCAGCTGACTTTCCTGCTGCTGGAATGTGCATGTTTTTCTCTGACATGTCAGAACTTGAGCTTGTGGTATGCTTCCTTTCTCTGCCATTCAAGAGATGTAGTAGTATTTCCAATTCCAGTCCATTCAAGTGATGACTTTCTAATACATTAATATTGTGCTGATCTTGAAAATGGTGAACCCTTCTGCATTGACCTCCAAATTTACATGTACCATTAACAAAATGTTGACAGACATGTAAAAAAGGGCATCGGTCACCCTTACTACAACCCTTTACGGTATTATAAAATGTGCAGATATCAGGGACATGACGATTTTCAGCTCCTCTGTCAATTTCTGTATCATCAACAACGTTTCTGAGAAGCTTTTGCAAAGTAATTATGTTATCAATATATTTGACAATACCAAACTCCCTTAGAATGGAAACAGTGTGCTCATCGTTGATGTTATGAGAGCGTCTACACTTTTCTCCGTAAGAGCAGCTTCCTTTAATGTTGTAAGGACAGAGATGAAGCTTTCTGCAGGATCTTCCGAGAGAACAACCACCTTTCTCGCTGGCCTGGGGACAGAACTTCAAAGGCAAAATCGCTTTCACGACTCCGTCTTTCTCAAGCTTCAATAAGTGATCGCATTCAGAGACAAATTTGCTTCCACCCGTGCGATTAACAACTTCACGGCTCTGGGGGCTTAGTCGGGATATTGCGAAGCCCAACTCCATACCACCGCCATTACAGCAAATCACAGAAAACAATTCAAATGCAGCATTCTTTCTTGGATCCTGAAATGTGGCGGCCATTTTCACGAACTTCCGGCTTCGTAACCGCACGAATCGGGGCTGTACCCCACCCCTCCCCCACCCCAACCCATCGGGGACGTGATCACGTGACCTTCTTAGCCTGTCAATAAAAAAAATGGCGCTAGAACAAATGGAAATTAGTAAAAAGCCCAAGTTAAAACTGAAGAAATGGCAATTTTTTGAAAACACTATAATTTAGGATTTTTGTTGCTGACTGCCGGGGCTTTTTACTATTTCCATTTCTGGCATTCATGTTGTTCGGCAATCGCCAATGTTTTTTGATTGACAGGCTAAAAAGGTCACGTGACCAGGTCCTGCAAAGGGTCTATTATGAATAGGCATATGATTCCAAGAGAATATATATATATATATATATATATGGATTTTAATGGTTGATTGTGAGCTTTATTAAAATTCAGAAGAACATTGGTCCCCTGAAAATTAAAGATACGATGAAAGTGTGGCACTCAAGAACTGGAGGAGAAAGCTTGTCTTATGAACTCTTACTTCGCTACGATCGGAGAAAATGGATAACGGACGAGCCACCAATGAAATTATTATCCCAAAGAACGAACCACCACCGCTCGCAGCCAGGATCGAGGATAAGGTCAAAGATCTTAAAACCAACAAGTCTACACGTCCTGACAACATACCGACAATGCTTCTGAAGTTAGCAGGAAATGCAAGAGTCTGGCCCCGTCTGGTCAGCCTGTATCGGTACAGTATTGATAGAAGAGGCTGTATTTTCTTGCTGGAAAACGGCTAGACTCGCTCCTATCTTAAAAAGAGAGGTTGAATCGAACAGGGGCAACTACCGACCGATCTCCCTATTTAGCGTTCCAAGTAAGATACTGGAGTCCGAAGAGAACGACGGACTGAACTCGTGCGGCACACCTTTAAGGCTATACCGCTCTGGCCGACCGCACTCCACTGATCATGAACTGTTGCCGATACATCTGATCGAGACATGGAGAAAAGCGGTTGACGAAGGAAAGGTTTTGGCAGGGCCTTTGTCGATTTTAAAAAGGCTTTCGACAGCGTCAGTCACAATATTTTACAACGGCAATTTGGGATTACGGGCACATTACACGACTGGCTAAAAAGCTATCTAAAAGGAAAACGGCAATTTACGGTGGTAAATGTATGCTTCCAGTCTTCAGTTTGGAATTCCACAAGGATCTGTCTTGGGGCCGACACTCTTCAACCTGTTTACCAACGATCTGCCATCCTCTCTTGTTTCGGGTTCCCTCTACATGCACGCAGACGACACTACGATCTTTCGTGTCGGTGATACAACAGACACGGCAATAGCGCAACTAAACAAGGCATTTGAAGAGTTGTACTCGTGGTGTCTTATCTGATAAGTAACACCACATCCAGGCAAAAGCGATGCTGCCTGGTAGGGCGATGCTGCCTGGTAGGGGGACCTTTTAATTATTGGACCAACTCCTCTAGTGGTCATAGGGAACTCAACCCTTAAGTGGGTCAACGGACAACGCGTCTGTTTGGCATGACCGACTGGAGTGTGGACTATACACTGAGTTGGGTACTCACCCCTCATATTAGAACTTAAGAAGAGCTTTGCTACAAAATTAGACTTATTAAGAAGATCTAGGTTTTTACCAAAGAACATTTTACAGGACTTTCATTTCTAAAGTCATTGTACCCTCTGTAAAATACGGTTCAGTCTTGTGGGGCGCGTGTTGTAATAAAGACATTCTTAATTATTTAGCGGCAAGGATTATATATAGTTTACCAAAGGACATGCCTTCTACCGATGTGTTAAGGCACACCCAATGGTCCACCCTGTTCTTCCATTATAAATTAGATATTTCTAAACTGTTTCACATGGCCCACAATAGACGTCTACCAGATATTTTAATTAAAGGCTATTGTAACAAAAAGGAACAATGGTTATGCCTTAAGGACACGCGATTTGTTATTGGCACCTCGATTTAATACAAGATATATGAGACTCACTAACATATCGAGGCGCGGTTTTATGTAATACAATTTGTAAGGACCATGAAGTTCAAAATGCTACTGAGTCTTACGGGGGATTACAGTTGAATTTGTAGGAAAAGGGTTGAGAATGGAGGTGAAATAAAAAGAGAAAAAAATAAATTAGTACACACTTAATTACTTGACTATTCACTCGAGAGCACATCGGGTTGATAGCAAACAAATTTGGTGCCCATCTATTAATTATTAACCAAAACTCTCAATTTTAATTCTCCATAAAACCTTCTTTTTTCCTATTTACTCAAAAAAATCAAATCGCCAACGCCAATGTTCCTTATCAAAGCCATGAAAAAATCCAGAATCCCAATGAGAAATGGCGTAAAACCTACGCAAACGTGGCAAAAAAGCGCATTCAACTGTAATACCCCCTTAAAGAAATAACAAAGCGGCTTAGTTCCTTGGAATTATTCAGAAATTTTAGTTTTGATGTTACTTCAGTTTCTACCGCGAATTTTAGACTTCAAGGATATGTATATTATTAACCATAGTGATCCGTAAGTTATATTTTATTGAAATAGTTTAAACATAGTTAATAGAGGGGAATGGTTAGGAAACCCAGCGACCTTCTTTGTTATAGGTCTTTGTTAGCTTTTTTCAACCTTGAACGTGCACAAAAGACAATAGAAATTCCAATGTGTTAATCATTCAGCCAATAGAAACGCGTGAGTTCAGTCGTTGAGGGGACGCTAATGAACTATAACCGTGCACAATCTTTTGTCTTACCCCTTCCAACATAAATCGCAGCGCCTTTGTTAGCCCCTTTGAAGTTTGCCGGGTTTCCTAACCATTCCACTCTATTAACTATGGTTTAAAGTAGATTAGTTTTTATGATTTTTATAAATATAGATTTCTTTTACACGACACCACAACTAATATACATTAAGCACCAAATACCTTGTCACTGGTCAATATTACCGTGTTCAAGTTGTGCCGAGAAAGGTAATAAGTCACTTTTGTATACCATATTCAAGACTTCTTGCGATGCACGCATGGTTAATCTGCACCAAGAGAGGATAACTCAAGACAGATCACTGATTAAAAAAATTAAGCAAAAATTTATATTGTCTTAGACTGTAAAACAGCCCCTTTCATATATCGCAAAAATCAGTCGATAAACAGGGAATAGGGTTACTTGGATTGTCGTCTACACAGGGTCACAAAATAGTGACTTATCTTCGGAACGAGGTATGGAAATGTCCAATTTTTTTGTCTTGAACAAGGTCAGGCTTCAGTTGAAAGCCTCAGTGGCACCGCTCCACCTGAACTTTAGTACGGGAGGGTGGGGGGAGGGGGGGGGGGGGAACGGCGGTAATATAGAAACGCTGAGTTGAATATCAAAGAAACTTAAAACGAGACTAGTCTACCATCTTTATTTCTATTTTTGCTGGACATATACATTGTGAGTAATTCAAACCATGCGTGATGGCCAGGCTATATCAGTCTTATATAGCATGCATGATCATACTATGAAATCAATTTTTATAATGCATTCCGACAAACATGCATGGAGCTTTGCATCATTAGTGTGATTAGAAACAGCATTTTCTTTCATCTCATCGATTTCTTCCTCCGAAATTTGAACAAATCTGCTGGCACTGATTTTTGAAATTTAGCTGAAATCCGGTAGGCCTCGTATTCACCCGCGCTACGCGGTGAATATAGCGACTTATTGCTACTTAGGCTCTGTTTCCTTTGTTCTACTGAGACCAAAATATCCCATACCCCCTCACTTGCTTTGTCCTATATTACAATGCATTAACACATATTCCCTCACGCATCTCCAACATGAAAGAAGATAGAAAACAACGGAATTTGTTGCGACCCGGAATCGAAATCGTGATTGATCCCTTTAAATATATCTGTGCAGTTTACCCTCGGGTTGCCCATTTAACCTCGGGGTAGCGCTTACCCTTGCTTCGCCGAACAACCGGATTCAGGTTTTATCATGTGTTAAACATGATAACACCGAGAGCACGGGTGGCGCACTGGTTAAGCGCTTCGCCTCTCACCTCTGTGGCCCAGGTTCGAATCGCGTGCGCGGCGCCATATGTGAGTTGAGTTTGTTGGTATCTCGCCTTTGCTCCGAGGGTTTTTCTCTGGGTTCTCCGGTTTTCCTCCCTCCTCAAAAACCAACCTAACTTCCAATCCGACCCTGGAGTTCGTCGGAATACTTAAACATAAGCCTCTGGCTTGGGAGACCCGGTAACGGCTTCCTGTATCTTCGACGTAAAATGAACCATTTCGTTTTTAAAACACTCGGCGCTGAGACCAATAGAAAGCCACCACCACTTACGTCTTACACACTGTTAATTTCAGGTAGTTGCTTTAACTATGCATAAGGAGTCTTACAGCTACGTCTAGGAAGCCAGCACTCTACGGAAAATCGATATTGGGGACAGTGATGAACTGATAGGTAGAGACTTGTTTCCATCAACCGAACCCTTGGTCAGAAAAGTGACATACACGTCTAACGTAAACCCTATACCGAATCATAAAACTCGCCCGGCTAATATAATATAACCACTCCGAAAACAAGTTATCAGGTAAACGACGAGATTTTAGGGCTAGGGTTAGGGTTCGCAGGTAAACCATAAGAGAAGACAAACGAGAGAGAGTAAAACATTGAGGGTTCTACCAGAAGTCTCAATCTGTCATAATCTGCCATAGTCTTTACTTCCTACATGGCAGTGGTCAATCCTTTAACCACTGCGCACTTTTCCTCTATCATATATAATCGACTGCTGGTCGAAAATCACGAAGTATTTGGAACACACTTCAGTATAATGGCGGCGTAATTTCGACGGTAAACTCTGCAAAATTAATAGTTTAATTTAGTCCTTTGGTAATATTTTTCACTGATTTGGATATTTTAGACACTGTGGCATTTTGGAAGACAGAAATGTAGAAAAGAAAATGGTTGAATTTCGTTGTAGTAGCACTTTAAGGCAAACGTCATACTAAATGAACTACACTAAGTAGAAATGGTGGCCAAGGGTAGTTTGGTTATGATGGAAATAAGTGTCTACCCAACTGGTACGCATGCAAGGCATTACATAAGGCAGACCGCAGTGCCAAATGATATATATCGCTTGTTTTAAACATGGTTAGGCACCACCTTCCCTGAAACCGTTTTATTTTTTCCTTTTTACTATAGGCAGATTGCAGTGCCGTATATTTCTTGTTCAATCCATTAAACCCAATAACAAATTAAGAGTGGTAAAGAACTATACATCGCTTGTTTAAAACAAGGTTCTTCCAACTTTTTTTTCTTTTCTTTTTTTCTTTCTTTTTTATTTTTTTTTGTTTTGTTTCCGATAAGTGATTTCTTAATTTTTCATGTTTTTGTTTTGTTTCGTTTTAATTTTTTCCCCACATTTTATTCAGGCTGGGAGATCCCGAGACATTAAACCACCTCTGCAATTATATTGTATCTGTGTGGTACTATTTTCGTATGAGTGGGACAAACTACGGCATGTCCGTAACCGTGCTGTACCATATTTCTGTTATTTGATTGGATCATCAGGGGGGGAAATGGGAAACCTTTTCAATGTCACGGCATGCCGTACGGTTTGTCCCACTCATACGGAATCTGCTCTAGTTCTTGTTTCTGTTGCCATACGTTGTTGGACAAGACGCACTGACAAGTTGTCATCAACTAAGAACGTTGACCTTAATTCGATAAAACAATTAATTATCGGCGCCGGCGGAGCTAAAAAAATGGGGTTTTATCACAAGGGACCATGTCGCCCGGGAGAATAAAAAGCTTTGTTTTTGCCAGCTAACCTCGTTCTAAAACTATTGTTTCTAGCCAATCATGGCCGTCGCGTGATAAATCCCCATGGAAACCATCCTAAAATCTCCCCGATGTTTTTGATCGTTTTGTCCCGATATTTATTTTACGCCCTCTAAGTTGACGTTCCGCTGTTTTTAAAACGCGATTCCTTTATTAATTTGTAATCACTCATGTGATTTCAGCCCAAATTGCACTGACACTCAGTGTATTACCATTTTGAATTGAAATTCCTACAAAAACTAGCCGGCTCAGAAATCGCCCTCCTCCATTCCGTTTTACATGATTCCACACTTTTTTTCCTTTTGGCGCCGTACCAACGCAGAGGCTTAGCTGGGTAGGGTGGGGGGATCCTAGGGTACCCGTGACCCTTGCTTGGTTAAAAAAAAATGTGTAAAATGAATAGGAATAAAACAATGTTAAAAAAACAGCTACAAAGCCTACCTCAATAACTAAGAATCAAACTTCAATCGAACTATGGATCATATCCCCGTTCCCCTAGAGGCAAGAACCTCTGGTGCTCGTATTGGGACCCCTTGGCAAAATCCTGCCGACGCCCCTGCAATGTGATGGTAACTCTGTGCCGTTTTCTAGTTATACGTGCTTTAAATTAAGTCAAGAGAGCATAAGTAAGAGAGGGAAATAAAATCTATTTTTAGTAACTGGAAGCAGCTGAGAAGTGCGCGAGCGTGCTACAACAATCTCATGGCGGGAAAATATTTTCGCGCCATTTCGCGCCATGAGACTATTGTCGCGCGCTCGCGCACTTTCCTTCAGCTGCTTCCGGTTACTAAAAGTAGATTTTATTAGACATTATCATCTCACACTGCACTCTACAAGATTCCCTCTCTTACTTGTGCTTTCTTGGTAAGAGATAATATCTAACAACATATATTTTAGTAATCGGAAGTAGCTGAAGCAAAGTGCGCGAATACGTAACAACAATCTCATGGCGCGAAAATATTTTGCCTCTATGGAGATTGGCGTCGCGCGATTGCGCACTTGCTTCATCTCAGCTGCTTCCGGTTACTAAACATATAATTATTAGACATTATCATCTCACAAGCGCGCGTTTTGGAGATTTCCAGTCTTACTTATGGTCTCTTGATTAACTACAAGTCACCTATGAGGAAAATTACAGGTAAGTGATCAGATATTCTGGGTAGGCCTGACCATTCTCAAAAACAACGAACAAACCAGGGCTGTTAACGTCGTTAACACAAGAGTCGTACAGTTCCCCATGTGGATTCTTTGGATCTTTAGATGGCGGGCGAACAGTCGACTTGTCTCCTAAAACGTACGAGCCCACGAGTACCCTGGCCAGAAACATGTGATTCTCTTTGCCACGCGCTGTCGAACGGTCTGTGTAGCGGTGTGAATAGGATGACGTACAAGCAAAATAGCTGCCTTTGCCATAGGCGATGCCATGCCTACCGCACATGCGCCAGTCGAACCCCTGCTGGCATATCGCTGGCACAATGTCGTTGGACGTACCGTGAAAAAGTTGGCGCTCATCTGGGGGCTTCTTAGCCTTCTTTGTCATGCGGGCCTTCCTCCTTAAAGAGTAAATTAATAGTTAATCCCGTGATCAGAACAACAACGAAAACAACGTAACGTTGTAGCAACTTGGTGGTAGGAAAATAGCTTACTGAGGAAGCCAAAGTTCGATCTCTACCCTTGCCTGCTGGTACACCGCGGCAAAACGCTAGGCGCATACGCTTTTGGTGAACTGTGCGCTTCACGCCAGTTTCCCGCGCAACTAGCTGAAAGAAAACAACGGCAATCATTTCTGTTCTAGGTCTGTGAAGTTTTCGTCTAAAACAACAAAACTACTTTAAAGCATAGCCTAAAACGTTCACAGGTTTATGTTTTCTTAATTTGTAATCCAGAGCCAGTCTACTAAGTTAGAAACTGAGTTACTAAAAAAGCCTTCGGAAACTTTACCAAACTTGTATATGGACAATCTCCTCTCCAGAGCCTTCGTTCTTATCGGTCAGCGCACCATAACGCTTTGCCGCGGTGCACACAGCGGTCAAACGTCTGCGCGTGCGTATTACGGTCAGATTTTCCGCGCAAAATTACCTTAAAACGTATTACAGTGAACTTCTACCCCCAAAAGTTAAGAAAAATACGTGAAAGTTAAGCTTTTTATTTTCACAGTCGACGGGAAATTGAACAAACTTCAAACTGTGAGTTTACCAAATTGTTTCGTAATTTACGAAAGAAGTTATCAAGGTTTGAAAGCGGGTTTGTGAACAGTAACGGCCGCCGGCTCGCTTTGAATTTGTTTTGGAATAGGTTGTTGTTGCAGGACTTTTGACACATGCGCAGACGTTTGACCGCTGTGTGGCCGCGGTGTAGCAGTCACTAACGCACCTCTCAATGGTAACAAGAACATTTATCTGAGCAGCACTGAATGAATGAGAGATAGAGCTGGGTGTCAGTAGTGTGAGCGTGTGCCGCCGTTAAGAAGATGCGATTCAATGCTTTCAAACATGAAAGACTTTGTTCTAATGAAAGAATTCATTAATTTTGTGTTTATAAAAGAAACATGGCTGACAGACCGGAGCTTAACCACTGATCTGACCACGAGGTTTCTGGTTATGGACTTCTGGTAACACTTGATCCACTAACTAGATAAGAAGTCCAGTACTATTTCAAACTTACTGCACGAATTCCGTCCACAATTCAGGGTTCTGGATTCTTTCTATCTTGAGAATCCTCTTTGGTTCTGATGCCAGACCTTGCTGAAACTGTGTTTCTGATTTCTTGTACTCTTCACAGACCGTCGATAGCGTGACGCGTGCAAACTCCTGACCTTCAGGGATTGGGTCCCAGTGAGACGGGATGGAGGTCGAGGAATCAGCCGAGGGCGACGTGGGTGTGATGGAAGCCTTTCTCCTATAACAGAGTAAAGGCAATTGATACATAATGTGTCTTTTGACAAAGCTGTCATGGATGGTTGTATTACACTTGACACGCGCACTCTGATATCGGTACGTGTTACGAGAGTACACAATCTCGTACCCAGATCCCATTTGTTTCTTACTGCGCATGCTCGACGAAAAAATAGGGCTCTGGAATAATCCGATTTTCGTATATTCTGATTGGCTGTTCTGAACAATGCAATTTCACCGGAAGTCAAACATAAAGCATTTCTGGAGGGTTGATTTGTTTGGACAAAGGCATTGGAAATTGGGGCCGGGTTATCTAAACGCTAAAAACCGTTGGATTTTATCTAAATGGATGCCGCTAAAAAAAATCAGGGATTCTTAGATATTTGCTTGTATCCACTCGGGAGTTCATATCACTTCATCGCATACAGTTCATGAATTCTCAGAATTCGAAAATCGAACTCAACTGGATATAGCCGAGGGATTTACCGTAACAGATAGGTAATACTATACATTCCCATATTAACAACAATGTTCGTAAGTGCTCTATAGGCAGAAGTGGCGTTTTCCGATTTCGTAAACTTGTGAACAGGCGCTGATCGCTTAAATATAAGCGTTTGTATGGGAATGTAACGAACTCCAGCTTTCAAGGAGCTAAAATACGAGAGAATCGTAAGTAAAAATGCCTTGACTTCCTTCTACCGTGTATTCAGTTGCTGTTTGTGTGGTCATCTGGCTCAGGTAAGGCGATTTCAGCGAGTTTTCGATCCCCATGAATCCTTTTTTTTTTGTGCACTCAGGAATCTGTGATGTCTGATATCCATCGCACGATAAAGAAACACGAGCCAAATGCATGAAAATAAAGCCTTAAAATCCAACCTAAAAACGGCAGAAGATGAAAGAGACTCCCTAAGGCTTGCCCTGACACTAGCAAGCAAAAAATCACTATCAAGATACCGGGTGAACGTCCAAATCCAAACCAAAACCTAGGCCTGAGGAATGACTTCTCAGGGCGACGTAATGACAAGCATGCGCAGAGTCAACGGAAGTCCGTGATTCGCGGACTTTCGGAATCGGATTATTCCAGAGCCCTATTTTTTCGTCGAGCATGCGCAGTAAGAAACAAATGGGGTCTGGGTACGAGATTGGAGAGTACACAGAGCTGAATAACTAGAGCGCATGCGCGATCTGATGCGTAAATCGGCGGGAATTTTATAGCCTGCGTCGCATCCGAACTAAACCCCGGTTAAGTCCGTCTGCGAAACCGCGACAGAAAGCTTGTTCTAGACCCCCAACGAAGTACCAGGATATATGTAGTCGATTCTGATTGGCTTTTACTAATGCTCATTCTTACACGTCTTCTGACTGGCCATTCAACTGTCACCAGCCTGTCACCAGTGCGACTTACGGCTAATTTACATTTCAGAATGTGGCGGCTTTTATACACATCGAGAAGAGCAATGATATTTGTACAATATCAGTTTGAAATCGAGATTCGTTTGCTAGAACAAGAGCAGTTGCCCGGAGTTCAGTTCGGATGTGGCACATACTAGATATTTCCAAGCTGCATGGGAGATTTGTTTGTGTGTTCCTCAAACGAGCATTTTGTCTTGACAGATTATATTTAATGTGTTCGGCAAGTTTCCTTTCATGTCGCACGAAACCACGGGCAGCCTATTACGTTACATTACTTCAAAACCTGACCCGAAATTGAAATAAACCTATAACCGTTTCCGATAGTAAAACACAGGGAAACGACGACAGAGCGCTAGCTCGTCTTGGGTGAGAAATCTCAAGTAAACAGCTGACCACGTGCAAACGAACAGTTTCAACCGAGCGGCCTCTGACATGAACTGCCCGATCATAACAATCTCCGAAGCTGGTGACAGTTGAATGGCCAGTCAGAAGACGTGTAAGAATGAGCATTAGTAAAAGCCAATCAGAATCGACTACATATATCCTGGTACTTCGTTGGGGGTCTAGAACAAGCTTTCTGTCGCTGTTTCGCAGACGGACTTAACCGGGGTTCAGTTCGGATGCGACGCAGGCTAGAATTTTACCGAAAACACTATCTGCTTACGATCAATCTCACGTGTTTGAAGGCAATTTCATTCCAGTGGGCAAAACTTAAACTACATTGTCCAAAACGTATGTTGTTTCTCAGTTTCTGGTGGAAATGGTCTGAGTATTTGAATATTATCATTTCAGCAAAACTCTTATTGGTACTCGCTAAATTTTGAAATTTCCACCATTTTGCATACGCTGCAGTCGTCCCTAGTCTACGCGCGACATGTTATTCAGTAAATGGGGTCTGGGTACGAGATTGTTATTCAGCGCTGCACAGACAGTATTTTTACGGCAGTTCACATCTTTCAAATAGAGTCAAATCGTTTTCCATGATTTGCCCTTGCAACTCGCCTTCTATATTATGTCATTTTCTAACCTATAAATAATTTTGTATTGTTTCAATATAAGTCTTGTAATGATCATGTATCTATGAAGGTCAGTTCCTCCGTTCGCTTCTAGTAATCGTTATAGTAAATAAATGTTGTGTAAACTCCCTAGATGAGCTCCTGCTCCTGGAGCAAACACAAAGAATATATCTTTAAAAAATAAAAATATATAAAATGCACAAATGGCATCACCTTTTGTAAGTAATTTTTATTTTAATAGTGTAAAAAAAGTTGTTTTATGCATATTAATATGTCATAATATGACGAGAAAAGAAGCACGCTGCGAGAGGGCGTCGACTGGCTTGACTGTTATTCTCGTTACATTTTGACATCATCTGTACATCTATTTAACGAAGAGTGTGGTAAATATGCTAGTCATGAAGTTGCGAGTTGCGAATCCAAAATCCTAACCCTATTCATTCAGTTAAAAATACCCTAACCGTCAATAACGGGTGCTCACTCATTTAGCTCACTGAATTTATGGTGTTTGAAGCTAGTCACTAATATGAGTTTTTAAGGCTAGATCACTAAACGACACATGCTTCTCCGTTCTCCCTATATATATGAACTAATGCAAATCCTAACCCTACATTTACAAATACGTTAACCGTCAACAACGGGTGGCTAACTAATTTAGGGTGTTTAGAGCTAGTCACTAATTTTGGGTTTTAGAAATACATCACCGCTAATCCAAATTCTAATCCTAGATTTAAAAATACAACTCGCAACTAACAACTCGCAACTAGCAACTTCGTGACTAGCAAATATACCTGTACCCTTTAAGTAGTGGTCCGGCTAAGAACGATAGCACTGAACGGCAAGGAATGTAAAAACGTGTTAATTTTCTATTCTTCTCTCTCGTAATTTAATTGGTTGATACTTATAAATTCAATAGAAAACCATCGAAATAATACATTTTTATATGATATTTTTTGAAGTTTTAATTTATTTTTGATCAAAATGACTATGGTTTAATTTCGAAGAATATCAACCCTGGGGAAAGTTATCAAATTTTCGATTGAAAGATCTTTTGTTTTCTCCCTTTCCAATTGGCTGGATGGTGGCTTCTTTGAGTTTTCACAGTAAAAATAGCCCACATCATAAAAACTACTTTATTTTCTAGGTGTAGTTTGGACTGTAGACATCTCATACAACACTTAAGTCATATTCACGCAAAATCGACCGTGAGGATATGTTCATTGCCGCGGCTCTATTGTTTTTACTATAGTTCTTACGCGGACCATTACTTAACACTGATAGATTCCATTCTGCCATGCGGTCTGTCCTCTTATAGATGCACAGATGACGTCACAACGTGAAGAGAACAAAGAAGTGCGCCACGAGACGCACTCGAGTGGTGTAATGCACTAGTCAATTGAAACCCCGGCCCCCCAACCCCCGGGACATAGCGGGACATTAACGGGGACATGGCCCTGGAATAACTCACATTTATCGCTGCATTTCTCCGGTGGAACGGGGAAAGTAACGATTTGCAAAATTTGCGGGGATTTTAGCGGTGGTTGTAACGCCAGCTACGACAGAGCGGGACTGGGCCGGAGCATCAACAACGTGTAACAATATCAGATTAAATATATTTCAAAAACTCATGAATAATTAATGAGCGTTTTGTCCAATCAGATGAAGCAAATCAGTCACGTGCATGCTCCTTTATACCTGATAAAATCTCATCATTCTAAAAAGCCCGGGGAGGGCTTTGATTTCGGTACCAGGGGAATATGGGGTACAAAGATATTACAAAAGAATGCAAATTAGGATGAAGACTTTATATCAAGAATACCAATGAACATGAAATTTTATATAAAGTTTCATCCTAATTAAGAATTCACTGATAAAGACCCAAAGATAGCAAAAAGTGCACGGAACATAAGGTACCTAGATAATAAATTTTGCACTAAATTTACTAATATCAGCAGACTACCGAGATACACAGATAATATTTTTAAAATGAAGTTATCCAACTACCATTACTTGTTTACCGAGCCACTGTTTAGTTTAATTATTAAAACCAAACTCAAAGCCGTAAAATAATAAAAACATGCATTAAACTTACATATTTTGTGCCGGAGCCAAAAATTTAGAGTCTGCCGTCATGTCAGTCACATTGCTTTCCAAGTCTTGAACTTTATCGAGGTAAACTACGACACCAAATACTTCAAGTGCAGGTTATTCTTGCATTGCGAAACGCCGCCTCAAACAACATAGTATTGTAATTTCTTCATGTCCTTCCCTTGAGATATTCGTAATTGCCGGCGGTGATTACTCGAATATTTTGCATGGCGTTGTGAATACAAAGGTTCAATGGTTCATTAAGTAACCATTCCCTTGAGATGTGCGACTTTCTTTCATTGCATTCTTGAAGCGTTTTTGAAGCCGTTTTTAAAAACACTCACAGCACGTGTTTTATCAAGTCTAAAAATTCTCGGGCTTCGCCCTAGAATTTTTAAACTTGATAAAACACTGCTGTTCGTGTTTTAAACAGTACTTAAACGCAGCTGCATGACATTTCCTTTATATTCCTTTGTCGCACTGTTGTTGTTTTTGTTGACAGATAATGGTTTCAGATAAAGAAGACAATGGTGGAGACTGTAAAAGTCCGCAAAGCATGTTTAGTAATAGAAAATGTGCTTTAGAAAATGTAATTTTTCAAATAATGGAACAACAGATTGAATTGTGTATATTCAATTTATCAATGCCTCCTCCCAATTGAAAATTCTGAAGCATATACCGGGGCCATAGGGGCGGGTATTGTAACAGCCAGCTGTCCCCCGATGTGCGGGGAAAAGGTCAAAATGTAACACTGTATAAATGTTACATTCCCCGCTATGCCCGGGGGTCGGGGGGCCGGAGTTTCAATTGACTAGTGCATAACTGATGTTCTTTTCAGGTTTTGGCGTCATCTGTGCATCTATAAGAGGACTGACGCACAGCAGAATGGAATCTATTTGTTTTATATAAGAATTAACAATGGCGCTAATGGCGGCCGGCCACGATATTTTAGCTCTGCCAATTTTTGGCAGAACTTGAGCTTTAACCTTAAGCGATGTCTAAAGACAACACAGCTTTAACAATTAAGTCCTTTAAAGAACTTTGGTTAAAGGAATTTATACCTGAATTTAAAAAGGAGTTATTCAGCGACCTGAAGAAAGAAATCGGTGAATCAAATATAGGATTTCTAGAACTCCCATTGAATTATAGAACTAACTTAAACATAATCTTTTTATTGTTTTTGTCTTTGTTTTGTTGTTTGTTCGTCTTCTTTTTTTTTTTTTTTTTTTCCCTTTTTTCTTCTTTTTTTCCCTTTCCAAGTTCATTTAATGGACGACGTACGCAATATATATACAATACTAACACATGCTCAGTTATTCAGTTTATTTATTCAAATGTGAACGGTGGCCAACTCGGAAGCTTAATGCTACTTTGGCAACCGTATACCCTCTACAAGTATCTCTCTATTTATCCTGTATGTATATCATTAATTTTGTTTTAAATCTATTTTCTCAAAAATGTAAAACCTATAAACAAGTGCATGTGTAATAAAATTGAACTTGAACTTAATAATCGCAAACTAAAAACTATGAAAATATCCAATCGAAACTAGTTGAAATTGGTTGCGCGCGCTCGTGACGCCATCCATGTGTTTGTCCTCTAATAACACACGGCTCTTGACCAATCAGAGCGTCCGTTTCGGACTGATCGATTATATAAAAGACAGACCCACGGCAAAGTGTCATCTGTTTGTTAAACAACTGATGTTTCTTAGATTACTTATATGTTGGATAAGGGCACGTCTTTTTTGGGACTACACCGAAATCAGAATACTTCGAAATCCTGCAGATATCCGTCCTGTGAAGTGTAGAAAGCAGTCGCTACTTTTAGTACGTCCTTTAGGAATTAATTTGTGTGTGTTTGAATACTAATGTAAACAACATTGTTTTTTGTGTACTTCCTTTTTCAGAATAACCGGAATATGTCCCCCCCAAAACGCACCCTTCGTATCAGGGACGTGGGGAGGTCCTGAAAATTGAGGGGGGGGGGGGGGGGGGGAATGATGAATTCTGGCACATTTTCATTGATGACTTCTGTCAATATCTCTTCTGCTCTATAAGAGCCTTTATAAACAGGAAGAACAATACATTATTTTTCTAAACGAAACAGATTTTTCCTACAAATATATTTTTAAACACCTTGAAACTCACCTTTGCGCTACTTCGTTCATGTTTTGTTTGCTCACAAATTCTGGACGTCGTCTGACATCTCTCTTAGTTTGAATCAAATCATTTTCTTGATGCATCGGTGTGGTTTTGTAGTGCAATGTGTACTTGTGAATTCCTGCACTAAATGGGTGAGTGCTTTCACCTACAAGAAAAAGAATCATCAAAAAAGAAAAAAATGTTCACTGGTGAAGGAATTAAGGAACAGAAAGAAAGTAAGTTACATTGTTGGCTTCAATGATACTGACCGATTGTGATATATCACCATTTAAAGGCAGTGGCATTTTCCAAGGAGCCCATCTTTTTTTCTTTTTGTCCCTGTTTTTTTTTTGGGGGGGGGAGGGGAGGGAGGGAGGAAAGGTCAGGGAAGGGTAAGGAAAGTTATGTCACAATGGATGCTATGGGCTATCATTACATATCCATTCTACATTGTTCAAAAAAGTGTATATGTCTTTAATAAGGAAATATATTTCAGAATTTACTAATTATATATAAATCAATTTTACTTGTTTGTATTAATTATTTAGTTCATATTCTATTTTATCTGATTATTTTATCTATTTTTCCAGATCGGACTTCAAATTCTTTTGTTTGCATTTATATTATTTACAGGGATGTGTGTGTGTTTGAGTAGGGGAGGGTGGAGTTAATTGTATTACAAAAATAACTATGAACTAGGAAATTTGTAAAAATAAATAAAATGCTTAATAAAGAATTTGGGATTATATTAATGGTGCAATTTGGCATATTATTACAAGTACCTGCTAATAAGTCCTTCTCAAGGGACTGTCGGCATGTGGTGTTTGGTGACACTCCAGAGTCTGGGCTGTCATAGGATTGCCATTGGTTATTTTCATCCTTCCAGTACCAGAACCACCTGGTGCTATACACATGGCCAGGTGGAGCATTTACTGAAGATTGTGTTGATAACCGACGCACTTCCAGGTTGGGTGTAGGGGCACCTACGTGAAGTTTATACTTAAGCAATAGACCACACATTTCAATGTGCATGTTTACTGGCAAAATAGAGCATGCGGGATGTTGGGAGAACACAAGAAATGCTTGAAATTCACAAGCTGAAGGCACATGATTTTCAAGCATTTCAAGTGTTCTCCCAACATCCCAAGTGCTTTATTTCACCAGTAAACACATTGAAATGTGTGGTCTATTGCTTTTATGATATAACTATGACACAATGCAAGCAGGTGTGCCAATTTCTATGTGTTTACTGGCACAATAGACCATATATTTTTTAGTCTAATTTTAAGCCAATCCGAGGGCTCGTACTATCTTGTACTCTGCCAATAATATGTCTGGATTCCGATTGGTCAATAATGATCAGTGCATAAAAAGGTCATCATTAAGAATGCACAGTGGCATATGCTCTAAGCAAATGCTTACTCAGTATATTATCAAAAAAAAATTGCATGAACTGCTTGACCTGCTACATAAGTGATTTATGGGCACTTAATTGTATTCATGTGATTTACTCTACAAAAAAACAATTAAAAGTTCATATCAAATTCATAAGATGAAACTTGATCCACATATGGAAATTAAGTATTTTCACCAGTATTGGATCTGTCATAGTAGCTAATTAATGCACCATTTTAATACTTACTCATAACGATTACAGATAGTGGAATAGCAATCATCATGTCAAACTGGATGTGATACTGCACTCCATTTAATATCATGGGAACGCCATCTTTGTCCTCATCACAAAATGCTTGTTCCACCATCATGTTCATATCACTGATTAGACTCTCCCAAGGACCTTGTGTATTGAGTTCCTTATATTGCCACAAATAAGGTAGTTCTGTGTGGTGATGCATACACTTGTTACCATAGTTACAGTGCCCACGGAGATGAAAACCACATATATCAGCTGTGTCATTATCTTTAATACACATTGCATTGATAGCAGTATGTGTGCCATGTGTCATATCAGCTGGGCTGGTGGATGCAGTTGGCATTCTTGCTGTGGGAATATGCATATTTTTCTCTGATGTGTCAGAACTTGAGCTTGTGGTACGCTTTCTTTCACGACCATTCAAGACACGGAGCAGCATTTTGGACCCAAACCTATTCAATTGATGCTTCTCTAACACATTAACATTATGTTCATCTTTAAAATGGTGAACCCTTTTGCATTCATCTCCAAACTTACATGTACCATCAACAAAATGTTGACAGACATGTAAAAAAGGGCATCGGTCACCCTTACTGCAGCTCTTGATGTTGTTATAGAACTTGCAGATATCTGGGACAGGGTGATTATCAGCTGCTCTCTCAATCTCTGTATCATCAAAAACCTTCTTCATGAGCTTCAGCAAAATAATGTTATCAATATTGTCAATATCAAACTCTCTTAGGATGGAAACAGTGTGCTCATCTTTGATGTTATGAGAGCTTCTACACTTTTCTCCGAAAGAGCAGCTTCCTTTAATGTTGTAAGGACAGAGATGAAGCTTTCTGCAGGATCTTCCGAGAGGACAGCCTCCTTTCTCACTGGCCTGGGAGCAGAATTTCAAAGGAAGAATCACTTCCACTGAAACCCTACTTCCGTCTTTTTGAAGCTTGAACAAGTGCTTGTATTCAGAGACAAACTTGCTTCCACCAGTGCGTTTAACAACTTCGCGGTTCTTGGGGCTTAATCGGGATATTGCGAAGCCCAACTCCATACCACCGCCATTACAGCAAATCAAAGAAAATAAGTCAAGTGCGGCATGATGATGTTTTCTTGGATGCTGAGGAAACTTGGCGGCCATCTTCACTAACTTCCGGCTTTGGACAGAGTGTAGAATATTAATAGAGTGAGTAGGCTCGATATTTTTCAGTTGTTCTCCTACCTATAGCTCTACCAACTACAATCAGTTTAGAAAACGAAAGGAAACCAACGAAAGTGTTTATGGATCAGAGCGCGCACCGTATGTCATTTCCAAGAACCCGGTGAATATACTAGTAGGTGAATACCCGTAGGTGAATACCCGTATGAGCGTGTTTACGTCGACTCATTAGAGTCAAACGCACTTCCGGTTTATATAGAGGAGCCTGTCAAAAATGACCAAGATTGGAAAAAAAATATAAAAGGTAAATGTTTCGATTCATAAAGTTGGCATACATCATTGTGAAGCGTGACGACTTTTTGAACAAAAAAGTATCGTTTTTGTATGCGGGTATCAAAACCGATGGAGGGACGGAAGTGGCTACATCATCAGAAGAATGTTTGAAATGATATTTTTAAAACAAGGCCCAATATTTGCAAGGATAGACAGAAACAACAAGAAGAGACGAAACAACAACAAATCCGGCACATATAATCAGCCGACCGTCAATCAAAACTTAATTAATTGAATTCAGGCGGTGAAAGCTTTGCACGAGACTCCGGTTTCTCCCTCCCCAGACCCCTCGCGGCTTTGCTTAAACCCACGCATAATTTCATAAATGCGTATTCCCGTGTCGATAGTTTGTCCACATGTACAGAAAATGTTATCATTACCACGCGAAATAGCATGTCAACATTAGCGGCAATGAAGTTACAGCCATCTGAAGTTAGAGATTTTTTATGAGAAAAACAACCAAGGCCTTTCTAGCCTCGCTTTCGTGTTTTTCCAGCATTAGAAATGCGTATAACCAGAAGTCAATAACCAGAAGTGTCCATCTGGTATTGGGGTAGCGGCGTCGGTAGCGGCCCATCAGTTTACAGAGTAGTCTATTTTTAGAAATGCTAATCTCAAATTTCGCGGGGGAAATCAATGGCGGACATTGGGTCAGATTCGAGAGTCATGGCTCCGGGGGGGGCACTCATGTACACGACGTAAATGAGATGTGCGGCAGTACCGGATAAAGGTTTGAGCCCAATTTGGCAAAGTCTTGTTTTGGAGCAAATCAACTATCAATTCGGGTTGATTTTCATATTTTATTGGAAATTCTGGTTAATAAAAACACCTTCATTACATTTTATTTTGCAAACTGGGTCGGGCTCTGAAGACGATACCTCACATACCTCCCCTTTATTATGCAAGCAGTGCCCCCCGGTTTGAAGCTCAGTACATAAAGTTCGCCAAACGAAATGTATAGACTGATCATCTGTGCCTCTGCTAATGGATCTTCGGGTGATTTGAGAAAGTTAAAAGCGATTTTCAAGTCTTCAAGTGTTGACTAGCGACGAGTATATAAGTTTGAATTATGACAATGAATGAAAACGGTAGCTTGAAAACGGAACCGAAAATTCACATTCATCTGGCCAGGAACAACTGACATTATACAAGGACAAAATTAAATCAAAGTAAGCCAAGTTTATTTTTAATTTTTTATTTAATTGTTTTGTTTTTAATCCATTGAAATCGGCCTTGGAAACTCGGTCGCATATGACCCGTTGCCGTGAGGCATTTGATTCAAATCTTCTAATAATCTTGTTCACCGTGGTCTTCTGAACTGGAATTTCATTTCCAGCTGTGATAGTTGCGTTCAGCTTTCTAGTTTTCGATTGTAAAGTTTATTCTTGGAGATGTACAACAGTTAGTGTCTTTAATAAAACAGCAAAGTGACAACTGTTTCATTGTTTGATTGTGCTTGATTATTTTTATTCAGTTTCAGTCGATTATTAAGCCTTGCTTGGAGATTTGCCGGGCTGTTCTTTTATCTTTTATCTGCCGTTCACTTGAGCTCAAACTCAAAGTAAACAAACTCGGTGCACTTAATTACTCTTGAGAGAAGATCTGATTGTCTTTTTCAGTACATTTCTTAGGTCATATTATAAACAAAAATATCATGATTTGTATGTGATATTTATCACTTGCTGTATTTATGCCAAATATCACTACAAAAATCTGTGTTTATGAACCAAAAGACAAAAACTTAGCTTCGTTCTGTATACATCACACAAGTGCTGTAAACACGAAGTCTGAAACGGTGAAACGGAAAAATAAAAGGTTACAAAGGAACCACATGTTCTGGCTTATAATGGCCTTTCCTGAACATATGGTGCTCACCAGTTCTTGCCTGTTATAAATGAGAAATAGCTGATTATCAAGAAGTTTCTACACTAGCAAGTAGCCGATTCGCTCGGCTTGTCCGCCAAAATTTTGTCGCATATGTAAATAACTGTACAATATTACAAACAAAGGAAATCGCTGTATTAGCCAATCAGGTACTGCTGATAAATTTTCGAAGAATATGATTGGCTGCGAGATGGCGGGAAAAGCTTTCTATAAATAGACTACTCTGTAAACTGATGGGCCAAACCCTAATAGTTGGACACTTCTAGTTATGGACTTCTGGTATAACTCAACACTATTGCTCTATAACTGAGCACAATTACTAGTTTTAATATGATATTTCATGTGGTAGCATTACTTTCTCTCGACAGATTAATCTTCCAAATTATGCAAATGTGTCTATTCGTCTACCCGGTTCAGTTGACCGTTCTCGGCAAATTAGAAACACGTCGAAACACACTGCCAAAACCACTGAATTTCACGTTTGAAAGAAAATGTGAACGCAAGAAAGTTAAACACACCGGTATTCGTTCAGCGTGAACGGAACCCCATGCTTATCTTCCAAAATCTGGATGTGAAAAGCGACAAATCAACAGGCGAATAAAGGAAACGATTAACATCTAATTTCGCGAGACTTACGTCCCATCGTCGCCGTCGCGTCCTCGGCGCGTAAGGTCTCTATAAATAGGAGTTAGGTTAGATTAAAACAGAAATGAGCAATTTTTATGAATTTTTGGTTTACTAATATCCGACTTTCTTACCTCAGTCATGAGGTGTTTTGTTTAAAAACTTAATTAAGGAGAAATAATGGCATATTAAACCACAGGCAACCCAAGGCTAATGATTTTTACAAGGAATTATAATGATAAAGTGTCCGAAGACTACTGCAGTGTAGCCTGCGTAGCAAGCGTTTCCGTAGGTTTTTTTGAAGCGTAGGAAGACTTTTTCGCTATTTGGCCGCGCGAAAAATGGGCTCTCCTCCCCTCCCCCCTCCTTCCATTTTTTGGTCTCGCCCCATTTTTCGCGCGGCCAAATAGCGAAAAAGTCTTCCTACGCTTCAAAAAAAACTACGGAAACGCTTGCTACGCAGGCTAACTGCAGTGCTGATCAAATACAACGCTTGTCGAGGTTTATACGATATTTTGGCTGGCCACTGGCCAGTACCAGCCTTCTTCAGGTTTATTATTAAAATTATTATTAAAATCACTTATTTCACGGTATTGCTAACAGCAGTAACGCTGATTTACATATAATCCGTGGCTAAAAATACATCCGTAGTATATAATTAAAAGTAATTCCAGAAGTCCATAACTCCTGATAATTCCTAATACTATATATCTAATTATGTACTTATATACAATAATATATAAACAATAATATATAAAATAGTAGTAATAATAACAAATACAAAAGTAAAGTAACATATAGTAAAAATAGTCTAAAAGTCAATTTAAGAGAGAGGCAGTCGCAATGTTAGTAGTTGTACCCGGCAGTAGAGCGCACCCAATAACCTGGGCGTGTCCAGGTCACAGAAAAGCGAGGGGAGGGGAGGGGGTCAGATCACAATAATGCAGATCTAAGAATAGAGCGGCATCCGTGGGACCTAGCTCCCAGCCTCCATGCTTCCAGGGATCGATGAAGGCGTTGGGGTTCCGGTGAAACATGAGCAGATAGGAAAAACCATCGTCTCGTGTTTCCCCGTAATCCCAAGCCTCTTGCTTGCGTTGCCATGATGAGGAAGGGGTGGGGATCTGATGAAACAAACTCAACCTCTCTGCCAACCACGCTAAATCCACGAACGCAGTCGTCACACAATGGTTGTTGGAACGCAACACCTTCACAAACGCTTGGCGCTCAATCCAAATGTAACCGGATTTCGTCTTCTCGTTGGCTTCCAAAAGCACTAGCAATTCCTCTATCAATGGAGTCTCCGAGGCTTGCTCTTCTAACTCAAAATTTATTTCAAAGTCGCTCTCTTCACTCTCGGATCCTGAATATTCCCCTTCGTCAGAAGTGTCACTGAGGTATTCGCACATCCTTGCCCATCTGATACAAAATTTTGAAAAACACCCTTATTTATTGGCATTGTGACGTCATGTTTTTTTTTACCCCCTCCCCTCCCCTCCCCTCGCTTTTCTGTGACCTGGACACGCTCAGGTTATTGGGTGCGCTCTACTGCCGGGTACAACTACTAATGTTGTTCTGAAAAGAAACCAACGACCTAGTCTCGCGTAATTCAGCTGGAAGCTGGTTCCAGAGCTTTGCTCCATTATAGGAGATGTTCTTTTTCGCAAACTCAGTTTTGGGGAGGGGCAAGCAGAGTTTGGTATCTGCCCCCCTCAGGTTGTAGTCTGTTCTGCTTCCAACTGTTTTGAATAATTCGGTGAGACTGGTCGGTGCACAGTTATTTTGGATTTTGTGCATCAAGACAGCCTTGCGTTTAGCCCTCCGTTCATCAAGTCTATCCCAATCTAGTATGTCAAGGAGTGGACTGGAGCTCGTTTTATAATCAGCCCTTAGAATAAGCCTAGCAGCCCTATTTTGAAAGTTTTGAAGTTTATCACAGAGGACCCTCCCACAGGTATCCCAGACCTCACAGCAGAGTTCCATGTGAGTTTGAATAAGTGAATTATATATTTTCATTAGAGTGTCTTGGGACACAAATGGGCGGATCCTCCTCTTTAACGCTCCTCATGAGACCCGATACGACCTTTTTAGTTAAGTGGTCTATGTGGTCAGACTTAAATTAAATTTTCGTCAACAACTACCCCTACCGTTTTGCTTTTACTGACCCTCTTAATATTTTTATCTACAATTTCTATTATGGGCTCCTCGTCCAGATTCGATAAACGCTGACGCGAGCCGATCATCATGAATTCTGTTTTGGCCACGTTTAAGTGGAGCTTATTTGCTTTGAGCCAGTTGTTTTTTTTATTTTACAGTGGAGGTCACAAATGGATACAAGGCTTATAAAAATTGTTAATTACGTAACTATGAGCGGAAATTACAAAATCGATGACATATGAGTATACAATAGTAACACATAAAAGGAAATTACGAAATAGGTTTGAAAAGATAGTGCAGATACGAGTAACAGCCAACAATAAAGGTCAAACGGTGAAATTACATTTCATCACGTCTATTCATTCCGAGTGGTTCGAGGGTTTTAGCTTTAATTATAGATGAGATATGATTCACAAGGAACATTTACGACAAGTCAGCACTACTTATTGTTTTAACTATTACATGAATAAGCTTAATTGTATGGCTCAATCTCTAGAACTCGCACTTCGTAATCGTAGATCGCACAAACGTACAACTTTCTCTTGTAGAAATAATCATTCTACCATAACTGACACCGCGACAGTCAACTTAACTCAACAAGCCCACCAAGAGCCATTGACTACGGATCACAACGACATAACAGTACATAAACGTCAACGGACCCGACGTAAGAACACTAAGAAACAGCATGCATGACAAAAGCAAACACGTACTTCTTCATACCTCAGCTGTAATTAATCTATCTAATATTACTCTTTCTGATGACGAAATCCAATTCGTTGCACACGGCTTAACCTTTTGCCCTAATCCTCGACTAATCAACTGGTCGGAAGTTAATGCTGACTTTGACGAATTTGCACGACGCATGCGACTCACTGAATTCTTTTATGACGAAACTAATAGCAAATACGAACGTAATCATTTTCACCCTAAAGCTCTTGGACGCCTCCTACAGACAGAGATGCTGCACTTAATGCTTTTTTAAGCGCCGTTAAACAAGACATACTTATGTCTCTATCAATTCCAAGCCCGCCCATGCCCCCCCCCCCCCCCCCCCCGGGCATTTGTGGGGATTTTGTCATTTTGGAATCAGAACGTTGCAAATGCCCCACCGTGGGGCCAGCTAAGTTATGCAAATGCCCCACCCCGGGGCAAGTATAGCGAACGCGCCAAATTTCTTCGCCGTTTCAAAGCCACATTTCACCGCTTTTCTTTATTAAAGTAATGCAGCACTCACCTTCAAACACTTTCGAAAGTGCCCCCAAATCCCACATTCACTAGCGAGTTCCCAACAAACCCCAAACCTCACCCCGAAACTAGGATGATTTTTCCGCCGCCATGTTGATCGATGATGCAAGCACGTGTTGATCAGTTGAGCGTTACAAAATCAAACACAGGGGAGGGGTGGGATATTTATTTGACAAATGCCCTGGGTCCGGGCTGACGAAAAACAAATGCCCCACCCCAAAGACAGATAGGTTGTCAAATGCCCCATCTTGCCCGGGGGGGAGATGGGCGGGCTTGGAATTGATAGAGACATTACAACGAAACCTATACCCGTATTGTTGACAATCTTTCTAAACTTCAACGTAAAGAACCTGATCAAACGACGACAGGATATGGTAATCAAATCCGCTGATCAAATCCGCTGATCGGGAATAGTTGTAATGGACAAAACATGGTACATCGACGAATGTAAGTCGACAACTTACTATCTACGGTGGCCCAGAAGGGACATCCACATTTTGCAATCGCCACTTTTCAAAACACGCGATCGCCACTTTTCAAAACACGCGATCGCCGCTTTTCAAAACACGCGATCACCACGCGATCACAGGTAGAACATGACGCATGCGCTTTAGCTCGTCAGGTGGCATGGCAAGATGGCGGACGAAGGCATGGATGTGGTGAGTAGTTTAAACATATCAAACAATTTATTGAGAAAAGTGTCGTTCCTGAGAGCTCCCTGTGATATTCCATATATGGTCAATATATTCCATATTTGGAAAGCAGGACGGATCGTCCAATACTAGAACACGTTCAGGAAGTGTAGCGAGCTGGCAGAAGAGAGGCGGATACAACGTAGGCTACAGGAAGTGCGATTAAAAAAATCGGTAGCGAAATTTGAAAAGGATGAGCGTATGCCTCACTAGCATCTAGTCAGGCCCAAATATTGCTCTGAACGACAACAATAATTGTTTGATATGCATATGTTTTATGCCTGATTAACGTCGTGAAAAGACTTAATAATAGCATGGTCTGCATGGCATGGAGCAAAAATCGTTCAAGTGTGGGAGGTAAATGACGTTTCTCATGATACCGATAACTCATCTGCTCTGCTGATGCTCTGGGCCCGGTTCCTGAAAGCCGGATTAGCGCTAATCCAGAGTTAATTACCATGACAATTAATATGGTTTTGATAGTTAATCCAGGATTAGCGCTAATCGGGCTTTCAGGAACCGGGCCCTGTTAAACTTGATTCAACACTCTTTCCTATGACGAAGACGCACACAGGTTGGTTTGGTTGACAATGAATATCGGCGAAAGTCACATTCAGCATTTTCTATGAGCTCAGTGATACATAGTGATAGTCAACGAGCGAGTTTAATATATATACTATATATATATAATAATAATAATAATAATAACAGTTCTTATACGCATTATGCATGCCTCAATTCGTTGATTGTCATCTTAAACCGTTAGTTACCACCACTCCTTCTTATGTTAAGGACACTACATACTTTCTTAATAAACTTTCCCTCTTTAACAAGCTCCCTGATAACGCTTTGCTCGTAACTCTCGACGTTTCCTCCTTGTATATTAACATTCCGCATCATGAATCATTTGATGCTTCTCAAGCATGTTAAGGCATGGTTTTTTAACCGTTCTGATAAAACATTCAAAATTCGCTATCTTTGTCATTTACGTATGAAATACCCTATAACTTTGGAATAATACGGTAATCGTGTGTCTTAACATTTAAGGATCGGTATTTTGGTGTTTTGAAGGTCACGTGACCTTAAGGCTGATAAAACAAAGAAATCAAAATGGGGTGGCGGAAGTTATTGTTTTGTTTCAGATTTTCGATTCGAAATGTTAAGCTTGTTCTGGGGAATGAGACTGTGTCCGGAATGGTTGACTTTTTATCACTGAAGAGAATATAAATGGCAAAAAATGGTTCCAAGAATAGGTCACGTGACCTGTTTTCTATATTTCCGCCTTAACAGTCTATCAGGGTCAACCATTCCGGACTGATCTTTAAAGTCAACCACAAGTGTAATCAGATAAACACAAAATCGTTACTTAAAATATAAAATGCACCACCCCGTTTTTAGTTAAATTTTCAACTTTTTGTGATCACGTGGTTGGTCACGTGATAGACATTTCACCAAAATTTTATATTAGGACGATTAAAAACGCTGAGATTAGTTATAACCACCATTGTCCTAGTATTTGAGCAAATTCAAGTGACTCTATTCAACAAAATAGATGTAGCCTCGTTTTCATGTTCAAACCATGCCTTAACATGCTTGAGTTGTCGCTATTTTCTTCGGAACCGCATTAATAAACATGTACCCACAGAAACCATCTGCGACCTTATACGTATGATTCTAACTATGAATAATTTCTCGTTTAATCAACAACACTATCTACAAATACATGAAACAGCCATGGGTACTAAAATGTTTCCTTCCTTCGCCAACTTATTTCTCGCTAAATTCGAACGTGACGCACTATCTAATTCACCCCACCAGCCACACACGTGGTTGAGATATATTGATGATATTTTCGTGATCTGGACCGAAGGACTGGATCGACTGAAAATATTCATTAATTATCTCAATAACCTCCACCCTACCATCAAGTTCACTTCTTCCCATTCTGCCATTAACATCCGATTTCTCGACGTTAACGTTTTACTTAAAAAACGGACTTATAGAAACAGACTTGTACACCAAACCCACTGACAAACACCAGTACCTTCTTAAAACGTCTTGTCACCCCGGTCACACTAAATACTCTATCCCATGCATATAGCCTTTCACTTTCCGCTTCGCCGCATTTGCTCTTCGGACGACAGCTTTAAGAAACGCACTAATGAATTAATAACATACCTTAACAAACGCGGCTATGATGCATTTTAAGTAAACATTTGTCGCACTGATATGATGCTTTACAAAACAAACCCAAGCCAGATGCAGACCGTATTCCTTTTATCATTACAAATAATCCAGCACTGCTTAACATCTCATCAATAATTCACAAACACTCTAACATTCTCTATTGATCTAAACGTTCCGAAAAAAATATCTAAAATATTCCCTTAGTAGCCCACCGCCGCTGTAATAACATAAGTGACATTTTAGTAAGAGCTCAGTTACCTAACACTACTAACACCTCTCCACTCCACTGCCACCCGGCTCTTATCGCTGCGGTAAAAAATGGCCTCAATCAATACACTTTTTCCCCCACTGGCGAAACTCACCATATCAAATCTCACATTACATGTAATACTAAAAACGTAATTTATATGGTTCAATGTCACTACTGTAATTCACAATACATCGGAGAAACAAAACGATGCCTCAAAGACCGTTTTAACGAACACAGACGACCTGTAGATAAATCTATATAATATCAAATCTAAACCTACAGCCGTTTCTGAACATTTTCTCAGCCCTAACCATTCTCAGTTATTCCTTTAGAAGTCATCTATTCTAAACGCGATTCCGTGAGAAAAGCACGTGAATCATATCGCATCTATAAAGCTAAAACCCTCGAACCACTCTGGAATAGAATAGACACTGGATGAAATGTAATTTTACCGTTTGACCTTTTTATTATTGTCGGCTGTTACTCGTATCTGCCGTGCACTATCTTTGTAAAAAATTACTCATATGTCATCGATTTTGTAATTTCTGCTCATAGTTACGTAATTAACAATTTATACAAGCCTTGTATCCATTTGTGACCTCCACTGTAAAATAAACCTGAAGAAGGCTGGTACTGGCCAGCCGAAATATCGTATAAACGGCCTCGACAAGCGTTGTATTTGATCAGCATTGCAGTAGTCTTCGGACACTTTATCATAGTATTTTCTTCTTCTTGCTGATCAAGATCTGTTTTTTGAACCAACGTCTGGCAGGATTGATTGTACACGGTTTTTGCTGTGGTTTTCTAACCTTAACTATATATTTACAAGGAATGTATGGGAATTTTTAGAAAAAATCTAAAACTGTACTAAAATGACCAATAAAGTCTGAGAAATGCTGAAAATAAGCTAGCAGTACCTCTCCCGCGTACAGATTACTATAAAAAAGTTTCAGTTACAGCGGAGCGGTGCTGTGGAATAGCTTACCATTAAATTCAAGACAGTCGTCGTCACTGCCTTTAGGACACAGATACATTGCCACACTTTTCAGAGTGTTCGACCTAGTTACAGCACGAGCACGCGTATACGGCGTCCTTGGAAAGCAGGATTTTTTTTTCTTCTTATATTAGATATCTGTCTACTACATTAGTATATTTATTTTACTATAAATTAATACCATAGAGGATAAATTAATCCCTAATTTCAACTTAAAATTTCACGCGTAATTTGTAATTTCACATGTGAAATTTCAAACGCCGCCTACGCGCGCTTAAAATATTGTTTTTATGGATTGTATATATACGTAATTTGCCCTCCATATAGTGACTCGTGAAATTAGGGATAAATTTCACTTGTGTTTGTCAAAATCACGCCCTGATCTATCTATCGAGCAGTTCGAAAATCTATGTATAGAAATTCTCATTCTGACCTGGTACCGGCCAGCGAAATTCGACTGTTGACAAATTCACTTGTTGGTAGGATAGATGCTGAGGACGCTGAATTATATTTATTAGGTGGCATGAATTGCAATTTGGACCCAATTTGGCTGCACCTCATTTAGATCACAATTCAAAATTGCTGACCAACGTAGCTGATCTGTATAATTTACATCAACTTATAAACGAACCAACCCGAATTTCCGAAACTTCGTCAACATTGATCGATGTTATATTTACGAACAGTCCTGATAGGGTGTCTCTCAGAGAGAGAGGAAATAATCCATGGTCATAAAAACTCGAAATTGGAATTACATGCAGAAGTCAAAAGTGATTACTTTTTTGAGAGTTATCTGAATAAAATACATGATTTTGAAACCCGTAGAGCTGTGACTAAATTGAGATTATCGGCTCATCATTTTCCAATTGAACGTGGTCGTTATTTACGCATACCAAGAGATAAAAGGATTTGTACGGTTTGTGATTCGAATGAAGTTGGCGATGAATTCCACTATCTTCTCCAATGCGGAAATCACAATATAGTACAAGCTCGGACCTTATTCTTGAACAAATTTTACGACCAAAATCCTTCCTTCTCTTCATTCGATCTTTCTTCGCTATTTTACTATGTGATCTCAATGAAAGATCAGAATATTATAAAGCTAAGCAGCATCTATATAAAACAAGTTATAGATTTATACGATGAAATTGCAAATTAGCCTATTACATATTTACTTTTATTATTACTTTATTTTATTTATTTTTTCCTCCGCTTATGCTTATTGGATGTACACTGATGTACTTTTGTCTCAAAGTGCCAATAAAGCTATATTGTATTGTATTGCATATCAGCATTAGTGATCATAGTCTTGTTATGTATATGTATTTCGTAAACTCTCGATTGGTCTATTCAATAAGAGTCACACCACTCAGAGTGTGACTTATAGAAATTTCAAACACTTTAATTCTTCTTGTTTTCGTGATGATACTTATTTACAGAACTGGGACATTGTAAATAGTTATAATGACCCGAATGGTATGTGGCATGCCTGGAAAAATATATTCCTTGGTGTAGTTGACAACTCACGATCCCGGCCATTACGTACAAAACGTGCATGATCGCCGACTCTCTATGCTTGATTTCCAATCGCTCCATTGCTACTGGTATTTTCCCAGAAGAATGGAAGTGTTCAAAAGTAATACCATTATACCAACAAGGGGAGCGTACTGACTTGGATAACTATCACCCCATTTCAATTATTCCTGTTGTTGCGAAAGTCTTTGAAAGGGTAGCTTACGACCAGGTCTTCACATTTCTAACGGAGAATAATTTACTCTCAAGCCATCAATCAGGGTTCCGATTCCTTCATTCTTTCATTCTACCGTCACTGTATTACTCGAGGCTACCGACAATTGAGCATACAATATCCATAAGGGTGAAGTGAATGCCATAGTTTCAGTTGGATCTCAAGAAAGCGTTTGATACGGTGGATCACGGCATTCTTTAATTTTATCGAAATGAAATGAAATACGGTATTAGGGGCATCTCAAACAATTGGTTTAAGTCTTATCTGGAAGACCCCAATCAAGTCAGTGTTATATAACTAAATAGTAGCCTTTCGCAAAACCGATCACTATCTTGCAGTATTCTACAGGAACTATTTTGGGGCCATTGTTGTTTTTACTTGCACCCTTGTCTCTAACGATTGGTGGGGCTTCTGTAAACTCAAGTGTCTAGTTCAAAATCTTTGGGCGTTTATATTGATGAAAATCTGTCTTGGAACGTGCAAATTGATCAGTTATCTAAGAAAATTGCTTCTGGCATCGGAGCTCTGAAACGCATTAGACCGTTCTTACCTCACTGGACGCTGCTGTCTATTTTTAACTCGTTAATTCAACCGCATTTTGATTATTGCAGCATCGTGTGGGGAAGTTGTAATATAACCCTTGGTAGTAAACTTCAAAAACTCAGTACAAAATCGCGCGGCACGGGTTTTAACTTTCTCTAATGAGTTATATATGACGCTAATGCCAATAACCTTTTTGAGGTCCTTGGCTGGAAAAAACTAGAACCTCAACGCGAGATACGAAAAGCTGTTATGGTTTACAAATCACTTAACGGGTTAGCTCCCCGTTATTTGCGTTCGAAATTTGTGGACCGTAGCAGCGTTACAAACTATTCGCTGAGGGACACCGAGGGCAAACTTCCTATTCCACTGCCTCGCACAAACTATCTAAAAAATAGCTTTAGCTATATATATCGGTGGTCCGGTCGTATGGAATAGCCTCCCTATTGAGTTGCGGCAAGCTCAAACTCTAAGTAGTTTTCGCTCTGGCTCCACCCCCCTTTTTGGGGGAAAAAACCTTGCCCCTTCTTTAAATTGTTTTCAAAACACGGTGGGATATATATCCCGGCCGGTATACCGCCCCGGGGGGGGGGGGGGGGGGGGGGGGTACTTACATGAAAAATGGGTATGTATGTGAGGCCAAGAGGCTCAAACCCTGACCCTGTTTGACCGAATCCGAGCTCCAAAACCCTGATTGCCCCTTTTTTAGGAAAAAAAACCTGAATGCCCCTTCTTTAAATTGTTTTCAAAACAAGGTCGGATATATATCCCGGCCGGTATACCGCGTACCGGGATTGCATACAAAATACGGAACATTTCAAGTCGGGACGTGGCATTGGGTAAACAAATCAGCAGATGAAGTACATAGATAAGTACTGAAGTACGGAAACCTCAGTGCTTGCATGTGGGCAGGCGATCAAAATGCGGCAACAGAATGTCTTTTTTTGACATAGTAGCTAAAAAAAAAACTAACTGCCTAAAAAAATACTGAACCCCGACCCTGACTGCACCCAAATTATACTCAAATCCTGACCCTGATCTGCCCAAATCAGGCCAAAACCCTGACCCTACCTGCCCAAACGGAGCTCAAAACCCTGACCCACCCGGGCGGCACATACATAATACGTCACAAACAGGAGTACCCCCCCCCCCCCCCGGGTATACCGCGTACCGGGATTGCATTGCATGCAAAATACGGAACATTTCAAGTTGGGACGTGGCATTGGGTAAACAAATCAGCAGATGAAGTACATAGATAAGTACTGAAGTACGAATTAGCGGCGTCACGATGTATGGGAACCTCGGTGCTTGCATGTGGGCAGGCGATCAAAATGCGGCAACAGAATGCCTTTTTTTGACATAGTAGCTAAAAAAACTAAACCCTAACTGCCAAAAAAAATACTGAATCCCGTCCCTGACTGCACCCAAATTATACTCAAATCCTGACCCTGATCTGCCCAAATCAGGTCAAAAACCCAAACTGAGTTCAAAACCCTGACCCATCCCCGCGGCACATACATAATACGTCACAAAGAGGAGTACCCCGGCCCCCTCCGGGGGGGGGGGGGGTGTGGGAGTGGATTGCTATAGAACACACGGCACTCATGGAAAGCAGGCTTTTTCGTTTTTTTTCTTATTTTCTTATTACTTATTATATTAGACTTATATTTTATTCCACTAGTATCAATTTTAAATAACTTATAGTCACCTCAGTAGTAGATATAATGATTGTTTAAATCCTGATGAGTTTACCGTGTTGAAATAAAGTTATCTTATCTTTATCTTAATCTACGTAATTTCCTGCTCGGGAAATTACTTCGATTTTGAGAAATACGCGTGAAATTTATCCCTAGCTTCACTTTTCCCCGTTTGATGACCTATACTAATTATCGTATAAGATTATCATAATAATCGTAGCTTAGATTTGTTTATTTTAGCATTTATTTTAGTATATATTATAATATATTATAATATATTTTTATACATTTATATCCCGATGCATGGACCTACCGTGGTTAAATAAAGTTGTCCAAAGCTTAATTTTAGCCTCCCCAGGAGGTTAGAGAAAACCCCAAGAAGACGGAGCTGCGGGGTAGGCGTGCTTAATTTCAGGTACAGTATTACAATCTTTTATTTTCGCTGCACTTATCAATAAAAACACTTTACAATGTTTTATTTTTGCTGCATTCAGAACTCAAATGGCGGATACAATAAACTTATCGTAGTGACTGCGGCCTCACCGCGGTGAAATAGAGGTTCGACCGCGGCCGGTCTCAATTTTGTTTGGTTTGAAGATCCCTAATCAAAACCACCAACAAAACACATTTGGCATCTCGACCTTTTCTGCCGATTCAGAGTTTCATTAATCTATCAAATCCAAGTATCTTAGGGACCGGACATTATTTAGCGGCAGGGGGGTGCTACTAGATCTGCATTGAGACTTGCTAAAAAAATTGTGACCCTGCAGTTCTCTGGCCTAAAAAAATAATGACCCTCCCCTTGGATAAGCCTATAAATAAGCCATAGCAAGCGTGCTTTTAAAATTAACAAATTATGGCCCCCCTTAAAAAAAAAATCATATAAAAATTTGACCCCCCCCTAAATGGGAGCATACAAAATCGTAACCCCCCGCTAAATAATGTCCTTAGCAAAACCAAAATACGTGAAAAAGAAATTAGTCAGACCAACATTAGTTATAGTTTAGAACAGTTTATTGAATACATGGACGACAGTCCATAACTGTCAGATAGGACCATACTACCTCACACTGTCTTAATCATCTTCAAGCATTTATATAACATGATACTGAATCCTTATACAACTTTACACTTCACTCGAGGCCGGTAACATCTCTAACAAAGCCTCTTCTTACAGTGACTCGTTTTATCAAAACTATTCCCAATTGTTTTTATACAGTCCCAAATAAACTTTAGTTTTTAGTACTATCAAGGATTTCCTCGTTAATTCCCCACTCTCTTTCGGCCGCTCTGTTCCCTGGAAGGTTCTACAGAGCAGCCGAAAGAGAATCAAAATCCACAGGGATCTCATTAACCCAATCAGGAAAATTACCCAGCCAGAAGGCCTGGGACTGCACTGGCGATTCCCGATATTTTCTTTACTCCCAGCTAAATTTTGCTGTTCTCCCAAAACAGACCTTGTTAGAGTTGTTACTCCCCATCTTCATTCATAATAATAAAAATGACCTGCCTTGATGGTTTATTATCTGACCTCATAGTAATATCGAAACAGTCAGGAAAGTGACTGTGCGAAAAACGTTTTTCAAAAGAAGTGACATATTACAACGTTGTTGGTATTTAATGATTGTATTGTTTGTTTGTTTTCCCTTCAAAATACTGTAGTTTAATCACCATGCACATCAGCATTGTCAATGCAGAAAATAACAGATGCAAATTTCCAAAACCTAGTATTACGAACAAACGGCAAAAATAACAAACAAACAAACAAACAAAAACCATTCCATGTTAGTACTGCTAGTCTGTTACATGGTAAGAACTTGCACATTGATTATCAAAAATAAGATGTGACAGTGCTTGAAACTAACTTATTTATGAACTAGTCACAGAGCTATTGTATGACAACATCTACTAGCTCAAAGGATATTATAGCCTGCGAATACAGCCATCTTTCATCAGGACCACAATCAAAATGCGTGCCTCAATAGACATCTCCAATTCGAGGCCAAAAATGCCATACTGATGACATTATGCGGCCAGGATCTGATCGCGTCATTTGATGTGCTAGTATGCCTAATCACCATATACATAAGCCAATCAAATAACGTGATCAGATCCTGGCTGCATAAAGTCATTAGTATGGATTTTTTGGCCTTGAATCACAGACAACTCTCTCAAGGGACACATTTTGATTGTCTCCCCAATGCGATATGGCTGTATTTGCAGGCTAAGGCTATTAGTGCCTACATTATTTACTAGCCCAATTGAATTCTTGCTAGTCCAGGGGAGTGGACTATGCTTTAAGTTTCAAGTGCTGGGTATAATGCTGCACCTTCCCTGCTGGCAGAGTTCACTTCCTTCCCAAAAAGAAGCAAGAGAGAGAAGCAAGAGAGAGAGAGAGAGAGAGAGAAGAAAGAGAAATCTGCTGGCATAGGATGCTTTCTTTCATTACCGCCATCCATAACCATGTGCGACAAAGAAAGCATCTTACATGTCAGAGTTCTCTTTCTTCTCTCTCTCTTTGTTGTGTAGTAAGCAAACTCTGCCAGCAGCGATTGCTGCATGATGAAGCCATAAAGCAATAATAAAAGGCCATTGATCCTAGTCATAAACGCATATTTCTGTTTCAATAGTTTATCCACATGTACATAAACATTATCATTAGCATGTTAAAACTAGTCATCTTGTGAAATTCGAGGGCTGTAGCTCAATGACGTTACAGCCATCTGAAATTAGAAAGATTTGTATGAGAAAACCAATGGAGGCCTTGCCAGCCTCGTTTTCACGTTTTTTTCTGCATATGAAACACCTATTAAGTAAACAGCAATTCTCCACATTGCTCTAAAATAGTTGTTATTACGGCTGAGCCAAATGGTAAGCGGTTTCACCATCAGCCCTCATGAAAACGAGGCTTTTGGGTCAACCATTTCAAAATGGTACAGAGGAGGAGTCACGTTGAATGGAGATCACCAAGAAGATGATGCCCCAAACGATTATTTTCTAAAGAAAAGCAAACATAAAATAATGTAAAGTGGTGTCTGTCCTTGGCCACTGGATTTTTTTTACAAGCCTTGTCTTCAGAAGCTTCTTGGGTCCGTAAAGTCAACAACTCACATGCCAACTCCTCTTCGCATTCAACCTTATGAAATCGGTTAGTCCATCCTTAGGCCATTCAGCGTCTTACAATCGCTACTAGTGCATCGAATCATAAAGCAGAGTAAAACAAGGATATTTCATGGAATATTTCACTCAAACAAGCTCAAAGCTGAAACAGCCTCAAACGAGTTGATGACCTGATAAGATGGGTGAAACCGCTGACGTTTCATAGTATTTGGCTCAGCCGTAATAATTAACAGCTATTGAACACAATAATTACTAGTTTGAAAGTGATCTTTCATGTGGTGGTAGCTTTTATCTTCCAAACTATGCAAATAAGGAGGTGGCCATTACGAATTTGCTCAATAGATTTGAGGAAAATCTGGTGACAAAAATTTTGCATATCTACATAAATAAATCTAAACCAAAAAAATGTTTCCTCTTGAAATACAGTGTTTCTCTATTTAGTAACTCTTCTGGAGTAGCGTGGTGTCTTCTTCTTTCAGTATGTAGTATATTGTATGTAGTAATCTTAACTTTCCATATCTTCCACAGAAAAATTCGAACTTTTAGGAGCCTTGGTAAAGAGGTACATTGGTCGTCTAAATCCTGAGATAAAAAAAATAATGTTATTAGATATTGTAGAGGCAGGTACAATAATAATAATAATAATAATGGCCATATTTATATAGCGCCATATCAACCACAGTTTCATGGCGCTTTACATATGACTGACATATCCTGTCAGTGAATTATTTTGGACTGCTTCACGGCGCTAATAGCTGCCACGCAGTTTACAATGTTGAGTGTGGTTAGTGCAATGGCCAGGCTGCTGTACCGGGTGACAATCCCCTGCACTTTTTCGAGTAGTACAACAGGTTCTTTCACGTCCCCTTCGAATACTGATTAGAAGTAGAAGGAGACAAGGCCAACAGCTTATAAACGTCCCTGCCCAAGGACGGGATTCGAACCCCTGACCTCCCGCACTCTAGACCGTGCTCTACCAACTGAGCTAACCAGTGAGGCGTACAATGTACTTGTACATACTGTATCTATATTGTACATGCACAAACAAACATTAATTTACAGGGTACAATCACACATGGGATGTAGTTTAATGACTGGAGAATTAAAAATAATAAAAAAAACTCATGAATAATTCATGAAGCAAAAACAAAGGAAATCAATGACTGTGAAGACATTTTATATCTGATAAAATTTCATTCTAATTTACATAAACTTTTAGCTTGGATTTTCTCGGCCAAAATAAGTCGTATCGCCAAAATAACTGAAAAAAGGTCTCTTTACCCTCTTTACATGTGAATTTCTTTGAAGTCGTTTAATAAACTCACAGCTAATTTTGGGCCTTTATCAGTGAATTTGTAATTAGGATGAAACTTTATATAAAATTTCATCCTACTAAAAAATATTTTCTTTATGTTATTCCCTTGAGATGTGTCTTTCTTTCATTGCATTCTTAAAGCGTTTTTTAAGCCATTCAAAACATTCACAGCACATGTTTTATGAAGTCTGATAAAACACTGCTGTTCATGTTTAAACAGTATGCAACACATTTAGTTGACTGGTTAAAATGTCTGCAACAACCTTGTAATATACAATCATGTACAACAACAGTTAATACAAAGCCACATAAATGAAACTTAAAGGATTTTAATGCATGAGAAAATCCCTGATAATTTTTGCTATTCTTCAAGCCAAACCATTGGATTGAATCTTCCATCTCTACAACACTGCACACATGAAGATGAATGTCAAAAAAAGATATAAACATGAAAAAGGATCTTAACAGTATTCTCTTCATTAAGAATGTCTGCATGTTTTTGTATTTATGTCACAATTTGATTAATACTGTAAGCATACTAAAAAAAATAATATATATGACATTTTACATCACTGTTCATTCTAGCTAGGGTGCAATTTTGTGATATTCTCACACTTTTATAAGTTACTCATTATCGCAAATGTTCAACATGAATGCCATACTATCCGCACTCATAGAATGATTTCGATTCTGTATAACACTAAATTATCCCTTTTTGAGATACTTGATACAATTTGAGAGGCAATGAGAGAAGTGTCCCACCTTGCTTCGTTTCAAGAATGTTAAGGTTACTGGGGACCTTCAGAAGCAGATATTTTAGTAAACTTTTTTTCTGCTTGTAATGTAGTATTTGGTCAAATCTTTCAGAACATTTTCATCGGGGAAAAAAACGATTTCTTATTTTACCAGAAGTAAATTTGCAAGGTTTGATTGACAGTGTCATACAAAGTGAAGAATTACTCAGCAGTAACATATGCCCATGGAACTAGCACAATAATAAAGCCTTTGAAATCAGCTCCAATAGCTCCAATATTTATATTTTACGGGCTTTCCCCCCTAAACTTTTAAAATGTGGCTTACTTTATCATTTGAGGATGTCATTTGAAAATATCTGAGGAAATGGCGACATGAATAGTGAGAAAATCCATTGAAATCAAAACCCGGCAATTAGACTTCAGATTTCCGCCGACTTGCAAAGTCTCATCGACCATAGTACTAATAGTTTGTCCTTGTAAACACATTGATTCTAGAAGCGAAAGAACAGTTTCGCTAAACGTACAATAAATAGGAAAAAATACCCAACTGTTGAAGCATTTGCTTTTGCTACATCGGGCTTTTCTTTGACATGGCCATGCCTCGTAGTCCTGGTATTGTTTCTCCTCCTGCCTCTCTAAACGTGCTCGGCTGGGAATTTGGTTATAATGGTTAAACGTTTGAAGGACTATTCCTGATTTCAATTCCTTTCTCTCTATGATCAGTTCACTTCTCCGGGCCGATCCAGAGCAGAACGCAACACAACACTTCCAATTCACAGGCACAGTGAAAGAAAGTGACACCAATTAAAATCCAATCTGATTTGATTGGCCAGCTACTGGAGAAAGTGTTGAGGCAGGGCTACACATATTGGGGCATGAAGCATGGTTTTCTTTCAATCGGCTTCTCCTCTGCAAACTTTTTTGAGCTACAGAACGAACTTTAAAAAGCTACAAGTCGACGAGGATTTATCCAAACTGCCTGAAATTAGAACTTGAGATAGAATAATATCTATTTTGATATATCTTTTTGGTTTCTGTTTTATAGGGTGTTTTGTATTAAAGTATGATCAGCTATAGTTTTGATATGAAAAGTAAAAAAATTCCGTATTCATTCACGGATAAGCCGCACCTTTTTACCCGAAATCTTCGTTTAAAATCGGGAGTGCGGCTTATCTGCGAGAACATCTACCGAACATAAAGGTCCGAAAATTTCCATAAATTAACATTTAAAAGAAATACTAAGCTATATTAATAAATACTACACCAAACCAAAAGAAAGTAAGCACTGGCCATTGCTTTTGCAAGTTTGGTGGCTCCAAACAGATCCGTTTATGTTGTGAATATTTGTTCCTCTGCAAGCGATTAAATACGGTACCACGCTAAATGGCACAATGTTTCTTTGCAGCAGCTTTGCACTTTAACAGCAAATTTGTCGAACAGATCTTCCACCTCTCTTTGAGTAAGAAGTTTTTCTCCAATAGATGGCTTCTGGATATCCTTTTAGGCATGATAGCAACAGACAGCTGATGAAAAACCAAACTACTGCATGTTGTTTTGACTTCGTTCAACGAAAACAAAACTTTTGGTGTCCAGTTCTCTCTCTTCCAACAGGTGCCTGGTCACTAAGCTACGGACAAACGTGAGCACGTTGTTGGCTTCGTTAACATGTAAAATTCGATCTAAAAGGTGACCTGAAGGAACAGATCCCGGTAAACAAATACTATGGAAAGATAAATCATATATCTAAGTATGTAGACATGAAGTTTATACTATTTCAGAGCTGAAATTACAGGTACAACTTTGGAGTTTTCTCCAGTTTGAAAGTCCGATGAAGGTTTATAAAATGTACGTTTGATATTCTTCCAAAAAACTTTTTTTCCCTGAATCAAGCTTCTAAACTCGGGGTGCGGCTTATCCACGAGTGTGGCTTATCCGTGAGTGAATACGGTATATAACTTAAAAACAATTCGCGCAACTGACAAACCCAGACACCCTTTTTGAGATAAAAACATTCTTGTTCAAATAATGTGCAAATAACAGCAGTTTTGTATATTTCTGCAGAGGTTAAACTTTAAGAACAAAAACACTAAGCCAAAGTTTATGGAGTTCTATCTTTAAAAAAAAAATCAAACCAATATAAAAATACTACAGCATTGTAGCCAGTTATATAACCTTTCCAACAATATACAGGTTTAGGTATGTCCGCCTTATAGATATTGCGAAATGTTTTTTCTCCCAAAACATATCCTGGAGGTCCCCAGTAACCTTAAAAAGGAGGCGGCGTGGCCGAGCTGTTAACACGGTGGACTTGCAATCCAGGGACACTGAGTTTGATTCCTCGTGCATTCGACCACGTTGGTAAATAACCAGTCAATTTGTCTCCTTGTTGACTGGGATTCTTATGCTGCAGTAACATGCACTGTGCATAAATAAATGCTATTATTGTTATTAATTTTATTATTATTATTAATTTTATTATTAATTTTATTATTATTGTTATTATTATTTATTATTATAAATTTTATTATTATTGTTATTATTATTTATTATTATTAATATTAATTTTATTAGTATTATTATAAATGTTATTATTATTATTATAAATTTTATTTTCATTATTATTATAAATTTTATTTTCATTATTATTATTGTTATTATTATTAGAGCGGTTTTCAATTAAGTGTAGTAAAACCAAATGCAAACTACCCACAGCCAGTCAATCATAGGAGCGAGTAATCACAAGTACATGTAACTCATCAATTTGCATTTGGTTTTACTTTGGATTCTGATTGGTTGGTTTACTTTCTCAGCCAATAGGAGAGCTTAGTAAACACAAAACCAAAATACTTCCGACACTCAATTGAAATCTGCTCTAACACTGTTACATGCAACAGTGATTTTGGTACAAGCTGCATGTGGCGAGTCCTTACTACATGTACTTGCCCCTGACTATCAAAAAGTTCTAGACCAAAAGAAAATGAGTCCCTGAATAACAATCATTAGCTGATAACAGTGGCATCTACAAATAGCAGTTTCAGCGGTATTAACCCGAACGCATGACACAAACACCCTCTTGAACAAGCACAATGATTTAGATACATACAGTTTGAATTATTAGTACTTCATTACATTGAAGTGGGGTGTTCGGTTCAATACCGCTGAAACTGCTATTCATAGACGCCACTTTAATATCAGCTAGTCAAAGGTTGTCAGAATTTTAGGATCAATCCTGGTTTCAAGGAAACTACCCACCCCTCCCTTGGAGATGCATTGTTGTATTAATGATTAACAGTAATGGTTAGGGTGAAGTGTGGGGGAGGGGTTAGGGTTAGGGTTAGGTACCCACCCACCCCTCCCCTGGAGATCGATGCATTGTTGTATTAATGATTAACAGTAATGGTTAGGGTGAAGTGTGGGGGAGGGGTTAGGGTTAGGGTTAGGTACCCACCCACCCCTCCCTTGGAGATGCATTGTTGTATTAATGATTAACAGTAATGGTTAGGGTGAAGTGTGGGGATTTTCCAGAATCCGGAATTGATCGGAATTTTAGTACTAACTAATTATTTGTTGTCTGTAATAACACACATGGTCAGTTTAGCAGATCTTTATATCACTTTGCAACCAATCATGCAATGTTGACAATGACAAAATTAATGACAGCAAATTTTAACAAGGGTTAAAATACTACTACCGTACTAAGGCCTGGCTTTGCTAAAAATATACTATAAACTAGCTGCTAAATGTGTTTCATTCCTTACTCTGTACTTTCTATGGCTAGAACAACGAAATTTGGTAGTAGGAAGTACAAATGTAGCTTCATGCATTAAACAATTTTAAATGTTTGGTCACCATGGTAAACAAAGTTAAGGGGGCATTGTAATAATTTTGTTTTCCCCAAAAATAGGGCACATACATGTACATGTAGAACCCTTGAAATTCATACATGTAAGGTTAGCACACATTTCTATCAATCAAACTGACTCAAAACTTTTCACACCCAGAATGCTTGTCCTTGAATCACATGACCATGGCAACCATTACCATAGCAACAGACTTCCTTTATTATCTCAGCTAACATATTAGGTGGACAACCATCCTGGGCAGAAACATATTGTTTGATTTAATCTGTTTGTACCACTCGAGGTGGACGGAGAACCTCAACAGCCTTAATTAAAGCCCCTCTATGGAGGTTATTTTAAGACCCTGAGTGTTGGTCCGGCCAGGGTTTGAACCCACAACCTCTTGCACAACAGACTGGAGCTTAACCACTGAGCTAACCTGTCCACACAAGGCTTGTGGTTATGGACTTCTGGTAACACCGAGTACTTGATCAGAAGTCCAGTATTATTTCAAACTTACTGCACAAATTCCATCCACAATTCAGTGTTCTGGATTCTTATGACACGGTTACTGTATGCAGGGGTGTAGCCAGGGGGAGGTTCCCTCTCCCTCCCATTTCCAAGCAAGAAGAAAAATGGAATAAATAAAAGAAACAGCAAGTGTGTTTTTTGTTTCTTACTCACATAATGCAGGGAATGCCATTTAAGAGACCTTAGATTTTCAAAATTACCTGAGGGAGGGGGGGGGGGGGGGGGGGGGGAGAATGCCCCTGGTCCCCCCTTGCAGTGCAAGCAGCTAAGAACCCCCTACTTCAAACTCTATTTATGTCCATGGTACAACATGCCTTGACACTGAAATGGTTTCCCTATTGTTTTTGTCTTCCTAATCCAATCAAATGACAGAGTTACAGATGTAAAGTAAGCTACAGTAAGGCTACAGACATGCCATATTTTTGTCCCACTCATATCAAATCCACTCTAAATCTGCATACAAACCTGCAGCTTTCTGCTCCTTCTGTTCCAATACTTCATATGCTGCAAACCCCACCTCCTCTGATAATAGATAGTCAATGAACTTTTCTGGAGTGAACTTGATGTTGTCATAGTTAGCAGATATTTTCTCCTGAAAGAATATTCATAATAAAACTTAGTCTAAGAATAAAAAGATTTATTCAGGAATCTATTGACTTTTGTAAAATCATTTAAAATATATACATGTACATGTAACATATTCTGAATGGTAGATACATATGTATGTACATACTAAGAAGAGAAATAAACTGTACAATTTGAATGTCCTGATATATATGCTTTTCAAGCTTTTTCGATAGAGGATGGCAAATATAACGTGGATTACAAAATAAAAAAACTTGATTTCAGCTACAGTGTACTGATTTTCAAGTTGCTCTAAATTTCTCTTAAAACTACTATTTTTCATCCACTTCAATCTTTGCCATTCTAAATGTCAAAACTGTCTAAAGATTTTCCCTATACACTTGGAAAGCATACTCTGCTAATCTGAGTAGTTATTTGTGTATTTTGTCATGAGAAAGTTTATCATTTGGGGGTAGCACCTTTACAGTACGACTACTGTACTGGGGCCACTTACACAATGAGAACCAATCACATTGCAGAATGAAAACAACGCATTCCAATTGGTGGTTATTTGAACAATCAGTGTCAAGTACAATTTGAATGAAAAAAGGGTGTGGATATGCTACGATTTGTCAGTTGGAATGCTGTATTTTCATTTTGCAATGTGTTTAGTTCTCGTTCTCTAAGTGGTCCCAGTTACAGAGCAGTTGCACTGTAATATAAACTACATGTAGATTCTGCAAAACCTAGAGAAAAGTAAAGGTGTGTCAGCAGAGAAGTTAGACACAGTCTAGTATCAAGTCCTTAAAATTGAAGTTACTTCAATCCTACATGTACCCCAACAAATTATGTACATACAGTTAGATTCCTTCTCTTGTGGTATGAAGAAAATGGCTGTGGTTCAAGGATGAGTCTTCCACCAGGTCTGAGGTTTCTGAATATTCTTCGTAACATTAGCTTGAGGCCACGATCTCCCCAGTTTAGATGAACCCATTTTGTCACACTTAGACAGAGTATTGTGTCATAAATGGGTCTTTGGTTGGACAGTGCGATTTCGTCATAAGGGGTATAGTTTTCCTGCACAACAAAAATAGCAGTACCAATATTAAAATTATGTAAAATATACCAAAGTTTAAATTTAGAGCTACATATACATGTATTCCAGGTTCCCTAATACTCATCTTCTAAAAAAAGGTTTTTATATAATTAGTAGTATACTTCTCCATATTGTTAAAATTGAGTGTGAATATTTAATGCAGTTGTTGTTGACAGTTGTAGAGCATGATATGGCAAAAATCCTTTACAATTAAATCATTTACATGAATTTAATAACCACATAATAATATATTTACAATGCTGGGTAAAAAGTAGCACACTAAAATGTCACCTACCTACATGCACAGTGCCTTCTTGATTACTTTTTTAAATTAAGTACTCAAAAACATTTGACTATTACATGTATTCAATTAACTAAACTTTACAGTACATCAGTCCGGGGCTCGAAATAGTGACCTGCCAATGGCCAATAAGCAGGCCAATTTTTAGGAATGGCAGGTGAAAATATGCTGGAAATGATTTCAAACACTCAATGGCCTGCCAAAAAAAGAAATGTCAGATCATATTTTATTTCTATTTCGAGCCCTGCAGTCAATTTCAATCTACATGTATGTTTCAATTGTCAACCTCAAAATTGGACAACTGCAAGTTTGTTAGTGATGTTTCTTCATTAAAGTAAATTTATTGATGGACTAAATTAAAAAATCTTTCCATAAGATTGGGGGTTACAAGAAATGTCTGTTTTTTAAGTGTATCTTGGTCCCTTATCCTAACATATCTAGCAGAGCTCCCAATTATATGAACTTTGAGCAACATGGGAGCTCTGCTAAAAATTGGCCCCCTAAAAATGTTTTCAAGACCAGTTCAATTTTTTACATTTTTTTTTAACTGGTTCAATTTTTTTAACCAGTTCAATATTATTTTTAATGCTAGACTCACCTGTTGAAAGAAAACATTTTGAAGGAATTGCAAGGCTGTACAATCAGGTTTGGGTACAATAGGTGCAATGAGAGGACCATTTGTTAATGCGAATGAAACAGGAAAATCAGCTCCAGTTGATGTTGTCACTGTAACAATCTGATTAGCATAATGCCTTACATTTTTTTGGGCTTTTTTAATAAGGTCATGGTCTATATCAATACCCAGAATAATTCTAGGTTCAAACTCTTGACATATTGCTAATGTTAAGTGACCAGCATTACAGCCAATATCTAACACATCTTTGCCCTTGAACCACTCCTTCTTGAAGCTCTTCAAACGAACGTCTGGTGAAAACTGTGTTCTGTAACCATAGTAACGTTTGTAATTCCCATACATAAAATTGTTATCTTTTCGTTTCTTTTTCCAGCTTTGCTTTTGAGTATTTTCTGCTTTTTCTTTATCATTGTGTTTCACCTGTGGTTTCTTTTCTTTCTCCAGCACCTCCTGTGATAGTTTACTCACATTAAATCCTTTCACAGAATCCTTTTCTGGCTTTGCAAATGCCTTCTCTTCTATCGCTGAGGTAGTACCTTCATCTAATGATTCTGTACATTTTTTCTTCGTTGGAGGTTCACTTTCATCTTCAGATTTGTCATCTTCTTTCTCCTGGACAAACATTTCCTGTACTTTTTCCTTTGAATCCAATTCTTTCTCATTACTCTTACTGGAGTCTACTTTTTCATTTCCATCCAAATCTTTCTCATTACTCATACTGGGGTCTACGTTTTCCATTGCATCGAACTCTTTCTCATTTGTCTTACTGGGATCTACTTCTTCCATTGCATTCAAATCTTTCTCATTTCTCTTACTGGAGTTTACTTCTTCCATTGCCTCCAACTTGTTCTCGTTACTCTTACTGGAGTCTACATGTACTTCTTCCATTGCACCCAACTTGTTCTCATTACTCTTACTGGAGTCTACATGTACTTCTTCCATTGCATCCAAATCTTTCTCATTTCTCTTACTGGGGCCTACTTCTTCCATACCCAACTTGTTCTCATTACTCTTACTGGGGTCTACTTCTTTCATTGCATCCAAATCTTTCTCATTACTCGTAATGGGATCTACTTCTTCCATTGCATCCAAATCTTCCTCATTACTTTTTCTGGAGTCTACTTTTTCCATTGCATCCAACTCGTTCTCATTACTCTTACCTGGGTTTACTTCTTCCATTGCACCCAACTTGTTCTCATTACTCTTACTGGGGTCTACTTCTTCCACTGCATCCAAATCTTCCTCATTACCCTTACTGGGGTCTACTTCTTCCATTGCATCCAAATCTTTCTCATTACTCTTACTGGGGTCTACTTTTTCCATTGCATCCAACTTGTTCTCATTTATCTTACTGAGGTCTACTTCTTCCATTGCATCCAACTTGTTCTCATTACTCTTACTGGGGTCTACTTCTTCCATTGCATCCAAATCTTTCTCATTACTTTTACTGGGGTCTACTTTTTCCATTGCATCCAACTTGTTCTCATTTATCTTACTGGGGTCTAATTCTTCCATTGCATTCAATTCTTTCACATTACTCTTACTGGGGTCTACTTCTGCTATTGCATCCAACTCTTTCTCGTTACATTTTCTGGAGTCTACTTTTTCCATTGCATCCAACTTGTTCTCATTACTCTTACTGGGATCTACTTCTTCCATTGCATTCAAATCTTTCTCATTACTCTTACTCGGGTCTTTTTCCTTTTTTTCCAGGACCTCCCCATTAAGATCATTTTTCAAGTGAGATTTCTTTTTTCGCTTCCTTTGCCTTTTTCTTTTCTTTACTTTAGAAGGTCCTTCCTCTTTGCTTTCAACGTTCTTAAGTTCAACCTTGTCTTGTTTGTTCTCAGTATCATTGTTACCAACCTTATGCTTTTTCTTTTTCTTCTTTTTTGGAGTTATGAGAACTTCTTTGCCATCCCGTGTTGGGAAACACTTTAAATTCAGCGGATCGGTGCAGTCCTGAGGTAAAAAAACCTCAACTGGGGAATCTCCATGAATCTTTGCAAGAGGCGAAGCTTGTGGCGTATTAAATGCTGGATCACGGTCAATTAAACTGTTAAGGTTCAGGGGATCATGGCTATTACCCCCTAAATGGAACCTGATCGGCCTTTCCTTTTGCTTGTCGTAAAATTTCTTTCTAGGGCCCAGTTCCCCCTTCTTAGACTGTTGGGTAAATTTGTGAAACTCCTTCAAGTTCGTGCGAAATTTTGGTGAAATTCCAGTGCCTTTCGATGGCCTGCGTTGACTTACAGGGCTAATGAACTTCTTTTTTATCGGACTCAACTGCTCTCTTCCATGTTTAGTCGCCATTTCTTGTTTGCCTGGATTTCTATGCTAAAAATAGCCAAGCTCATGAAATTATAATGAGCTTCGAAGGACCGCTGCAAGATGTCGGGGCTCGATTCACATTTCACTCTTCAGCACCCTTCCTACGTTACGCGATCACTGTAAAGATACGATTGATTAATGTGCATTGAAGCCCCAGGACTGTCACATGATAGATACTCTCGTAGTCCCTAGCTTCAGGAGGCTCCAAGTAGCTTGGATTGTTCGAGAAGTCTATCCGAGTCTTGAATGTTGACCTCTTTTCTCAAATCACAACCAGATCGATAGTTCTTACACGACGTACAACAAACTCAGAAAATAAACTTCTTCAGCAGTGGAACTGACGTGAAAACCACGAAACACGATGAAAATGTACTTAAACCAGTTTTCTAGGGCATTGAAGATGATTGCCTGTGCATTTTAGAGCTATTCCAGCCCATTTTTCCCGTAGCCTGCTGACTATAGCTCGACTGAACTCGCCAGCTTACCATATCACATCGTTCAAGCAACGTGTTTTGATCGTTCAAGGGCCTCCAGTGCGCCTGCGCACACATTAACCTCGATTTGAAGCACAGCTCTAAGTTAACCGAAAAAAAGAAAATATATAAAAACACAAAAATAACTGGTAGGATCAAGGGAAATCAGTACAAATAAAGGTTTAGAAAAAAAAGGGAAAAACGGAAAACAGTTATCACTAGCTACTGGCAGGAGCGGCTCCTGCTGCGCCTGGACTATGATAGACATTTTTTAAATGTAAACATAATTTTATAGAATATATAAACATTTGCAAGGACCAAAGGACCGGATCTCCTAGGAGGGATCTAATCAGCAAAATTGTATAAGTAATAATATAATGGTGCAAGGCTGATTTGTACGGTTAGGGAATGATTATAATTGACCAATATTTCGGCTGGCACGGCCAACCTTCATCAGGGTTTACCGCCAGCCGAAATATTGGTCAAATATAGTCGTTCTCCTGAACCGTACAAATCAGCCTTGCATCATTCTATTATAGTCTTATAGCCTTGATGTAGACAACTTCACTTCCGTAATCTCCAGTCGAACATGATTAGGCTCAGCTGCATCATTTTTGCAAACTTCAATTTGTAAAACAACTACTGTACCCGTCCAGGTGGCATGTCCTCCACTCCGCCTCAGGTGTTTTCTTTTTCGCTAATCAAATATGATTAGAATTTATAGATTTAGTCAGTACTACTTTGATCCCGACTCAACATGTTCGTACTCTTTGCAAGGGGTATAGAATGCGGTCCCTCAAAAATTCATGAGTCTCGGAAAAATTCAAGCAAGTCTCGAAATCTCGGCGTTTCAAAAAAGAGTCGCGGATTATATGTACATAACATAACATAACATATTTTTTTATTAGCTCTTTGTACTACATAGGTACATCAGATTGTTGCTAATAAACTTTTAAAGTAGCTAAAAAATATAAAAGTAACTAATTAAAATATTAAGATCCTTGTATCGTGATAGATCTGGCATTCATGCATTCATACACGTATTTTGCAGCTATAGTTGAAACCTCCCTTGAGGGATTGATAATAGTTAAGAAAATATCGTTTTCTGACATACGGCTACTATCTAGGTTAGCAACAGTTTTTAATTTGAATAAGAAATCATTCCTGATTGCCTCAAACGTTTTACATCTTATTAGGAAGTGTATTTCGTCTTCCATTTCTTTGTTGCAGGTTGGGCATATTCGATCTTCTGGTTTTAAATAGGGCTTAACATGTCTACCTTTCTCAATCTGTAGGCAATGATTGCTTATTCTTAATTTCGTGAATGTAATTCTGTGTTTAATGTTTTTAACAGTATTCAAATAATCTTCGAATTCATACTTTGTTTTGAATGTACGGTAGACCCGTAGTTTGTTGCCCTGGTTTGGGTTTTGCCTTTGATCATTAAATATATCGCTGAGCCAATATTGTAGTTCTATGTCTTTTAATCGTTGTTTAATGCTCTTTAGGAGTCCCCTGTACTCTAGCAAATTATTCTGAAGTATCCATATGTTACCGAAGCCAAGGCTCTGTATGGTATTTTGAATTTTAGAGCTCCAGAATGTTGGTTTATTTAGCTGTAAACTGTCAATATATATTATAAAAGTAAGTTCTGGCTCTCTGTTAATTAATATTTTTGTCCAGTATTTGATACTTCTGAATGTTGATTCATGCCTAAGGGGATACCTACCGAGCTCTGCTCTGCAAGCGTTATTGGCAGATGTTCTTGTAGTTCCTAGAAGTAGTTTACAGAATTTAGTATGTACTATTTCAATCGGATCATTTGTGTCAGATCCTTTGTTGTTGTCAATTCCCCAGACCTCGCTTCCATATAACAGGATGGGTTTGATTAAAGTGTCAAATAATTTGATCGTGAGTTTAAGGTCAGATCTGAAGAAAGTTCCCATTTCTTGTTTGAGTTTAAACAGAGCTTTTAGTGCTGACTTTTTTAGTTCTTGTTTTGCAACAGTGAAATTTCCGTATGCACTGAAAGTGAGCCCGAGATATTTATACATACGGACGTTTTCTAGTTGATCGTTATTATAATAAAAATTATAATTGTTCATTCGTTTGCCGTTATTGTTGAAAACAATGACTTTTGTTTTGTCTTTGTTGACGGTTAGTTTGTTGGAGCTACAATAGACTTCGAGACAATCTAGGAGTCTTTGTAGGTCATTCGCATTCTTGGATATTAAAACTAAATCATCTGCGTAAAGTATATTGCTCAGATTGACATTAGATATAAATATCGGGTCTTCCATGCCCGCACGGTCTAACGTTTGTGGTAAGTCACTTAAAAATAAGTTAAATAGGGTAGGACTGAGCATGCAGCCTTGTTTAACTCCAGCATAGCATCTGAAGGTTTCCGTAATAACGTCATCTTTTTTGACCGCCGAATAATCATTAGAGTACATCGAGTGTAATATTGAGAAGAAATTGCCATTGATACCTGCCTGTTTTAGTTTTTCAAATAATTTTTCTCTTGGTATGCTGTCGAATGCTTTTTTAAAATCGACGAAGCAGGTAAACAACATGTTGTTTTTCTTTTTTGGTTTACTTTTTACGAATTTGTCGATGAGTCCTTTCAGGACGAAGATGCTATCAACTGTGGAGTGTTTTTTTCTAAATCCGAACTGCTCTTTTTTTAGAATTCCTTTTTCTGATAGGTATCCATATAACCTCTGATTCAGAATAGATGTAAATAACTTACCGAGTGCGGATAAAAGGGTTATGCCTCTGTAATTCTCTATATTTGTCCGGTCGCCTTTTTTGTGAATAGGGATTATGAGGCCTATGCTCCATTCCTGTGGATAAATCCCTGATTTGAGAATCGTGTTAAATAGTGAAGTCAGGGGTTTTGTAAGTTCTGTTTTACCCGATATGAGGACTTCATTTGATATGTTATCGATACCCACTGCCTTCTTACATTTCAACCTTTCGATGGCCTCCTCTACCTCCTTTATCGTTATTTCATAGTCCAATACTCCTATTTGTTCCGTATGGTTATTTGGGGTGCTGGTCGTGTTCGTTGTGTTGTCTTTGTGTTGAGCATTCAAATCTTTGAAATGTTCATAAGATTCTTGTATTTTTACAGGGCATGATTGATTGGTCCGTTTTTTTATATTGAAAAGGCCTTTAAGTTCTTTCCACAATTTCTTCGGATTTTTATGGTCTAGTTTCTTTAATCTAGCTTCTATTGATTGTGTCTTTTTCTTTTTGCATAGTTTTCTGAATCGCTTTTTCTCAACGTGTAAATGTTTTCTTAGCTCGTCATTGTTTGGGTCCTGACAGACATTTCTTCCGATCGACTTAAGGTTTTCTTTTTCGGCTCTACAGTCCTGGTCAAACCAGCTAGATTGTTGATTTCCCTCTTTTGTTTTAACGTTCCTATCTCTGTATTTCATACCTGCCTTTTCACAAACTTCTATAAGAACCCCGGTAAAGTTTCTTGTTAATTGGCTTAAATCATTTATGTCATTTATTTCAGAATTACTCAGAATTTCCTCGAGTTTATCTTTGTATTCCTCAGATGCGAGGATCTCGGGAATTCTATTTTTCGCTTCTTCGTTTACCAATAATATTTTGTGTTTATGAAGTTTGCTAGAGTTGAATTTGTTTGTGTGTGTGAAATCGTTCATTTTAATACCAAACGAAATTTGACAGTGATCAGAAATGTATCAGTCAATTCCAAACCCGTGCATGCCCCCCCCCCCCCCCCCCCACCGGGCCACCCCCGGGCATTTGAACATTTTGAAAAAAAATCGATCAAATATCCCACTACCAAGGCCCCACCATCACCGGGGACCGGCTCAGAAAATTTTACAAGGCAAAGACTATTGACAAATAAATGAAATCATTGTTTTATTCAGAATCTCTGACTCAAGCAATTCACAGGAAACACCGACGGTGAAAACCACCTTCAACCGGTCAGGGATGAGAACAATCATTTCTACCGGCTCGATCGTCCTTGGTTTCAGTTATATACTTTATAATAAACGGGGGGGGGGGGGATGCACGGGTTTGGAATTGACTGATACATTACCATTCTATACAGACATTCTGATACCAGGGACACCGGCGCATGGGACTCTGTCCCGTTCGTGCCACGCCGTTTTTGTCATGTAATTATCTATGTATGTTTTCCTTAATTTTATAATTAAGTCCAAAATAAAGTTGTCAAACAAATTTCGATCTCAACAGCTGGTGCGTGCACATGCGCAGGACTTTTGCAGGCAAGTCGCTCGCCGCTCGCCCGAGGGTAGCCGGCGTCAGCTTCCGCGCAAGCGGCACCTTGGGTACCAGAGGTTCTACTGTCTCTACGCATGCGGAGGATGAGAGCAAAAATTGGCTGACTTCCGGTTTCCCTCTAGACTTTAAACCGAACTCGTTACCAGAGCCCGCGCGTTTTTCGGCCAGCGGTGCGCTGGCCAAAATATCGTGGGCTCTGGGAACGAGATTGGACTTTGAACAGTCCCTACTTTTCCCTCCATTATATTAGACCCGACCCGCGACGCGTTCCATTACGAGAGTCGAGTCACGTGACACATTACGAGCCGCAAGATGGGCCTCTCTAATTTTGTTCTCGTCTTGCGGCCCGTAATGGTACGCGTGACTCGCGGGTCTAATATAATGGAAAGAAAAGTAGGGACTGTTACAGTCTAGTTTCCCTCGCGCCCGAACACCGATGCACAGCGCGCGGCGTAGTAGCCAGTAATATTTTGTTTCTGTTTACGTTATCTTCTATTTTCTTCTAAACCTTTTGCACTGATTTGCCTTGAGTCTATCAGTTATGTTTGTATTTTTATTTTTGTTTTCTTTATATAATTTATCGCTTTTTTGGGATCGTTACCTCAGTTCAGATATAATTTCCGGAAGCTCCGATTTCAGGCTTGCCTAAATATATATTTATTACAGACTTATACCCTTACACTGACTCTGACGTAAATAAGATTTAACAAGTTCAGAAGAATGCTGCTCGCTTTGTTTGCAGCAACTATGATCGCTACACTAGTACGTCCGAACTTGTTAACAGACTGGGTTGGGACTACACCGCGGCAAAACGGTATGCTCCGCTGGCCAAAAGAACGAAGGCTCTGCTATCAAATACAAATTACCGAGGGTTTCAACTTTTTTAGTAAATAATTTTATAACTTAGTAAACTCACAGTGAATTACAAATTAAGAAAACTTCAACCTGTTAAAGTCTTAGGCTTAGCTTTTAAGTAGTTTTCTTATTTTTTGACAAAACAGTTCACAAATGGATGCTTTTAAGCAGAAATTTTAAAATCACGGGTATGTGCCTGTTGTTTCATTTCAGTTTTCGCGGGAAACTGGGGGCGGCCGCGCGCCGACAAGAAATAGCAAATACGCATGCGCGTAACGTTTTGCCGCGGTGTGGGTTGGGACACTCTTGAGGAGAGAAGACTTTTCCAATAACAGCCACAATGTTTTATAAGATCCGTAATCAGGAGGCCTTCACCTCTCAAAACCTTGAATTTTATTGGACGCTATTTTGATTGCACTGACAAAGAATTCCATTGTTTTAGGGTTTGTATTGTTTCAGGGTTAGGCAGTTTGGATAGCCAGTACTATTTCAGGTTCCGAGGAGGTGAAGGCCGCCCCTCCGTAATGGCCTGGTAGGGATTGGCTTCCTTCCTAATATTATCGGCCCAAACCCTAGACATAATAACTTGTACTATAGATCCTTTGCACGTGACGTCATAGCCGCCATGTTGGTGTACAGGTAACAATAGATTCCTCGTTAGCTTCTTTTGTTCTGTACACCAACATGGCCGCCATGGCCTTTGTCATTTTAATCTCTGGGGATTGAGTGCAAACCATCTATTGTCAGCACACTGCGCGCGTGCAATGGTCTTGCTTTAATTTAGTTATTCATTCTACGCTCGTACAATTTGCGCATGGAACAAATTACCCGGCACGTAATCAATGTTCCATCGAAATGTAAACATGCTTGCACGCTTCCCAGGGGTACTTCATGTAGCTGTGACAATAGCCTAAATTAGCGATTAGCTCAAAAACACCCAAAATTAGTGACCACCTCTAAACACCCTAAATTAGTGAGTACCCGTTGTTGACGGTCAGGGTGTTTTTTAATGCAGGCCGTCAGGTAGACTTGCTCCAAGTCGAACTCGCTGAGTCACTTGGTAAGCGATTACTGGGTCAAAAAGGGGCTAAGAAGGACTTTGAGAAAGTCTAGCCGTCAGGGTTTTATAAGGTTTGGGACAGTTTGTGCAGCTACATGAAGTACTTGCCCTTCCCAGCACAGCTACATGTACATCCCTCAAATTTTGATCAGTTCATCTTTTACCTGGTATCTTAAATAAGTTTGCAGATAGTGAATAGATGGTTTTCACTGAATCCCCAGAGATTCAAATGACAAAGGGCATGGCGGCCATGTTGGTGTACCTAACAAAAGAATCTAACGAAGAGGTACACCAACATGGCTGCCGTGACGTCATGTGCAAACCCATCTATATTTTACGGAAATTATTTGACAACGATTTTCTCCTCCGAAATAGGTCGTATCGCCAAAATAACTTAATTACATGTCTCTATGCATCAACGTTTTTGAAGCTGTTCCAGAACTCGCATACAGCACGTGTCTATCAGATCTCGGGCTACGCCCTCGTGTTTGTAAATCTGATAAAATACTTCTGATCGTCAGTTTTGGCACAGTACAAAGAAGTTGCCATCTTTGAACCCCTTTCCTCGAACTAGCAGACCAACTGGAAGAGTCGATACAATTCCAGCAGATAATCTCGCGGAAAACCCGCGGTTGTTCTCAAGAGACTGGTGCGGAGAATTATAAATCCAGGTCTGTCGTTCCAAACGGGAAAATGGCCAGGACCACTTTTGCTGTTATTTGCTGTAAACGGTAAGCTCCCTTTTGGGAGTACTACGACTATTCCTATTCCGGTACAGGAATAACAGAGTACTGCCAGCGCAGTGTGGTCGAGCGCTAGGACACAGAAACGATATCCGTAGATCAAACGAAATGCATTGTGGTCATACGCAAGGACGCGCGGTCTTTCACACGTGGCTTTCATCTCGTTTGGGCGTGGTGATTTTACTGCTTTTATTTTGTATTTTCACGTGAATGTGGCCCTTATTCTTCATTAGAATCTGTTATTGCCATCCTACAGCTAGCCTGATTTTCAGACGGTCGAGGTCGTCCGCTCACTTCCTCCCACCTCCCCGTCTGATGGACTTTGGCAGAAACCGTGTTCCTGACGTCATTTCATTTCAACCAATCAGAGCGAAGGTTTTATTTTTAGAGAACTGAGGTATGCGTGGAATGTCCAGTGGAGCCTGCATGAAGGACAACCCAAATGGCGGACGATACAAACGGACTTGATCTGGCTTTGGAGAAAGCGTGCGAAGCTTTCGGCATTTCTGAATTATTTCCGGAACAGCTAAAGGCAATGGTTGTTTACCATTTACACAGAAATTCCGGTCTGAAATTCCGGTGTAAATGGTACTAAAAAATTCCCAAACTGAATTTCCCGATTGGAAAAACGTTTACCATTTGTACACAAACCGTTCCAGATGAGAAACGCTCGGCATAAGGCCTGGAACTGGTACGACCGACCGTGAATTGTAAATGGTACACGATTTCCCATTCAGAAATTCCGGGAAATTTTCCACAAGACGAACCGAAAAAACGTTTACTATTTACATTCCACCCGAAATTTCCGGAATTTCCGTGTAAATGGTAAACAACCAATATTACCCCTCGTTTCCAGGAAGGACCTTGGCCATCACAGCTGCATCTATAGGCGACGACCAGGTAGAGAATCGAGAGAGGAGAAAAGTACAGCTCGCCAGAATCACGCACTTTCCTGCACTGCAGAATTCTTGTTTTACAGCTTCAAACTTATGTCGATTTCTCAGAACTAACCCTAACCATATCCTGTTTGAGCTGCTATGGTTGTTTGGGCAGCAGGAACTTTTTAAATAGGATTTTTCGTACAGTATTTCAAGCGCATGGTCACAACACTGATCTAACTACCGGATTTGTTGTACTTTACAATTTGTCAAAATCAAGACTGTTCAAAATTCTGATAACATAAATATTTAGGCAAATGTAATCCAACTTTTACCATGACATATTCACTATATGTGTTCACTCCTGTAAAAATTTCATGCCATTCCATGAAAGATTTAGTCTTTTTAAGGCGAAAAAGCTAAGATATTTCAGCTTTTAGGACAGCAAAATTGTCAAAATTAAGTGTTAAATTTTTGCAAACATAAATAATTGCCCAAATATCGTGAAACTTTACCATGACATACTCAGTATGTGTGTTCACTGCTGTAAAAAAATCATTACATTTCATGAAATATTTGGTCTTCTAAATGCCAACATTCTAAGAGACATTACATTTTAATACGGCATTCGAGGAAGATTAATGATTTTCCAAAGCCCGTAGCTAGTAGATTCATAAACATCGCGATATCGATAGCGCTTCCTATCAGATTTTCCCGGTACACGTCTGAGGACAACATGTTTCTTCACGTTCTGTTTCTATAAATTTGAAGCTGTAGAACATATTCTGCAGTGCATGAAAGAGCCGTGATTCTGGCGAGCTGTATTAGAAGGCTACATAATTTGTCCTCTCTCGATTCTCGACCTGGTCGTCGCCTTATAGATGCAGCTGTGGTAGCAAAGGTCCTTCCGGGAAACGAAGGATAATAATGCCTTTCGGTTTTAGAGAAGGCCGCTCAACAGCACAGGCTGTAACTGAAATTGTAGACAGTCTTCGAAGAGCTATAGACAATAATATGTATACTTGTGGAGTATTCTTAGATTTTTCAAAGGCTTTCGACACGGTCAACCACCAAATACTATTAAAAAAACTAGAGGCATATGGAGTAAGGGGGGTCCCCCTAAACTGGTTTACAAACTACCTAACGAACAGACAACAATATGTTGCGCTAGGAAACACTGAATCCACGAAACAAACAATGATCTGTGGTATACCACAAGGCAGTACCCTAGGACCACTCTTATTCTTAATCTACATTAACGACCTTCCAAACTGTTCAGACACTTTAACATTTAGAATTTTTGCAGATGATACCAATGTATTCGCATCAGCACGAGAACTAAAAAGCCTAGAAGCATTGATAAACTCTGAACTGGACCGAGTCAAGGAATGGTGCGATACGAATAAGCTTTCAATAAACTTTTCTAAAACAAATTATATGATCGTTAAATCTTCGCGGAAAAAGGACGGAGAAATTGATATAAAATTACAAACCAAAGATGGATCGTGCCACTTGGAAAGAAAAGACCATATAAAATATTTAGGTGTTCTGATTGACGATTCAATGTCTTGGAAATATCATGTTTCATATGTTTGCTCTAGAATTTCAAGAAATATTGGTATCATATCCAAGCTTAGGCACTATCTATCTATTCACCAACTAAAACAAATATATTACAACCTTATTTACCCCTACATTTCTTATGCTATTCTAGCCTGGGGGAGTGCTTACCAATCACACTTGAAAAAGATACAAACTAAGCAAAATGTTGTAGCAAGGTTAATATTTTTCTCTGTTATGTTTGGCAAAAATACGGAAAGCGCTCTCCCCTTACTAAATCTCTTAGATATTCAAACTGTAGAAAATGTTTATCGCCTTCATGCCATAAAGTTTGTTCATTTGTGGCATAAAGGTCTCCTTCCAAGCTTGTTTAATGATTTTTTTCAATATGCCAGTGGCAAACACACATACAACACAAGATACTCAACCCAAAAGAATTTATACAAATCACGTGTCCGAACTAATACTGGCAAACAAATGCTTTCATATCAGGCAATTGATCTCTGGCAGGATATTCCTAGCCACCTAAAAGACCTTAGTGTTTTTGTCTTCGCAAAAAAACAAAAACACTATCTACTGTCAGAACAACATATTAAGTAAAAAAAAAAAAAAAAAAAAAAAAAAAATAACATTCTAGATAAATAACCTATTGTAAATATTGAAATTGTCCAGTAGTCTCAAATATCATGATAATCTTTAGCTATTCTTGTTTTACTATAAACCTTCATTCCTTATTGTCCTTTTTCTCTGTTTGTAAAATACTTTCAAAGGCTGGGGGCTAACTCGAAAACCTCACGGTTCACTTAGCTCCCAGGCTCAAACTTCTCAAACTCAAAATATTGCCTAACAATTTTATCTACCTTTATATGTTTGTCCACTTCTGTATATTTTTAGTATTTCCCATTTGAGTAAATAAAGATTGTATTGTATTGTATTGTATTGTATTCTCTTTTCGGGAAATAATTCAGAAATGCCGAAAGTTTCGCACGCTTTCTCCAAAGCCATATCAAGTCCGTTTGTATCGTCCGCCATTTGGCTTCACCTTCATGCAGGCTGCACTCAGGCTAGACATTCCACGCATACCTCAGTTCTCTAAAAATAAAATCTTCGCTCTGATTGGTCGAAATGAAACAATGATCAGAACACGGTTTCTGTCAAAGTCCATCAGACGGGGAGGTGGGAGGAAGTGAGCGGACGACCTCGACCGTCTGAAAATCAGGCTATCCTACAGCGAGTGTAAATAACTTGTGATCGCCTTCGTTTGTATTTTTACCACAATTCCTTTATTGCTCCTTGTTAGTCTCGTGATTTGATGTGAAGTTTACCTTACCTACAAAATGTTTTGTAACTCGATGATCATGCTAACTTGATGACTCCTAGAATATTTAACCTAACTTCCAAGGGTTAATCGAGCTACCCCGGCGAAAATATGTTCATGATTTCATGAACTGTTCATGAACAGTTCTTGGTATGTTCTTGAATAGCAATTTTCTGAGTTCATGAACTAAAATTCATGAAATGTTCATTGAACTGTTCATGAATATTTGATAGTCACTGGTAAATACCAAATTTAAATAGTGGGACAAGCCGTGAACAAAAAAAAAAGAAACAGGTGAAGGAAAAAATAACAACTACGAAAACATTAGTTACAGAAAATATAATATTGACAATTTTTATGCAATTTTATTTTTTTATACTTAACAAATAAAGAAGCCTTAGCCATGTTTTACACTATCATAAAACACGATGGGCATCTGAGAACATTGAGAAATGTTAAAGCACACGATTTCAACGTTTCTCGAGTGTTCTCAAATGACCAGTGTTTTATGTATAGTATAAAACATGGATTTAAGGCTTCTTTATCTGTTTTATAATATAGATTTACGCGCGCGATGAAAGGAAACCGCCAGTTGAACACAATAAAACACGGCAAACCATGTAATTTCTCTGATAAAACATGGCTTTTTAGCCAATCAGAGCACGCGTACTATTGTAAATATGTGCATCGATAGACCCTCCCGTGGGTAAGTAAAACTACTCGACTCGACTTGAATAATAATTACTAATACTGACACTAAGGATAATGAGCAATTACGACAAATTTCATTATATACAAAAAAGTGTAGTAACAATACAAACAAGAGGCCCCGAGTAGCCTTAACACGGGCCACCAAGGAATAAGTGCATGAATACATGTAGTTCTAGCATATTTTTGTGTCATACGTGATTTGTGCTAGGGGAGCCGGTCGTTCCAAACGGGAAAAGCCAGGACAGGACTACCACTTTTTCTGTTATTTGCTGTAAATGGTAAGCTCCCTTTTGGGACTACTACGACTATTATTCCTATTCCGGTAAAGGAATAACAGAGTACTGCCAACGCAGTGCATTGTGGTCGAGCGCTAGGACACAGAAACGATATGCGTAGTTCAAACGAAAGGCATTGTGGTCATGCGCAAGGACGCGCGATCTTTCACACGTTGCTCTCATTTCGTTTGGGCGTGGTGTTTTTACTGCTTTTATTTTGCATTTTCACGTGAATGTGGCCCTTATTCGTACTTAGAATCTGTTGTTATTGCCATCCTAGTGTGTAAATAACTTGTGATCGCCTTCGTTTGTGTTTTTACCACAATTCCTTTATTGCTCCTTGTTAGTCTCGTGATTTGATGTGAAGTTTACTAACCCACAAAAAATGTTTTGTAACTTGATGATCATGCCAACTTGACTCCTAGAATATTTAACCTAACTTCCAAGGGTTAATCGAGCTACCCCGGCGAAAATATGTTAATGATTTCATGAACCAGCATGAACTGTTCATGAACAGTTCTTGGTCTGTTCTTGAATGGCAATTTTCTCAGTTCATAAACTAAAATTCATGAAATGTTTATTGAACTTTTCATAAATATTTGATAGTCACTGGTAAATACCAAATAATAACATAGCACGTACCGTATAAAAACACAAAAAATAACTGGTAGGACAAGGGAAATCAGTACAAATAAAGGTTTAGAAAAAAAAAGGAAAAAACGGAAAACAATTATCACTAGCTACTGGCAGGAGCGGCTCCTGCTACGACTGGACTATGATATACCTTTTTTAAATGTAAACATAATCTTATAGAATATATAAACATTAGCAAGGACCATGTAGTTCATAGAGTTCTAGCATATTTTTGTGTGATACGTGGTTTGTGCTAGGGGAGCCGGATAATAGCCCACTTCCGAAATAAGCCTCACTTCCTACGTACAGAGGATGGAATACGAGGCTCCGTGCATAATGCTCAGTCGTTCGTGACAAACTGCAGAAGTGCTGTAGTCTTGTCACGAACGACTGAGCATTATGCACGGAGCCTCGTATTGCCGATTCCTTTGTATATAGGAAGTGAGGTATATCTCGGAAGTGGGCTATTGATTTACTAGATGCTCGTGATAATTGAAGAAGGGCGTCAGCTAGCGACTCTTGATCACATTCTAAAGTCTCCTTCAATTCTTTATTTTCTAAGAATCACTTACGCCCTTTTTGTACACAGCCCTTCAATTTATATAACTGATGGATGGACCTCTTGGAGAAATGCAATGACATGGTTGTACTAGATACAAACAAATCTCAATTCATATATTGTATGAGATCGGTAGAGTTATTAGCAAAACCTGTTTGTAAATGCTATTTTCTACCTCCAATCGATTGTAGATCTTTCTAAAACAGCGTTTTTAAAGATAGCTTGCCATCCAGTATCCATGGCAACAGAGTCCACAAGCTCAATTCATTCGTAAACAAAGTATTACACCAGCACATGACTGTTTCCTGCAAAAGGCTTATTCCAACTGCTACCAGTAATTATAATAAATCAACTTCACATAACAGTCTCTGAACTTGACTTGCTCAAAAATATTACAATATTAATTGAGATGGTTTTTTGTATTTTAGAAAACAATTCTTTTTAGCAGGGTTTAGCAACTCATACTTTTCAATATTTTTAGAAACCACTGATGCTTTTCAGTAGGATTCACGGACTGATATTATTTCTAACTTCATTGTACAAGCACAGGTGCTGCTGTAGCATACATGTACATGTAACTTTTCCTTTCGCTAATAGCTTATTTAAAATTAAACTACCCCTTGTGAATATTTAGGGTGTGTCGTTCTAAATGTGAAATAAAGATATCTAGATCTGCATGCAGTTTTTTTTTCGATTAGAGTGGTGACTTATCAAAAATTAGTGCTAGCTATATAGTGTTCATTTTCTATATCTTGTTGGAGGCTGAAATTTTTAACGAAAAATTATGATTTCCACTCGTTTTTTTTCGATCACTGGGGTCCGTTCCCGAATTCTTACTCATGTCATGTAGTGACCACAGGCAGCCCAAGCTAATTCATACATTCCTTGTAAAAATCATTAGCTTGGGCTGCCTGTGGTAGTGACCGAATGAAAGTGCCGACGCTGGCCTTGAATTACTGAGGAATCAGGCCATTTACTACTCTATTTGATGCTGTTACTTTTAACAACAATAACGCAATCTGGTCAGTTTGATGTGTTTTACTTACAAATATCGGTTCAAATTTACTATTCACACGTCAGGCTAGGCCTAGGCCACGTGCGTTTAGGAGCGCCAGTTAATCCCTAATCCTTTCGTAAAATGTGGGAAATGCCATCCAAAGTCCTCTTACAAAAACTCAACACTTGATATAAGAGGTCTTCCTGAAGACCATCGCTGTCCTAGGATGTATCTTAGGAGCCTCTTATTACTTAAAGTGCAAGTAGCGCCATAAACATGAATTATTTTTGCCCCAAATTATATTTCTATTATACTTCAGTTGCCTAATTTAATTTTCTTCGAGAGACTGGAGCAGTAATTCAGCTAGAATAAAAGTTACCCGAATTGCGGGACACCTCCCTGTTGAAACTTACGGAGTTCATTCGCCTTATGACGTCACAGGATCCACGAGGTTAAATGTCAGAAACGCTTCTTGCGAGAAACAAACACAATAGTAAAATATGTATTTGTATTTCCTTTATATCATACCTGCACTTTAAGAGGCTTTCGTGAATATGCCTCAGGTAAACTTCTGTACTAATGCATGAAGACTGTCTCAACAATATGGGACTTGTTTCTGTACGGCACATGCGCGATTTTCATCAAATATTCAATATTTTCTTATGTTTTCTTATTTTTGCTTATAGTTTAACTCGAAGTAGGCTTAGATACAAATATCTCGAAAAATGGCCTAAATATGTTTCCGGAAATTCTCCAAAAAAGCTCTAAATATCTCGTAAAATTCCCTAAATATCGCCATACATATCTATGTTATTTTAACGTTTATGCGAATATTTGCCTTAATATTGTCCGTATCCGCCATATTGGATTACTATCTAGCATTGGAATTGTGGGATACATTATTGAAAAGTAACACCGCTGGATATTTATAATGCTGGCTCGGGTAATCAAGGAAAAAAGCCAGAAAACCCCCAAAGTATGCTTTATAAGTCCTAAATATTCCAGAAAATTACGTTTTTTTCTAAATATCTCGGAATTTTCTAAATATCCCAGGAGCTTCTAAATATCTCCAAATATATCCGGATATTTGTATCTAAGCCTAACTCGAAGAAATAAGGGGTTAGAAGTAATTTACAAAATTTGCGTCCGTGTCGTATCGGATCCATATAAAATTATAATTATACCCATACAACAGCAGTTGATTATGTAAATAGTACATAGACAATACAGTAAGTATATTGTCTGCTGATACATTTCTATTGGTAATAGCGACCTCAAGCAAACATTTACTATATAATTTACAATGAATACATGTTGTAATTAAATTACATAATGAGCTAATATTTATATGCTATTCTCCAAACAAGCCTTGAGGATTAACAAGTGACAGGCTGGTTACAACTCTGTCAAATGTGTATGATGTCCACTGGTCTACTGCTGGGCTTGGATCAGTTGAACTTGACTTGTGACTACTGCTTACTGAACTAGTGACCGAATGCAGAGAAATCAGAGTCAGTTGATTAGAGGGGCTACATGAGGGGCAAAATGTCTAGCTCTTCGGCTACTACTTCATGTACAATGTAGCTGTGACTTAGCCTAAATTCACCCAAAATTAGTGACTACCTCTGACACCCCAAATTAGTGAGCACCCGTTGTTGATGGTTAGGGTGTTTTTTAAATGTAGGGCTAAGGTTTATAAGGGTTTGGGACAGTTTGTGCAGCTACATGAAGTACTTGCCAGCTCTTCTGTATGTTTTTTGGTCAATTTTTTTCGGATTGGGTTACCTGTGGCTTCCCCATTTTGCATCACAGCTAACCCAATCCTAAAAAAAACTTGACCTGAGTCCTGTCTTGATGCATGACACCATTACCACCCCCCCCCCCCCCCCCCCCTCTCTTCTTCTCCCTCTCCTCTTCTTCCCCTCCTCCCCCCCTAAGAAGAGCCTGTTCGCAGGCTATTATAGGGTCTGGTTTTGTGCATGCTAATATGCATGTCCATAATGCAATCTACAGTGCCAAACTCTTATAATTTTACAGAAATTTGTCATCAATATTGCAGAAAATTGTTCAATATTTTATATAGTTAGTTTCACATTACTGTCTAAATAGGACATTTGCATGATGATTTCACATACTACAACTACCAGTCGAGAACTCTTTGCACAAATTCTCCCCCCCCTCTAATTTGGACTATTAATTGTCTTGGAATTCTCAAAGGAGTTGATTAAATCTGAATGAGAAAGAGAATTTGAAAAGATTCTGGTAGTTGTAGTAAAATGACGTCATAATGAAAATGTCCTATTGTGGAGTCAGAGAGACATTTAAATTTTCTACTAACAGTCGTATAATAAATATTATTTAAAATTATTTTGAAGGAACTGTGTCATGGTGTGGGACACACCTTTATGTTCTGGCTGGAACAAAATTATTTTCAGTGATTTCATATAAACTGACGACCCTAGAACACGTGTGGGATGGATGAAATCAATTTTTTTTACTAACAAACAGCAAATCCTTTCAATCAAGCATTAAAGTGTATATTTTTATCATTAATATCGATTCTACATCAAGTGAATAGTTGAATAGTAGAATATTTCTTGATTTCAGTGTTGCATCCATGAATACTGGTAGAGATAAATGACCTTTTGTAAACATCTATGTTATATTTGAAGGTTATATCGGTGATTCTACCAAATATTTTGTCAAAATCAGTAAACGGTTTCATTCACAAGGAAAAAGAAATGAAAGTAAATTCCCGAATTCCCGTCAAATTTACGTCACATCATTAGCATATTGGAAATAGAAACCTCTTTAACTCATAGACGCAACACTCCAATAAAGAAATATTTTGCTATTCAAATATTCACTTGATGTAGAATCGATATTAATCATAAAAATATTTGACCTGATATACACTTTAAGGGAGGGGAATTTTTGTTGTGTTTGTAGCAAATTAACAGCCACCAATCGAACATTGATTCGGGAGACATGCGCAAAACTATGACACAGTACCTTTAATGATTACCTTATTGATATGGGATTATTGAAAGTAATCAGTATATCTGTCGTGTATTGAGGCAGCCGGAACAAAGCCACAGTCACTTCTACTATGTTCTTAGCTTCTTCCTGTAATCACAGTTCAAATAAATGAGTAAACTTTGGTTAAATTGTCGTACATCAATTAGTTCCGAGTCTTTTAGAAACTTTCCTCCCTACACTGTAGATTGTTGCAGATAATAAATGATAATTAACTATTTATCTAAATAAAGGACTTGCAGATAAACTACAAAACCGTGCCACTTGTCTATCATACAATATAAATATCAACAAGATCCTATGTACCCTAGGTTGGGAATTAAAGGTTACACATTCAAAGGACAGTCTATTAAAAACAAAAAGCTGTAATGATCTATAAAGCTTATATAATTTACACAGCCTTGCCCCAGAGTACCTTACTATCATGTTTAAAGTGCCTATAACCCTTTTGCAATTTTGATAGCTTATGAACCACTGGAAAGTTTTGAGTACTTCTGTGAAGAAAGTTTTGGTTTACAGTGAATACTTTATGTTCTACGCTTGTTTGAAATCGTGTAAATGTGACCTTTTGTGACCTTTCCTGACCCATGACAAAAGCCTGGGTCGATACCTGTATTTACATCATCTTGACGTCATATAATTAATTCGGCTTTGCAATCATTTCAATAAATACTTAACAAGTCATGTTAACTAAAATGACTTTTTTCTTTACTAACAACTCACAAACTGTATATTTTCTATGCATCGATGTTGTTGTGATAGAAAGGCGCCATGGAGAAAACGCATTAATGAGGTGACGTACATACAGGTTTCGACCCAGGCTTTTGCTTACGCGGTCATGGATCAGGAAAGGTCACATTTACACGATTTCAAACAAGTGTAGAACATAGAGTATTCACTCAAAACCAAAAACATTTTTCACAGATTGAAGTACTCAAAACTCTTCGGAGGTTCGTCAGCAATAAAAATTGCAAAAGGGTTATAGGCACTTTAACAGATGGAGTGAAATGACTCAATAAAATATAAGTGCTGACATCCACCAAGATTTATTTACCTTGTCCATGGACAAATTGTGGTAAAAAAATGCACCTTACTATCATGTTTAACAGATACCAGGGTGAAATGACTCATTACAATACTAGGTGCTGACATCCACCAAGATTTATTTACCTTGTCTGCCATGCATGGACAAATTTTGGTAAAAAATGCATCCATTTTCATGGGATTATGCTGCCTGGGGACACCCAAAAGTCCAAAAATATAAAGATTTTTAGAGTAAGTTAAAAGATTATGTATTCCCAAGTAATATACTCACGCTCACCAGGCACACAACATAATTATTTTGTGTAAAGCAGTAGGAATTTTTATTTTTAGCTATTTGTCCTTATTGTAGTTATGCTGTTACTGATTCAATTCTATTCGTGTATAAACAAAGGTATTGTATTGTATTGTAAGTTTATAGTATTTACATGTAATGTGTTTGTATTTTTGTCCTTTTATTAATAATAGCTATTATTTATGAAGACTTTCACCATAACATGGTCAAAATAGCTGTATGTGGATCCACAAGACCTCTTTGCCAATACATAAAAACTAACATCAATTAAATTTTGTTTTTCACAACAGACAATGAATGGACTACATGTAGGTGACACTTTATGCAGTTGCATGGCTTGCATTCCTTGCATCATCATTATAATTATTGTAAGTCTTCTTCCGATGATAAAAATTAACCAAAGCTAAGAGCTGTGAGAAAATGGGCAGTTGCTGTAAAAAGGTAATTATACTCACCCCTTCATTGAATTTTGATGCCATTTGCTTTCCCTTTAGTAACCATGCATCAGAACACCTTAAAATGTAATGATGCAGTGTCAATAATGGAGTTATTATTCATTTCCCGGCTGGCAGTTATGTCTCTTCGACCCTTCCCAAGATGAAAGGGGAGAGCGAAAGAGAGAGAGAAAACTCTGCCAGCGTAGGACATTTTCTCCACATGGGAAAACATGACATGTTGCTTACACTTTTTGAGCCTGGCATGTTAGTTGATTGACATCAAGGTGTCACATGGAGGATTATGACAGGGTTGCTAGGTAATCCAAACACGCACAACAAAGAAAGCAGTCTAGTACACTGGCCAGCAGTGTTCTCTTTCTTCTCTCTCTCTCCCCCCCTTCATCTTGGGAAGGGAGAGAATTACTATCGATGCTAGCAGAAAATAAATCCATTTGCTGGTCATAAAACCAGGGCTCAACACTAACAGTTACCCTGTTACCGCTGGAAAGTAAAAAATTTCCTGTGGAAAGTAAAAAGCTTGGTTTGGAAAGTATGTTTTTAATACATGTTCAATAGTTACTCAGTTTACTTTTCCACTGTGGCAACAAGTCTTAAAAGTTAGTGTCGAGCCCTGAAAACTAGTTTGTATTTTCACTACACTTCATAGTTTCAATAATTACATGAACTTTATTTCTTTATAATGAGAGGGGGTTGCTAGGGTGCAATTTCACACAATTGGTCTCGACTGCTGCATCGACTAGCTACAGTGGAGCAGTACTCTGGAATAGTCTACCAGTGGAGCTGTGGCAGGCAAGCACTCTTAGCAGTTTTTGATCTGGCTGCAGCAGCTTCTTCTCTTGAATTAAACTCTTCAGTTATAATCTGTAATTTACACTGCATTCATGTAAAGCAGGTAGTTTGTAGTTATATTAGATAGTTAGTTTTCATAATTGCGTTCGATGAAGGAGAATGCATACTAATCTTGCAGTGGACTCCCTGTGGTCATGTGTGGGCTACCTGTGCTTTCCCAGGCGAAAGAAATCGAGATTTGTGTATGTCCAATTCCTCATGTCATCATGTTTGTACTTTTTAGAATAAATTATCTCGGCCTGGGAACTGGTAAATACATGATGCGCATGCACGACTTTACTGCAATTTTCTTTTGCTGGATATAAAGTTGTCTTGTTCAGTCTATAAATCAAATGCGATGTTTAAAAAGTTTGCAAGTACGATTATAGTCAAAGCCTGAGGAAAGTGTATAAAATATTATTATTGCTGGGGCACTGAAGAAGTTTGATGCCCGAACTACAAGCCAAACAGGGCCTATTTTGTTGGCCTGCACCTCAAAGGTGACCCTGAGGCCGAGGTCTGAGTTTTCTAGATACCCGTTACTAATCGCTGTATCTTGTGAGTTGCGACACAACATCGTCGGTACACACAGGGTTTTCAATAACATTTGAAGTAAGTGGCAAAACTTGAAGAGTAGGCGGCGAGCATCGAGCGCCATTGCCGCAAATATCTAATTTTTGGGGAATTTTTCAATCAAAGTAGGCGGCGATTTCATGAAAAATAACCCGGCTGCCGGCTTCTATTGAAAACCCTGCACACATGCATGTGTACATTTTGGTTATACAAATTAACACTACATTCAGGCAGAGTTAATCTATAGAGACACTTTCATATGCCAAGGAAATGGAATATAACACAGTACAAGGTGAGGGAAATTTTAAGTACTGAGTTCATTGATGTGTTCCCTAATCAATAAATTTAATAATCTACACTGAATTTCTAACGGGACCTCAAACAAGGCTGATCAAAGCATGATAGAATTTCTATGATATTTAAATCAATTAAGAGATGCATCAAAATGTGTGGCAGAAGTTAATCAAATGAATCAATATATTAAAGAAAGAAATAAACAAATTATTTAAATATTAGACCTACTACGAAATATAGAACATCATTATCATTTCTGTAGGATTCCTACAGGATTCCTAACCTCAATCCTGACCCTAGGATTAGTGTGGCTAGGAGCGATTTTGTACTAGTTACTGATAGCTAGGATAATCCTTTACTACAAAAGAACTAATGACTGGTGAATACAAGAGAAAGGTTCTTACTCTTTCATTGATATCCTTTCTTTGGCCATTTGTTCTATATTCATTATCTGAAAATTACAAAATAATAAAAATGTGGAAGCTAGGTTGTTGATTGGTTGTCAGTAGACTGTAGGTTGTTGATTGGTTGTCAGTAGACTGGGTTGTCAGTAGACTAAGTTATTGGTTGATTGCTAGGATGTTGATTGGTTGTCAGCAGACTGTAGGTAATTGGTTGGTTGCTAGGTTGTTGATTGGTTGTCAACAGACTGTAAGTTATTGGTTGGTTACTAGGTTGTTGATTGGTTATCAACAGACTGTAGGTTATAATGGTTGGTTACTAGGTTGTTGATTGGTTGTCAGTAGACTGTAGGTTGTTAATTGGTTGTCAGTAGATTGTAGGTTATTAATTGGTTGTCAGTAGGCTGAGGTTGTTGGTTGATTGCTAGGTTGTTGGTTGGTTGTCAGCAGAATGCAGGTTATTGATTGATTGCTAAGTTGTTGATTGGTTGTCAGTAGGCTGAGGTTGTTGGTTGATTGCTAGGTTGTTGATTGGTTGTCAGTAGACTAGGTTATTAATTGGTTGCCAGTAGACTGTAGGTTATTAAATAAATTGGTTGTCATTAGGCTGTAGGTTATTGGTTGGTACAATTGTAGCTTGGTGGTTGACAACTTTCTAACAATATACCAACAATATACTGGTATTATTTAATTGACTTTTATCCAGATTAACAACAGAAGAGCAACTACTGTAGCTTTATTACTAATGAACACTTGAGTCTCTTATTTGTATCATACGTATCATGTATTGTACAATCACGTACTAAACAGACAGAGAGAATGTAAAATACTATTTACATGTAGCTACAATGTAGTAAGTAAATCTGGATGGGAGTGAAAAACTAACATCCTCCTTAAGTAGTTTTTATTCCGACCCAGAGAAGGAAGTAAAACTATTAATATCAAAATAATTCACTGTAAAGTTTCCAGTCATAATACGTCAAAGAATGATTTTTTATTAGTTGAACAGCTGTATTTATCAATTGAAGGGCTGTGTGCAAAAAGGGCGTAAGTGACTCTTGATCACATTCTAAATTCTCCCTTAGAAAACAAAGAAATTGTACGAGAATTTAGAATATGATCAGGAGTCACTTACGCCCTTTTTGCACACAGCCCTTCAATTGACAGACTGTGATCTGAGAACCGGCCTCTTTTGGTCATTTATTATGTGTATTATCATGATTAGATTGAATATTGACCCACCTCACATGAACCCAATGCCTCATTGCTGTTGGCTATATCCTCAAAATGATATCTGTCAATGATTTGCAAGAACCTTCAAACATCACAGTTATGTATTTAACATTATATATACAGTAGAAACCTGATAACTCGAAACCCAGATAACTCGAACTTTGAACTAAGGATTTGCTTCACTCTATTACAGTAATTAACTTAACCCCGGATAACTTGAACTCGGATTCGTATTTGTTTTCTAAGGGAGAAGGTTAGAATGTGATCATCAGGAGTCACTTACACCCTTTTTGCACAGCCTTTCAAATTACCACAAATTAACCCCCCCCCTAACTCAAACTCATTGTACAGCCATACATGCATGCACCTTGATGAACTTCAAATTGCCAGATCAAGTTTTAATTAACTTGTAATATGAATCACACCATTAGTGATAGCTAGCTAGGTTTATTCATAATGATTATAATTATATTGGAAAATTATTGATGTACACATGCATTCTTGATCTTCAGCTAGTAGAGTGTGAATCCTCTTGAATGATCACGTAGTGTTCTTACAATTTTTGAAAAACTAATTTGCAAATGCCTAACTAGTTTTCTTGAGAAACATGATATACTTTTTGCTAACCAATTTGGGTTTCGCTCAAAACACTCCACGACTCATGCTGTTTTAACTATAGTAGATAGTATTCAGAAAGCGATTGAAAAAGGGGAAGTCTCTTGCTGACTTTTCCTTGATCTAAGCAAAGCATTTGATACAGTAAATCATCATGATGATATTTTGTTAAAAAAGCTTGAGCACTATGGAATACGAGGTATCGCACTTGATTGGTTTAGATCCTATATATCTTACCAATAGAAAAAATTTACATTAATCTGCAGTTATTCATCATCAGAAAGCAGCATAACTTGTGGTGTCCCTGAAGGGTCCGTAATTGGACCAATTCTCTTCCTCCTTTACATCAATGACTTCAATAATTGTTCACAAATTCTGAGTTTTAATATATTTGCTGATGATTCAAACCTTTTCTGTATGCCCTTATGGATACTAATCTGCTGAAACTAGAAAGTACTGTTAATAGTTAATAATAATTGAGAAAACTAACTTAGTTTGTCCTTTTCCATCCACATCAAAAGAAGATAACTTATCCGTTGACATTGGCCATAAATAATAAAACTATTAAACAAGAAAAATCAGTAAAGTACCTAGGTGTTTTGATAGACTCTAACTTAAACTGGAAATGCCATATTCGTGAAACCTGTAAAAAAATAAAACGAAGCATAGGTGTATTGTCAAAAATCTGCTATAACTACGTTAATCTTAACATTTTGACCCAACTTTATTACTCGTTAATTTATCCCTATTTAACTTACGGAATCTTAATATGGGGAAACATCTATAAGTCAACGATTTGTCCCCTATTCATTCTTCAGAAAAGAGCTTTACGTATTATAATTACATTTTCTAAGTTTGATGCCCATTCCTCCCCCATTTTCAAGCAACTTAAAATACTTAAAATTAATGATTTGTCTTTTTCGCAAACTGCTCTCTTTATGCAACAATTTCACTCAAGAACTCCCAGTGACTTTTGATGACTTCTTTCAGCTTCTTAGCAGTAAACACAATTATAACACCAGACTAGCTAGCCTCTCGAAAAAGCTACTACCTCCCCAAAGCTCGCACTAATTATGGAACCTTTAACATTAGATTTGTGGGAGTTAAAGTCTGGAATTCTCTTGACTCTAGCGACAAACAACTAAGGAGAAACGCTTTCAAAAACAAATTGAGAGCTGATTTTCTATTGCAATACTAACTTGCTATTCATCTTGTACCCGCTAACAACTAGAATATAAAACTTCTCATCGCCAGTCTGTTACTTAATATTTCTTTTCTCTTTAATGACAGCCTTCCTACATTCGTTAGACAGTATGTTTGTTTTGTCTGTAACTGCGACGTTCTTGTGCTTGTCGTTTTTACTATTAATTGCAAATTAAGTATATTCACGCAACTCTCCTCTTTCGCACCTTTCTCTGCACATTTATCTTATAAGGGCGCCCTAGCTAGATTAGCTTTTTAGTTATTCTAGGGCGCCCGTACCACACACTTTCTGCTTATTTTCTTATTATTATATAAAACAAAAATGTAAATTGATTGGTACAAATAAATATATTGTTGTTGTTGTTGTTGTTACACATGCAGTTTCAGCAATTTTCTGAAATTTTGATCATATTCAATAACTCAAACTCCTGATAACTGTTATTCGTTTCCTGTGAGGATGTGAGGTATCAGGATGTGAATCCTCTTGAATGATCACAAAGTGTTCTTACACATGCAGTTTCAGCAATTTTCTGAAATTTTGACTCATATTCAATAACTCAAACTCCTGTTAACTGTTATTCATTTCCCCTGAGAATTTGAGTTATCAGGATTCTATACACTGCATGTCATATTGTCACTCCATTCATGACAACTGAGTAAGAGGAGGGGTGGGGATAAGATCGTAAATAGAGAGGGGGAAATGAATTTAAGGGAGAACTGAGCTGAAAAGGCCTTAGCTAGCTTTGATCTCTTTTAATAGCTCTTGTAACTGATCCAAAACGAGGCCATAAAATATATAATATATCTACTTACTTGATGGCACTCTCATTATGTATATGCCCTTGAAACTCAAGTATGTCCATCATGATACTTTGGTCTCTGCTGGGGTGACAGAACACTTCTTGGTTGTCAGGTATATCTCGCATTTCACTATTAATAATAGAAAAAAGTTTCAAGGACTTCAAGACATAATTATTTAGGAAAAGTTGCTTCAAATTTATTTTCAGTATTAAAGTCGGATAATTAAATAGAATGCTAGTCATACTGGTAGAAGACATTTTTTTCAGTACAGAGCCTAACATGAAAAAACTAGCAGCCCCTGAGTTTTTTTCTGGTAGTTTTTTTTATATTGCTTGAATTTTTATTGGTAAAATCTGACATAATTATGCCTCTCTAGTCAAATCTCGGGCCAATCCCTGATATCTCAAGGCAAAAAGTATATTTTTCTTTATTTATTTAAGTCTCTGCATTTGTGAAAAAGTGGGAGATTTTGGACTCAACGCGGGAGAGCGGGAGATGAGGGTAAAAAGCGTAAGTCTCCCTGCACCAAAAGCAGGAGAGTTGGCATCTCTGTAAAAGGCAATAATTATTACAACTACAGTGCTCACACAAATAATAACAGGATATGTGTACATTAAGGACCTGATTACATGAGGTGGGTTTAATTGGCTGTCTGGCCCTGACCTTATGTCTCTGTCAATTCCAAGCCTGGGCCTCGAGCTGGGCCATTTGTCAAAAAATAACCCCACCCCTCCCCTGTGTTTGTTTTTGTTTTGTTCAACTGATCAACACATGCTTGCTTCATCAATCAACATGGCGGTGGAAAAGTCATCTGTGAACTTCCCAGTTTCGGGGTGAAGTGTGTGGTTTGTTGGGAATTGGCTAGTGAGTGTGGGATTGGGGGCACTTTCGAAAGTGTTTGAAGATGAGTAGTACATTACCTTAATTTAAAGAAAAATGGTGAAATGTGGATTTGAAACAGCAAAGAAATTTGGCACGTTCACTACACTGGCCTCGGGGTGGGGCATTTGACAGCTCAGCTGTGGCATATTTGTGGTGTTATTGGAAAGAAATGACAAAATCCCGACAAATGAAGGGGTCCATGCAAGAACAATGTAAGTGACTTAATTTTTCTGATCAAATTCCAAATTCTTCTTGATATTCTTTGTTTTCTAAGAGAGAATTTAGAACTTGATCAAAAGTCACTTACGTTGTTCTCGCACGGACCCCTTCAAATGCCCAGAGGGGTATGGGCGGGCTTGGAATTGTTAGAGACATTAGCTGTGAAACACACCAAAAATTAATTATGTGATTACATGAGGCAGGCAGACCAGTTTGCCAGGGTGGCCCAGTTTGGAGAGACCTGCCGCCCACCTCATGTAATCACGATTGCCGGGCTAGCCCATCTTGGCGAGCAATTATTACAATTATAATTACCCACGCATTGTCCTTGTGGCAACAACAACTTCCCTCAAAAAAGGGTTGCGACAAAGGTCCCCCATGCACACATGGGTCCCACATGTCAGTGGCTTCCCCCAGGGGTAGACCTCTGGGCCGACCAGGGAGATATGTTGAGGAATACAAGGGGATTGAATGTTAGTTTCGCCCCTGGGTAGGCTGGGAAAATGCTTCACTTTGTTTGAAGTTCCATGATAGGGGAGGGGGAATTCGTAAGATTGTACTCTGAGTCATACATGTACATGTATGAGAGGGATTTTCTGGTAAGGAAAAGGTGACAAGGGGGACTTTGACTCGTTAAATTCTCCCACCCCTGGGCAAAATCATTACTTTTTTTTTTTACTTTAGGCCATCCCTATTATTTTTTTCGTTTCTCATCGTCCAACCGACCCATTTTTGTGGCTTTTTGTAAAAATAAAAATAAATTGGGGGGAGGGAAAAGAAGACTCAGGAACTGTCTACTGCCTTTATTTGCAATTCCATGTTTGTAGCATATACGGACGACGACATCGATGGTTCCGTCGTCCATGTTGGTTTGTAACCTCGCCTGTGCAACCGCGCCTTATTAGTTCAAGTCTCTGCACACATTTTTTATTATTAATTTTTTTCTCACCCGACCGACCGACCCAATTTTTGAAAACCCCACCGATGAGAAACGAAAAAAAAAATAGGGATGGCCTTATTATTATTTATACACGGAATCTCTAACAGTATGACACTGATTTCCATAAAGGCTGTGCGAGAATACAATATAATTAATAGAAGTATAAAATAATTCTAAGTGAACTTTAAAATGTCAATACATTGAAAGTTCTAATTGCTGCCGCAGCGAGCAAGCCAGTGAAGCGAGCGAGCAAGGCAGCAGTTCTAATCTGTAAGCGGGTCCAAATCTCGATTTCTTTTTAACCACAATGCATCACTTCTATTGTCTTTTTTCACCACACTGCTTTGCACGGATCTGATCGTCACATGACATTACACGAGATGGAATCTGCATTGTTTCAGCTAACTACGTTCAACCGTTCTTTAATGCATTTCTGTGTACATGTATGCAATCCTTGTGAAATCATGATTTTTTTTGTGTGTAAACGTGTAGGCGAACTCTTTCTAACTCTGTGTGAACTATCAGTTTCCAAAGAGCAAGATCTATCCTGTTATCAAGATGGTGAGCAGCAAATTATTCAATTAGCATTTACAATTACATCTCAATTACAGTTGATTTCCGGTGTTTAAACTTCACCGGGGATAACAGCAGTTTGTTGTGTCGGGAATCTTAAGAAAATGTCGGGAATTGGTATAGGCTAATAATAATAATAATAATAATAGCATTTATTTAAACACGGTATTGGCGATACTGCAGCATTCAGAGCTGATGTGGCCGTGATAATACAAAAGGAACGATAAAGAAATCTAGCTAACCTCATTGATTATGTAAATTACAAGTTTTTGATTGAAAGACTATTGCATTATAAGATATTGGAATGATACTAACTAAATAGTTGAAAGACTAACTAATTGACTAATAACTTAATTAGATGAACGAGCGAGTAGTTGTGCAAATGGACAGGCGGATGTCTAATGTAAAAGTAAACACTTGGACGAGTAAACATGAATAAGTTAGGCATGCATAAATAAAACATATTAGTGGTATGAGAACTTATCAGTGTTGATCCTGACATTTGGTTGCAGTGGTATGGAGTTAATATACTTTTTGACAAGTTTTTTAAAGGTCGAGTGTTTTTTGTCTTTATATAAGGAGATCGTCTAGGTAGTTCCACAGTACGGATGCTCTGTATGTGATTGACTTGCGTAATTAGCATCTGTACGTGGATGTGGGATGACTAGCCTATGAACGCCTCTTAGAGAGTGTGTATTGTTTCTTAGTGTGAAGAGTTTATTTGGGAGTTTCTCTGAGTTGAGCGATTTGTGAACAAACGTTGCTAGCTTATATTTGTAATTCCAGAACAGCGGATTCCAGTGTACCTTGTTGATGACGTCTGCACTGGGAGTGGTCCAGTCACATCTGTGGATGATCTTGGCAGCTCGAACATGCATCCTCTCAAGATCTTGAAAGAGGGTCGTGTTGCAACTGCCCCACATAATCAGTCCATAGGTGATGGAAGGCAGGATCACTTTAAAGTAAAATATCTCAAGACCACTCAATGGAAGAAACCGTAGTGCTTTAAGTAGATTAAGTTTCTTGGCAAATGATTTTATTGTCTCTTGAAGATGCATGGTCCAGTTCAGCTTATTATCTATGTTAATTCCGAAAATTTACCGGGAGATCGTTGATATGCCGGGACAAAATGAAAATAAATAGCGACAACTTTTGAGTTACACACCACAGCTCAAACAGCATTCAGTCGCACGATACGATAGCACCAAAACTACAAAATATATTCATCTAACACCTCAGTTGGCATATTTTTTATCACCCAGCTCAGTAATCAATTTTTCCTGCCAAAGTGCTACTGACTAGGTTCTCTTCTAAATATATGCACTTCCTTAACTGAGCGCAGCAGCATTCACTACCTGTTAAGTATACTAGTATTAAGTATAATTGTCTAAGATATATTAATTTATAAAAATAATATAAAAAATGGGTTTTTACTATTAATCATTATGGAGAGTGACCGTTTTGATTTGTTTCTTAAAAGAAACAAGATTCTCTGCCTGGTGCAGTTTGGTAGGAAGCTTGTTCCATAATTTTGCCCCGTGATAGCCGAAGCGTTTTTTCATGAAATCTGTATAATTTGGGGGCGAGGGATGTATATTTTCGTGCTAGCTCCCCTCAAATTATGACAAAGGTTTGTTCCACCCTTTTTACAATTATTCCCCTGGTCGGCCCTGGCTCTACCCCTGGGGAAAGCCGCTTTTCATAGTACGATAAACCAATCGACAACTTACCTTACATCTACAGCGCCATGTGGCAGAAAACACTTCGCTGCTCCCCCAAAAAGATCCGTCGTGGTTACATCGCCGTTCAAGATTGCATTTGCCGCCATTTTGAAATTTCGAATTCACCGGAATCTACGAATAATAATTGACTTGTTTCCCGGAGCGTTATCGACTAGGAAATCGCAACCTCGTCCCCAGGGTCTCCTCGGTCAGATCCAAGATGGCGGCTTTCAGAGAAGACCCTGGTATACGCCGAACTGTCACGTATTCTGATTGGCTCTTCGATTATGACGCAAGGGTTATTCTAACAATGTTTTTTATTGGCCAAACGGACTGAGTCCAGAGAGATGAACTTATATATAGTGTAGATTGCTCACATTTGATCAATAAAACGATTTTAAATAACCTTAAAACGCGTTGTGTAGATAGAGCAATAGATGAAGTGCATTACTGTTTTTTTTTTGGTAAGGTTCATCAGTGGGAAAGCCAGGAGAAGCCGTTTAGGCTAAACTACTGAATACAGGGCCACTTACCAAGGTCTACCCCAGAGCCACTGGCTCGGTGGCTCGGTAGTCATGATTATAATTAATATGCAAGTTACCTGTGGTATATATTGTTAGTGGCTCGGTGGCTCGGTGGCTCGGTAGTCGCATTGATGAGTAACTAATAATCAGATTCATTGGCACAGTGGCTCGGTGGCTCGGTAGTCATGATTATAATTAATATGCAAGTTACCTGTGGTATATATTGTTAGTGGCTCGGTGGCTCGGTGGCTCGGTAGTCGCATTGATGAGTAACTAATAATCAGATTCATTGGCACAGTGGCTCGGTGGCTCGGTAGTCATGATTATAATTAATATGCAAGTTACCTGTGGTATATATTGTTAGTGGCTCGGTGGCTCGGTAGTCGCATTGATGAGTAACTAATAATCAGATTCATTGGCACAGAGAACCTTCAAAACTCGTGCCATATTGAGGGTGCGAACCAATATGACTGAGTCATGCTGCTAATGTTTACATCAACAGATTTTAATACTCCTCCCATATTTCTAAAAGCGACGGCTGATTCAGACGGCGTACTTAATTCGTCGAACCAAATTATTTACATGTAGCGATGAGGCGCGGGAGTCTGGTTTTTAAAACTGTCAACTTTCGCGCCAAAATATTAACGCCAAAATATTAACACTTTGTATTTCTAAATCAAGAACTGCATTCCTTCTCTTTCGATGTCTAAAAGATATCAGAGTGAATTAGGGGACGGTTTGACATAATAATAAGTTATGCATTTAGTTCGGCACATGAGAAGAGCGGCATTATGCGACAGCCTCCGGTGAACCTAATTCGGCTAGAGTAGAGAATACCCGTCCACAATGAACTTGTATATTTTCACTGCTACCGCAGTCCGTCAGATAAACACAGGAAGCCTTGACCATAAGGCTTTGCGATCACTACGGGACTGCGGACTGTGGTAGCACTTAAATATATAACTTTGTCGTTCTCAAAAGATTGTAGGATTCAAAGTTGACCATAAGGCTTTGCGATCACTACGGGACTGCGGACTGCGGTAGCACTTAAATATATAACTTTGTCGTTCTCAAAAGATTGTAGGATTCAAAGTTGACCATAAGGCTTTGCGATCACTACGGGACTGCGGACTGCGGTAGCACTTAAATATATAACTTTGTCGTTCTCAAAAGATTGTAGGATTTAGGGTTTAGGGTTAGGTTAGGGTTAGGTTAGGGTTAGGGTTTAGGGTTAGGGTTAGATTGTAGGATTCAAAGTTAATTCAAATATACAATTCGTTCTCAAATGTTATAGGATTCATATTGTAGGATTCAAAGTTGACCATAAGGCTTTGCGATCACTACGGGACTGCGGACTGCGGTAGCACTTAAATATATAACTTTGTCGTTCTCAAAAGATTGTAGGATTCAAAGTTGACCATAAGGCTTTGCGATCACTACGGGACTGCGGACTGCGGTAGCACTTAAATATATAACTTTGTCGTTCTCAAAAGATTGTAGGATTTAGGGTTTAGGGTTAGGTTAGGGTTAGGTTAGGGTTAGGGTTTAGGGTTAGGGTTTAGGGTTAGGGTTAGGGTTAGATTGTAGGATTCAAAGTTAATTCAAATATACAATTCGTTCTCAAATGTTATAGGATTCATAGTTAACCATAAGGCTTTGAGATCACTGCGGGGTCATTGAATATTCATTTAACGGCACGACTACCGAGCCAACGAGCCACCGAGCCACTAAAAATATACACTCCAGGGTCATTGAATATTCATTTAACGGCACGACTACCGAGCCAACGAGCCACCGAGCCACTAAAAATATACACTCCAGGGTCATTGAATATTCATTTAACGGCACGACTACCGAGCCAACGAGCCACCGAGCCACTAAAAATATACACTCCAGGGTCACGACTACCGAGCCAACGAGCCACCGAGCCACCGAGCCACACTCCAGGGTCATTGAATATTCATTTATGATATTTCGTTCTTTTAAAGACGATGATATAGACTACCGAGCCACCGAGCCACCGAACAAAATAGATGGAGCTTCAAAAGTGGCCCTGCATTCTGTAGTTGCTCCGACGTTTAACCTGAACATGTGCTATCGATCGCTTCGCTTCAACGCTAACGGAAAATGAACGGCTTTTTAGGATTCTCTTCTAGCTTAGATAGATCCTGGTAGCTTTGTGATACCTTTCCACTGGTTCTTTATCCAAGTAAACTCCATTTCGAGCCATTTAGTAGACCTGTTTTCACTGCATCGTTCGCCGCGTAGAAATATCGCTAACTCCGGATTGGGATACCTATGGTTTGTACACGTCATGAACTATTCCCATCAAATCACGTGACAAAATACAGTATTTGGTCACGTGATCCAGCCTTGTCTGAGTATCTGACCGAGAAGACCCTGGGGACGAGGTAGCTCGAAAGAGCCGAATATATATCGACTTGGCAAAGTATTTTCAGAGTTCAGACTCCAAATCAAAACTAATACGTTGCGTTATATCGCTGGTACATACTATAGCTAGTGATGTTTTTTGGTCAATTCAAGTTATCTACTTGACTAAATTTATATATTTTTCTTGTTGGGCTCAATTTGGATGTTGGATTTCTAGGCAAGAGGCAGTAACAAGGTTCGTATAACGAAGTTCAGACTACAAATGCCACGTTTACGGTTTAGCATTTTATATGTTTGATATAACTAATATATGTTAAATACTTATAGCCATAATACCTTGTTTTATCATCCGTTCGTAAACACCACTCGCCCTAGCTAATGTCGTACGTGTATTTGTCGATGAATAATTATATGTATATTTAACAATTAGTCCCGCAGCCCGAATGGGCTACTAACGAGTCATTAGTATAAACCAACTAGTGGACTATTACAAATCCTGCATTCTGATTGGCTAACCTACTATAGCCAGCTATACTATAGGTCTATTTGTGATAGCCCATGGTGGAGGAAAACTGCACGCATTTTCACGAAATAATAGTTTTTCAACTCAATTTATTTATTTCTATTATTTTCTACTGTCCAGCTAGTTAGTTTATACTAAAACAATTAGACCTCTCGCCCTCGTGGGCTATGAGTTAAATAGCCCATTCGGCTGCACCTCATGGGCTATTGACTCGTAGCCCATTCGGGCTGTGGGTCTAATTGTTGAATAGCCCATGAGGCACAGCCGAATGGGCTATTTAAAGGGCATGGTCATCGGTTTATATGCATGCGCAGTAGAGACGAGATACATGTAGTTGAGTTTTCCGTAGATTGCTCAGAAGACTATCCTGTGTGAGCTGCTGCGGTTATTTGGACTTCAGGAAATTTTTAAATGGGAGTTTGTCTACAGTTTTGAAGGCATTGTGTAGTGCTTGACACTACAATGTTTACTTGTGAAGAAAATCCTTTGAGCTTTAAATACTAGCGTGTTTGTACTAGTTCGAACTATCGGCTTTTATGGACTGGAAACTTATTTTACAGCTTCATATGTATGTTGGTTGATCAGAAGACTATGATCTTTGTGTTCCTGTGGTTTGTTTGGCATCAGAAAGTATTTTTAATGTACTTTTTGTTCGATTTTCGTGCAGTGTTTGGACATAATTTGCCGATATCACATTTTATGCAAAATTATCCAAATCAAGCATGTTCAACATATTCTAAGAACAGAACTATTTGTCCAAATGTTATCATATCCAACTCAACTTCTTCCTCCATCGACTCTGAAGCCATTGTTACAACGTGGTTCCCTAATACAGGGCCGTCAGCCTTCAAAATGCTACTACAAATCCTCCCCTTTGCGACCTTCTCACTTACGCTCACTCAACCGGGAAGATTTTGATATGCTAATTAGTACTTTCTGTACGCCTACTGTGCATGACTACCAGGTAACCATGCCCCTTTAACTCATAGCCCATGAGGGCGAGAGGTCTAATTGTTTTAGTATAAACTAACTAGCTGGACAGTAGAAAACAATAGAAAGAAACAAATTGAAGTTGAAAAAAAAATTATTTCGTGTGTTTTTTCTCTACCATGGGCTATCACAAATAGACCTATAGTAGGGTAGCCAATCAGAACGCAGGATTTGTAATACATGTAGTCCACTAGTTGGTTTATACTAATTATTAATATACCTGGTCAATCCCAGAGGTTTCCTAAATCGGTGCCAGCGAATCACAGAACCAAAGAGAGAAATGGGAAACTCGTAAAACCTCAGAGTAGTAGAAAACCTATAAATTAACTTTGTGCCCATGCTAAAACAGTTATTAGTCAAGAGTTGTCATTTGTGTTAATATAAATACTGACAATTGTTATGCTAATGTGCCAACCATGATTTCAAAAGGCCGCTTTGTGTCAGTAACCAATGGATCTCTGGTTGGCACATTAATGACAATGGATGACGTCGCAGTAAAGCCCCGGCTTAAAAAGCTCAAACATTTTCATCAATTGAAACATCATCATGATGGTGGAACGTCAACTTGAACATTTTACTGTCAGAACTGGCTAAATGGTAACACAATGTTTGATCGTTTAGCCACATGCACATCAAACATTCAGGAAACATCTTACAAGATTGAACATCTTACAAGATTGAACATCTTACAAGATTGAACATCTTACAAGATTGAACATCTTACAAGTTTTTTCTGTGAAATACCGCTGAATCTCAAGGTTGGAGGTCAATTTGTGATGGATGGACGTGGGGACAGGGACGTGGGGACGTGAGGATGTGACCTAAAATAAAAAGCGAGTAATTATGTGTGTATGCAATGCATTGTTTTATCACTAGCTGGTCATGCATTTAGGTTAGAAAACACACAATCAAAATTGTTTTCACTCACGAACAGACGGCATCTTGGAAAAGCCTCGTTTCCACGTCCCTTCGTAATATTAAGGAGCCTGAGAAGGACCGGACCGCCATAGAGCTTCATCAAGCGACATAATATGCGGCATACTTCGCCCTTGATGTGAAAACAGTCATTTTATGAAAATCTGATAGCCCAGTTTAAAGGGAGTCACGAAGTGAGCGCAAAGAAGTTGGCAGTTTTCGGAGGCTTAGGGAGTGTTTACATGAAGGAGGGGGAAGGGGGGGTTGACCCTAGTGCTAGCACTAGGCTCAGACAGCCCAAGTTTACAAGCAAAATGATTCAGGTACAGGTCAACTCAACATGATGCGACCGCCAAAATCATTCAAGCATAGAGGACACGTGTAGAGTTTTGACGAGTCATTGGTGGATTAACATTGATTCTTTTTTCTGTGGTGCCCTTTATTGCTGTTGTCTAGTGTCCTATAGTGCTGGTATGTGACCTACCGGTACTAATTGTTAGACAACTCCAGCAAATTATGTTAAATTTGGCTCTAGAATAGAGTTGTCCTGGGTAGGCGAGTTGTCCCTAGCAAACTCTTTACATGAAGAAACACATGCAAATGTTGAACTAGTGCTAGGATGATCCTACCTCTCAGGTACCCGAGACAAAACTGACCCTTAACATGTAAACAGAATGCAGAATACAATGGTGGTAGAATGACTCTACTACTAGCAAAAATAAGGATGACCCTAGTACAAGGGTTACCCTCTTATCATGTAAACAACCCCTAAGCTGAGTATCTTTTTTTCCCACCCGGGTTGCTTCCCAGGCTCATTTACCTCACTCGGGGAGCATGGAAACAAGGCTTTTCCAAGATGGCGTCGGTTTGTGAGGTCAAGCGGCTTTTGATTACGTTCTTTCTGACCTACATTGTAAATGACAAGTTTGTGATAAAACTGCATTTAATACATACATAATTACTCACTTTTTATTTTAGCGGTCTAAGGTCACATCCCCATGTCCTCACATCCCCGTCCATGTTTTACGACCATCCATTTGTGATTGGCAAAATTCCTCCTGCACGCACAAGTTTTGTCAGAAGAGGTGGCTATTTTGTTCATCACGCAAAATGTTGGATGAAAATGTTTGATCTAGATCAAATATCAAAAATTGTTGGGAAACCATTTAACAGTCATTTTAAAGAGGCAGCTAAACAATAAAACATGTTCACCCAACACGATGTTGGATGAAAATGTTTTCAAGAGCGTTTAGCTGGGGCTTAAGTACTATCGCTATTACAATACATGTATGAAATTTACAATATACATGTAGTCTTATTGATCGATAAGCAAGCAAACAGACAGGCAGACAGATACAGTGTATAGTTTATTGTTCCTTAATGAAATATCTTTACAGTAACAGTAAGATAGAGGGTAATGTATGGCAGGTCTAAAATGGGGTAGGGCATATTTTTTGCTCTTACATGAAGATCAAAGGCATGCAAGGTCAAACAGGATGGCTGCTTTCTGTGTTCACCGTGCAAGAAGTATAGAGTAATATTGTTTTCGTTCCTTCACTGGTTCAATTACATGCATTGTGTTTCTTCATGACGCCACCGCTCCTTTGTAGCTAGTCTATCAGTACTGTGGCTTTGTGTTGCGGTTTCTACAGGGTTCTTTCTTAGCACGAGAGATGTTTGATTTAATGGTGATTACGTTCATTTAATAAAAGGATCGGCAGCTTAAAGAATAAATATAGTTAAAACATAAAACTTCATTGTTTAAACTTGGTTTCAACATCGGTTTCAACATTGGTCTCGAGACATTCATAAATGAAATTGGTCGGATTTTTGCATACATGTACTTTGCTAAGAGAAAATGGCATTTACTCCAGCAGCAACATGTCCAGGAGAGGAACAAACGAGCCAACAAAACAAACAAAAAGCCAGTATAACAGAAGGCCAAGGATTGAAGCTGCTGCGAGCTGGCTGAGAGGGTCTCATTTGGGTTAACTGACTACTGACTAACAGCCTTAAAAATAACTGACAAATGACGATTTTTTACTGACAACTGACAACCGAAAAATAACTGACAACTGACAAATTTGGTTTTTGTCGGTCAAAATGATTGTAAATTTTCTCTAGTAATGATTAACTAGGGCTAACTGATAAATGGCCAACATTTTAACTGACAACTGACATGTAGACCCTCTGCTGACTATGATCAAGATAAAGATTTTAAGACACTTTTTATGAGGAAATGTTGAGTTACATGTACCTTGATTTTTCGTTTCATATTGAATGTATTGTAACCAAACAAAAGAAGTAAAGAAAGGTTGATAAAACTGTCAGGCTATCCAAGTGAATTTTAAAGCATTTAGAATTTTAAGTACATGTGTTGATACTCAGGGAAGTCTAGCAAAGTGATGTGTTTGTTTGTAAACTGTGAAAGAATCAAGGTAGTGGCACATGTTATGTTTCATTAGAGTTGCTAAATGAGTACCACCTAGTTAAATACTTCTCCTAATAATTAAAATAACTTATTGAAATCTTTTTAGAGAGTTTGGTAGGGATTAAATAAGCCAGCTGCTCAATAAACTATGGGAGAAGCCCATTAGACTTGAATAGTCTGTGATAAAACTTAGTTGGAGGTTCAGTGGCCATAGCTGAGCACAGGGTCAGTGCTTGCAAGCTAGCTTGCTTGCCAGGATAGGCTGACAACCAATCAGCCCAGAGCACTGGGTCACACATAAGAGTGGACAAAAGAAACAGAGAAGGGATAAGCAGCATGCCCATTCGGCACAAGGAGCAACTGACAAGCAAATGCATAATACAGGGTTGCCATAGGTCAGGATAAAGTCAGGGAAAAAATATTTTTTTCAAGGTCAGAGAAAAGTTAGGGAATTTTGCAACTGCATGGTCAGGGAAATTCTAAATTTCTTGTCAAAGTCAGGGAATTTAATTTCTGGTTGCCACAAGGGCTTCTCGTGCCTCAAAACGTCTGCGAAGGGAGGCTACAGGTTTTGATAATGACTTTTGTTTTGGACAAGGGAATGTCAAACAGTCTTGTTAAATTGGTCAGTGAAAATTGTTTTCTGGTCAGTGAAAAGTCAGGGAAAATTTCTTTGCCTGATGGGTGGCAACCATGTAATAACAAGCAATAATAATAAAGTAAGAGTCCTGGATGGAGCTCCACGTCAGAGCTGCTCCAACACAGGAACCTGTGTATGCTGGATATTTAACCATGTCTAAATTTCATTTAGTCTCATTGAAATAATAAGAGCTAATAGTTATTTTGTGCAGATTTTCATTTGCAACACTTCTCCCACCACATTCATTCTTTCAACACTTTTTAAATCAATCTACCATGACAAGCTTCAAATTCAATGTTGATTTCATTGCACACAAGCACAGCCTAAAATCTATGTTCAAAGGCTACCAAGGGCTTGAAACATTTCTAATAACCAGCAACCTCTTTATACTATTAAATTAATATGTGACTATGTTGTGTGTGTGCTTATTTTAAAATTTTCATTCCAAGGGTGATGCTTATTAAATTGAGGTTGGGTGCTTTATCAAGGAAATACATTTGTACTTTATCCACATAATTATGACAGTCACTTCCTGAATACTCCTCGAGTCCCTGACCCACAGACACAATAATAACACTTTTCAGTGGTGGGACCTGGCCCATGATGTCCACTGTATTATCATATCATTGATAACCACAATGTTATAGTAGCCATAATGTAGTTAACAAATAAATAAGCCTTAGCCATGTTTTATACTATCATAAAACACGATGGGCATTTGAGAACATGAGAGGAATTGTTAAAGCACAAGCTGAACGCGCGTGCTTTCAACATTTCTCGAGTGTTCTCAAATGACCAGAGTGTTTTATGATAGTATAAAACATGGATTTAAGGCTAGTTTATCTGTTTTATAAATAAATATAGATTTTCACGCGCGATGAAAGGACACTGCCAGTTGAAAACAATGAAACATGGCAAACTATGTTATATACTCTGACTGATAAAACATGGCTTTTTAGCCAATCAGAGCATGCATACTATCATATCTATATTATAATATGTAATATACATTGTAGATCTATGCATAGATAGGATGTATCACACAATGCTTACAATTCTGAAAATGACTAGATACTTGATAAACTAATTAATCTAAATTACCTCATTATCATAACAATGGCTTCAGGCCCTCTCGTCCATTTAGGAAACTATTTCTCTTTTATACACTACATGTACATGTACCTAAATGTATTCATTGCATTCATAGTCCATTACAAGAGAAATATATTTTCTGTCTGTTTCTTTTTCAGCTGTTGGTGTGTTCTTGTGCAGTCATGATTCAACATCCTGTGGAGTGTTGCACTGGTCTGATCTGGACATATATATGAGGATATTACCCATAGAGAGTTCCAATTATATGATATTTTGATGCTTTATTGGACACCACAACATTACAATTTAATTAACACACAGATTAGAGTTGATATTTTTTACAACTGGGTGACAATTTCGTACATAACTGTCTCCAAATTTGTATTTTTTAATTTCTAAAACTTATAGCAAATTAATTAAGTTATTGAATCACTGTCTCAGTTACGTTAAAGAAGCATTGGCAAATACGTTATTTTTAATAAATAAATCAAATTTCAAAGGAGACTCTGAAGATGGCACCAGTAGATGCTGGAGCACTCAAACATAAACCAATAGACTTGGAGAAACCTCCTTCTCCTCGTATTAGCTCAAGAAACTTTGACTTTGAGCGCACTGATAACTTCGTTCGTCGGGCTATCATGATGGCCTTGTGGTATTTATTCAGCTTTGGGACATTGATGACCAACAAGTATATCTTGACGAATTTGAATGGTGATGCAGGTATCCTGGGCGAGACTCAGATGCTGAGCTCAGCGATGTTCGGAGCATTTAAGATGTACTTGCCATGCTGTTTATTTCACCAAAAACATCATGAAGGAAAGAGGGCACATTTCATTAGAAACATGGCAATCCTTGGCTCGATGAGGCAAGTAGGGAAAAGCAAATATGTTGTTTTTACAACAATTGCCCAATTTCTTGTTTCCTGATTGGCTGATTACTATTGTAAATAAGAACATACCAGTGTTAAAGTGCAACTAACTGCTTTTGTAATTTTTATACATATGAATCTTTGAAAGGTTTTGAGTACTTCTGCGAAGAAATTTTTGGCTTACAGAGAATACTCTATGTTCTAGGCTTGTTTGAAATGGTGAAAATTTGACCTTTCCTGACCCATGACCGCGTAAGAAAAAGCCTGGGTCGATTCTTGATCTTACGTCATCCAACTCATTCGACTTTGCAATAATTTGAATAAATATTTAGCATTTTGTCTAAAATAACTGTTTCCTTTACTAACAACTCACAGACTGTGTATATTCTCTATATATCGATGTTGTTGTGATGGAAAGGCGCCATGGAGAATAATGCATTAATGAGGTGACGTAAGATCAAGAATCGACCCAGGCTTTTTCTTGCGCGGTCATGGGTCAGGAAAGATCAAATTTTCACCATTTCAAACAAGCCTAGAACATAGAGTATTCTCTGTAAGCCAAAAAATTCTTCACAGAAGTACTCAAAACCTTTCAAAGATTCATATGTATAAAAATTGCAAAAGGGGTTAGTTGCACTTTAAATGTATTACATGTACGTGATTGCTTGCACAAGATTGATTGTGTGATACATGTAGCATGCACTAGAATCACTTTCCCCCTGCAATTTTCCTTGTCTTGTATTCTTTAATGTTTTGTAATCTAGTAAGTGAGATAAATTTAAATTGAACTTGATCACTAGTCAGTTACACTAGACGTACAATGTAGGGAGCAGGTCAAAACACATGCCCCAGATAGGGATCATTTTTTTCACCAGACACAGTTGTCAGCGTAGGGTATTTGCTAAAACCCGAGTAACATAATTAGCCACCACCCCCACCCCCATTTTTGATTATCTATTTTCCATTCTGGGGGGCCTAGTGGTAATTTTAACACAGAAAATAAAATGATAACGTAAGACAAAACATGCAGTGCATTTGTTTCTAGATTATGCCTTTTAGTTTTGAAGATATTTAAGAACAAATTATTTTTAATATTGAGTTTTCTCTCCAGAGGAGATGGCTGGCAGCAGCCCCCACCCCCCTACCCCCCCCCCCCCCCCCCCCCCCCTACCCCAAAATGGGTCCGTCGAGAGGGCATGTGTTTTGACCTGCTCCCTTAGTGTTCTTGCAGCATTGACTCCTTCCAATGGTATACCTCAAATGAAATAATTATATTGTATAGTTAAAGGTAAAGGTATTCAGTTATAAATATAGTGCAGTCTGATTCTAAATGAATATATCAAATGCGCTTCACAAGGTTATTTTTTATGATACAGACAGCTATTGTGGTGCAGTGTGCTGCCATGCAGTTTACAATCACAAGTGATTGTTAGTACCTCAGAATACTACATGTAGGCTGTTGTGTCAGGAGACAATCCCCTACTCTTTCTCAAAATAACACAACTGGTTCTTTTACATCGCCCTCATATAGCTTAGAAGAGGAAGGAGACAAGGCCAACAATTTATACATCCCTGCCCGAGGATGCGGCCAGGATTCAAACCCCCCAACCTCCTGCACTCTAGACCGTGTTCTAACAACTGAGCTAACCAGTGAGGCGGGTAGAGTGTTTTATATCATTTGTTGATCTTTTCAGGTTTGCTACTGTGGTGTGTTCACTTATAAGTCTTAAATATGTTGCTGTCTCCTTCACTGAAACAGTCAAGTCATCAGCACCACTTTTCACAGCCATCTTTGCTTGGATAATGTTAGGTAAACATGCATAGTTACATGTATACTGTGTCTGTTGTAGTGATGGTTAAGGTACAAACACACACTGCAACATTGCGCGCAATATTGCCAACAATTGTTGTTCACACAGTGCAATTTGTTGCACACAATGTTGCCGAAGTAGAACTCTATCCTACTTCTGCAATAATTATTGCCGGCCATGTTACGCGCAATGTTGCAGCATGTGTCCTTACCTTTAGACTGGTTTTCGAGTGTTGTAAAACCAAAGTACATGATGGTTATTGTACAGACTTGTAACTTAATTATAGCGCTCTGAGGAGTTTTCTCCAAGGGGTCACAAAGACTAAAATTGTTGGGAATTTCAGAAACATGATGGATTATAGGATTTTCATTAGAAATCAAATATTTTTTATTCGATTTCACAACTTCTTTTACCTGGGGCAATGCTGATCTGTTTTTCTTTTAGAAACAATTTTAACAGCTACTGATTCAGGTTGTTTTCTTCTTTGCACCCTTATGGTCCCCAAGTGCACCATTACAAAACAAAGTGTGAGAAATTCCCACAATGGCGCAGTCTGGTGGTATTGTGTAAATACAGCAGTGATATACTTGCCAACATTTCAGAATTTCAATGCGGGACACCATATCGAATTGGAAGAAAATGTTCTCTTTGCGGTACAGAAAACTCCCAAAAATAACATACATGTAGGTCAACATGTTATGTGGAACCGTAAATCTGGGATATTTTCACGGCATTTTCACGACCCTAACCTAACCTAACCCTAACCTAAACCCAAAGACAAATTACTAAAATCTGCAGAATCCGGTAAGGTTGACAAGTATGCAGTGATTCATAACTGTTTTGGGTCTTATATTTTCAGGTGAGAGATCCAGTTTGCCAGTCAACTTGTCCCTCATTCCCATCATGGCTGGGCTGTCCCTTTGCTCAGCAAATGAACTTAGTTTTAATGTTATTGGATTTACTGCTGCATTGATGAATAATGTGATGGACTGGTAGGTACTGAACAGTCTTGTTTCAATCAGTTTCAATCATTTGGGGGAGGGGGAGGGTAATGTAAAGGACTGGTACGCATTGACTCCATACTTGTGCAACACCATGACATAACCCCTTTAACTGTTTGTAGCCAATTAACAGCCACCAATCGAACATTGACTCCACACATGTACAACACCATGACATAACCCCTTTAACTGTTTGTAACCAATTAACAGCCACCAATCAAACATTGACTCCACACATGCACAACACCATGACATAACCCCTTTAACTGTTTGTAGCCAATTAACAGCCACCAATCGAACATTGACTCCATACATGCACAACACCATGACATAACCCCTTTAACTGTTTGTAGCCAATTAACAGCCACCAATCGAACATTGACTCCACACATGCACAACACCATGACATAACCCCTTTAACTGTTTGTAGCCAATTAACAGCCACCAATCGAACATTGACTCCACATGCACAACACCATGACATAGCCCCTTTAACTGTTTGTAACCAATTAACAGCCACCAATCGAACATTGACTCCACATGCACAACACCATGACATAGCCCCTTTAACTGTTTGTAGCCAATTAACAGCCACCAATCGAACATTGACTCCACATGCACAACACCATGACATAGCCCCTTTAACTGTTTGTAACCAATTAACAGCCACCAATCGAACATTGACTCCACACATGTACAACACCATGACATAGGCCCTTTAACTGTTTGTAACCAATTAACAGCCACCAATCAAACATTGACTCTATACATACACAACCCATGACATAGCCCCTTTAACTGTTTGTAACCAATTAACAGCCAACATTGACTCCATACATGCACAACACCATGGCATACATGTAACCCCAGCCTTTAAAATATACGTGTTACTGTTAGTAACATCTCAGTGATATCGTACTTGTATTTTTTTTGCAGCATCCAAAATGTATTTTCAAAGAAATTGCTAACGAATGATCAGTCTTACAGGTAAGTTAAAGTGTTATATATGTAAAAGTGAGGATGTTGGAACTCCTCAGCATGCACCGTGTTGGACTTTATTTTAAAATTGTCGATCCGGCATATTAACACAAGCAGCCCAAGCTCTTTTTTGTGACAGTTATTAATAGCAACTCTTTGCAAGATTTCTTTACTGAAGAAAAAACAATTACTTGCGCAGTGTCACAACAAAACAGACAACAAAGCAACTGTATTTTGTCAGCGATTCTCGTCAGTCGACAATGACAACGCCTGAAGCTGCAACAACTCCACTTCATGACATTTAAACTCTTCGTTAGTATGGAATGATTTCTAATCAAATAAAAAGGATACAAATAGTAACCTAACCTACAATAAAGGTGTGGCTGCATCTTAGGCCGAGTTGCATGCAATTAGCTTACAACAAGTTCACAACACGAATTGCTTCGTGTACATGTAAATCAACCTACAACTTGCTCACAACTGTCACATGTAACAAGAACAATGGCATAAGGTAATCGTATGTGACAATAATTTACTGTAAATGAAAGTTGTACCGAGTAAATCAGCCTTTAGGAAAAGTCGGCTCGTTGTTTGTGGGCACACTAATAGCTATGGGAAGGTGTAAACATCATCTGTTGCCATGGCTTCAAGAGTCATCTTCAAAAGTGACTTGACAGTTCTATTCACTAACAGTTCTATTCACTAAGAAATCGTATAAGAAGTTAACGAAGTACAAAAAGAACGAATTCAAGAATGATATATTAAACCAAATTCAATTGCTTGAATCTAACAATCCAAAAGAATACTGGAATTTAGTTAATTCTCTACGGTCATCTAAGGATCAACAAAAGATCAAAACATCTACGATAGAAGCGGAAGAGTGGTTTTCCTATTTCAAAAATCTAAACAGTTCTGCAGACACTAGTAATAATCTTTTCGACCGCGGGGTAGATGCATTTGTATCTAACATGGAGTCTTTCGTACCCCAGTTTGTCGAAATTCTTGATAAGCCTTTTACTGCGGATGAACTAATTAAACTTAGTCGAAAACTGAAAAACAATAAAGCATCCGGTCTAGATTCCATTAGTAATGAAATGATAAAGTGCTGTATCGACTCTCATCCAGATTTAATTGTTAAATTGTTTAATTTGGTTTTCCAATCGAATCGTTTCCCTCGATGCTGGAATGATGGTTGTATTTCACCAATCTTTAAATCTGGAGTTGTTGATGACCCCGATAATTACCGGGGTATTACGGTTAATAGTTGTCTTGGAAAATTCCTAACTCTGGCTCTAAATTCTAGACTATCTCAATATTTAGAAGCTAATGGCATTATTAAACCAAATCAAATCGGTTTTCGTAAATCTTACAGAACGGCAGATCACATTTTCGTTCTTAAAACAATTTTAGACGAATACTTTCAGCAGGGTAAGAAGGTGTATGTGTGTTTTGTCGACTTTCGTAAAGCGTATGATTCGGTTTGGAGAAATGGATTGTTCTACAAATTAATCGAAATTGGAATTAGCAAGAAATTTCTCGCCATCATTGTTGATATGTATAGACAAATTAAAGCATGTGTCAAAACTGATGATGGTTTGACTAATTTTTTCCAATCATTTGTGGGGGTGAAACAAGGATGTAATTTAAGTCCCAATTTATTTAATATTTTTATAAATGATATACCTGATATTTTCTCTAAAAAATGTGAGCCAGTAGTCTTGGAAAATTTAAGGATAAACTGTCTTATGTATGCAGATGATTTACTATTGTTATCAGAGAGTGAAGAGGGTCTACAATCCTGTTTGGATAAATTACATACGTATAGTCAAAAATGGAAACTCCAAGTGAACTTAAAGAAAACGAAGACTATGCTTTTTAACAAGTCAGGACGAAAAACAGCTATTGCATGTACTTTTGGTGGAACTAATGTATCCATGACCTCTTCGTACACCTATCTTGGTACTGTTTTGACTCCCTCCGGTTCTTTTAATGCAAATCAGTCACACTTATACAATAAAGGATTAAGGGCTCTGTTCAGTCTGCTGAAAGTTTTTCATCCACGTTTTGGAACTTCTCTGAAAGTCTTCCTGAAATTATATAACGCTTTGATCCGGTCCATTTTGACGTATAATTGTGAAATATGGGGAGCATATACAAAGCGTCATAGTTCATTTATCTCATTTAAAGAGAAATTGTTTTATTCTGAGTTAATTTGCGAGAAGCTTAATCTGAAAATGTATAAAATGTTATTAGGAGTCAATTGCAAGACAACTAACTCAGCTGTAAGGTCTGAACTCGGAGTATTGCCCATGCATGTCTTTATCTACGACGTAGTACTCAAATACTTTGTTCACCTACTTGAACATAACGATAACCCTTTCCTGACGAGCGCCCTAAAAGTCTCTTGCAATTTGAACAAGAAGGGAGGTTGGTCTTGGTTTAGTCTTGTTTCATACTTACTGAAATTAGGTGATTCCAAATTAAATAACAATCTTGCTATTATACCAAATTTTGATTTCAAATCAATATGTAAGATGGTTACCCGAAAAATAAAACAAATACATAAAGATAGATGGAATGAAGAGAGAGAGGAAATAATCCATGGTCATAAAAACTCGAAATTGGAATTACATGCAGAAGTCAAAAGTGATTACTTTTTTGAGAGTTATCTGAATAAAATACATGATTTTGAAACCCGTAGAGCTGTGACTAAATTGAGATTATCGGCTCATCATTTTCCAATTGAACGTGGTCGTTATTTACGCATACCAAGAGATAAAAGGATTTGTACGGTTTGTGATTCGAATGAAGTTGGCGATGAATTCCACTATCTTCTCAAATGCGGAAATCACAATATAGCACAAGCTCGGACCTTATTCTTGAACAAATTATACGACCAAAATCCTTCCTTCTCTTCATTCGATCTTTCTTCGCTATTTTACTATGTGATCTCAATGAAAGATCAGAATATTATAAAGCTAAGCAGCATCTATATAAAACAAGTTATAGATTTATACGATGAAATTGCAAATTAGCCTATTACATATTTACTTTTTATTATTACTTTATTTTATTTATTTTTCCTCCACTTATGCTTATTGGATGTACACTGATGTACTTTTGTCTCAAAGTGCCAATAAAGATATATTGTATTGTATTGTATTGTACTAACGGCTTACTGTATTTTGCGAAACGAAACGGCTTTGCGAAATTGCGAAATTGCGAAATTGCGAAATCATCAATAAAATATAAAAGAGATAAAGAGAGGGCTTACTGTATTTTGCGACAATTTCGCAATTTCGCAATTTCGCAAAATACAGTAAGCCAGAGAGCTTACTGTATTTTGCGAAATTGCGAAATTGCGAAATCATAAATAAAATATAAAAGAGTCTATTCAGTTAGAGCCAGGAGAATCGAACAGCCGTAACAGAAAGTGAACTCAGGTATTCCGCGTCGTTTCTGTGCATCGAAACCATCCATCAAAACAACAGGGAAGATATTGGCTTTTCAAATCTGTGAGGTACAGGATAATTATATACAGATTCAGACCGGAAAAGTGTGCATGTGTGTGCTTGTGTTACGTTCCCAAACTTTAAGACTTTAAGACAGGAAACATTTCACAGAATGTTCTATTTTTTTTACAGCAGAGAACTGTGTTATTAAACATGTAGAAATAAAAACATGGTGCCATTTGGAAAATTATTTCATGTCCAAAGGGCATAACTAAGAAATACATATCTACGGCATGGAAACGAGGCTAAAATTCTGTGAACCGATCGAGTGCAAAGACTGTACGAAAAGTTAGATAAAACCTTTATTTTCTGGCAAAATAATCTCACGAACTCCAACACGATAGCCTTGTGACCAAATGACATACATATGAAGCTATAGAAGTTATTATCGACTACATAAGAGTCAATACATCGAACTACTATGACGCACTTTGGTGACAAGACGTAGTGAACGTTTCTACTTTCGACACATCTTCGCTAAACTGTACGAACGGCTCCAAGAATAAATCCCTAATGTCGAAAATAACCGGGGGATCCGAAAGAGGATAGTCTTGTGACCAAGTGCCATTCATATGAAGCTCTACAAGTAATTATCAAATGCAAAAGAGCACGTAGAGCGCGTAGAGCAAACTCATATGAGCGCGAAGAGCAAACTCATATGACCGCGCTACTAATTTTTTTACACCGTCAAACCAAGCTACACTACGGTGTCCAAACTGCATGAAATCTCCCGTTTGAAAATTTCTGTTGAACAATACACCATAGCAGGTTATCAATCCATATGTTTCAAGGTGTACACAATATTTTCCAGTACATGAGTCAATAGAATGTACGCACTCCTCGAGTTTACGGCTGTTCGATTCTCCTGGCTCTAACTGAATAGACTCTTTTATATTTTATTTATGATTTCGCAATTTCGCAATTTCGCAAAATACAGTAAGCTCTCTGGCTTACTGTATTTTGCGAAATTGCGAAATTGTCGCAAAATACAGTAAGCCCTCTCTTTATCTCTTTTATATTTTATTGATGATTTCGCAATTTCGCAAAGCCGTTTCGTTTCGCAAAATACAGTAAGCCTTCACTAACTCTATCTTCAACATCCCATTGACCTCATTCATAATACCCGCCACCTAATTTGCATAAATTGGAAGGTTAATGTGAACAGAGAAACTATTGCTACCACATGAAAGATCGTAGCTAAATTAGTAACTGACCACAGTTTGAAAGCAACGTTTGAAATTGCTGTCGAGTGATTGGCATTTTAAATGTAGAAAATACATGAAAGCGAAGCTGGAAAGGCCTACATGGTTTTTCTCATACAAATCTCTCTAATTTCAAATCGCTGTAACTTTACAGGCTTTTATGCTACAATACTCAAATTCTACAGTATCACCAATGTTGGTATGCTCTTTCGCATGGCAAGGATGTTGTTTGTCATACATTGAACATGTGGCTAAACTGTTAAAATACAGAGACCACGCCCTTATGGATGAGGTATATGATATAAAAACATTGTTTACTTTCCTTGAACGGTAACAACACAGTCATGATTAATTAACTGATTTCCATTCCCTCTTGACAAAAATCTGCAGTCCGCCCGAGCTACAGTTCTACACAAGTGCAGCCTCGATACTGGTTCAACTCCCCTTCTGGTTCTTTATGGTAAGCAGATTTTCAACAAGAAGTTCCGCTGAAGGTTAGCCCCACACAGCGGTCAAACGTCTGCGCATGCGTCAAAAGTCTTGCAACAACAACCTATTCAAAAACAAATTCAAAGCGAGCCGGCGGCCGTCACTGTTCACAAACCCGCTTTCAAACCTTGAGAACTTCTTTGGTAAATTACGAAAATTTTGGGTAAACTCGCAGTTTGAAGTTTGTTCAATTTCCCGTCGACTGTGAAAATACAAAGCTTAACTTTCACGTATTTTTCTTAACTTTTGGGGGTAGAAGTTCACTGTAATATGTTTTAAGGTAAATTTTGCGCGGGAAATTCGCGCGGCCGCCTACCAGACTAACCGTAATACGCACGCGCAGACGTTTGACCGCTGTGTGGCCCCACACCGCGGCAAAACGGTATGCTCCGCTGGCCAAAAGAACGAAGGCTCTGCTACCAAATACAAATTACCGAGGGTTTGAACTTTTTTAGTAAATAATTTTATAACTTAGTAAACTCACAATGAATTACAAATTAAGAAAACTTCAACTTGTTAAAGTCTTAGGCTTAGCTTTTAAGTAGTTTTCTTATTTTTTGACAAAACAGTTCACAAATGGATACTTTTAAGCAGAAATTTTAAAATCACGGTATGTGGCTGTTGTTTCATTTCAGTTTTCGCGGGAAACTGGGGGCGGCCGCACGCGGACAAGAAATAGCAAATACGCATGCGCGTGACGTTTTGCCGCGGTGTGGGTTAGCCCTCTTTTCACGCCATTGGAACTCGATATTTGAAATTCAATAACCCACTTCCAAGATATGCCTCACTTCCTACTTACAAAGGAATCAATACGAGGCTCCGTGCACAATACTCAGTCGTTCGTGACAAGACTATAGCACTTCCGTAGTTTGTCACGAATGACTGAGCATTATGCACGGAGCCTCGTATTGATTCCTTTGTACGTAGAAAGTAAGGCATATCTCGGAAGTGGACTATTAAAGAAAGCAAGAAAGGATATCGGCCCTCTCCTGGTAGAGTGCAAGATTTCTAATGTTTAAAATTAATCAAGACAAGAAAAAATAATCAGAGGGAAGGTAGTTGTTCATTGATGACTTCCAATGGTATTTTATGATTGTTTACGAACTGTGTGGCCCTTACTCTGAAGTTAAAACATCTGTGTGTTTCATTTGGATTTCATGCGATAAGCAATCAGTAGGGAGCACTCAAGCGGAGCATCACGGAGGTGATCTTATCGTGCCCTGCGGTGCAGTTTTCGATCGAGTGTCAAAAGGAATGATGGGATTGTGAAACTTGAAGATTCAATTCGACTTCACCTCAATGTTTATTTATTTTCCACAGGATATTCAAGTAAAACTTCAGTCAATGGATCGTATTATCATATGCATGCTGTTCTTCAATGGATTCCTGTTCTACATGCAGAGTCTGACGGCTTATGGCCTCATGTCCCTTATATCACCTGTCACATTCAGGTGAGAACAGATCGTAAGCTGCATGTCCTATGAGCTGTCACGTGGCTAAAAATCCTATATTTCAATTCGACCTTATCCTGGGTGCTAGAGGCTCAAAGAAATGAAAGGTGAAGAGGCGGAAGAAGAGGAGAGAGAAGAAAATAAGAGCCTCTGGTGTAATAAGGTTCAGAATTTGAACCTCGTCCCTGATTGGCTAATCTACTCATTACCAGGCGCAACCGTGAGTGCTGGATGTAATGGTAATTTTCATTGGCTTACCAATGGCACAGCAAAACCGGTTTGACGTGTTTTCTTGATTTTAAACTCAGGGTGCTTTACATTTACACAAACTGACTGGTCTGATCACAGTCTCTTGTTTTCCTCTCTCACGTCAAGCCTCTGGGACCCAGTCATGGCTAGATTCCATCCGCCAAAAGGACACAATCCCAAAATGCACTGCAATTAATACTTCACAGAGAGCAGGAATTGGTGTCTATTAAAGTAACGCCTGCTAATGAAACAGCATGTACATGCAGTATAAAAGTTCTAAAAAAGCGGTTGTTGACAGCAAATCCCTCGCGGCGTAAGGGATAGTGACGGTTAGGGTTTCGGATAATAGACGGGTTTGTGGTTCGAGTCTTCGTGGAGCCGATAATGTTTTTATATAGTTGAGGGAAGGGTACTTGTTCGCCTAAATTTCTAATTACCGATTTTGTTTGTACCGTAAAGTGATTTAGAAGCCTTCACGAGTCGCTACTTTCGGGAGGTCGTTCCTTTTGGGTGGTCGTTACTTTCGGGGTCCAAAAAAACGTTAATCTACAAGCTTACTACAAGCCTTACAGTCTCTACGAAAACGCCCGGGACATTGCATTTGAATCAAGGCAATTACACGGTAATTGCAGAACTTAACAGGCCAACAAACGGAATAAAGAAAAAATACCGGTTTTAATATATATGTCGCAGTTCGTGCACAGCGTTACATTACAGACTTGTATTGCATGCCTGTGACATTGATGTAAATAGCAACAGCTGTCGGTGATTCAGTAATAAATGCTTAAAAAATACTTATAATAATAATATTTACATTCTTATATGGCGCATTTCTAAAACCCAATGCGCCTTACATTGGTAAAAAGTAAAAATATAAAAAATATTTACGAAGTTAATTACAAACTAATTTACTTTACGGTAAAATGTCGTTACTTTCGGATAGGTCGTTACTTTCGGGGTTTCTTAGCAGCCCCAATTTTTATCGTTACTTTCGGTATGTCGTTACTTTCGGCATGTCGTTACTTTCGGCATGTCGTTACTTTGGAAACTTTACGGGTACTATACAAATTCGGGTATATAACATCGAGAAAACAGTGCAGTGCATTTCGGGATTGTGACCTTCTGGCGGATGGAATCTAGCCGCAACCAGGTAATTCAGCCTAGGAATTCATCGAATACCTAAACATAAGCCACTCACTGGATTAGGAGTCCCGGTAACGGCTCCCTGTGTGTCGACATAAAATATACTATTTATCATTAGAAAAATCAAACCATTTGCAGACATTGAAGAACAATTATTTTTTGTGGTTTTTTGTTTTTTGTACTGGTTTATGGCGTCATGGCCCATGAAGTGGCAAGAATGAGCGGTGACGTCACATACCAGTACAAACCACAGGGTTCCCATTAATCGAATCAGATTTTTTTTCAGCCAGAATGCCTTGGACTGGTCTGCAAAGGCCCAATGTCTGGCATTGAAAGGAACGAATGACAACACGGAATAAGCGGTGACGTCACAGACCAGTACAAACCACAGGGTTCCCATTAATCGAATCAGAAAAATTACCAGCCAGAATGCCTTGGACTGGTCTGCAAAGGCCCAATGTCTGGCATTGAAAGGAACGAATGACAACACGGAATAAGCGGTGACGTCACAGACCAGTACAAACCACAGGGTTCCCATTAATCGAATCAGAAAAATTACCAGCCAGAATGCCTTGGACTGGTCTGCAAAGGCCCAATGTCTGGCATTGAAAGGAACGAATAACAACACGGAATAAGCGGTGACGTCACAGACCACTACAAACCACAGGGTTCCTATCAATCGAATCAGAAAAATTACCAGCCAGAATGCCTAGGACTAGTCTACAAAGGCCCAATGTCTGACATTTGATTGACCTTTGATATCTCGTTTTTCCCCTAGCGTCTCCAACACGTGCAAACGAGCACTCCTTATATGGTGCTCTATACTGATGTTTGGTAACCAAATCTCACCACTGAGCGCGCTAGGGACGATAATGGTCTTAGGTGGAGTATTCCTGTACCAGCGGTACAGGAACAGAGAAAATCCAAGAGAAGAAATGAAGGCTCCCCAAGACGTTCAAAATGTTTAGTATTAACAAGAGAGCATAAGAGAGGGAATCTTATAGCGTGCCGTGTGCGATGATATATACACCAATGAGAATGTTATATAGTAATATATATTAAGTCTATTTCTCTCCACTTTTAATTTTAATTATGATTTTGTTTCCTCTAGCGTTGTTAATATTTCTGTTATCAAATTTACTGTCTATTTCATATAATGTACATGTAATATGTATATATAACTGAAACCTGTATTTTCTTCTTCTTTTCCTTCTTTTCCTTACTATATGAAGTTCTGATATCATTTCCGGTAAACCTGTCCTCATATTAATTCTTATAGCAGTGGCTAATTCGAAAGCTTCAATGCTACTTTGGCCACTACACACAATTCCTGTAAACCATATGTAGTACTTTTTGTTAATTTTCTTTTCTCGCAGTAATCCTATGTCAAACTCATACCTACATGTACCTGTAAATAGTGTAAAATAAAGAACCTTGAACCTTGATAATGTCGAATAAATCTATTTTTAGTAACCGGAAGCAGCTGAAGCATAGTTCGCGAGCGTGCGACAACAATCTCATGGCGCGAAAATATGATTGTTCTCGAGCACTTGTTTCAGCTCAACTGCTTCCGGTACTAAAAATAGATTTATTAAATATCATCGCACAGAGCGCGTATTGGAGTATCCCTCTCTTACTATGCTCTCTTGGTATTAATAATTATCGGCTTAAAGGGGCTATTTCAACCTCCAAATGATAAACTTTCTCTTGGTAAAAGACAAAAATAACTATTCAGATTAGCAGAGTATGCTTTCCATGTATACTGGAGAAAATTTGAGACTATTTTGATGAAGGATGGCAAAGATTCGAGTCGATGAAAATTGAGATAAGCTAAATTTAAAGAACTTATAATCAGTTCACTGTAACCGAAATCAAGTTTCTAGGATAAGCTTTTTTATTTTATAAACTACAGTGTTTTACAAGGATTTCCAGCACTGAGAAACATCGTGTCTGAACACACTTAAAGTGCACCTAACCCCTTTTGCAATTTTTATACATATGAATCTTCGAAAGGTTTTGAGTACTTCTGCGAAGAAATTTTTGGCTTATATAGAATACTCTATGTTCTATGCTTGTTTGAAATGGTGAAATTTTGACCTTTCCTGACCCATGACCGCGTTAGAAAAAGACTGGGTCGATTCTTGATTTTACGTCATATAATTCATTCCACTTTGCAATAATTTGAATAAATATTTAGCATTTTGTCTAAAATAGCTGTTTTGTTTACTAACAACTCAGACTGTGTATATCGATGTTGTTGAGATAGAAAGGCGCCATGGAGAATAATGCATTAATGAGGTGACGTAAGGTCAAGAATCGACCCAGGCTTTTTCTTACGCGGTCATGGGTCAGGAAAGGTCAAAATTTCACCATTTCAAACAAGCATAGAACAGAGAGTATTCTATGTAAGCAAAACATTTCTTCGCAGAAGTACTCAAAACTTTTCAAAGATTCATATGTATAAAAATTGCAAAAGGGGTTAGGTGCACTTTAAAAATACGATAATGTTACGTACCGTAAATGATCTAATAAACGCCCCCGATCTAGTGAACGCCTCCTATCTAATTAACGCCCTCCTAAGCTGACAAGTTTGTATTGAACGCCCCTCTCTAACAGACGCCCCCTGTCTAATAAACGCCCCCCTAGGACTCGGATGTTGACATTGAGCTATACTGAAGAACTATACCAGTACCTTTTTCCGCCGCTTTGTATGTACCATATACCGTTATGGATTTGTAGACGGTTTAGACTTATCAGCGGACGGACTTGATAGTCTGCTAAAGCTCTGTCATTTAGGTTATTATAATACCGTATTTAGGTTACCATGTTACAGTTATTAGAATAAACGCCTCTCTCTTTTAAACGCCTCTTATCTTTTAAACGCCCCCCTCGGACCCTTGAAATTTAATAAACGCCCCTGGCGTTTATTAGATCATTTACGGTATGTGGATATCGCCTTTCAGCCAATCAGCGATTGCCACGTCGCGCTCACCCTTGCTTCCAACAGCCGGGCCCACTCGTGAGATATCGAGTTGAACACGCGAGGATAAATTCTACATCTGCGCGCTCCCATGTATTATTCTCTATGTAATCCACTATGTAATTCTCTATGAAACTGGGGTGGCGCAGTTGTTAAGGCTTCGCCTCTCACCTCTGTGGCCCAGGTTCGAATCCCGGACGCGGTGCCATTACTGTGAGTTGAGTTTGTTGGTGTCTCACCCTTGCTCCGAGGGTTTTTCTCCGGATCCTCCGGTTTTCCTCCCTCCGCAAAAACCAATACGCTAAATTCCAATTCGATCTGTGGATTAGCCGGGACCTGGTTTTGGTCAGCCCCATGGTTGATTTAGGTCTCGTTAGAAATTCAGTTTTTTTTTAAATCTTTGTCACTACTGTCAAAAAAGAATGCTCTATTTTCGTTTTGCAATGTGTTTAGTTCTCTTGTCTACGCGACATCGGTTACAGTACTCACATTGAAGGTTTAAGCCCCTTTAACAATTATCAAATTTTGGAATGAGCGCACGTGTTTGTGTTTTAGTTTTCGATGAATTATTATAATTTACTGAAGTCCGAATTCAGAAGAATAACAAATAAAATATGTATAAATGTACTATTCAAACAATATATTAATAACGTGATACAAAAAATGTAATAAGAAAAACTGAACGAAAACAAAGAAGCCACACAACATGTGTGCGCATTAAAATGTTCCGCAATATAACGACCGCTGACTCAGAAAGAAGCGATAGCCGTCCCTTATATTTCGCATGACAAAATCTCATTTCATTATTTTTTTTGCAACAAAACCCATATTTCTCGCTTTTTGATTGGATCTTGTTCATGATCAATAAAAGTACAGGCAATGATGCTGATGTGATATGCGATTTGTTAAACATTCCAATGAATTACCAAACTTTAAGCATGTTTGACCAGCTTAAAGGTGGATCAGTCTTAAGGACAGGAATTGCTCAACGGATACCCAAACCAGCCTTTGGCCGCTAAAGGACTGGGCACTAATCAAGCATTGAACTGAAAATTTGTCACACTTGTTGTTCGCTTAGTATAGTAGTTATCACGTTGGCTTTGATGACGGGAGATTACGAGTTCGGAATCCATAAAAAAACTCGCATTTTCTTCTCTACATTTTCTCTTCTGTTTACTTGTGAACCCTGGAACCTTAGCCCCCAAAAATCGTCGTTTACCTGGAAACTTGTTTTCGGAGTGGTTAGGGTACTAAGTTTTCGGGTTGGGTTTGATGTCTTTTGAGCGATTCCTGTCAAAACGTGCGTCTAGAAACGTCCGTAAAATTAGAGCCACTGTTGCGGTTAAAGTTAAAGCAGCGCAATTTTTTTTACGTACGTACGTTTTTAAAATGGCAGTTTAACCACTAAAAATCATGTTGGCTTACTTTTTTACGAACGTAGATTTACACTATAAATTGTCGAATGTAAATACAATAACCTATTTGTGGCGTCGAAATATACCCTGATATTTCGTCGCGGACATTATCTGATCCGAGAAGAGAACAGTTCCTGAGAGCGAAGCTCGAGGGAAACTGAGCTTCGAGGTTCAGATAATGTCCAAGGTCTAATATCAGGGCATGTTTCGACGCCACAATGTAGGTTATCATCACAATGTTGATATCATCCTTCAAATATTTTCTTTAACGTGCGCTTATACGCTCACAGGGGCTGTATTCGCTGATATTTCCCGCTCATCGGTCACGTGCCGCATTCAACCAATCACGCGAGAGAGAAAGCATTTAATGGGAAATAATGATGCCACTTCCCCTCTCCTCATTCTCTCTCCCCTCTTTCCCCCTCATCCCCATTCCCCGCTGCGCATGCTACGCAGGCTACTTAAAGCCCTGTGCAAACGAGGAAATTATTGCGGAAACATTTGTGAATTTCAGCGTTCCTTTGAGCAAACTGAAAACATTTGTTGTGGAAGCAAAATTTGCTTTCCGTAACGTGTTTAGCGCATGCGCAAGCGAGGAAACATTTTAGGAAGTGTTCCCTCGCTATGGTATGCACATGCGTTAAGAATTCTCATCCATATGAATGAAGTAAAATCAACATTTTACAAAGGTGTGTGTCATCTATTTGCCTGGAAAGAGGGAGGGTTCGCAGACGTTATTTATTTTTCGTAACTCTTCTTTTAAAGTGTATACAGCTATTTCAATTAATGTTGTCTGGGAGATAGGGAATAGGTATTCCCAGACCGAAATGAGTTATGGTTACGAGTTATACGACCTGGACGACTTAGCTTATTTGTCCATTTTTAGCCTGTGTACAACCGTTCGACATTTTAAAAATGCCTTGCTCCTTAATGCTATGTTCCCTAATACGCTGTTCCATAAGACAATATTAACTGAAATAGCTGTATAGAGCGGTTTTCAGTTGAGTGTAGTGAAACCAAACTCAAATTACCCACAGCCAGCCAATCATAGGAGCGAGTAATCACAAGTAACTCATAAATGGCTTCCCTGTGAGCCAATGACAAACCAAAGCAAAACCAATTTGCGTTTGGTTTTACTTTGGATTCTGATTGGTTGGTTTATTTTCTCAGCCAATAGGAGAGCTTAGTAAACGCAAAACCAAAACACTTCCGACACTCGATTGAAATCCGCTCTATGGTCAACAATTGTTATGTGCATCAATTGAACAGTTCACTAGTAGGATATTTCTTAATTTGAGTGTTGCGTCTATGAGGTTTATATTTTCAATATGCTAATGATTGACTTAAATTTGACGTGAATTCGAGCATTTACTCATTTATGTTTCCTTGTATGAAACCGTTACCTGATTTTGACAAAATATTTGGTAAAATCGCTGATATAACCTTCAAATATAACGTAGATGTTTACAAAAGGTCATTTATCTGTACCAGTATGTTTTCGTATAATAAATGAAGACTGGCTTGAATATATAAATCTAACTCTGGATACAACACTCAAATCGAGAAATGTTCTACTACTAGCAGAAACCCGTGAGGTCGCGTGGAAGTTCCACACGCAGATCGACAGCTCGGGCTGCCTGTGGTATGAGCGTGACAGACAGACAGACAGACCAACACTTCGCGTATTAGATTAGACAAACAGGGACCAGGAGCCATTACCTGGAGCGTCTAATTCGTGAGACAGCGTGTTCCTAGTCTCCTTCGCAGCGTTATGGACTCTGGAGCGTTGCGTGATCATGACAGAGTCCATAACGGCTGCGAAGGAGACAGCGTGTTCCCAGATCAGGCTATTTTCAGCCGCGAAAAACAATGAGAAGCCCTTGTGAACAGTAATTTCATGCGAACAATGTACTAGGCAAACAATGCTTCCTAATGATTTATGAAGAGATATTGTTACTGGGCACAATGAGAAAACCAAGCCATTGTGAAAAATTAAGCATTTTATCGGCCTACTGCTCTCGAGTATGAGATTTATTTACCTCGGCTGTTCTAAAAATAACCTGATCTGGGAATGTGCTGTCTCAGACCCAGTTAATGGCTCCTTTATGCGCGCAGATCGACAGCTCGGGCTGCCTGTGGTATGAGCGTTTCAGACAGACAGACCAACACTGCGTATTACATTAGACTAGCAGGGAGCCATTTTAGGCGCGCAGATCGGGCTGCCTGTGGTATGAACGTTACACACAGACACACTTAGCGTATTGTTATATAAGATTCACTTGATGTAGAATCGATATTAATAAAAATATTTGACCATATACACTTTAAACCGAAGGTCGTCACCCTTTGTTAAACCATTACAAATACAGATTTTAGTTTTCAACTCGTTGCAAAATCATGCTAAAACTTGATAAACTTGCCAGTATTGCCGGTTAGTATTTTTAATCTTTATTCTATTAAAAGGGGGCAGTATCTCATCATTCACAGTTCGAGCACTCGAAAAACTTATTCATGGTCTAACGAAAGTCAGTACACGCGATAATTATGACTCAATCCTATGCGGCTATTTGCACGTTGGAAAACACGATGGAGTTGCTGGCAGACATTCAACACGCGCAGTTTGATCGAACAGTTTTATTCGGCACCTTCCGCTTGTCAAATATCACGTTTTCCTCCCTTCTCTCCTCTTTTATTTTAAGGTATTTTGCGAAATCCCTGAGGTACAAATCTTTGGAGAGTTTGGTGAAGAGAAGCTTGACATTGTAGCCTGTCTTTGCACTCGTCTCCACGTAACTCAGCCCTAACTGCTCCGCAACAGAGGCGGCTACATCGTAGCTCACCTGTGGTATGAAACATTAAATTTGATCAATATTCACAGAAATAAAGTGTAGAGCGCTGGGGGTGGGAATCCCTGCCGCGTTCTTGAGCTAGGACGTGAAAGCCGTTAGCCATTTAATTTTTGGAAAATAGTGGAGGAGACAAGGCGGGACGTTTAAGAACCTGTCCTTGTCCTCGCCACTTCTATCACCGCGTCCTTGAGCAATACGTTAAACTTAATTGTTGCTAATCTAGAGGACTGATAATCCTTAAATCCGAGTATAAATAACTTCATTTATCCATTTTATCGCATTCTCAGTATTAAAGACTAAATTTACGAGTGGTTTCCTTATTGTTGTTGTCTTGAGTTATGGTACTGAAAATTACAGTGCGGGTACGGACTCGTACGAAATCCGCTCTGGTGGATAATGTCACAATGCACACACAGCTTCGCACATTTGGGGGGGGGGGGGGGGGTGGGGAATAGGAAGACATTAATAACTTATTGACGACATTTATAGGCTCGCGTTTTTACTCTCTCACTCATAATTTCCCACGTGGGAATGCCTGATATCAGTTTTGCAACATGCATACCTTTCGTCTGTCGGTGTCATCCATTTTGTTGCCGATAATAATAATTATGACGTCTTCACCTCTTTCGTCCCTCACCATCTTGATCCAGTCCTGTATACTCTCGAATGACGTATAGCTTGTGACGTCATATACAATCAGCGCTGCTTCAGAGTCCCGGATATAGCTGTGGATCAAGCAGCGAAACCGCTCCTGGCCAGCGGTATCCCATATTTGAAGGCGGACCTCGAAATCATCTGAAATGTTTAGCGTTTCTTTAGTGTTTTGCCAACCTACATAGACGTGGCTATAAATTGGACGATCAAACAAGCGCAATTTTACGACGACGTGACAGAAAGTTCGTTACAATGAAATTGCGACGATAAATAGTAAGTAAGCAGATGAAAAATCCTGCTAATTACTACATGCCTCTAAATGACTTACCTAATCAAAGAAAGTAGGTCGATACAAGTTAAACCTAAACTTTTGTTCATCCTTTCTTTTATTCTAATGAAACTTTTACACTCGCTCACTCGCCGCAATGTTGCAGCATGTGTGGACCTTATTTCAAAGCAATTGCCATCACTGTTGCATGCAATGTTGCAGCATGTGTGGACCTTATTTCAAAGCAATTGCCACCAATGTTGCGCGTAATGTTACAGCATGTGTAGACCTTATTTCAAATCAATTGCCACCAATGTTACGTTGCGCGTAATGTTGCAGCATGTGTGGACCTTATTTCAAAGCAATTGCCATCATTGTTGCGTGCAATGTTGCAGCATGTCTGGACCTTATTTCAAAGCAATTGCCACCAATGTTGTGCGTAATGTTGCAGCATGTGTGGGCCTTATTTCAAAGCAATTACCACCAATGTTGCGTGTAATGTTGCAGCATGTGTAGACCGTATTTCAAAGCAATTGCCACCAATGTTGCGTGCAATGTTGCAGCATGTGTGGACCTTATTTCAAAGCAATTGCCATCACTGTTGCGCGTAATGTTGCAGCATGTGTAGACCGTATTTCAAAGCAATTGCCACCAATGTTGCCTGCAATGTTGCAGTATGTGTAGACCGTATTTCAAAGCAATTGCCACCAATGTTGCGTGCAATGTTGCAGTATATGTAGACCGTATTTCAAAGCAATTGCCATCACTGTTGCGTGTAATGTTGCAGCATGTGCAGACCGTATTTCAAAGCAATTGCCACCAATGTTGCGCGTAATGTTGCAGCGTGTGGACCTTATTTCAAAGTAATTGCCACCAATGTTGCCTGCAATGTTGCAGTATGTGTAGACCGTATTTCAAAGCAATTGCCACCAATGTTGCGTGCAATGTTGCAGTATATGTAGACCGTATTTCAAAGCAATTGCCATCACTGTTGCGTGTAATGTTGCAGCATGTGCAGACCGTATTTCAAAGCAATTGCCACCAATGTTGCGCGTAATGTTGCAGCGTGTGGACCTTATTTCAAAGTAATTGCCACTGCGTGTGTCCGTCACTTTAGATTGTTTACTTACCTAATAGAACCGTCCTAGTCATAAAATCTATACCAATCGTCGGTTGGTATTTCTCTTCATAAATATCATAGATAAACCTCGAGGCCAGAGACGACTTCCCTACCCCCTGGTCGCCAAGAAACACGATCTTGTGTTTAGGAGTCTTCATATTCTTTTTGTTGTTCATGATTGGCATATCGATTGACCAATTACGAGACGTCACAATGGTAACTGTTACTATCGTCCGCGCGCGGTACGAGTCTCTCCTAATTTACATTATTTACCTAATAAAATACAGCGGTCTTATCTTACCCAATACGAGTGCAGTATAAATAGTACAACAATATATCTCATTTACATTCGTAAATTAAAAGCGATACTCCGCAAACTGGATGCTCTTTCGAAATCATGTCCGTATTTCTGTTACAATAGTTTATCAACATGTGCAGAAAACATGAACATTACCATGTGAAAGAGCATGTCGTCATGCGTGATCTTCCAGAGGTTATTACATGTATTTCTCGCCAACACACGGCGAGCGGCGAAGCCGCGAGAGCAGTTGCGACGAAAAATAACCTCTAGCACCCAGGATATATAGTGATCTGACAGTTGAACGTTTAACTTATAATTAAGTAAGGGTTATTAACTCGCTCCAAGGATCGTAGTAATGATATACATCCCGAGTGCGCATCCCGAAAAGTATCCATGGCAACGCCTTCCCATTGGGATCACGAGCTCAATTGTCCACTTTAGAACGAGCAGGGGGTTGGGGCGAGTTCGCTTTCGCAAAGGCGCTTGGGATCGTTACTGGGGACAGTTAATAGGCCTTTTGCAGGAAACAGTCACGTGCTGATGTAATACTTTGTTAACGAATGAATTGAGCTCGTGATCCCCATGGGAAAGGCATTGCCATGGGTGCTGGGTGGCAAGCTATCTTTAAAAACGCTGTTTTAGAAAGATCGACAATCGATTGGAGGTGGAAAATAGCATTTACAAACAGGTTTTGCTAATAACACTACCGATCTCGTACAAGCGATCGATTGCATTCCTGCAAAAGGCCCATTGCGATATTTGCCATGTTTCTTTGTATTCTGCAATTAACTGTTCCCAGTAACGATCACAAGCAGCTTTGCGAAATCGAACTCTCCCAAGCCCCCTACTCGTTTTTAAAGTGGCGCATTTAACGAAGTATTATACCAGCACGTTGAAAATGGAACTCCGAATTAATGGTAACACGTGACACACATCAAAAATAAATCACTTTCTCGAGGTCTTGTATGAGAAGCAGCTAAATGCACTCTCCACTCATGCATCCGCAGTTTTTCAACTGAGGCCTTGGAGAAACAACCAGACTGAAAAGGTACCATAATCTGACCATTGTTTACCTGCGCTTCGGCAATTTGTACGTAGATACAGACAGACATGCATTTTTATTTGGAGTCGTATTCAAATGCAGTACATTGACTGTAATTCAAATAACTATAAATTCAATTAATTAAATGATAATAAATGATAATAGTGTCATACTAGAGAGCTATACTTACAATCTGTAACAGGTTTAATATGATACTACAATATTTTTTAATTACTGAGAAGCATACATTCAAATATGTATTTAGCTATTAGTTTCTGAAGAAACATTTCTTTGTTAAATAGCTTGCCCCCTCCCCTCCCCCCCCCTCTCCCCCCCCCCCCCCCCACCCTCCAAAAAAAATAAACGGACAAAGAAATTCAGATTCCTCAACCCTCAAATGATAAAATTTTCATTACGCTGACCAATTCATTCATTCTTTTAAGTTTTAAACAATTTGCTAGTGTGCAGGTATCATCGTTGTAACACATGCTATAGCTAGTAGGATAAAGTAGTTGATGGCTTGTATTGTTGAGGCCATTCCTGGTATCAGTGTGCAGGTATCATCGTTGTAACACATGCTATAGCTAGTAGGATAAAGCAGTTGTTGGCTTGTATTGTTGAGGCCACTCCTGGTATCAGTGTCACCGTCTGCCATCCTCTAGCATCGTGTTTTTGGTTCAGATTGTCGGCATCTCTGTAAGACCATACGACTATCATTGGACCTTTCTGTGCGTTAATGAAGAAGTATTTGGTTAAATAATGATTACGCGCAGGAGCCCATTACCAGGAGCGTTCATCTCCCGTACTAGGTCTGTGAGTCAGCGTATGACCGGATTGAGCTATATTTAGAATAGATCTCACGGGAGTTCACGTGCCCACACTTTGAGAATCCAATCAAACCATAGTCAGGACAATGCAGTGTTAGTAAATCACCTCATAGAACAATAGATCATTCTTAATCTTGATAATTACGGCAAGCGTACACGGTCGCAGTGGAGTCAGAAGGCAGTTACCCAGGAAACATGTTCTAAAAATAGCTCGATCCCGTCATATGCTGACTCACGGGTATAGTATATATGGACGCTCCTAGAGTAGATACTGATAAGGGTGAGGTAAACAAAGCACGGGAGGACTCTCATATAATAGCGAGCTTAACCACAGACTCGGTTGTTCGTAGCAAGGGTAACTTTATCCCTAGAATAGCGCTAAACCTGTAATTGTCTTCTGTACAGCTTACCCTCGGGTTAGTGATTTAACCCCGTGATAGTGCTTACCTCGAGTTAGTGATTTAACCCCGGAATAGTGCTTACCCTCGGGTTAGTGATTTAACTCAAGCATGTTAAGGCCTCGGGTTCATTTAACGGAAAATAGATGTAAGTTAAAAAATGTTTTCTGACAGAAATAACACTTTAAACAAAATCTAATTACGCCATAATACTAATATCAACTTCCTTAAATTTGTTAAGTGGATGGTTTTCGTATCACGTGATCGATGACGTCATAATTATATAAAATCGTTTAAGTGAAATGCGGCTGCGACGATAACATATGAATATAAAGTAACCCCACTAAAACATTACTCCTCCCACAGTGTTTCCGATCACACTTAGAAAAGATGACTATCATGTAAAGATAAGGATATATTATGGGTACAAAAAGTCACGTGACCTATTTTGCATATTCTCGCCTTAATTACTCGTTAACGAAACATCGTAGTCATCTTTTCTAAGTTGATTTAGGTAAAAGGCTTCAACCTTAACCAAACATATCCATTCATCATCCTAGCTGTTTTAAACTCGGAGCCGCATTTTTGATTTACTGATTTCGTGTTCTAAGTCACGTGACAGACCACGTGACACGTTTTACTACACACAAACCACTTAATGTTGCCAAGAATGGCGATACCTATTATCGTGAGAAACTTGGCGTACTTACCATACTCGGCTGTGTTTAAATAAGGAAAACATTTTTTACCCGAAATTTGACCCTGAACCAGGCCTTAACATGCTTGAGAACCCCGGGATAGTGCTTACCCTCGGGTTAGTGATTTAACCCCGGGATAGTGCTTACCCTCGGGTTAGTGATTTAACCCCGGGATAGTGCTTACCCTTACTTCGAACAACCTGGCCCAGATATCTTGACGACACGGACGTCACAAGACCGAGAGAAGACTGGATCGAAAACGGCGGTAAAATCTTACTATGACGTCGTACAAGTTTCTGGCCGATCAACACGGACGGGAAGAACCTTGTTTTGACGTTTGTGACTTGACGTTACGGACTTGATACCCTGCGAGCAGAGGTTTCTCATCTCTTTGCCTTTCCTGTCGCCGAAAGAAACCTCTGCCACGAAACGATTGCTTTCCCGTTGAACATGCGCACTTGCAACCTCCAAAATCGTGGAGGTAAACCACGTGATAAACCAGTTACAAACCGGTTTTACCGGTTTGATATCGCTCGGGCATGACTTTTTGGCGATCTTCGCTGGTTCTGCAAGAGCCCACAGTATCCTTCGCCAGCCGTTATATGTCATCGCGCAGTTTTTCTTTTGCCGACCATTGATACGAAAGGGCTTCAAACTCCGGCTTTATCTTCCTCTTACTTTGCTAAACTGCTCAGAAGACCTTGCAATTACCTTTCAATAAATCTACCTTAATTTATCCTAAAGAAAGCTTTGATTTATACCCTCGAAGGAAATAAATTATATTTTCTCCACTTCGCCAACAATAGGAAATGAACAATCTGAAATCTACAATGAATTTACAATGTTTACCGTCTCGATTTTCTCGGCCAATGGAAATCCAGATACCGTGGCGCATGCTCAACGCGAAAAGCAATCGTTTCGTGGCAGAGGTTTTTTTCGGCGACCGGAAAGGCAAAGGGATGAGAAACCTCTGCTCGCAGGGTACGGACTTGATGACGTCAAAACGCGGAAAAAAGGAAAACGTAGAGCTAGAGTTCTCAAGAAAAACTTCTCAAGAAAATGGTGTTGTATTTTTTTTTTGAGATTTTCTGGAACTCGAACCCCGCTCCCGCCTACTCGTACGGCAAACATCGCAACCACTACACTAAACAACCATCGTCGCTCAATTGTTGTCAAATTTGTACATTTTAAAACATTTCATGAATTAATTAAGTGAACGATTCCTCTCCTAAAAAACTCTACCAAAAAAGGCCTCCGGTCTTATCGCGAAAACTACCAACACCGCCAGCTATGTACGTTATACGAGAAATGCCCCGCCCCTCCCCTCCCCCTTAAAGTAGAATTCTTATGCCTCAAGTGTTACCTTGATGGGAATATCGTCATTGTCTCCAGTGTTGACCAGTCTGTTGTACTGAAGAATGGTTGTGCCGTTTACTTCAGAAAAGTGAGTAAGTGCTAAACTCTGTATCGAGTCCACAGGAGGGGCATGTTGGCCGGTGGTATGAAAGTCCTGAAGGTATAAATAGATAGCACTATAAGCCGTCGATCTAACTTTCATAGTGTTTGAAGCTACTGAACAAGGGACACTTCAGTACGGTTTTCGCCCGGGGGGTACTCCTGTTTGTGACATATTATGTATGTGTCGCGGGGGTGGGTCAGGGTTTTGAGCTCAGTTTGGGCAGGTAGGGTCAGGGTTTTGACCTGATTTGGGCAGATCAGGGTCAGGATTTGAGTTTAAGTAACCATCCGCGCAATAGGTAGGCACAATTCTATGGTTCAGATGCAATTTGCTTTCCCCACTTTAGTATTTCCTGTTTTTTATACTGACAACTCATCAACGGCCCTTCTATGATAAATTTCTGAAATAAAATCCACTAAAAATGCATTTTAAAAGTACATTTCTTTTGTGTAAAAACATTTCGTCCAATCAGAAGAGTCCAAAACAGTAACCAAGAAAACGTTCAATTTAAAAATGTTCCCCATATTGAAAATTCGTCATATTAAAAGTTATGAGTGTTTTCACTAGATGCAATTCAAATCTGTTTACAAAATGAGAAAAAATAATATTCTTCTTCAAGTTTAGATAGATTTTAATGTCTAAGCCAATGAGGTGGAAGATTGAAACAATACCACAATTAGCACCTCTCTACATTCCATGCATAACATATGCCTACCTCTTGCGCGGACCATTGCTTAATGTACAAGAATCTTGTGAACATTTCAAAGATTTGAATGCTCAACACAAAGACAACACAACGAACACGACCAGCACCCCAAATAACCATACGGAACAAGTAGGAGTATTGGACTATGAAATAACGATAAAGGAGGTAGAGGAGGCCATCGAAAAGTTGAAATGTAAGAAGGCAGTGGGTATCGATAACATATCAAATGAAGTCCTTATATCGGGTAAAACAGAACTTACAATACCCCTGACTTCACTATTTAACACGATTCTCAAATCAGGGATTTATCCACAGGAATGGAGCATAGGCCTCATAATCCCTATTAACAAAAAAGGCGACCGGACAAATATAGAGAATTACAGAGGCATAACCCTTTTATCCGCACTCGGTAAGTTATTTACATCTATTCTGAATCAGAGGTTATATGGGTACCTATCAGAAAAAGGAATTCTAAAAAAGAGCAGTTCGGATTTAGAAAAAAACACTCCACAGTTGATAGCATCTTCGTCCTGAAAGGACTCATCGACAAATTCGTAAAAAGTAAACCAAAAAAGAAAAATAACATGTTGTTTACCTGCTTCGTCAGAGAAAAATTATTTGAAAAACTAAAACAGGCAGGTATCAATGGCAATTTTTTCTCAATATTACACTCGATGTACTCTAATGATTACTCGGCGGTCAAAAAAGATGACGTTATTACGGAAACCTTCAGATGCTATGCTGGAGTTAAACAAGGCTACATGCTCAGTCCTACCCTATTTAACTTATTTTTAAGTGACTTACCACAAACGTTAGACCGTGCGGGCATGGAAGACCCGATATGTATATCTAATGTCAATCTGAGCAATATACTTTACGCAGATGATTTAGTTTTAATATCCAAGAATGCGAATGACCTACAAAGACTCCGAGATTGTCTCGAAGTCTATTGTAGCTCCAACCATAGTTAATAGAGTGGAATGGTTAGGAAACCCGGCAAACTTCAAAAGGGCTAACAAAGGCGCTGCGATTTAGGTTGGAAGGGGTAAGACAAAAGATTGTGCACGATCATAGTTCATTAGCGTTCCCTGAACGACTGAACTCACACGTTTCTATTGGCTGATTGATTAACATGTTGGAATTTCTATTGTGTTTTGTGCACGGTGGTGGTTGAAAAAAGCTAACAAAACATATGACAAAGAAGGTCCCTGAGTTTCCTAACCATTCCACTCTATTAACTATGCTCCAACAAACTAATCCGTCAACAAAGACAAAACAAAAGTCATTGTTTTCAACAATAACGGCAAACGAATGAACAATTATAATTTTTATTATAATAACGATCAACTAGAAAACGTCCGTATGTATAAATATCTCGGGCTCACTTTCAGTGCATACGGAAATTTCACTGTTGCAAAACAAGAACTAAAAAAGTCAGCACTAAAAGCTCTGTTTAAACTCAAACAAGAAATGGGAACTTTCTTCAGATCTGACCTTAAACTCACGATCAAATTATTTGACACTTTAATCAAACCCGTCCTGTTATATAGAAGCGAGGTCTGGGGAATTGACAACAACAAAGGATCTGACACAAATGATCCAATTGAAATAGTACATACTAAATTCTGTAAACTACTTCTAGGAACTACAAGAACATCTGCCAATAACGCTTGCAGAGCAGAGCTCGGTAGGTATCCCCTTAGGCATGAATCAACATTCAGAAGTATCAAACACTGGACAAAAATATTAATTAACAGAGAGCCAGAACTTACTTTTATAATATACATTGACAGTTTACAGCTGAATAAACCAACATTTTGGAGCTCTAAAATTCAAAATACCATACAGAGCCTTGGCTTCGGTAACATATGGATACTTCAGAATAATTTGCTAGAGTACAGGGGACTCCTAAAGAGCATTAAACAACGATTAAAAGACATAGAACTACAATATTGGCTCAGCGATATATTTAATGATCAAAGGCAAAACCCAAACCAGGGCAACAAACTACGCGTCTACCGTACATTCAAAACAAAGTATAAATTCGAAGATTATTTTGAATACTGTTAAAAACATTAAACACAGAATTACATTCACGAAATTAGGAATAAGCAATCATTGCCTACAGATTGAGAAAGGTAGACATGTTAAGCCCTATTTAAAACCAGAAGATCGAATATGCCCAACCTGCAACAAAGAAATGGAAGACGAAATACACTTCCTAATAAGAGGGGCTGAATGGGGTTAACTGATAACTGAGAAATGGCCAAAAATATTACTGTTAACTGAGAATTTTACCTTTTTTTAGCTGTTAGCTGATATTTGTGAGATAGCTGTTACCTGATATTTCATTATTTTTTATTAAAATGACGTAACGTCACATGCTATTATTGGCTTTTCGGATGGTTTTCGACAGATTTGATCCAGTTGATAATAGTCAAATATTAAACATGACACATCAGAGTTATCTGATACTAGAAAAATCTATTGAATAGACAAAATGTAGTGTTTGATGTTGAATTAGCGGTTATTATTCATTTCATACCAGCAAATATGTATTCAAATCAGGTTAGGGTAGTCTTTTTATATAACTTAACTGATAACAGCAAAATTTAACTGATAACTGATAAATAGCTAAAAATTTAGCTGTTAACTGATATTGGTACCCCCCCATTCAGCCCCTCTAATAAGATGTAAAACGTTTGAGGCAATCAGGAATGATTTCTTATTCAAATTAAAACTCTTGCTAACCTAGATAGTAGCCGTATGTCAGAAAAAGATATACGGCTACTATCTAGGTTAGCAAGAGTTTTTAATTTGAATAAGAAATCATTCCTGATTCCCTCAAGGGAAGTTTCAACTATAGCTGCAAAATACGTGTATGAATGCACGAATGCCAGATCTGTCACGATACAAGGATCTTAATATTTTAATTAGTTACTTTTATATTTTTTAGCTACTTTAAAAGTGTAGCCAGGAGGCCATTACCAGAGCTCCTGGTTTTCGCGTGTTAGGCATTTTCATTTTCCCGTATTCTCTGTGAGAGACGATATCTTTCACAGGAAGTAGTTCATGCGAAAACTGGTCTTCGTGTTCGTGGTACTTTTGAGCAACCTGCTGAGGAGGGGCAATGGGGAAAGGAAAGGGACACACTGAATAACAATCTCGTATCCAGACCCCATATACTGAATAACGTGATGTGGGTAGACTAGGCACGACTGCAGTGTATACAAAAATAGCGGAAATTTCAAAATTTAGCGAGTACGTACGTATACCTTCATGTTTTCTACGAAGAATAAGAGTTTTGCTGGAAGGATAAAATTCAAATACTCAGACCATTTCCTCCAGAAACTGAGAAACAACATATGTTTTGGACAGTGTAGTTTAAGTTTTGGACATTGGGTTAAAATTGCGCCTTCAAACACGAGATTGACCGTCAACAGTGTTTTCGGTAAAATTCCCGCCGATTTACGCATCAGCTCGCGCATGCGTCCTAGTTATTCAGCTCTGTCAGCGTCCTCTCCCCATTCCCCCTCCTCTCCCCAATCTAAAGACACATCTGAGCACATTAGCAACGGGTTGTGTTAGTAGAAGCGTTGCGTGACGACCCTTAGCAGTGGCGGATCCAGGATTTGAAAAAGGGGGGTGACTATTTTGACCGGTACAGTTTCTGGTGCGAAATTTCTTACAAAATTTGAACGAATGTATTTTATTTTTACGAATTCTTATACAGAATTTGTTTTTGGCCCAAAAGGGGGCCGTAACCACCCCTGGATCCGCCACTGCTTAGAACGGCTGCGCGCGAAGGAGGCTATTCAGCAACCTCGTTCCCACAAATGTTGGCTATTCAGTTTAGCAGCCTCGAGGCCTTGTCGTATTCAGGATATCTATCACACTCAAGTCTTAGCTTTATTTTACTCTAGTTCTTGCAATTCACATAACGACCCTTTCGTTACGGTTGAATAACGTTTTCGTTTCGTGAATAATTTAATCCGCTTTACAACTATTAATACCACAGTAGTTTATACATACACGGTCATCAGTCCTTCCTTAGACTGCGAACAGTCCCTCCTTTTCCCTCCATTGATAGTAATTTGCGAGCGGAGCGAGCGAACACAATCCTTATCTTTCAAATAAAGAAAACGTAATAAAGAAAAAGAGGGCGACTTGTGACAAGTCTACTTTGTTGGCAAAAAACGCCGAAGGAAGAGCTTTGCTTTGGAAACAGCAACAACTGCGAACGATAATCCTAATATACCCATATATTTATTTAATGTATTTATCTACTTTAATTTAGAATCCAAATAAAGTTATTGTTGTTACACACAGTTATAAGCTGTGATAGACAACTTCATAAAATTCAAATGTATTACAATGTATTCTGACAAACCTTGAGGACTGCTGATGCCTTATTAGGTAAGATGTAACCTATCGCTACATCATAGCCTTGCATGTTGCCTATTTTGTTGGCAAAACCAAAAGCAACCCATCCCGGAGTAGTAACTTCGAGAGCCAGATAAATGCGTTTAGCATCGCCATCATGTGTCCAGTATACCTTGTACTTCGGATCTAACTGAACCTTGTTCTTGTACTTTAAAGATAGGTCGTCGTCGCTCCACGAGAAACTAATCACAGTTAGAAGAGCAGTAACAGTCAAGATGTTCATCCCGAACTGGCGAGGAATCTAGTATCTCACAGAAAACTAAGGGACGGAGTATTTCTGAGCAGAATATTGAAAGCCTGTGTTTACGAATTACCTCGTCTGCAGTCGTGTGGAAATGGGACGCGGCGTACCGAATACAAAAGGTCATGTCACAGCGTCATGGAATTCAGTGGTTTCTCGAACGATATTTATTGCCATTCAGTTAAATTGTACAAAATAATGTATTGTCATCGCTAAGGAGTTAAGAGTTAAGAACAAAGCTCGTGCTATGAATAAGACTGCATGTTGACAATGAAATAATTATGGAAAATACGCTGTTTGGGATTAGAATATATTTACCTCAAAGCAAGTTCAGTAGTCATAATGCATCAGTCAATTCCAGCAATGCCCATCCCCCTCCCGGGATATGGTGGGGCATTTGCATACTTTGAGATCCCGGGAGTGGGGCATTTGTAACCTTATATCGGCCCGGGGATCGGGCATTATTCTACCACGGGGCATATGGTGGTGCATTTGACACTGCCGAAAATAATTCTAGGAAAGAGACTGCAGGTCTCGTGGTAACGACGTCATACTGTATCAAGTAAAAGAAACCAATAAATCTGAGTTGTTGTAATTATTCCAGCTGCCTGTGGATTCTATCTATTTCTCTAAACCTAGAAACCTGCAGTTTATACCGTCTTATCCACGTTATTTATATACGCTAGGACACGAAAAAGCCGGGAAACCTATGGATGTTTATTTTTTACAATATAGCTAGAAAATAGCAGTTCTCGTACGTTCACCGCCCATCTAACACTGATCTGCAATCCTGTATTCTTAACTCTACGCTACGCTAAAATGTTAATTCAGGAGGCACTCGGGGCCCAAGCTCTGCTGGTCCGAGTTGGAAACGATATCAAGTAGTTTGTTTACAAATATACACTGTTTGCTGCTGTCCACCGGACGAACAGAAGTCACACTATTATTATAAAAGTCTGTCATGTGGTTTTAATAAGCGCTTATTGTATAACGTTAACTGCGGTGCGAATGATTATTTATAGGAATGAAATATAAACTATGTAAATTAATACCATTTTGTTCCAGGCAGCTCAATAGCATAATCACTGATACAGCAGTGAGTATAAATACAAATACAAAACAAGATGGCGGATCTACAAAACCGTAACGGAAACTATCAATGAATAGATAGAGAAGTAGCACTTCTCTGCGCCTTGTGCATTTGCATGGAATTAAACTTGGGCAGTATATCGTTATGGATGTGCCCGGGGGTGGGGCATTTTCCTTACTTCTTTGGCTCCACTGTGGGGCATTTGAACACCTTGCTTGTCCCCACCGTGGGGAATTTGGAAAAAAAATTACGAAAATGACTAATGCCCGGGGGTTGTCCCGGGGAGGGGATGGGCATTGCTGGAATTGACTGATGCATAAGTATGTTATTGATATCTTGGTAGATAATACTGCAGAATGTGGCCTATCACGTTATGAGAAAAGGACAAATTGCTTTCATGCCACTCCGTCGCCTCACTCGATTGCTGCACTTAAATATTACACGGCAAGCGAAGACCCAAGAAAGCGTAAAAACAATTTGCGGTATATTTTAGCATTGTTTTTAGTATTCCCAGAAGAAACAATACAACTTATTCATAAAGCATCCAAGCGAGGCCAGTCGTCAAGGAAACGGAAAAATCTACAGATGGCGGAAAATAACGTTAATTCCCTTGGGTTTTTGCTTTTGCAATGTTCTTACTTTTAGCTATTCATTTTACGTTCGTACAATCCGCGTATGAAACAAATTACCTGGGCACGTGATCAATGCTCCATCGTTACCTCTATTTAAGACCATTTAATGTTGCTATTGGACCTACGATCAAGCCAATGAAGATGCCTCCATATCTTAGGCGCTTACAGAGCTGACTTTACTTCAGCAATCATTATTTATCTGATTATTTATTTGCGTGTTTATTTATATATTTATCACCTCCATTGTTGCACCTGCACGTTGTTGTTGTTATAAGGCTGTATTTTTTTCACTATTTTATCCTTTTATGCACCTTCCAGTACTGATTAGTGTAAACTATGAAATAGGAAGTAAATATCTAAGATCTAAGGTTGTTTACCATTTACACAGAAATTCCGATCGGAAATTCCGGTGTATTAAAATGGTACACAAAATTTCCCAAACGGAATTTCCCGATCGGGAAAACGTTTACCATTTGTACACAAACCGTTCCAGATGAAAAAAAAATCGGCATAAGGCCTGGAACTGGTACGACCGACTGGGAATTGTAAATGGTACACGATTTCCCGGTCGGAAATTTTTGGATTACCTTTTGAGACGGTCCATTAATTTCGGAAATTTTCCACGGGACGAATCAAAAACGTTTACCATTTACATTCCAACCTAAATTTCCGGAATTTCCGTGTAAATGGTAAACAACCAAAACAACACAACAGCGCGGTACAACAGAATAAACCAGCCTAGTCCCTAGGCCTTCTGGCTTGGTATTTTGTCGGAGTGGGTTAATGGGATCCCTGTAGTTTGTAATGGATTGTGACGTCACCAACTGAGCAGTGACGTCACAATCCATTACAAACTACAGGGATCCCATTAACCCACTCAGACAAAATACCAAGCCAGAAGGCCTAGGGACTAGGCTGAGAATAAACTAATATTCCACTGCATACATAATTGGCGCATCACGAAAATGTGGATAATTCTCCGAATACCGATCGTCTATAGTTCACAGTAAGCATGCATGATGCTTTGGGGGTCTCTAGTATAAAATATGTAGCGTGGCTCAGAACGGAGTCGATTTGCCGGGATTCCGGAGAGGAAGCAGAGTTTTTCGCCCCACCCACCTCCCCTAGTGGCGGTTGACTGGGCTACCCATCCACGCTGTATACCTCTTGCCGCGGCAGTCGCGGATACCACCCATAACTTAACATACCGTGACGTGGCAATAGGTATGCAGTGAGGATAAAATACGAATTTCTGACCGCACCTGGTACTTCTTCCCATGCGGGAGTGAGACACACGAGTAAGGTAAGCAATGTCGACCGTTATGCTTTGCGGAGGTGTAATCCCTTGCATACGAGCATACAAAACATTACGGGTTCCCTGTGACAGACCCTGGTCCTCCGGTTCAATGATGAGTCGAAAAAGTCGTCACTACTTCAACCCTCTTGCTACTCCGAAAAACAGAAACATCGATGGGAATTTGACATAGGCTTTCCCTCCGGGGATTTGTATTTTATCAGTTTTTACTGCCTCGTGGAGTTCGGAAACGTTTTTGCCAAGTCCCCGGGGTGTACCCCGGATTTGATTATATATATATATATATATATATATATATATATATATATATATATATATATATATCGACTAGTACACCTAATAGGTAGTGAATACTGCCGCTCAGAAGAAAACATACAGTCGCTCTTTGGCAGGAAAATATATCACTGGGTGATAAAAATACCAAGGTGTCTAAGATGCCTATTTCAGTGTAGTTTTGGGGAAGCCTGTTTGAGCGGTCGTCGGTGTTTTCTCAAAGGTTGTCCAGATTTACTTAAAGTTTGCATTTTGTCCCGACATATCAACGATTTCCCGGTAAATTCCCGAGTCTACCAATTTCCGACATTGTCTTAAGATTTCCAGCATAAAAAAAACTGCCGTTCTCCCCAGTTAAGTGTTTAAACACCGGAAATCAACTGTAATTGAGAATGTAATTGTAATGCTAATGTTTTGAATTTTTTAAGGCAGGAGATATATTGCTTTTTGGAAACTGATCCCAAAACTATCAAATTATATATGCTCACAACGAGTCCGATCACCTACACGACTCCAGTGACTCGTGCACGAGTCGTCAACTTAGCATGTATGATCATCAAGTCACAAAACATATTTTGTGGGTTAAACTCGCCGTTTTAGTAAACTTCACGTCAAAACACAAGACTATTAACTTCTCTACAGGAGTGATTGGGAATGCAGTAAATCATTCAAGGAAAATGGTAATACTGAACCACTATCGTATCAGTGGCTGCAAAATGTCCTCCAGTGGGGAGGGGAGGAGCGCATTGTGGTTGGCCACGCAATGGATTGTGGTCGAAACGCAATAAACCGTTGCAAGATTTTGTCCAAATTATTATTTTAAAAATTGCTGCTCCGCTCGCTACGCACAATTACATTTTCATTATGACGTCGTTTACTACAACTACCAGAATCCTTTTCATTCTTTTTCTCATTCAGACTTTTAAACTCCTTTGAGAATTCCAAGACAATGGTCCAAATTAAAGGAACAAAATAATCCGCGCAAAGAGTTCTGGTAGTTGTGCGACGTCATCGTGCAAATGTCTATTAGTGATACGTTGCCAGTTTTCAAAGGCCCGAATATTTGTCCATGCCGCCTGCAGGATCAAACAGTCGTACACACCCTAAACTCGTTAGTGCGAGGCTAGCAAAAAAACAAAGGATTGCCTCGCTTTGAATCAGAGATAGAAATTGAAACAAGACATGAACATTGTGCATGATCGTAAAAGTGGCTTATAGATGGTCTGCACTCAATCCCCAGAGATTCAAATAACAAAGGGCATGCGGGCCGTTGGTGTACAGAACAAAAGAAGCTAACGAAGAATCTATTGTTAAAGGTACACCAACATGGCGGCTATGACGTAACGTGCAAAGGGTCTATTGAGGCATGTTTTTATAAAGTTACTAAAGGAACGAAGAAAAGGATAAACAACCTATACAAAGATTAGGACGTGCAAAGAGCAAACAGAAAGGTCACAGTTGCTAATATATAACGTTATTGAAAAAGGTGAGCCGCCCAAGACAAAATTTGTTTGCTAAATAAAGTTGTTGCTGTTTTTTTTTCCCGGGGAGCAGGGACTTGGAACCGTCTATTTATCAAACATTAGTGCCCCTTATCCCTGTGAACAAATCCCGGGCGGTGTCCCGGGGATCGACCAAGGGTAAAACCGATGATACGTGAGTAAACTCCCTTAGTGCTTAGTGACATCACGCCCTTTTCGTATGCTTTCATATAAGTTAAGCTAAGTTAACTCTTTTAACTTAATGAACCTTATGCTTTTTTGGTTGAAAAGCAACCTTTATTCGTGTTTCGTTTTACTTTATTGTACATCCTAGATATCATTTAGGCATTGTCTAAGATATTTTAAAATATTCATCCTATTGTAGTCATTCTTAGGCCCGTATTTATACGGTAGAACTTTGTCGCGTGCAATTACCGTACGACATGTTCCCAACACGAATTGCTTCGTGTAAATTAAGCCTACAACTTGCTTACAACTGTCACATACAATTAGCTTACGACAAGTTCACAACAAGAATTGCTTCGTGCAACCCTACAACTTGCTTGCAACTGTCGCATACACAAGAACAATGGCGTAAGGTAATTGTATGCGACAATTGTAAGCAAAACTTATAGATGGTTGCACATGACGTCACGGCGGCCATGTTGGTGTACATTTAACAATAGATTCTTCGTTAGCTTCTTTTGTTGGGTACACCAACATGGCCGCCATGCCCTTTGTCATTTGAATCTCTGGGGATTGACTGCAACCCATCTATACAGTGTTTCTATGTAATTAGTCTTTAGGAATTCTCATTTAATGACCTACAGTAGTAGCCAAACTAGTGTGAGATATTAGAGGTATAAGACAAAGCCCTAAAAACACTCCATTCGATAGTCCTTAAAACTGGGTAAACAAAAGTTTGCATGACACCGAGATCTTTATCTGTGATAACCCATTTCTTTCAGTCAATTGTAGCCTCGTTTTCAGGCATGGCTACCCATTCAAAATGGCGGCGAGACTTTTACGACACGAGCTCCTAAGGAGAGGAATCGCTCACTTAATTAATTCATGAAATGACAATATAAACTAACTAAAACCCTACCCTGAACCATAAAAAAAACCTAACCGGTCAGTAAACAAGATCTTATCCATCTAGAGCTAGGGTTCTCAAGAAAAACTTCAAGAAAATGGTGAGGCAAAACAATATTAGAGTTTTTCTGGAACTCGAACCACGCTCAGCCGCCTACTCGTAAGGCAAACGTCGCAACCACTACACTAAACCACCATCGTCACTCAATTGCTGTCAATTTTTTAAATTTTGAAAGCACTGCTAATCTATGTATTTTGGCAAATCAGAATGAATGAGCGATTCCTCTCCTTAGGAACTCTGCTTTTAGGACTGCAGCAAACACGATAAGCCGAGACTCGTTAAAAACAACGCAGCTTTAGTCTTCAATAAAAAAGGGCTGTGTCACGGTGAGAGATCTTTATATTTGTAGTCCGGGTTGAACACAATTATTATCAGCGATCTTCATATGAACTGACGAACCACGCACACACGTGGGATGGTTAAAATAAATATGTATAAATGACTAACAAACTGTATTAGTATATACCACACCAGTGAATATTACTTTTCGCGCGCCCCGATTGGCTACTCAAACAGTGAATATGATTTCATATTCACCTCCGAGCAAAGCAGCGATCATCTCCCGCGAGTTTTTGTCCATTTGACAGTAAATAAAACAACTATTTGGTGCTGGCTATTCAACTGGAGTGTGGAAGCGGCTCGGTAGATATCCACCACTATTCACCTCCACTTCGGTGAATAATTGTTAATTATTACAACAAACGATCAGTTTCTTGTTTTCTGATTGGCTGATTGCCACTGAATATATATAATAGGAAGTACCACGGTAGATTGCGTGACTGCTCAGGCAAGATTGCGTGACTGCTCAGGCAAGATTGATTGCGCGCTCGCTAGAATCATTTTTCTCCCGCAATCGTCATCGCATGGTCAATCCTTGTTGTGGATTCACTCGGCTAGCGCCTCGTGAAATCGACAACAATAAAAAAAACTGAATTTCTAACGAGACCTGAAACAAGCATAGGGCTGATCAAAGCCAGGACCCGGCTAAATCACAGATCGAATTGGAATTTAGCGTGTTGTTTTTTGTGGAGGGAGCCGGAAAACCGAAGGACCCAGAGAAAAACCTTTGGAGCAAGGGTGAGATACCAATAAACTCAACTCACATGTGGCTCCGCTTCCGGTGATCGAACCTGGGCCACAGAGGTGAGAGGCGAAGCGCTTAACCACTGCGCCACCCCGGATCCCAATGCGATGATGAAAAACGTGCTAAATGAAGAGGCCATACCACGGTAAACTTTCGTTTTTAAATAGACGTAGTCTTTAGGGAAAATATTGCTTTTCACTTCAATCAAGCATTCAGAGACGAGTCTTAAACTGTTTGGAAACAAATAATAGCCATCAATCGAACCATGCATACATGCGCAGCACCATGCCATAGCTCCTTTAAAGTGCAAAATAATACTTTATATTGTACCATTGTGTTTGTTTTCCACAAAAAGGTATTTCTGGCATTTAATCCCTAACGTTGGTTACTTTTCATGGATCCTGTGACGTCATAAGATGAATCAACTCCCTCTCTAGAGAAAACTACTACAATGAAATCCCGTAGGTTGCCATTGTGACATCACATGATGAATCAATCCCGCAATTCGGGTAGCGTTTATTCTAGTTGAATTGCTGCTCCTGTCTCTCAAAGAAAACTAAGTTAGACAACTGAAGTATATCAGAAATAGAATTTGGGGCAAAAAGAGTTTATGTTGTTTTATGGCGCTACTTAAATAATTCTTACCGAGTTACCACTGACAAGGGTGTCATCGAATTCGATGACGATTTGAGAGTTTTCAGGGTATATACTTCATGGTAGTATTTCGTTGCATATAGTCTCCCTGCATAATACTGTAAAACAGTAGAGAAAATAATTATGCAGGGAGACTATATGGAACGAAACACTATACCATGAAGTATATACTGTTTTCAGGCACAAGTGTGTTATTCTACGCGATAGCCTCGATATCGATTTCTAGCGCTGCGCATGGCAAGTGTAGGTCAAATCCGCTGAGCACGTCAGGATGTATCACTCCCATCATTCCTATCGGATGGCCGTTCACCAGTACCTCTCCGCATCGACCTGGGAAGAAAGTGGCATCTACGAAAGGAAAGAAAGAGCACGAAGTTATCTTCTTCTGTCAATAAAAAAGATATGTTTCCGGTTTACGCACCGAGCCAAGGGATGCTCCCATTTACACGAAAAAAAACAACATGAGAATTCCGGTTGAAAATATCAAATGGCGGATCATTCACTTTCTCTGTGTTTATTTTTCTGGTTGGAACAACCCACCGGTATTTTCTGTACCATTTGCACGTTTCTCCCGCTTTCATTCTCTTTTGAGGAAAAACGCGATATTACCTGCTGAAATTGTAAATGGAAAACCGACTCTTCCAGTAAAGTAAAGTAAAGTCACTTTATTTATAGAGGGTAACAGGTTTGCCACTAACATGTAGCTCAGTAATCTTCCACATACGGGATACACAGAAAGTAAAGTAAAGGCACTTTATTTATACAGGGTAACACGTTTACAGCTAACGCGTAGCTCAGTAATCTTCCACATTGACTTAGTCCTACGGTTTTACGTCCTTGTCCGAGATGACGTGAATTAAGGTCTAACCATTTACTGTTGGATTATGTAAAGGCAGCACCTTTTACTCGACTATTTTAAGACCCTGAGCGTTGGTCCGGCCGGGGTTTGAACCCGCGACCTCCCGCACGACAGACCGGCGCTTAACCACTGACCTAACCGGGAGGCGGTTCTCAAACCGGGAGGCACTTCTCTGCTAGTTTGAGAAAGTGGCTTTCTATTATATACAATATTCGTCCCAACTGGTTTCTTGTTATAAATGGAAAGCACCCTACATTTCTCCCGCCGATCCTACAACTTGTTCCACCAAGATGTCAACTACAAGCTTGGGTATCGCTATGTTTTTTTTTCTTGAAATCTGCGAAACATTTAAGATGCAAAAATCTAAGATGGCGATGCGCAGGAACTGATTCAAATGAGTTTGATAGACAAGAAAAACGGTTCATAACTGATATCTAGTGTACAATTTATAGGTGACAACTACAGCAATAGGAGATATTGTAGTTGAGTCTACGAATAGCAGTTCCAGCGGTATTGACCCGAACGCCTCACTTCAATGTAATGAAGCGCCATTGAAACCATCATTCTTACACGACACCAACACCCTCCTAAACAAGCACGACTAATTTAGATACACAGTTTGAATAGCGTTTCATTACATTGAAGTGAGGCGTTTGGGTCAATACCGCTGAAACTGCTATTCGTAGACTCAACTACAATATCTCCTATTGAGGCACCGTAAGAAACACTTGAGAAAGTTTTTCAACCGAGGTCCACTAAATGGTAAACTTTCTCGTGATGATAGACAAAAATACCTACTCAGATTAGCAGAGTATGTTTTCTAGGTATACTGGTGAAAATTTGAGACAATTTTGATGAAGGATGGCAAAGATTCGAGTGGATTAAAAATACTTCTTTTAAGAGAAATTTAGAGCAACTTGAAATTGTGTCACTGTAATGGTAATCTTGCTATAACGTAAATGTACCGTTGTCTTGCGGTACCGGAAATAACCGTAATCTTGTCGTAACGTAACTGTACCGTAATATTGCCGTACCGTAACTCTGCCGTAATATTGCCGTACCTGCATGTATCATAATATTGCCGTACCGTAACTCTGCAGATTAACCAAACGGTTAGACTTCACTGTTCTGTAGGTCGTATCCTATTGGACTTCACTGATACAGAATCCCATTGTTTTAGGGTTAGAGTTTGTATTGTTTTAGGGGTAGGCTATTGTTTGGGTAACCAATAACATTTCAGGTTGCAAACGGTGAAGTCTGCCCCTAACCAAGAGGGTAGAACAAAAGGAAAACTATTTCGCTGTTAACATGCCGTACCCTAACTGCATTGCATTACGCCGGCTCTGCACCTAATAACACCCATACGATACCCGTTATACGTACCATTACATGGTCTGAGATGATAGCCCTGGCTTGGATTACTGGCTCTGTCTGCCGTAGGTTGGATTTGCAGTAGTTGCATGGTACGGTCCAAAAGACCGTGAATCACCTATAACAACAGCAGAAGAAAATCACTATCACCATAATTGTCCCTTCTCATATGGCGGACATATTGGCTACAAGGTCAGCCTCGGGGCCATCCTGTACCGCTCGAAACGAGACACAGCATTGGCTTACCCAACAATACAAAACACCCTAACCTTTAGAACGTGCAGTACAAAAACAACAGAGCTACAGGATAATGATGCAATCAGAATACAGGTCTCGAGCGGTACAGGATTACTGCAGCCTCGAACTGTTTCAGAACGAGTTTAGACTAGCAAAAACAGAGGTTGTTATTCTCCTGGCAGTGGCGTAGCTGCCTTAAGGCAAAAAGGCACGTGCCTACACAAAAAAATCCAGGTTCCATGGCCCCATGACCCCCCTAGATGGGTCCCTCGCTTCGCCCGGTTGCTCGTGCCTATACTAAAACGGGCCCCTGGCTACGCCCCTCGCTACTCCCCAGGCTACGCCCCTGCCTGGGACTCAATATGGCCTCCGTGTGAGAATAGGTCATTTTGAAGATGTTGCGCACGCATCAGTAGAACAATAGACGCGAGCTGCTTATGAGAATACCAAGACAATGGTCTAAATTAGAGGAACAAAATAATCAGCGCAAAGAATTCTGGTAGTTGTAGTCAACTGACGTCATAGCAGACAATTTATTCCAGTTGCGCTATGAACAGCCTCACTTCGATGTAACGAATTGAAACCATCTTTCTTATATGAGACAACCGCCCCTTAACAAACACGACGTATTTAGATACAGTTTGAATAGTACTTCATTACCTTGAAGTGAGGCGTTTGGTTCAATACCGCTGAAACTGCTATTCGTAGAAGCAATTGTAAGATTTGCTAATGCTTGTTCTATTTACCTCAAATCCAGGTGTTTTGTTGTAATTTACAGCACAGAATCGTCGGTTGTTACGAGCTCCAACATCTAAAGGACAAAATCAGACAAAACAAAGTATTATTGTACTTTTCCGTACGCTGGAGGGAGGGGTGGTGAGTGGGGGATTCTGACAGCGCATAAAAGTGAAGTAATAGGAGCAGCATTCTTTTGCAATGCTTAACTTATCATGCAAAAATGTAGAATTGCATGATTCAACCTGATGTTGCACGTATTACCACCTTCACTGCAACTTGTTCTGCAACGAAATTTCATGTTGCGAGTTACAAAAATGTTGCAGCAACTCGCAACATGAAATGTTGTTGCGTAATACGTGAAACAGGCTGCAACACTGTTGCATGACAAGTTACAAGAAAATGTTGCTTGTATTGCATGGTTTATAAAGACTTCAGAACTTTCTTTGCAAGGAGTTTTCAAGGAGAATCCACACTTTTCACAGGATCACACGTTAATGATCCGGCTCAAAATTCTATGCAACTAGACCCGATGTCAGACCCTAGCCTCCTCCGCAGGCATCTCTAGTTAGTAAGAAATAGTAAGGTTGGGAACCCTGTGGCCGAACATGTGGGCGCGCGAGGTACCCTGGGGCGTTTTCTTCTTTTTCGTTCCCAGTTCCACAGGGTTCCCAACCTTACTATTTCTTACTAACTAGAGATGCCTGCGGAGGAGGCTAGTCAGACCCTTTCTTTGACTGGTTTGCATGTTGAATCATCCAGTGCCGCTCTAGCGATCTTTTGGAGGCAAAAATAAGGCTGTTTTACAGTCTTCTCAAACATCCAAGGAGGTTTCAGCAAAATTCAAGGTCTTTTCAAGAAGAAAACCGAATCTACCTGTATCAAAGTCAAGGACTTTTCAAGGACTTGGCATTATTTCAAGGACTTTTCAAGGCCCGTGCGAACCATGCTTCACCTTAAACCAATCTTAAACTCTGACGGGGGCGTTTGATGGCATTATGACGTCATTATTGGTGACGTCACATCAGAACACGTCATAATAGCATGTATTACCCTTTTTGTCATCTTTGTGCACCACGTCTGACATCTCGAACAGCTTGATGGGTAACGGCATTTTCTTGTTACAGTTGAGGGTCTTCAGTATCCCTGGCAACAGTGTTGTCCTGGCAACCTGGACACGTGATCAGCGGCGAAACGAAATGTCAGTGTTTGCATGGTTACAATGTTTGGTAACAAGAATGGATGAATTTGTAAGTTTAAGCCACGGTTACACGAGCGATAGTCAACGCGACTTTCTGAAAAACCGGGGCATCCCGAGCACTCGGTGGTGGTTCAATGGGTGATAAATGTTCGTTGGCAAGAAGACCGCGCACATGGAAGACTGGGTACGACTATTGCCTCGCTTTCGTACTTGCTCATTATTGGCTGGATAAGCTATCGTCGCTTCGCTGGCGCGGGAAATGTTTTGAGGTGGTTACACATGTGACAAGTCTGTACTTTCTGTCGCGAGAAATCCAACTCATTTAATTCCTCGCGGTTTATGTCGCCTTTGCAAGAGTGTCAGTGAAGACGCGTGCTAAGGATGCGAGTTTTTTAGAAAGTCGCATCGCCTGTCCAAGAAAAAAATATGGCAGACTTACCTGGAACTCTAGTGTCTTTGGGTTACCGATATGCACGGCACCTGACTCACTCAGTGGCTTCTTCAACTTCTCAGAAACATCATCTCTAGAGCACTGAAAAATAACAGGGAAATAGAGATAATTAAATAATGCTCAGGTGAAGGACGATAGCATGAACAACAAAGAAATGTAAAAGTATTTTAAAATGTTATGTTCTTCTTTCTCGTAATTTCATTGGGTACTACTCACAAATTCTATAAAAAAACAAAGTAATATATCTCTTATTTTATAACTTTTGAAGTTTTTATTTAGTTTTGCAGGGTGATCAAACTAACTGTGGTATATGAAGAAGGTACCCAAGTTTTTGATTCAAAGCTCTTTTGTTTTTTCTTTCCTATTGGCGGGATGATGTTTTCTTAAGTTTTCACAATAAAAATGACCAACAGCATAGACTATATCGCAACCCCGCCGTCGCAGTGCACTCTGGGATGGATATCTCAGTTTCCATTGTTAAATCCAAGATGGCCGCCCAACAACAACAATGGAAAACTGAGATATCCATCCCAGAGTGCACTACGACGGCGGGTTTGCGACATAGTCTTTTAAAAAAACTCATGAATAATTCATGAAGCAAAAACAAAGGAAATCACCGAGCGAGAAGCGACCGTTAAATGTGATAAATATTTCATCCTAATTTACATAAACTTTAACTTGGATTTTCTCCGCCGAAATAGGTCGTACCGCCAAAATAACTGAATTACAAGACTCTATAAATCTAGACGTTTTTTAAGCCGTTTAAAAAACTCGCAGCACGTGTTTTATCAGGTCTAAAACTCTCGGGCTGCGCCCTCGAGTTTTAAACCTGATAAAACACTTCTGCTCGTTTATTAAACAGTACGTATAGTTTCCTCTATTTCTGCTCGTAACTTTGACTGTGGACATCTCAGACAGCACTTATCGTATGTGAGAGATATGCTCATGCATCCTGTTGTCTTATCGTATGTGAGAGATATGCTCATGCATCCTGTTGTCTTATCGTATGTGAGAGATGCTCATGCATCCTGTTGTCTTATCGTATGTGAGATATGCTCATGCATCCTGTTGTCTTATCGTATGTGAGATATGCTCATGCATCCTGTTGTCTTATCGTATGTGAGAGATATGCTCATGCATCCTGTTGTCTTATCGTATGTGAGAGATATGCTCATGCATCCTGTTGTCTTATCCTCATGCATCCTGTTGTCTTATCGTATGTGAGATATGCTCATGCATCCTGTTGTCTTATCGTATGGGAGATATGCTCATGCATCCTGTTGTCTTATCGTATGTGAGATATGCTCATGCATCCTGTTGTCTTATCGTATGTGAGAGATATGCTCATGCATCCTGTTGTCTTATCGTATGTGAGAGATATGCTCATGCATCCTGTTGTCTTATCGTATGTGAGAGATATGCTCATGCATCCTGTTGTCTTATCGTATGTGAGATATGCTCATGCATCCTGTTGTCTTATCGTATGTGAGATATGCTCATGCATCCTGTTGTCTTATCGTATGTGAGATATGCTCATGCATCCTGTTGTCTTATCGTATGTGAGAGATATGCTCATGCATCCTGTTGTCTTATCGTATGTGAGAGATATGCTCATGCATCCTGTTGTCTTATCGTATGTGTGAGATATGCTCATGCATCCTGTTGTCTTATCGTATGTGAGAGATATGCTCATGCATCCTGTTGTCTTATCGTATGTGAGAGATATGCTCATGCATCCTGTTGTCTTATCGTATGTGAGAGATATGCTCATGCATCCTGTTGTCTTATCGTATGTGAGAGATATGCTCATGCATCCTGTTGTCTTATCGTATGTGTGAGATATGCTCATGCATCCTGTTGTCTTATCGTATGTGAGATATGCTCATGCATCCTGTTGTCTTATCGTATGTGAGATATGCTCATGCATCCTGTTGTCTTATCGTATGTGAGAGATATGCTCATGCATCCTGTTGTCTTATCGTATGTGAGAGATATGCTCATGCATCCTGTTGTCTTATCCTCATGCATCCTGTTGTCTTATCGTATGTGAGATATGCTCATGCATCCTGTTGTCTTATCGTATGGGAGATATGCTCATGCATCCTGTTGTCTTATCGTATGTGAGATATGCTCATGCATCCTGTTGTCTTATCGTATGTGAGAGATATGCTCATGCATCCTGTTGTCTTATCGTATGTGAGAGATATGCTCATGCATCCTGTTGTCTTATCGTATGTGAGAGATATGCTCATGCATCCTGTTGTCTTATCGTATGTGAGATATGCTCATGCATCCTGTTGTCTTTTGCTATATTTCTTAGGTGAATCAATACTTTTAATAAATGTTGCGTTTCCGGTAACGAGTTGAAAAAAAGCCAGGAAGGTAGGTCGGAAAATAATTATATTTCAAGTCTTGAAAAAAAAAATGTTTGAGGTCGGCAAGAAAAAATCCAGGTCGCTCGGGTTACCGGAAACACAACATTCATGTAGTTTGGCCTGACCGTTTATGTCGTCTTTGAGGACAGACTATGCTGAGCATTGTATTTCGATTCTTACCAAAGCAAACGTGAGAACTTCAGTGAACCCAGCCTGGGCAATCTCCTGCCTCAGTAGGTCACACACTTTATTCAGCTTGAACTGTCAAGACAAGAGAGATGGTAATAATGTACTGATCAACATAAAAACGGGTGAATATATCCAATATGCACACAAACACCACTGAAGTGATTGCAGATTACGATTCAGCGCTCATGAAAATAGTCCGAGGTTATTAGTTGGCTGTGCAAAACACGAATGCAACTTAGATCCTCATTAGTAGACTGACTCGTATTGTTTGCTGAGAAACTCGGCCTTGCCAATCTATCCATATAATCCGCAGAAAAAGGGTTTGTATCAGTGCAGAGTCAACACCAGCCTCCATGCGAGACTAATTAAGGCTTGGACGCGATTTCGCAACGCGACAAAAACTTGCAGCGCCGAGCAAACTTTAAAGGTTCCGTGGGTGTGCATCTAGAGTGCGCCGTTTGTGACAAAACAACGCTTTATTGACACAAGAGATAGAAATGTCAAAATCCACAGTCATCAAATGCGGATAAACGATTATGGATATATGCGTGCATATTAGTACAACTGATAAAGCATAGAAGTCCAAACTTTAAGGTTGGCATACCTGATTTGCAATGGTGTTTGTTGTTGGAATAGTCTTCAATATGTTATTAAACCCATGTGCAATGGCAACATCTTCAATAATATCACATGCATGAATCACATTTGAAATGTTGTTAAGGACATAACCATGCAGCTGTCACATTGAATACACGAGAAAGAGGTTTTCAGGAGTCACGAGTCTATGATCAGGAGTCAATGAGTCACGAGTCAAGTTGAACATTTTGGGATCTTTTTTATTTTTACAACTAAGCCTAACCCTAACATTGACTCATGACTCGTTAACTCATAAAACAAGGTTCCTCTGAATACAAACCACTGTATACATTTTCACTTAACAATTATTCACCGAACTGAGTCATATTTTCCGACCTGTATCACGATTCACTGATCATTTTGTTTACTTTTGAGACGCCAATATAACATGGTATTGGCGTCTCAGAATACCAGCCTCTGATTGGCTCTTGCGCGAGCCCTTGCAGTTACATGGGTTCCAGGTCAAGTTCAAAAGTCGTTTGTTCAACAGCAAGATTTCTACAATTTCACCTTCGAAACAATGTAAATTACAAGATAACAATTGACCTATATCATTATGACGTCACGGCTTGTTTATTAGGGGGACAGAATCGACATGAACAATAGAATTTTGAACTAAATCTGCTCTGCTGAGGAAAATTTAACTTCGAATTGTCTGGTTTCCAGATATCAGCTGTATCAATGTTTATCCCATAATATTTACCGTATTTGGTGGCTGTTACCGCTATTCTACGTTCTACAAAATGCATTTGACAGCGATTTCCTTTGTGTTGTTGCTGTTTTGTCCCCCTCCCACGACCGTGATCCTTAGCGTTTAAACAATAGATTGTTTTGATTTGACGTCATAATGATATAGGGCAATTATTCAATCCTAAAGGTAAGGTTGGCATTGTAGTTTCCGTCAAAAATCTAACACTAACCGCTAAAAGTACAATTTTCAAATTTTTTGAAGAGATTTCAAAACACGTCGCGAAAGTTTTCTCCACTCAAGCCGTGAAACCGTTGCCATAGATATACTAGGCGCCTTTTGAGAATTGAAATTACGATCAGCATAAGTTTGGTGCTTCATTCTCTTCTTTCTTTTAACAATTCCCGACTTAACTGTTGAATCGCGATACAAAACTAATTGCGATTTTGAGACGCCGATACCGAATTATATTGCCGGCGTTGGAAGCAAATATATTTTTCGTATTATACGAAATATATTTTCTCCCAACTGGCCGGCAATATAATTCGGTATCGGCCTCTCAAAATCGCAATTAGTTTATAGAATATCAGGAATCTTAAAACAAGACTAGTTTACAGTTATTTATTTCTGGACATGCGGTGCGTCATTGAAAGATGTGCCAAGGGGAAGATGATTAATCACATGATCAGAAAAATCAATTTTTACTTTGTATTCCGACAACGGAAGCCGGGGTGGTACAGTGGTTAAGCGCTTCGCCTCTCACCTCTGTGGCCCAGGTTCGATTCCCGGACGCGGCGCCATATGTGAGTTGAGTTTGTTGGTATCTCGCCCTTGCTCCGAGGGTTTTTCTCCGGGTTCTCCGGTTTTCCTCCCTCCGCAAAAACCAACACGCTAAATTCCAATTCTACCTGTGGATTACCCGGGTCCTGGCTTTGATCAGCCCCCATGGTTGTTTCAGGTCTCGTTAGAAATTCAGAGAGAACATCTTGAAGTCACGACCGAGAGCCTAGCGTTCTTAGCTGGAGCCTTACTTTCAGTGCAACTACTGTAATCAGGGCCACTTAGGCAATGAGAATTAAACACATTACAACTACAGTGTGACTACTGTAACCAGGGCCACTTAGGCAATGAGAACTAAACACATTACAACTACAGTGTGACTACTGTAACCAGGGCCACTTAGGCAATGAGAACTAAACACATTACAACTACAGTGTGACTACTGTAACCAGGGCCACTTAGGCAATGAGAACTAAACACATTACAACTACAGTGTGACTACTGTAACCAGGGCCACTTAGACAACGAGAACTAAACACATTACAACTACAGTGCGACTACTGTAACCAGGACCACTTAGGCAATGAGAACTAAACACATATGAAATAGAAAATAAAGCATTCCAAAATACAAGTCGTAGGATATCCACGCGATTTTTCTCATTCAAAAGACTTTGACTTCAGAACTAGACGACCAAATATCGAAGCTCGAGCAAGTTGAAATGCTGTTGTCTTCTACTCAACATAAGTTGGAATGCTTTGTTATCGTTCTGCACTGTTATTGGTTCTCGTTGTCTAAGTGGCCCTGTGATTGGTTCTCGTTACCCAAGTGTCCCTGTGATTGGTTCTCGTTGTCTAAGTGGCACTGGTTATAGTAGTCGCACTGTAAGTGATCAGTGTAATAAATGCAGAGAAGGATATCGGCTCTTGTTGGTGGGATCTCAACTCTAACATGTTTTCCTTCATTGACCACTTCACTCTGTAGACACATTTTGGTAAGCAGCTTGGCAATACGATCTGGTGTCTCGCTACAAAAAAAATACATAAAACCATTAGATACTTATTGACTGAGTATGAGGGCCGAGGTTAGACTCCTCCCCAGGCTTCTCGTTTACGCGCGGCTGGATATTGTGACGTCACTGTTTCGGTTTAGCCCCACGCCGAGCGAGTAAAAATGGCCGCCATTTTGTAAAAAAAAAAACGTTTTGCGATTGCATGATGGGACGACGGAGTAGATTCCTGGGGACGACTTTAGCTCAAGGTCATGACGTACGGACCGAGTGCTACAAAATGACCGAGAGCCAAATATTATCCCGTTAGGCCCGACCTAACTCAGTCAATAAGTTTTTTATCACATGACCACTTAGTTTGTATTGATAATGGCAAATAACAAGCATAAAATCGAGTGGGACTGGACGGCTTTTACCGGCCCGTTCACGTCAAACACGTACGGTCCACATCACGTGACTTGTAAATGGTTTTGAAAGGATAGCGCACACGGACCGTACGAGTGATGTGATAATCATACTTTCCTCAGCTCAACTACACGTTATCCTGACCCATATATTTTGCAAGTAAAACTTACTTAATTCCAATTTTCTTGTTGATTTCTTCCACAGAGACAACTTCATGGTGGTATTTTAGTTCCTGTACAAAATAAATGATCTGTCAGACATCTGAACTTGAAAACACGTAGCAGATACAGTGAAATCACCTCCCTCAGGCCAGAGTAAGAACAGCAAATGAACTCATTTTTGGTTGACTAATTAATTATCGTATGCCGATAAATCCCGTATCCCACTGAATGACGTATGCAAGAGGCGATAACTAATATAGTTTATTATACATGCATCAGGAGTTCCGGACTTCCGGTTGGATCACACTGCATTCTGGGTAGGTGGGCTCAGAAAAGTGGGCATCAACTTCTAGATCGGCCATATTGGATTTGAGTGCAGTCAATTTTTGCTCCTTTGCAAGTTCAAAAACTTACTACCTAATACACGGAATATCTTACCTTTACAGATTCTTCAGTTGGGAGTTCTAAGTCGATGTTTAAGCTTTAGAACGGGATTAATAAAGTTTCCAAGTTGACTGCGCTCAAATCCAATATGGCCGCTCTGGAAGTTGATGCCCACTTTCCTGAGCCCACCTACCCAGAATGCAGTGTGATCCAACCGGAAGTCCGGAACTCGCGAGATATAATTGGTCAATTTGCGGTCCATAACTTCCCGTACTACTGGTCTCAAAGAAACTGAAGAAGCTATATAATAAACATATTATTTTTAAGGAGCTGTGTAATGGCTTTGCGCATGTCTGGAATCAATGTTCGATTGGTGGCTGTCAATAGCCCACTTCCGCGATATGCTTTACTTGTCACGCACAAAGGTTTCAATACGAGGCCCCGTGCTAAATTACATTTATTCGGCTTTTCACAGAGAAAAGAATTAATTTAATTTAGCACGGAGCCTCGTATTGAATCCTTTGTGCGTGACAAGTAAAGCATATCGCGGAAGTGGGCTATTGGCTCGAAACATTTAAAGTCCCCTCCCTTATTGATTTATTGAAAGGAAATCTAATATTTTCCTTGAAGACCAATCTCCGCACAGTTTGTTAATCATTTTTGCATATTAACTTTGATTTCATCCATCCCACACGTGTGCTGGGATAGTCAGTTTATATGAAAACTACTGAAAATAATTATGTTCCGACCCGGAACATAAAGGCGTGTCCCTCACCGCGACACAGCTCCTTTAAACCTCGTTTGCTTGGTTCGTACTGTAAGTTATGCATCCTCTTTTCCCCCTTATTTATAGCCTGTGTGCTTCGCACTTCGGCCATAAAAAAAAGGAAACAACTTTGTCAATAACTTACAGTACGGACCTCGGACTCGGTTAATAAGAGGCCACGCGTATATTCACGTATTTGTAGCAATACAATTACGATAAAATCCATTGTTCTGCGGCATTGAGCCTCCCTCAGATGGGATTTGTCTTTGTTTTAGACTACGAAAACAATGGGTGATAATTATGAATATTCCACGTTAGCTTCTTTTGTTGGGGCACCAACATGGTCGCCATGTCCTTTGTCATTTGAATCTCTGGGGATTGAGTGAAAGCCAGCAATTATCTGAACTGAGGTACGTAATGACCGGGGTAAAAAAACGAAAATTATATAAAGAAAACTACGATAAAAACACAAAAATAAATGGTAAAATAAAGGGAAATCAGTGTAAAACTTTAGAAGAAAAAAGAAGATAACCAAAAATGAACAAAAAGAAAAAAACACTGATCACTAGCTATTGGCCAATGTTTTAACAGTGCGTGCGCAAGTGTAGCACTTGTTTAGGTACATCGCTCGCCACACACCGCGAATCGGGGTTTGGACGCAAGGGAATCCGGAAGTCAGCCAATTTTTGCTCTCATCCTTAATATATAATTGTAGCGGATTTCAATTGAGTGTCGGAAGTGTTTTGGTTTTGCGTTTACTAAGCTCTCCTATTGGCTGAGAAAGTAAACCAACCAATCAGATTCCAAAGTAAAACCAAACGCAAATTGGTTTTGCTTTGGTTTGTTATTGGCTCACAGGGAAGCCATTTACGAGTTACTTGTGATTACTCACTCCTATGATTGGCTGGCTGTGGGCTCTATGGTGCTCCGCTCGCGTTTCAGAGTTCCTAAGGAGAGGAATCGCTTACTCATTCTGATTGGCGAAAAATACATAGATTATATAGCAGTGGTTTTAAAATTTTAAAATTTGACAGCAATTGAGTGACGATGGCTGTTTAGAGTAGTGGTTGCGACGTTTGCCTTACGAGTAGTAGGAGCGGGAACCCTAGCTCTAGGTGGGTAAGATCTTGTTTACTGACCGGTTAGGTTTTTTTATGGTTCAGGATAGGGTTTTAGTTAGTTTATATTGCCATTTCATGAATTAATTAAGTGAGTGATTTCTCTCCTTGGGAGCTCGTTCGCGTTTGGCCCGCACAGGAGCTCTGCTATAATTAGTATTTTTGTCCAAACAAAATTATCATTGATACTAACCGGATAGATTAAAACAGAACCATCAGGCTGTTCCACCTCAACACATTCTACTCTGCAAAGAAAAAATATCCATGATTAACTTGAACTAACATGCAATAATTCATTCTCCAAAAACATGATAATTAATATTGAACTTTAGAGCGGTTTTAGATTTAATTTTTTGTTTTGTTATAGCAGGCTGAGTATTACAGCTTAAAGCTGGTGGGGGCGTGCTTTTACTCCTCACACACTCCCCACTACATTAACTGTTTTGGACACACTACACTCGACTCACGGTTGATTTTTACGGAGGGAGGAAAACCGGAGAACCCGGAGAAAAACCCTCGAATGCAGATAAGGAATCAACAAACAAACCTAACTCACATACGGTGCCCGATCCGGGAATCGAAGCCGGCACCGCAGCGGTGAGAGGCGAGTGTTCTACCACTGCGCCAACCTGCATCCCAGGTTGAGTGTCGTAAAACTTTAACCAAAGTAATTACAGAGTCAATCACAGAAGCAAGAAAAACGCAATGAGACAATCACGAACTGAAGTAATTCACGATTGGTTTTACTTGAACCAATCACGAGGCAAAGTAAATGCAATCGTGAATAACTCACACTAAAATTGACTGCGCGATGGACCAACAAAATGTTTGTTTTTTGTTTAGAAATTGATTGTCTGGTTACAGAACATATTTCGCAGCCAATAGAAAAGCCAGGAAAACACAAAACCAAAGCAGTCTCTTAGAGCAGGTTCCAATAGACTGTAGTAAAACCAAAACCAAAGCAATTACAACGAACCAATCACGAACTAAAGTGAATACCGATTGGTTTCACTGACATGAGAAAGCAACCAATCAGGAGGAAAAGTAAACGCAATCGTGGATTGATGGCGTGACGGACCAAAACCACGATTGGTTTTACTATGGAATTTGATTGGCTGACTGATTACAAAATATTTTCACAGCCAATAGAAAAGCTAAGTAAACGCAAACCCAAAGCAATCACCGAAAACGTTCGACACTCAATTGAAACCTGCTCTATCACTTTCAACACCAAGAGAGCATAAGTATTAAGAGAGGGAATCTCCAATACGTGCACTTGTGCGATGATGTCGAATAACATCTATTTTTAGTAACTGGAAGCAGCTGAGAAGTGCGCAAGTGGGCTACAATCTCATATACATGGTGAACAAATCTTTTTGCACTATGAGACAGTCGTCGCGCGCCCGCGCACACTTTGCTTCAGCTGCTTCCGGTTACTAAAATAGATTTGATTAGACATTGTCATTGCACACTGCGCTCTACAAGATTCCCTCTCTTACTTGTGCTCTCTTGTCTACACACAATCGAAAACCACTCCAGAAACTAAATAAATTTACTTTTATTAACACCTGTTATAAATGGAACATGTGATGTATACCATACGATCCCCCATATAAGATTCCCCTAGTTATAAGCCAACGGTCTGGTATTAACATAAAATCCTTTCTGGTTACAATGTATAAGCCTCCCAGATATAATCCCCCCTTCTCTCCTGGAACTCTATGCTCACCTCTTTAAATTGACTGAAAACTATTTTTTTTATCGTAATGTTGCATACTTCAACACAAGTAAATCAAAAACTTATAAACAATAAAAAATATGTATGGATGGCGAAAAAGCTAGTGTCAAAAAGTGTTAAAGTATGGTAGTTTTCTGTTAACATATTTCCAAAGGTTTTTCTCATCCCAGTTACATGTAGTTAAACACCTTTGGATATACATTGTTAGCCCCTCCAGTTATACGCACCCTGCATGCCCCCCCCCCCCCAAAAAAAAACTCACGAAGTTGTATCTACTGTATATAAGCCCAGGGCTTATAGCCAGGATTTTATTACCAGTATATTATAGATGGATAGAGATTGAAGATGGAATAAAGTGTCAATATCACAAATAAGGATAATCAAATTCATGTCTCAGTACTCACATAAAGGGTTCGTTACAGTAAACACTAAACATTGTAACCAGGGTATCCAGGACTATTTTTGCCTGAAAAGTTAAAACATTAAAACATAAGTACAATGTACAGACTATTTATAGAATGAGCGGCTGTGTTGTATTGGTAGATAATCAACTGGATGCAATGGCCAGACAAGAAGTAGACTGCGTAAACCTTTGAAACACTGTCCATCGTGATTCAGTTTGCAACTGAGCAATGTTTTGTTAATGCAGTCTGTTTCGTGACATCATCCAATCAACACTTGCACTACACATCAGCTATAAGGGTATTTTTTATGCTTCCGACTTTGAATACAAGCTCTGTAGACATTCTGATATACATGTAAAGCTCACTCTTCCCTTCTGCATACTAAAGTATAGCCACATTTATTTTCTTGAGTTGATTGGATGATGTCTCTCAAATCTAAACCAGGTGGACAGTCGGAGTTGGAAATTACGGTTTAAATAATCAGACTTTCCATTGGAATTTTGACTTAAGATTTGGCATGGTACATGTAAGTCCTGTATTTAGTACTTTTACTGAGGGGGCGTAAGGGTTTGCAGTGATGCGGTTTTGTGGTATTTTTGGTGCGGTTTTGCGGTAAATTTATTTTTTTACCTGCGGTGTTGCGGTTTTACAAGACTAAGCGGTTCGCGGTTATTATAAATTTTAGGACACGTACGGTAATCGGTATGGTATGGCATATAACATGACATGCATCTAAAAATGACAAATATACAACCATCTACAAAGTATGGTATTGCGGTTTTTTACGTTTTTCTGTGCGGCTGTGCGGTTTTCGGACCATATTTTACTAGAAGGGAACTAGTCAAAGCAACTGCCTCTGAAAAATATTACCTTGTGTAAATCTGTGGCTGTACTCTCAATGAACACATTTTTCGAGTTCAAAGTAATTTTTGAATGTTCTCCTGCAGAAAATAAAAAGAAAATGGTATAACATGACTGCATCTTTCCCCCGAAACACAGCTAGATCTATCAAGCCTAATCAAGTACAACATACATGTACATGTACATTGTACTTCCTGGGAAAATTTATAAACAAGGAACAACGAGATAATTATGTACTCACCATTGATGATTGGTGGCATGGAGAGGATGACATTGTTCCTATCATAGATGACTGGATAGACAGGTTTGTCTTTGATGATCCCTAAGTATTGTTTCAAGTGACTCTCACCCTTCAACCACAAATTTTGAAAATTTACTTCAATGACATATTATTAAATAATTAAGTGCCATAAAATCTTGGTGATATTAGCACCCCCAGTAATAACGTCCCCCAGTAATATCCCCCTGTCATAATCCTGTGCATCAGTCTGATAACATAAACTCTCTTCTGGCTAATGTAACTGGCATCATTAGAAAAATATACCCAACTATTTAAATTTTAAAGGAGCTCTGTTTTGGTTAGAATTAATTGTCCTACATTGTATGATCATAAAAACCAGTCTGCATCACAACAAACATTACATGCTTGTGTAAAAGATTGTCGTTGGACAGTGGACAATGACCATGTAATCATTTATCAATAGATTATCAACATTGCAGGCCACTTGTCTGACTGCTGTCTATTTCCTTCTGTTCGACTTAGTATCCTACTAATTAAATTACAGTATTGTCTAGCTACATGTAGTATTGATCTGACCTTAGCTATAGCTACATGTTGGACAACAGCTGATATTAGTCAGTGGCATCTATGAATAGCAGTTGCAGTGGTATTGACCCGAACACCTCTACACTTCGATGTAATGAAGCACTTTTCACACTTTGTATCTAAATTAGTTGTGCTTGTTTAAGAGTGTGTTGGTGTCATAGAAGAATGATGGTTTCAATGGCGCTTCATTACATCGAAGTGAGGCATTTGGGTCAATACCGCTGAAACTGCTATTCGTAGATGCCACTGTAACATCAGCTATTGACAGATATAAGTGTCAAATTCCTACAAAATTCCTGGTTTTTGTTTACCTTGTAAAGTTCCATAAGTTCAACAGCAGTGAATTCTTTTGTCTATTAAGGGAAAGAAACAGACCTTATTATTAGTTAAACTACTTACTAGTATCGATTTACTTTCTTGCTATATATTAATTATATTGTACTACAACAATAATAATACTCCTTTCAATTCCCCCTTTAAATCCTTTATTTGTGGATTAATATACTTTATTTCTATTTTTGATCTATTGTAACATGACTGGAATGTGTTACTTTGTGTTATATATGATACACAATTAACATTATGTACATCAGATCCCATAATACAATGTATATATAGCTAGTAATGTTATATATTGATCCTGTCAATCAATCAAGCTTTTATTTATACTGACTCGTACATTTACACACAACCACCCTGTTATAAAATGTATGTCATTTAATAAGTAAAACTGTTCAGACTGCATCCTGATATATATGATCATGACTACCATAGTCGACTCTCTGTGTGCATTGTGTTTAGCCGGCTTTGGCCAGGCCATGACCTCAGTCCATTACACTATTATTACCTTGAGCTAATTGAATTTGTGGCATACTGGTAAGTTATTGCTAAGAATCTGTGAACAATGAACATTGCCTTTAGCCAAACATACACTTACTTGAGCAAGTGGTTTGAACTTTATATCTTTAGGTGGTCTGGCATCATATAGAAATGGACCCTTAATAGTGTCATAATCATGTGTTCCTATGGCAACCAAGGACCTACGTCGACAGAGGTTGTGATGGAGCTTGTCTTGGAGTTCTATAAAGCTATTATAGCTGGTTTGAGTGAATGTGATATTCCTGAGAATTGCTGCAACACAGTGTGGCCTGACTGCAGCGGTCTGTTAATGATTACAAAGTAACGTTATTAAAGTCATGTCAAATGAATTGTACAGCACAGTAAACATCTATGATTCTTTTAAACTAATTCTTCACTCATTAATAGCCATGTACTTATCAAACTCATTAATAATTCATGAAGCAAAAACAAAGGAAATCAATGAGCGATAAGTGATCTGTAAATCTGATACAGACTGTTTTTCCTGATCTCGTATCAAGCTAAACGACCCCATGACCGGCTAAATACCAGATATACTTCTTTCCTTATACGGGAAGGATCTTTTAGCCGGCTCGGGATCACGTTTCGTTCTATTGTCCCACGTGTTTGCATGATTGTGTGTGGTTAATTGATAGCTTCTCATATTAATTAACACATCTGTCAGTAACACTATTCTTTACACTCGCAGAGACAAATTTGGTGAACTTTCTGATCTTATATTTCATGTATTTACTGTATTTAACAAGTCTGCTAATCCGATTTGTCGCCGGTTGAGCGCTCTTGGTATTTAGCATGGTTAAGCTCGATACGCATAAACTTTTGCTTCGATTTTCTCGGCCTCTATACAAATGTAGATCTAGACCTTTGATAAGTCAGATACATAATTGAAGGGCTGTGTGCAAAAAGGGCGTAAGTGACTCTTGATCACATTCTCAATTCTCCTTCAATTACTTTGTTTTCTAAGGGAGAATTTAGAATGTGATCAAGAATCACTTAAGCCCTTTTCGCACACAACCCTTCAATTTGTATCCATACATGTACTTTATCAGATTACTTTATCAATAAAGGCATGGCCACTCATTCTGTAGCTATTACTACTAATTAATATATAATAATAAATAATACGAGTTAATCAATGAAACATTATTTTCTTAAGAAATAGGTGTGAGGTGTGCTTGAGCGGAATGCATGGTCTGCATTTATAGCAGCAGGCTTTGGTGGTGTATTTGCCATGCAGCAGCCAGTTTGTATCCCGCCTCCCCTAATAATTATCTAGTTTCCCTTGCTTCCACTGAATTCAGTATGATGGGTGCCAGCTGGGTGGTGTGTGGGCTGGGTTGTGGGGATTGCCAGCATGGGGATGGTATTCCATCTTGGGGCTTTGTGTGTTCCTTAGGCTCTTGGATCCAGGCACCCAACTTCCATTAGGCAAAATTAACGAACTACATTTATTAACTACAGCTAGCTACTCCTAAAGTGAAATTCATACATTACATGTGCTTACATTGTTTGATATTACCAGTCTTTCTATGGCCCCTTCAGGCTTGACAGCTTTGTACCTTGGAGCCTGTTTTCTTTAAAGGAAAACAAAATTACTACTACACAGCCTGAGTTTTCAATAAATGTTTGAGTAAGCAGCCATGAATGAAAAGTACATATTTGCTTTAATTATTTCAATATCTTTTTCAACATTAACATACAGAGTAGGTGGCTGTATGAGTCAGAATGAACTTGGAACTCTGGCAGTATCTGGCTTCTAATGAACTCCCTGCTATATATTATTAACACGTAGGCCCATGTACTGTAAATATATTATACAGTCATGTACATGTATGGAGTTTGAAAACCAAAGGAATGTACAAATGTACATACAGTAAGACTGATCTATTAAAACTCTACATAATTATGTACACCTACATTAATTTCAAAACTTTAAACAGACAAACAACAAATGACTGTGGCTTATATAACTGAGTGTCCAGCTTAATGCAGAATGGGAAAATCTATGGTGTAATTCAAAAATCGATTTCAAGGAAATCATTGATACATGTACATGTACCTGTATTTGTCTTACAGCTTTTGTCTCACCCCAAAAACAACGAATCTACCAGACTTCCTGCTACAAACACAATCCCTTTTGGTCAAGATTAAATGAACTTGGGCTGTGTGCAAAAAGGGTGTAAGTGACTCTTGATCACGTTCTAAATTCTCCCTTAGAAAACAAAGAAATTGAAGGAGAATTTAGAATTATGTGATCAGGAGACACTTACATGTACGCCCTTTTTGCACAGAGCCCTTCAAATGTAAATTAGGCATGGGTAAATATCCAGAAACTACTGGGGGCCCTGTGGCAAGCTCATATGGCCCTGGGTTATAGTTCTCAGTTTCAGTTTATTTCGCACTATTTACAACACAATAATTACATATACAAAGATAGCCAATTGTAAAAAAGATACATGAAATTATAAGATTAAATAAATAATACAAATGTGCGCAGTGGTCAAAGGAGCGAAAGCTTTCGAGTCAACCAGAAGTTCTCATCCAGGACTGTGTGTTAAATTGTTATTGCTCATCATTTGGAGTTTGCTAGTCAGTTGCAAGTCACTGTGATCACTCGCAGCTTTCCCTCCTCCCTTTCATACACTTTTGTGACCCAGTGTGCTGGGCTGCTCGGTTGCCAGGGTTACCTGGTGACTGAGCTCTCAAGCACTGCTTTATGCAGCCTTGAGAACTGAACTTCCAACTTTATATATTATTCAACATTATTTTTTTTGGTCCATGTTCCGTTTCTGAATTACAGTGTACCACCCTTGTTATTAATTATAACTTACATGTAAGTGCATACAAATAAACTTGATGGTAATATACATTCTTAATGTTCCATCACTTTGGATATTAAAACGTTTGTGTACAGCTAACCCACCAATATACATGTAATATACAATGTACATATATATGTACATTGTATGGGGCATGTTCCTTCAGTTGGTAAACTACCTTACAATCTATGTAATTTTTGTAGCTGGTTTATTTAATCTGGGAATGTCCTTTGTTATTTGTTATTTGCTGTTTGCCACTAATGTCTGTGGCAACCTTTGTTGAGATAGGTATAGGTGTAAATGTATACACAAAAACTCTGAATTTTAATTAATTTTTAATGGGACCTAAAACAACCATAGAGGCTGATCAAAGTCAAGTTTCAAGTTTTCAAGTTTTCAAGTTTCAAGTTTATTAACAAGTATCTATAAATACATATTACTTAACACACCCGCAGATAGCTTAGCTAATCGAGGCGGGTAGTGTTATAATGAAGGATTATTCTATCGGTACGAATTGTACGAACGACTGTACAAATTACTAATTAGCTCTAAACATCCTAAACCCTGGTGGAGGGTTAGGGTTGGGTTTGTAGCCAGGGTTAGGTATTATCGTTGTACGAATATGACGTCACGGTACGAATTGTACAATTCGTACCAAAGTAATAATTATGTTACTTATATAGAGATAGGTCCGCTAATAGTTATTATTTACACGGAAGATATTTTGTGATAACTATACAAATTTTACAATAATTAAACAAATTTACAATAACTATGAATAAATAAGTAAAAATATATAAATAAATAAATAGGAAGATCTTTTGTTGTTGTTATTTTATTTTTGTTTTTATAATGATCATGACGTTACACTCGTTCTCAATAACACGTGCAGGTTCGAACTTCGAAGTCGTTTCTGGTGGATGTCAATCAAACGGTTTCCATGGAGTTTGAAGTGAACCGTTGTGTGAGTAAATTCGGGAAACTACAGGGCTCGAAATTGCGCCCGATACGGGCGTAAATACGCCTAGATTTTTTCGTTTTACGCCTAACGTTTTCCACTTAGGAGTAAAACTACGCCTCCTTTTTTTCCTTAATTTCGAGCCCTGAACTAGCATTTTATAAACATGGCAAAGTCTTTCCCAAAGTCGCTTAGATGGAGAGTAATCATGCTTAGAGCCAAGGGTTTGCAAAATAGGGAAATCACATAAACTTTATGTGTGAGCGAGCGGTTTGTGTATAAGATCAAAATAGGGAAATCGCATAAACTTTGTGTGAGCGAGCGGTTTGTGTATAAGATCAAAATAGGGAAATCACATAAACTTTATGTGTGAGCGAGCGATTTGTGTATAAGATCAAAATAGGGAAATCGCATAAACTTTATGTGTGATCATGAGCGAGCGGTTTGTGTATAAGATTCGATAAGATCAAAATAGGGAAATCGCATAAACTTTATGTGCATATGTGTGAGCGAGCGGTTTGTGTATAAGAAATCTGATTGTTTATATAGCTTCAAAGGTCTTGGAAAAAGAATTATAGTTATTTTTATTCATCCAGTTGCAGATACATGTATGCTCCTTATAAGAGGTTTTATTGAGCAATACCCTCGAGCTCTACCTCGATGACAACATTCGACAGGGCAAATATTTTTTTTAAACTCTCAGGACATGGATTATCGGCAATGCTCTCCACTCTCGACTGACATTGGGCTATTGCACTTAATTTGCGTTGAGGACCATATTTTGAGTTGTACCCTTAAAGAATTCCTCTGAAATTAAAAACACCTGAAGAATTCCATGGTGGAAAGTAGTGTTACCCTGAAGAATTGACTTCAACCCCTGAAGAATTGTCCAAATATTCACTTTGTCCCCAAAAAATTCCTCTAAATTTGATATGTGCCCCCAAAGAATTCCTCTCTATTTATATGGTATCCCCAAAGAATTCCTTGAAAATTTATTTGGTGACCCTGCAGAATTCCTTGGTCCTCAACAGGGGGGGATACGCATATTAAGTGCAATAGCCCATTTCGGTGAGGAATTCAAGCAAATAACAATCGTTTTTCGGCTTAGTTTCCTTCATATCTCTACCTATGTCGCCTCAAATTACTTACGATTTCGTTGATCTCCTACACTATTTATGTTTCCTCCACATCTGGGAGTTGTATGGCGACGTTTTATTTAGCATGCAGACCAGTGTTGCCATAGAAATATAGTTGAGTGACATCCACCAAATTGACGTTTTCCGTTGGAAATTCAATTTCGAACCTGCACGTGTTATTGAGAACGAGTGTAAGGACGTTTTAGAAACTTTTTCAATTAATACCGTGACATCAACATAGGTCTCCTCCTGTTTCAAAACTTGTACAAGAGTTCTATGGATATTTGCCTTAAATAATGTTTTAGACTGTTTTCGCCATAAGTGAAAACAGACATTGGTCAGGACCCAACTAAACCACAGATTGAATTCGAATTAAGTATGTTGGTTTTTGAAGAGAGAGGAATACCGGAGAACATGCAGAAAAAACCCTCAGAGCAAGAGCAAGATACCAACAAACTCAACTCACATGTGGCGCTGCGAATGGGAATTGAACCCAGGCCACAGAGGTGAGAGGTGAATCGCTTACCACTTGCGTCACATGTGTAATACATACTTTTCCAGGAAGACCAGAATTGCTCTTGATAGGCCCTCTATGCACAGTAGATCATATCTGTGTATGACAGGAAAATACGAACAATCAAACTTCACACACTATGTAAAAATTAAATGATCTGCCTTTAATGCATTGAGGGAAACAGTTTCTCTCTAGAGAAACTACAAAGGTGCATGGCAAGAATTAAATAACAACAATGGACGACCATGACAGATCCTTGGACAAATGTAAGGTGGACTACATGTACTCTTCAATGTAGGTGCGATAACTAGTCATGTATTTAAACTTGTTAAGAAACGTATTAACAATCGCTGCCTGCAGTTTTTTAAGAATTATTTTAGTTTTAATGGCAACATCACCAGCCATACAACTAGACAAAACAATCAACTACATTTACCTAACGTGCGCACTGAAGTTGCTAAATGCTCTTTTTTTATTAATTAACGGATGCATCCTTTTTAATAGATTGAAATCAACATACATTTGTAGTTTTACATTCTATTGGTGGTTTTGGTAATTATTGTAGTTTTCTATGTCAAATAATTATATTCTGTAAATAGTTTTAACTTTTAAACTAATAGTTAAGATAGTTATTAAAGGAGAACTGAAGCCTAAGATCAACTTTAGCTCAATAAGTAGATCTAAACATGAAAAGACTCATATCAAAATTTATTTTACTGTGTTTTGCGTCAAAGGAAAGAAAATCTGCAAATTTTCCTCACAAATGCCACAAAGTACAGACGGCTCAATTCCTGTAATCTCCCGGGTGGAAATCTTATTAAGAATCTTAATAAGAATCTTATTAAGATCTTAAATAATTTCTTATTAAGAATCTTATAAGAATCTTATAAGAATCTTATAAGAATCTTATAAGATCTTATAAGAATCTTATAAGATCTTATAAGAATCTTATTAAGATTCTTATAAGATTCTTAATAAGAAAAATCTTATTAAGATCTTACCAGGTTCTTATTAAGATCTTACCATATTCTTATTAAGATCTTACCAGGTTCTTATTAAGATCTTACCATATTCTTATTAAGATCTTACCATATTCTTATTAAGATCTTACCAGGTTCTTATTAAGATCTTACCAGGTTCTTATCAAGATCTTACCAGATTCTTATTAAGATCTTACCAGGTTCTTATTAAGATCTTACCAGGTTCTTATTAAGATCTTACCAGCTTCTTATTAAGATCTTACCATATTCTTATTAAGATCTTACCAGGTTCTTATTAAGATCTTACCAATTATTCTTATTAAGATCTTACCAGGTTCTTATTAAGATCTTACCAGGTTCTTATTAAGATCTTTAAACAGGTTCTTATTAAAATCATCTTACCAAATTATTCTTATTAAGAGTATACCATATTAAGATATTTCCTGGTTCTTATTAAGATCTTACAACTGTGCTAGTCAGTTTTCGAATGCATTTGATAGGAAAATAGTGATTTCAATGACTGAACTTTTACATATGCATGTACAAACTTAAAATATATAAAGACTAATAACATCTGGATGACTCAAGTAAGATCAGATCCTATATGATTACGTAATATTTAAGATCTTAAAAATATGTAATATAAATTATTCATAATTCAGCACATATTTTCAGCACGTGATTGGTCAGTTAAGTCATTTGACAGACAGTCTGCCATCACTGGGGACAAATTCTAACCTGCACGATCTTAAATATGTGCAAAATAATAACAAGCAATAGCCTACTGTTGTTGCTGAAATATGCACTGATATTTGTCCTTGGACATTATCAGTTCTTCAAAGATTCATAATTCACCTTGCGCTTTGCTCTTGGGAATAATTTTCTTTTCAGAACTGATGTCTGTGGACAAATATATCAGTGCATAAATGTAGGTACCACAAGTAGGCACCACAAATAGGCTATTGTTTATGTATACATGTACATGAGTGAGCAATTATGACACATACAAATTTTGCAGCATAAGAGCAACAATAATTTAATCACAAACAGAATTTAAATGCACTACCATACATTCTATAAAATGCTTTACAATGTTACCACTTCTGTTAAGATAATTCTGCAGCTTTTTACTTTGATTAGCTAATGAATTGCCAATATACAATGGGTACAAGATCAACTAGCCTTTATTTAAGACAACATAAATGACTTGGTATATTGAATAAAGAAGTAACATACAATCCAATTACTAATCCCTATGACAAATCACGACAGAAAATAAAACAATTACAAATTAACTGTACTGTTATGAATGTCCATTACATTGCAATTGAGTGGGAGCTTGGCCTTGAGTCACCAACACTGAAATTATCCCCCAATAATTTCCAGCTCATGAACTTGATCTGATCTGCAACTGATAGACCTCTTCTTGTTCAATCAGTTACAACAAATGCGAGTCATCAAGTGAGCATTAGGCCATCTGGCGGCTGAGCTCTGAGTGCCTATATAACAGATATTTAAATTTTAATACTTTAGACTTTAGTCTGTTAAAGGAGATCGCTTCATATCAACCTACATGTAGTTAAATACACTATGGAAGCAAGGTTAAATGAATTATATTCATAAATCTCTTGTTATTTTATAGTAAACACAAACATGGACAGAGCTGGTTTCCTGTGAAGAGCATAAGCTTATAACTTTATAAGCTGTGTCAGATTATATGAAAGATTGAAACTGAACTGAGTGAAGCCATCATTGAATTCCCAACAATTCACAACAATTTATGATCGCATCTTACCTTTATAGATTTCTAATCTCCTGGGTGGTTTGAAAACTCCTTTGCTCAGTCTTTAAGCCATATTATACAGATATTATAAGAGATTCCATGTCCTCAGCCGCCGTCAAGAAGCCGTTAGCTTTTGAACGGCGAAATGGCGCGCAGTTTGAGTGCGCCCGCACAATTTTCGTCAGCGGTCTTCAGAGTAAAGCAATGCATCTTGGGATCTGTTAGTTCAAAGCCGCCATGTTTTGAGTGCAGATTTAGAGTGCTTCATCCCCGCTTCATCTGAGGATTAATTTGGCAAATGTTGTGGCTATATCCGAGGAATCTAATACGCTAATGAAATGGTCAACCAACTCCGTCTTCAACTGTTTTGCCAAGTCTGCCTGAGAAAGCACGTAAAGCCATTTTAATACCCGACTCTGAACTCTGATTTTTTAATGGTACATTAGACCGAATTGGAAATAAATTTAGTGTGTTGCATGGTTTTTGTGGAGGAGGAAAACCGGAGAACCGAGAAAAACCAGGGCTCGGAACAGTCATCGGCGAGCCAGTTCCTTTTGTCCCGGAGAAATCTACGCTTCTGTAAGTAATTTAGATCGTTTGAAAAAGATGTATAGAAATAAATTATATGGTTAAATGATTGATTTTGAGTGATTTCTTGTGATCGAGTGATTTCTTGAGCCTTCTATGGATACTTTGAAAGATTAAAAATGTTTTAGAGGGCAAATTATGGTCGAGATTAATTTTAGCATTGGCCTGCAGTGATATTTCGTGTCGAAATTATAGAGTAATTTGTCCTTTATGGTAGTTACTTTAAAGTTGGTAATTCCTAGGAATTCCAAGCTATTCCAAGCTGTCCAAAATTCATAAATTTGAAATCCAAGAAATTCCCAGGTATTCCATGCATTAAAGTTAACACCTTTCCTAAATTATTAAATTGCATGACTTAGAAATCTTGGGAATTCCTAGGAATTCCTAACTATTCCAAACCTTATCTAATTTGTTATCTACAATTCCAAGGAATTCCCAGCAATTCCAAACCTTGTGGACTCACACTCATTTGCATCACTTGGAATAGTTAGGAATTCCAAAAAAGCTGGGAATTCATTTCGCAGGGATGATGGCGAGGTTTTGGTTCAAGAAAGGCTTCCAACAGTTCCTTTATACTTCTATAATATAATGAGCAGACTGAAGTTTTGGGAATGAGGGTAAAGCTTTTAATTAGAGATAACCAACAGGCATTTCAGTTAATAATCTTTAATCCAACAAATACCAATATGGACTTCTGATAGAATACAATATTAAGAGTATTACAATTATCACATACAGATAATATATCAACAATATTTTGCAACTAATTTCGTACTATTTTCGAACACGGATTGACCACGAATACGATTAACATGACTGTAGATACCCTGGTTCCAGAGGTTTTCTAGAGAGAACAGCCGTGGAGCTGGAGAAAGAGCCACAAGGCGACAATCAGCGAGCTGCGATAAAGAGCCGCAGGGTAGACTGTAGAACTATAAAGAACAGTAGTGAAATACATGTATAGTGATAGCTCCATCACAAGATGGACAGGATACAACTTATAATATGGGATAAATATAAACATTGAGACAATCATCTATTAGACTCAGAACCTGCACTATAACAGAACAACAGCATGAATAAGTAGTGTTTACAGTAAAAGGTCAACTTCTTTAATTTACATACAAGAAAAATATTAAATTACATATACATGTATATATACTAGGGGAGCAGAGAGAAAGTGAAAGTCATTGTGCTACCACCATCCCTAATAAATAATAGGAGTGGAGCACCACCCCTCCCTAGTGACCACACCCTAGAATGGAATGTTAAGAATGTAGAAACATTTTTTTACAAACAAGGTGCAGGTGATGATCATGTGCCTTGATACAGCCTGAGTTAAGGCTGCATCCAGCCTCTTGTTTTCAACTTTAAATAGGCATATCCAGGGGAAACCCCTGCATTACTGTTTGTTTTCAATTGCAGTAGCAGAAAGAATGATGAAAAGCTAGCACCACAAATTGTTCAGTTTTCTTTTGAAAGTTATGCTCCTCGCATTTCTAAGGTTTGAGTTATGGAGGGTAAATTTGAATACAGTTGAAGCTCTCTTAACAGACACCCGTAAGCGGACAGCTCTGTTTATGGATGCCTTGACAAAACCCTGTTTGAAATATCCTCAGTCAAATTCTGTAGTTACACGTTCCTGTAAGCGGCCAGCTCCAGTTACGGACAGCTTTACTGCTTCCCGAGGGTGTCCTATTGTGGGAGCTTCGACTGTATTCTAATGAAAGAATTTCCGATGTTTAATTGTTTTAATAGATTTGGTTAATCTGTGTCTAGATAACCTTTTTACAATTAGCTAGGTACTCCACTAACGTCAACGATAACGTGACTTGTATGTAGGTCAAATTAATTTTCCACTAACGTTTTCAGTTAAATCATTTATAGTTCTCTTTATTAAATGCCTAAGGTAACTGGTAATTGACATGGATACAAAGAAAAATTTACAAAAACCTAACTTTTATGAAGATCTTGCATAAATTGTTAGTAGACTTTTTGTTCATGTAATCTTAGCTTTAGTTTATTGAGTGCCTGTCAAAGTAATCTAATTCCTTTGGTTTAGATCTAATATTAGTTTATTCAGTACCTCAATGTATTTTTTAACATTTTAGAAAACATGCAGACAGTAATCAGTATTTGTAAGTTTTATACTATAATGAATATTTTTTCTTACACACAAATTTACTAAAGTTATTTTTGACTACTTTTGTTTTGAGTTTCTATATTAAAATAAAACGCTTGTCTGTACTGGAGCATGAAACAAATGGCTTTAGTTTTCAAGAACTAGGAAGCCATTTTACGATATAAATGCAATAGAACATACTGTTCCAAGGCCATGATATGAACTTAAACATGGTCAACGAGATACATGTACAATGTACATTGTCATGAAAACGACGTAAAAAACAATGGCTTTTTGCATTATACGAAACCTTTTTGCATTCTAGGACAGTAAGATTAGAGACTATATTGGAGACAACAAATGCCACTTGACGTACCACTAATGATATCCAAAAAAATGCATTCAAGATAAAATTTGAGCCAAAAAACGGTACCGAATTTTTAACTCTGGGCTATACATGTGTAAACTAAGATTAAAAATATATGTATTTAAAATCTAATCTAGCATAAAGATAAAATATATTTAAAAAATATTTACAAATGTAAGAAGTATTGTAGGTGAAATAAGAACTGGGTGGGTGGATGGGTTTATAAGTAAAAGTAAACATTTACAAACCATTACATTAGAATTTGTTTTATAAAAGTATTACCAGATCTAATTTGTACCAAAAGTAAGATCTAATTGTAAGAACTTTCAGTGTAGTAATATCTTGTAAGATTATGTAGGATTTTAGAAATGTCATGCATAATGGCATAGTTATGCATGATTTTGTTAAGATATTGTCAAGGTCTATAAGATCTTGAAAGTAATTACTTTCTTTCACTTATCTTGCAAGATCTTTTTTAAGATTTTTATAGAAATCTTATAAGATTGTTATCAAGAACTTGGTAAGATCTTAATAAGAATTTCTTCTAAGATCTTATTAAGATTCTTATAAAATTTCTTATAATATTCTTATTAAGAACTTGATAAGAAAGCATTATAAGATCTTATTAAGATTCTTATAGAAATCTTATAAAATTCTTACCAAGATCTTGGTAACATCTTAATAAGAAATTATTAAGATCTTATTAAGATTCTTATAGGATCCTGAAATATTTTAGCGAGATCTTATAAGAATCTTATAAGATTCAAAGTTTTAAGAGGGCATCCATGTGAAAACCATGCACCCTGAAAAAATGAGTCTACATGGTACATCTCAGATTTTGTTCATATTTTGCACATATGTTACTATTGGCCTGGCATTAGACTTGGTAGAATATTTTGGAAAAATTCCAAAAACTGTAAGAGATATGGGGGTTAGTACGAACTGCCTCGGTTTGAGGGGTATTTCCACTATGTATTTTTAGTCATGTTTACAGAATATTTTTGAACAAACCATATAAGCTATATACACAAAACGTTTCTACAGCATAAACACGACCAATTACAATGTAATTATGATATAAGTGGCAAAAAATATTCAGTATTCAAGGAGTAAGGCTTTCATGTACAAGTGACTTCGGAAATTATTTTTCAAAAAGTCAAATTTTAGGGTAAAATGACATTCGAATACTATCGATGCGGCGAAATTGTAGAAGATGAGAGAGTTATTATTTTGTAGATCAGTCATTTGGAAATACAACTGGGGACTAAAAAGTTTGTAAAGTTTATTCAGCTTAGGAGCAGTGAGGCCAAAGTAACATACTCCCAACGCCCGGGTCCAACGTCAATATACAAGCTTATTTTACTACATAATCTCAATGAAAGATCGGAATATTCATAAAATAAGTGGTACTTTTATTAACCAATTGGTTGACTCTTTCAAAGCTATCACAATATAACATAATAATGTCATCACATTGATCAAAACTATAACTTTATATTACTTTATTCAAGTAGTTCAAATCGTTCTTGTTATTTAATGCAGTTTGTTCCTTATTAGTATATGTAAAGGAAATGTTATATATATATATATATTTCCCCCTTTGTTATACTATTATCATTATTATATGTAGTCAAATTTATTGGATATATACTGATGTACACAATGTTGTTCCAAGGTACCAATAAATAAACATTGATTGATTGATTGAATAAACAATCAACGCCAGATGCAAGCTGTATCGTGTGCAGAATAACGGGACAAATAACGGTCAGGAATGAGAAACATAGCCCTAAAATAACTGGGTGATAAATTTATTTGTCACTTATGCCTATGGTTTTGCAATAAACAACAACTAATTAACAATCAACTTCAAAATAAGAGAAATTAGTAATACGAAGGATGAATCAGCAATAAATGCATACCTGATTCTAGCCTTATTTGTGCTCTCCTCCACAGCTCTGTCATGGTCTCGAAGCCACAACTTACGATAATTATCTTCTTGTCGATTTTACACCGAAAGAACATTTACCCATTATAGTTTATACAGATGGCTTTGTAGCATCCGCCATTTTATTTAGGACTAGAACCCAGTCTGCTGTTGTGGACCACAGGTAGCCCGAACACAGATGTGTACATTCCATGTGGAATATTGGAAGAAAAAACTCTCTACCGTTGAATCAGCCTTTCCTTTCTGGTCTATTTATCTTTATATATTGCTGATCAGATCCCTACACGCTAGGAGATCCGGTGTTTTATCATTTCGTCTGTGGTGCCCAACATATATACCAGAGTGGGTAATTTATATTGAAATATTTATGAATCTCATGAAACAGAACTGAAAATAATCATAATGCACTACTTAATACATCTACATAATTTTGTTTGCAAAACTTTAATTTTTTTCAAGCTGATTATAGGTTAAAATTACCCATGATGCACCTGATATATGTAACTGTTATGGGGTCAAATGTTTGCATACATTCATACACAAGGTCACAACAATGAATTATAAATGATTTCTAACATCCCGTGCATATATCCTGTATATTCACACGACCCACATACGGCCATCCCAATAAAATGTTCCGTTTCCAATCGCCAGACCGACCCAATTTTTTTAGGAAAAGTTAACAAAAATACAAAGCTTGACATTGACCCAATTTTTGGCAAAAGTTAAAAAAAAAAAAATGAAGAACATACTTTCAACTACACCTCTTTTCCTAGCTCTCTACGTATTTGCATTTTATTGGGATGGCCTAATCAGCTGTGTCGGTGCCGAACTGGAGCGCAGTGCCATCCTGGAAAGCGAAGTTCAGAAATGTCTGACGTATGTTGCTATTGCTACAAACTATCTTAGAAAAGGGTTCAGAAAACATATGGGTGAACGATGAAACATATTGTGTGGATCGTGACAGACTTTATCCAGACCTGAATTACGCTGGATTTACATATACATGTATGTGCGGGGCACTTGTTCAGACACACGGTAAGCCACGCAGTTTACAAGCATGAGTAGTTATGTTAGTTATCTTCCCATTAATGCGGCTGACCAACAAGCACTGAGGGTGGTCACTGCCAGATATTTGTTTAACGTCCAAAGTGGTTCCTTAGCGTCCTGTGATACACAGCTGCTGATGAATACGAGCGTCGTGAGATGCAATCTCGTTCCCAGAGCCCGCGATCTTTTGACCAGCGCTAAGATACTGGCCAAAAGATCGCGGGTTATGAGAACGAGATTGCGTGAGACGGGACCGCCATTTTACGTGATCATCCGATTGAGGTACGAGGGATCGAAAAGGCGTAGGCGCGAACACTGCGCTTCTCTGTTTCTCTTAATGTTGCCTGGGTGGCTAATTGAACGAGCAGGAAGCATACAAATGTTTTGCTGCACGGGTGGATATACGAGGAAACGTTGTTGCAGAAAAAAAACTAACGAATGCGCACTGTGTCAAATTGTCTTGCTGGTGGGGTCTGGGTTTGTGTTGCTAAGAAACACATATACTGTGTGTCACTGGAGCCTAGTAAACATTGTTTTCCTCCATAGCCAACGTGAAAACATTGTTGCGGAAGCAAATTTTGCCTCATCGAAACAAGAAAATATCTTTGAAATGCTTCTGAAAAATGTTTTCCTTCCTGGAAGATTGATTTTTTTTGCGCAAATTATCCCGCGGACTTTGACTCGTTTTTACAGACAAATGTATGGAAAACTAAATCCACGATTGCATGCTTCCCAGCACAGCTACATCCCTCAAATTTCGATCAATTAATCTTTTACCTGGTATCTTAAGTTTGTATCTGAAGAATATTTCAGAAATTCGATTTTACGGATTTTATTTGTCATCGGATTCCCATACAAACACTGTATTTCGCGCCATGTTTACACCCCTTTCAAAATGTCGGAATTATAATAAACCGCTAACTGGTCTATTACCTTAAAACTGTAAAGAAATACGTTATTCTTTGTGTACGAGGTTTGTAGTTTCTCAGCTGTAGGATGTCCGGTGTCCGCGGGGAACAGGATATCAGGACACGTGACTTGTCCCTTCGTGTGTACCGACCTTTACGTCTGCGAGCGGGCGAGGCGCGCGGCGTGATTTTTTTTTCACTTGTGTGGGTTGTTCTTTTATCTTTTGTTTTCTATATTGATTTTCTTTGTTTTTTTTTATGGAACGAGCTCCGCTATAAAGAGATACGAGGACGACAGTAACAAATCGCATACAAGTGTATCACAGGCAGCTTTAAGCAGAGAGTGAGCCATTATGCACTAGTCTAAATAAACCCCCTCCCCCTCCCACCCTGTCCCGGGTTGGGGGAGGAGGAGGAGGGGGGGGGTTTACTTTGACTAGTGCATTACCACCCCGCTCTAAAATCAAAAATGAATAAAATACCCTGTCTAGACAGTACAGTACAGGTGAAAATATTTATAGATTTTATGATAATTTTACTTCACACGCGCCATCAACAACATCCGCGCCAAGTGCCAAGGCATTTCATACAATTCTTAGTAAGGGGGTCGGGACATGCCTTCAACGGTAATATAGTTGTTTTTCCCTGGTAACGCCGAGAAGATATGCCACATTCCCTCGTTGAATATACACAAAATGAGCACTTGATCAAGTCCAAATCCATCTCGTGGATAGGGTGGGAATTACACGTGCAGACGTTACACGCAGTTCCTGTCACGCAATTCTTGAGATATCATTATATCACTGAAGGGATTTCATCTATTTCGGTGATACCACATTTGATTTCATGGATTATACACACATTTTGGTATTTCAACGGAACGAACAGAATATTATGCACAAGATTGAAACAAATTGAGTCCGTAACAAGGTAGTAACGACATCAGAATGGCTTCCCGTTGCTGAATCTAAACGGTTCTAACTTGGCCAACTATTCGATGAGCATATAATAAAGGGCTTCCAAGAAAACGAAACCATTAGGTTTTTTTTTATTATGAAAAGAAAACATCGTTTCTTTACAGAATAAAAACTAAAAACTTGAATAGAGAATCGGCTGAAGAACCTAAATACGACTGTACGTGCATTTGTACTTGTCACTCATTCACCCCGCTAATGAGGCTCGCAAAATTCAGAGTGACTCGCCGGATTAGAAGCTGTATTTAAAGCGTAGCGTAGTTTGAAATCCTCTATATACCATATTCAAAGAAAATTCATTGTCTTTGATCCAATCAAACAATTTTAAACAAAGATACTGCCATAAACTATGAGTACCTATTTTTCAGCTTTGACTCCGTCAAACTCGACAATAATTCAGTCACTTTAGACATCTGCATATCGGGTGATGGACTTGGTCACCCTTCAAAACTAAAATAATATTGAAAATGAATGTGCATTCGAATTCTTAAAGAAATTATTGTCAGAAAATATGTGAAGTTCACCGTATTTTCGATTTTAATCGAAAAAAAATCGCCGTGTCACCATATCGTCGTTTGTTTAATAACTGAACATTGCGGATTTTGAGAGTGCGTACTCTCTAACCCAGCATTAACTTTACAGAGATTTTTTTTACCAGATGCAAAGATCTATTGTAAGTCAATCTAGAAATATTTCTAAATTCAAAGAAAAGAAGGCCGCAACTCTGCAAACGGCCATTGCCAGACAGCATTTATCGGGTTTTAAAAAGACCTATTAAAGTAGCGTTAAATAAAAATTCGACAGAAGCGACAAAATAGAAATAAAATTAGTTGATTTTGGTTTTAATATGCTGACGGGACTTAGTACTAAAGCAGGTAATAATGTTATCTTTCTACTTAAAATCATTTGCGATTGCGACATGTTACAACATAAGGTATATTTTGCTCTGATTTTGAGCATTTCAGGGGGTCAAACAGTTTGATTGTCATATCTCAAAGGCCTTTTACATTTCAGCCAAACTATTTCACATGGGACATTAGCTAGTTAAGATATAAATGTGTGCCAAGTTTAAAGGAAATCGGAGAGGTGCACTGTAGACTCGTCTGCATGGTTTTCACATGGATCCTCTCTTAATAAGTTCTTATTAAGATTTACCAATCTTATTAAGATCTTGTGACCTTATCAAGAATCTTATAAGAATCTTATAAGATCTTATAAGATCTTATAAGATCTTAATAAGATTTCCACCTGGGTGTGACGTACGATACGGGGAGTAAATTAGTTTAAATGTGATGTTATTTTTGGCTTTGAATAGATGGACTAACAACTCATAATTGCACACTATTGTACTTTCTTTGTGCTGAAGGTGTGGTTGTTTTTCCTTGGTATGCATGACGTACGATATGGGGAAAAAAGCACTGAATTGAGCTGCCACACAAATCGGCTATTTTTCTACCTTAAAAACGTATTTCCTCTTTTTAGACGTGCACCACAAAGAAATAAAATAGCAGAACTTATTTCTCTTGAATACAAGTTTGTATAGTCATTGGATTGATTTAGGGTTCAGTTGTCCTTTAATAGTTTAATTGTTATAAGTCAATTGTCAGGGTTCCTATTGATAGTAGTCACAGGTTGAAGCAAAAGGGACTACCCTGCTTGAATAAAGGTTTATTCATTCATTCATTCATTCATTCATTCATCTTTCCACCATTTACACAGTTACTTAAGGCTGTACTGTCATGACGACGGCTAGGCCTTCAGTTGACATATCCCCTTTAAATCAATCTACCTTGTACATAATAATTATTTTAAGCACATGCAAATGTACATATGTTTTTATACATATACATGTACATATATATTGATTTCATAAAGTAATTACATACAGAGTCTACAAACCTGTTAGCAGGAACATCAATTTTATAGATTACAACTTCTTCTGCATCTTGACCTTGTACCACCTCTGTTACAGGTTCTGTAACCTTGAGAAAAGATAAACCTTCAATGTAAGGATCAGATACAAACTGATCAACTCAATTAACTCACATATAGAGTTCCGAGCTCCTGCCCGCACGAGCAGAGCATCCGTCCACCTGCACCACTTACTGCGCATGACCCACCACTAATATTTGTAGCAATTATTTATTGTTATTTATAATGCATTGATAGCCCAGACAGCAGAGCACACAGTCTCGACAAGGACACTTTTTTTTCAATGGACAACATTTTTTAGCTCTCCCTTCCTCATTCTGGTATTGTCTTTCTTACATTGTACCAAATTGTCATTTTAATTAATAACTAACTAAAAAAATCAGTCTTTCAAAGCGATCAATCAAAAACTTTGTTTCAACCCCTCTGTCTGAAATATCTCTCAGCCAAAGTCAATAAACCACAATAATTCCCAGAAATCAGGCACTCTACTGTGATGGAGCCCCCCTATAGGCTTGCCTATATATTTAACAATAATTATTTGCTGAAGACTAAGTTGATATTGGATAATATTCCCAAGACGAAGTCAAAGGGAATATTGACCAATATCGACTGAGCCTGAGGCGAATAATTGTTTTAGTATATACGACACAGGAACCTCAACACAAAATGAGAATTGTTTTTAGTTTTATTTCTTAAATAGAAGGCGTGACAAATGTAACTCTTGCAAACAAAGCTTTTGCTATGGCAAATCAAGTTGTGACAGTTGCTTTTGTACATTTTATGCAAACATTTTACCTTGAAACATTTTGTAGCTTTTTTAATGCTTTTGGGCACTGCATTTTGTTGACTTTCTAAAATGTCAACATCGGAAACAATCGCGAACCGTGAATTTACGCCTGACATTTTGTTTCAAAATTATCCCGAGTTTTGTAGGTGGCTATTGCTCATTATTGCAAGATAGCGAGCCAATCAAATTGCATGATCTATGTAGGTTCCCATGTTGTATATACTAAATATATATATTACACTGCATTAGGGAATTTTACTGGCCATGGTGGCCGTTAGCCTGGATCCCAACTAAAACCAAATGATAAGCTCTTATAATTACCACTTCATCCAACTCAAGACCAAAGTCAAAGCAAAGTTCCTCAAATTCTTCATCAGCTGCAATATAATAAAGTCACATGTGAAGAGGAAATAATTTGGTGACAGTGATGAATCCCACTTTCCCCCCAACCCCTCCCCCCATGTCTAAACTGAAGAACATATAAATGTACTCCTTTTGCATTCATAGACTTTGTGAAATAAAAACTAGAATGCTGTTCTTTTTTTCGTTCCATAGGATAACACTTTTGAAAGTTTTTGAAAACAGCTGGTATCTCTTGTCGGATTCTCAAGAAAAAGATTTTCTTTTGTTTGGTTATGATAATCTAAGTATAGATGAAACAAAAATATATTTTATCAAGTTCAACAGTATATTAAACAATCCAAGCACTTTGTAAGTACAGTGGAACCCTGCTATCTCGAACTCGGTTATCTCGAACTCCCCGCTATCTCGAACTAAAACTCATTTCCCTTGGTTTTGCCCCTGTTATTTCAGTTATTTACTATGGGCTATCTCGAACTCGGTTATCTCGAACTCCCCGCTATCTCAAACTGTTTGCGATTTCCCTTGTCCCAAATCGACCCCAGCTATCTCTAACTCTAATTGCTAAGACGATTGACAAACAACACAACACTAAAAATAACAAATCACAGCTGTTATAATAGTGCAAATCTTTATCATTTAAATTAAATTTTAACAGGAAATTAATGCGATTAAATTAAGCGAGATACAACAAATGATAGACACGCTCTCTACCTTCAGTCTGTTTCTCGATGAAAGTGGCGCAAAAGATATCCGAAGAAAAGTGAAGAAAATGTCGTTTTTCATTGAAAAGACCATCAGACGCAATCTACAACAGCAAATGATTGAACCTTTCTTCATGGCAACAGCAACAACGTCCGGATCTGTTAGACGTGATGTTGTAGATGTGGACATGTAACGGGAGTTTGTTATCAAACACTTGGTTAAGCATCCTCAACTGAATTTGATGTACATGAGTATTGTAGATACAGAAAACAAACACTATATTATTGAAGTGCATACGTTTGAAATAACTGTTGTTATGATTAATTCGATATTCGTGTTTATTGTAGAGACGAATTTCAGTGGGGTTTATTGTACTTCTGATGTAATTATTTTTTTATAGCAATTATATTGAGTTAATATTATTAATAATAAATTTCTGATATTTGACACTACCCTGCTATCTCGAACCCCCGCTATCTCAAACTATTTTCCATTTCCCTCGAGAGTTCAAGACAGGGGGGTTCCACTGTAATTGCTAAAAGTCAGAAGATGAAATTTGTATTGTTTGGTGACAAAATTCCTTAGGGGGAGGGGGTGGGATGAGAGTAGATAGATATAGCTTTAATAGACATTCATCCAGTCCTTTTTCGATTAATCGGTAAAAAGTAGATTGAGAATAATCAATATTATCAGGTCAGGCAGACGACAATCTACTCTTTAACAGTATCGAAATAAGATTAAATGTTGTAGATTTTCTCGTAAAATACACGTGCCGCCGACCGGAACACAATTTTACTCACTGTATGTTCGCCCTAAAGCTTCAAAAAGCAGCTCTTTCTGCACATCAACGGTCGGCATGATGACAAGCTTTCACTATACGCACAAGTACGAGCCTCGAGGTCCCACTCAAAGGTATTTTCTTCTGTTTTTTTTTGTCCTCAATCGAACACACTCCCGAACCATTTCATCAGAAAATTGTACTTAGCGATGGGACTGGAACTAGTCTTACCCAGTACTTCTGCAGAGTAACCCGGTTGGCCACGTTCACCGCCTCCCGGCTGGCGCCGGTCTGTTGTGCGGGAGATCGTGGTTTCAAACCCCGGTCGGACCAACACTCAGGGTCTTAAAAATAACTGAGGAGAAGGTGCTGCCTTTGCTCTAACATCTGCAAATGGTTAGACCTTCGCCGTGGCTCGGATGACCACGTAAATGGCGGTCCCGTCTCCAAATATTGGGGACGTAAAAGAACCACTGTGAACGCAATAAACCCTGGCCGTGACCACCCACAGTGCCAGCAAGAGGTCGGCTTGCTGGATTAGTGCTGGGGCTACTGGTAACCTGAGTATCAGGCCCTTCCCCTCCCCCCCCCCCCCCCAAAAAAAAAGAAAGAAGAGGGAGGAGAAGGGCGTTCTTTTCCCCCTCTCGCGCATTGTTTTTTCTTTCTTTTTCTCGGGGGAAAAGGTAAGCCTGATACTCAGGTTAGGCTACTGGTGAATGAGATCTCTAACATGTATAATGTAATGGAACTAATAGCGAGCGCTGGAACAACACTGAAGATGAAGACTATATAACTTGTGACTTTTTCAAAGTGTGGAAGATCGAGGTGTATTACAACTATTAAAGCAGCTTACCACATCAAAACTACTATAATGATGATATTATTTGATATATTCAGGTTGATTTGGCTGGGGTTTAAAGCAGCTCTTTAGCTCGCCCTTGGAGTAACCAGATTCTGATGCCTATGAGTTTATTGAGGCTGATGGTCATGGGGGCTATGCCATGGCTGTTATCGCAGTTCGGCCATCTTGGATAAAACAATAGATATGGCCCCGGTAGCCTCGCACTGGTTGGTTTCAGAACGAGTTTACCGGATGAAAACAAAGGTTTTTATTCTCCTGGGACTCAATATGGCCGCCGTGTGATAAAAGCCCATGCTGATGAGTCCTAACAAGGACGAAACAGCTGTACATGGCTGCCACTTCACGGGTTATAAGATGTGAGCATGCGTGTTAGACGATAGCTATGTCGTAGCATGTGTTGGGGTCGGTGCCATGCAACTTGCTTGATTATATCGTTTGCAACATAATGTAGCGGCCTTGGAAACCAAACCCACTTATTTTATTACCAGACCCACTTATTTGATTACAAGCTCTTTTGCGTGATTGGCCAGTCAGCCATCCCTGTCTCCTTTTTTAAATCATTATCTGTCTTTTGAAATGCTCCTTTTCTATTAACATTGAGATTCAATTACAATATATTTAATACCTAATATCTACTTATTTATTTATCATTTTATTACTATATATAAAACCGCTGTAAAAAAAATATTGTGATATGGCAAAATAAATTGATTGATTGATTGATTAATTGATTAAAAAATTAAAGTTATCAAAATTCGCGCGGTGAAATTCTTCTGAAAAGCCATAATTGGAAGTTTTATACATCAGAACTTGTGCATCTTTGAAATAATCGTTTATGCGCTTGGAAACAATTTTTTCTTCAAGAATCCATCTACACACTCGTTGTCTACCAAAATGAAGAAATTTCACCGCGCGGTTTTGAATCTGTTACCGAAGAAAGAGAATAAATTTTGCGCCACAAAATTAAATAGTTCCGTTTGCAGGTTTCGTTACCATTCCCGCGCGGTACTAGTATTAAATAGCACCAGTCTGCCAGGAGTACATTAAATCTAATTATTGTATGATGACCGTCAACTTGTCCTTATCTAACTGTGTTATGCCTCTCAGTCTAAAGGTCGCTGTTTTAGACCCCCGACTGAAAAAGCCCTCTCTTGACGATGAAGAGTTCGGGAATTTCAGACCTATATCTAACCTGAAGTTACATCTAAGGCAGGAGCCCATTACCTCCATTAGCTCCTGCTAAGGCAATTGAGAAAGCTGTTGCGGGCCAAGTTGATGATCATGTTAATGAGAATAATTTGAATGAAATCTTTCAATCCGCATATAAAAGAAAACACAGTACGGAGACCGCTCTTGTCAAAGTTCATAACGATATCATTTTAGCATTGGATAGTCAGCAATCAGTCATACTTCTGCTACTAGACTTATCGGTCGCGTTCGATACCGTGGACCACCGTATTCTGTTGCGTAGACTGTCCCTCAGATTTGGCTTTAGGAGTGGAGTGATTTATTGGTTTGGTTCATACCTATCAGGCAGAAAGCAGTTCGTCAGTGTAAATGGGGTGTTTCAACACAGCATGACCTACCTTTCGGACTGCCACAGAGTTCAGTGCTTGGGCCCATGCTCTTTCTATTGATACAGCGCCTCTTGCAGATATCATCCGTAATCATAGCATGGGATTCCATCTCTAGGCAGACGATACGCAAATACATATCTCGTCCAACTCTTCAGAAGCTGACCTGGAAAGGGCCAAGGTTGAGGCGTGCACCCGTGACATCGATTACTAGATGTCTCGGAATATGCTTAAAATGAATAGGGGGAAAACAGAGCTCGTGGTTCTAAATGCCCGTCACCGCCCTTCTATACCACCTGTTGCTTCCGTCTCTATTTGCGGTGAGCTTATCGAACCCTCTGCCACTGCTAGAAACATTGGTGTAATCTGTGACTCGTTTATGTCCATGGAACCTCAAGTTAATGCTATATGCAAGTCAGCGTTTTTTCATTTACGAAACTTGAGTCGGTTTCGATGCAGTCGATCTGCCGAAACTTTGATACACGCATTCGTCACCTCAAGGATTGACTCTTGTAATTCACTACTCTATGGTCTGCCGAAACAGGTGATCCAAAAACGTCAGAGCGTCCAAAACTCTGCAGCCAGATTAATAAGCCTGAGACACAAATATGACCATATTACGCCCATTTTAATGGAATTACATTGACTGCCAGTCGAACATAGAATTAGATTTAGGATCCATTTATTAACGTATAAATGTCTGAACAATATTAAATGCCCATCCTATCTGATAGACCAAATTCACCCCTATGTGCCAATGCGCAATCTTAGATCTGTATCCAAAAAATTTCTAGAGGTCTTGCCTTATAATTTAGATGGTTGTGGCCTTAGGGCGTTTTCTGTACATGCACCAAGACTTTGGAATGTTTTACCTGACACTATCAGAGACTATATGCAACCACTGGAGAGTTTTAAGAAGCACCTCAAGACATATCTTTTTAGGGAAGCTTATAAATAATGTTTATTATTTTAGGATTTTTAATAATAGGACTTATTATTCCCAAATTTCTATAGTGTATTTTTTTTTTATGTTTTTAATATTTGTAAATTTAGGAGTGTCATTTTAAGATTTTATCTATTTAGTTTACTATTGTAAAGCGCTAATGGACTATAGGGAATTAGCGCTATAGAAATTCTCATTATTATTATTATGATAATAAAAATATAATAATGTAATCATTATGATGATGATGATGATGATGATAATAATAATAATAATAATAATAATAATAATAATAACAACAACAACAACAACAACAACCCGTGTATGTCTAACCTCTGTGCTTAAGGCTCTGAACGGCATGACGTCGAATTACATCTTGGAACTACTGATAAGTAAGCCTGGTAGCTCATATAATCTAATTTAAGGTCAGATGATCGGCATCTACTCCAGGCTCCTAGAACAAAATGCAAGATCTGAGTACAACAAATATAGTTTTTAGGACCTTTTGGCTTCATGAGTTTGCCCACGCAGAACTCTTTACCGCTGACTACTAGACTCTGTACTATAAACACCGACTCTTTTAAAATCCAATTAATTGTTAATTATTAATTATTATCATATTTAATTTGTAGCACTCTATTAAATAACATACATTTTTAAGTTCCATTTTAAACGTTTACTTTTAGCTTTGTTTGTATGTACATACGAATATTTATTTTCTTTTAACGTAATGTAAAGCGCTTTTGAATATTTTACATAATTTAAGCGCTATATAAATTCATGCATTATTATTGTGATGATGATAATAATAATAACAACAACATCAACAACCCGTATATGCTAACCTCTAGATCAGCTCCTGATCAGGTATCGATAAAGAAATAGTTTAGAAATACCTGTGGAAAAACTGACAAACTCTCTCAAACGTCTCAAACCATGGCCTTCATCACCGTAGTGACTGTAAGTGACCGTAAATGAGAAACAAGGCCGATAGCTGGAATATTCGTTAATCTTTCCTACTATCAAGGCAAAATAATCACACCTAGCCGGTCCCTCAAGTAGGTGTTAATGTGTGGCGAAAAACCATGACTCCGCTGTGCGTTGCCGCCATTTGGTAGCCGGTCAACAGTCGTCCAAAAGTTAATTAGAGCCACAGATGTTGGTATAACCAGATGTTCCATATAATGGTATTGTTCTTATCGACATTTCTGAGAACTACACCAGCTTCAGTTAATTAATTTCTATAAGCCGCACCATAAATTTTGGGAGAGAAATTTAATATGCGGCTTTTATCCCTGCAGCAAGCCTTGCGTATGGTCTTGGATGGATATCAATTTCAGAACGGTAAGATCCCGGGGGGGGGACTCCCATAAAAATAGACGGGGGTGCTCGACGTGAGAAATGAAATTCACCCCTAAAAGATAGCAATATGGGCGTGGCTCACAAAAATTTTACCCCTAAAAGATAGCACTCCATAACCTCGTCTTTAATATTCGGATGGATAAAATTCTATATCGAAGCCGTAAATACCGATTCAACTTGTGGGGTCTCATGCTCGAGGATCCAACGCTATTTTTTCTCGGCCACAAAAATTTTGGGTCTCGGAGACCCCTAAAAGATAGCAGACCTTTGGAAGACCCCTAAGAGATAGCACTGCTAACAATTTTAACCCCTAAAAGATAGGTCGAGCACCCCCGTCTATTTTTATGGGGAGTCCCCCCCCCCGGGGGTAAGATCAAGTTGATGATGAATGTAAAAGAGATAAAGAGTATAACTATAATTAAGTGATTTATCTGTGCAAGCCTAGGCTAACTAATTTAATATATTAATAATTTATCTCATGATTTGTTCTTGCATTGTATTCATTTCACAATTTCTATTCACTATATTATACTGTCTATATATTTTGTTGCACGTTTTATTTGTCGGCATTCCACAAACCAACCGACAGAGCAAACACAAGTTCCATGCGGAAATAGTGCAAAGATCTCAAACTTATATCATTACAATATTAAATACCTGTTCCTCCTCATAGTCACAGACAATTATTGTTCACTGGCAAAAGAAAATGTATTGAAATTCAAGTTAAACTGATTTCAATTCCTTGTGTTTTTATTGTAACTGGATAGAAATTTATGTCTTCGCAAAAACAAAATTATTTGACTCCCAGTCTCGTGCCTTGAATTGAAAGACACGCTTCGACATGTATGATGGCAAAGGCATACCGAGTATGCTTTCGCTATCTAAATGCTCGGGTGACCGGAGAAACGCGAGAAATCACGCTGAGATAGGTGACAAGTAAGGGTAAATCAATGTCCACGAGTGTGATATGGGATTTATCTGATCGCGTGTAATGCTTAACGGCCACGAGCGATGACAATCCCATATAATACGAGTGGACATTGGTACACCAATTTATCTTTTTAAATATATCGTTTAACCCGGAAATAAATGAAATTGTTACTTTTAAACGTTTACTGCAGAATTTGTAGGAGCAGGCATCTAAATTTCTTTAATCAAAACATTTCTAGCTTCACAAATTATTGTTTTTGTTGAATGGCAATGGCGATGTTGTCTTTTGTTGCATTTGATTGATGAGCCATTCTCTAATCAAAATGATAATGAACCATTCAAACATTTTTTTGCTTCATAACGAACTATATTTATGAAAAGAATGTCATAGAATGAATTGTGGTTTAAAGCATTGTTGTTAATAGTTAATTATTTCGGCACGGACGTACGTCACTAACATGCGCAGATGGAATATGATTGGAAGAAAGTCAGGTCCCATAATGATGAGATGGTTCGCATTATCAAACAGGTAGTGAGAGAAAGCATTGTGTTTGAGTTCTCATAGAGCGGATTTCAATTGAGTGTCGGAAGTGTTTTGGTTTTGCGTTTACTAAGCTCTCCTATTGGCTGAGAAAGTAAACCAACCAATCAGAATCCAAAGTAAAACCAAACGCAAATTGGTTTTGGTTTTGCTTTGATTTGTCATTGGCTCACAGGGAAGCCATTTATGAGTTACTTGCGATTACTCGCTCCTATGATTGGCTGGCTGTGGGTAATTTGCGCTTTATCGGGTCATTGAACTGACATGATTCACTAGCCTCCTCCGCAGGCATTTCAAGTTCGAACTCGAATTGGAAAGTTACGGTCCGCCTGCTGAAATAATTTTAGATGCCCATGGGTACCCCTTCTTCGACGCTTTTTAATGACTTGAACATAATTCCTTTTCCTGAACGAGTAAAACGCCTCAAACTAATGCTGTTGTATGAGACCCTTAATGGTAAAACGACTGAATACGTCCGAAATTAATTCAAATTGCTGAAAGACACACACTAGCTTAACACAAGGAACGTTGCCCACAACTTTATGCTACCAAAGGTTAAGCAAATATTTGGCAAGAAAACTTTCAGTTTTAGCGCTGCTTCGCTATGGAACAAACTACCAACTAAACTAAAACAAGCAGTCTCAAGAGATTCATTCACTCTTTTCACCTGGTGGTCATCTTGGATTCAAAGCGAGGTAATCCTTTGTTTTTGCCAGGTTAGCCTCGCAGTGAGGGATAGTCAAAACGAGGCTCACCTGGCAAAAACAAATGATTGCCTCGCTTTGACGGAATCCAAGATGGCCGCCAGGTGAAAAGAGTGAATTATCATTCTAGTTGAACTCATACTATGCAGGTTAACCTCACTGCTTCCAATGATTATTGTAATTTGAAACTGTCGTTATAAGTGCTTAGTTGTTACTGTTATTAATTATCTATTTATTTATTTTCTTTATGTTGAGGGCCACGTGTATATTATCTGTATGATATTAAGTGTTACCCCCGATAAATAAAGCAATATTATTATTATTGTGGGATTCCTGTGGCAGGTGAAGAGCCACAGCTAACCCAATTTCATATTTGTTTTTCGGCGGCGGTATTCGATACTAGAGATGCTTGCGGAGGAGGCTAATGACTCACAACCCTGAGCCTTGTTCAACTGTAGTATGCTTATACCACTTATCACATACTAATTATCGCATATTAAGTAATGGTCCGCGCAAGAGGTAGGCATATGTTATGCATGTATGTAAAAAGGTGCTAATTGTGGTATTGTTTCAATCTTCCACCTCATTGGCTTAGATATTAAAATCTATCTAAACTTGAAGAAGAATTTTTTTTTTCTCATTTTGTAAACAGATTTGAATTGCATCTAGTGAAAACACTCATAACTATTAATATGACGAACTTTCAATATGGGGAACATTTTTAAATTGAACGTTTTCTTGGTTATTGTTTTGCACTCTTCTGGTTGGACGAAATGTTTTCACACAAAATAAATGTACCTTTAAAATGTATTTTTAGTGGATTTAATTTCAGAGATTTATCATTTAAGGGTTTATGAGTTGTCAGTATGAAAAACAGAAAATACTAAATTGGGGAAAGCAAATTGCATCTGAACAATAGAATTGTTACGGACTGTTACTTAATTAGTATTTATTTCCCAGCGATTTCCCTCTCATAGTGTGGCATACGATAATTTGTTAATACTCCTTTTCATACCTATATAAAAAATTCTCCCAAAAATACTAATGAAACCTGCATTGGAGTCGTTTCATTGTGTTTACCATACAAACTGTTTTTAATTTATCGAAACGCGATTTTCGGGGAAGGGATTCTGTCATGGAGATTAGTGCGCCAAACATTTTAAAACTAGGACTCGCACGCACTATATATAAAAGGGTCTCTGCCTGGCACGCTCACACCTTCAGTTGTCACTCAGCCCATTTGGACCGTTTGTGAAGTGAACACTCCTTGCTTGAGTGATCTCTGACACTTGTTATCATCGAACAATTGAATGTTTGATTAATGTCAAAAAAGGAACTGAAGTGTTTGTAAACGATTCTAACACATTAGTGACAACCAGATTCATTTTTTTGTTGGATTATTTTTGTTTTAGTCTCAGCAATTTAATATTATAACAGGAGAAAACTGAAAGCTTGCTTACTTTCGTTACTGTTCAAATTTTGAAAACTGAAAGCTTGATTACTTTCGTTACTGTTCAAATTTTGAAAACTGAAAGCTTGATTACTTTCGTTACTGTTCAAATTTTGAAAACTGAAAGCTTGATTACTTTCGTTACTGTTCAAATTTTGAAAACTGAAAGCTCGATTACTTTCGTTACTGTTCAAATTTTGAAAACTGAAAGCTTGATTACTTTCGTTACTGTTCAAATTTTGAAAACTGAAAGCTCGATTACTTTCGTTACTGTTCAAATTTTGAAAACTGAAAGCTTGATTACTTTCGTTACTGTTCAAATTTTGAAAACTGAAAGCTTGATTACTTTCGTTACTGTTCAAATTTTGAATCCCAAAGGGCGAGCTCAGCAAGGGAGCATTCTTTTATAGTACGGGCCTTGTTTTAAAAAAATACAGCGGTTAACCGATGAGATGCGAAAATAATTTACAACCAAAATGCAAACTGACAGATCACGAGTATCGCGAGGACTCCTGATGAACGAAATCTTTATAACCTCTTTTCTCTGTGGTCTGCTAGTTCCCGGGAACCGCATTAACAAACGGAATATTTAATAGCATTCAATATTGAGAGGTTTTTTCATGCAAGTTTTCTCAAACGAGCTGGGATATTGGTTTTTGGCTCAACTTTGAAACGGGGGAATGGGGTATTCCAACGAATATTGGCTGAGATTCATAGCTAGCGGTACACGAAATGTTTATAACTCCACAGGGTGCCTCATATCACTACCATAATGTTATTGCAAGACACCTAGACGAGGCTGTAATCTTCTCGTCCCAGGGTTTCGCTCGTTCTTTAGGACTCGCCGTTATTCCTGACGTAATCACTAAAGAGACCGGGTGACAAGGATTTGTTCGAACAAAGATTCCCTGCTAAGATGTGCTCTTGTAAACCTTCCAAACAGCCTATATGTGATTGAAGAAGCGTGGAAAGCGGATAGAGGCTTTTCTTGGAACTGAGAGGGAAGAAATATCCCTCAAACATAGCTGAGAATGACGATCAAAAGGAAAACCCAACAGGTAAGTAAAATCGGCAAAAAAACGCGGTCATCTTTTTTTGTGAAAGGTTAATTAGATAAAAGCGCGTGTAAAATTAGGACAATCCCGAATGTTTGCTGGTTTTTTCACTATCACGACTTGTGAAAAAAGCTTAACAACTATTTCTTTGAAGCCAGATATTAATTCTATTCAAATGGTTTTAATTTTGAATGGACTTCGGATAGTTTATATTGATTTAGGTACCATATCTCACCAACCAAAACATCGAATTTGGTGAAACAATTTTTTTGGCCAAAAAAAACACACGAATTGTTTCGCCTTTAACCATTGCGATTAATCACCGTAAAACATATTTTTATTCAAGAAAGGATGGCCGTAGTTGTGTATTTTATCGTGACGTATGTACTGTGAGTATATAAAGTGTTCTTTAGTTTATTTAAGCCCTCAAAGAAGTAAAAAAAAAAGTTTTGAAAATATGCCGACAGGTCGGCCGGTGGTTGTTGTGAAATGACTCCATTGATATATCGATGATCCCAGCCGTGAGACTGAGACTAACATTTACAAGTTTAAATTCCATATCTAAAAAGTAAACAACAAGATTAATATGCCAAGAAAATCTGGATCGCAGGCCTTAAAGAAAGAAGACATTCGAGGACTATGACCAAGATTGTGTCAAAGGCTCCCCTTATTGGAACTTACACCACGTATTTGGTAAAAGTTCAAGGAACAAAAGGTTGAAAACCATAGGGGTTGGCTACAAGATGTGTGGCAGGTAATAAATAAGAATTCTATTTTATGTTACTCGTCCGTTGAAAAAGATACAAAACTTATAGATTTTGCTCTAAGTTAATTAAGAAAATATTGTTTCTTTTATAAAACAAATAACCCCACATGCACACTCTTACCCTAAGTACATTCTATCAAGCAATAATGCTATAAAGTTAAATCCCCTAGGTCTATTCAATTTAAATTGTATTCCTATTAAAAGCCAATTTATTTGAAAACACCGTTTCTCGTTTAGAGACATCAAAGCTACACATTTAGTATTTTAAAGAAAGACATTTTAAAAGAGATATGACAACATTAGTTGTTTTTTCAGTCTCTAATCCTTTGACTCTGCCATTGCAAAGTTGATCTAATTAAAGTAGCACGCAACAACGAATAAGATTTTAACTTCTTTTGACAAATTAATTGATGGTTTCTCTTAAATTATATATCTGAATTAAAGTTGATTTAAGATCAGTGAAACACCTCTTATTCTTAATATCGTATTTTGCGCTGTCGTAAAGGCAAAGGCAAGTCATTGCATAACATGAAATTAATATCTGAATTAATTGTATTCAGTTTCAAGACGAAAAAGGAGAACTAACTTACGAAGAAGAAACAAGTGAAATATGAGAACGCAAATTAGATTTCAGGTTACCATGGATTGAACCATGTTAGAGGAGCCGCGTGCTTTAGCTGCAAGCTGTGCCCTGGGAACAACTACATGTAGCTATAGTGTGGTTCATCAAAAGCCCTAACGAATCATGAATTCTAATTATTTCTGAGCCAAACTCCGGCATTGAGAAACATTCATAGTAATCAGTGTATAACAGTCGAAATAAATTGGACACAGAGTAGATTCCATGCATGAAGACTTATAAATCTTTAGCTGATCAGACAGCTTTACGATGTTATTTATTGTACTCTATATATTTCGGTTAGCGGGCGCGCCATAAAAAGGGGGAAAAAATGACCAAGCATGGGAGGTTATTCAAAACCAGATGTGCTCAATTTTGCGGTCCCTACCGGAACTTATGGACTGAAAACTAACCAATTACAGTGATATATACAGGTCCGTACGGGACGTTATGGAGCACAAACTAACCAATCACAGTGATAGATACAGGTCCGTACGGGACGTTATTGACCACAAACTAACCAATCGCGATCATAGTACTAGTTATATATAGGTCCGTACGGGACGTTATAGACCACAAACTGACCAGTGATATATACAGGTCCGTACGGGACGTTATGGACAACAAACTCACCAATCATAGCTTACGAAGTTAACTAGCCATACAATAAACATTATTGAGTTTGAGTGGAATTAATGTTATTCTAATTGTTGAATTGTGCACCTGTTTCGCTATAATCGGATATATATTTAAGTCGACAACTAAATTCGATCCTCAAGTTCTACGTACTATTCGAAATATTATAATATTATAATCTTTTTAGTGTCATTTAAAAAAATGCTATATAGGAGCTATATGATATATTTAAGTAAAACGGTTACAGAGGAGATATACAGAAATATAATTCAAACATGGACTGAACAAAGAGTTAGTTTTCTAGTTCAAAAAATACACGTCTGAGAACAGGACACTCATCAAACTCGCATCTATAATAATCGACTAGAATGTAATTTGAAGGATCGTGTTGAAAGGAGACAAAAAAATTTACCTTTGTGTAAACTATTGCGAAAATACACACTTAAATTATAATGGATGCTGTGAACGGCAATTGAAACTTCCCATTATTGTAAGTCTGTTTTTGGCATTATTTTCTTTTTCTTTTCTTTTACATACTGCAGGTATTTTCAGTATCATTTGTAAGTTAAAGTATATATTTTCCCCGACAACACTCACATATCAAACAAATTATTGAGAAAAGTGTCGTTCCTATTCATGAGCTCTCTGTGATATTCCATATATGGTTAATATATTCCATATTTGGAAAGCAGGACGGATCTTCGAATACTAGAACACGTTCAGGAAGTGTAGCGAGCCGTCAGAAGAGAGGCGGATACAACGTAGGCTACAGGAAATGCGATTAAAAAAATCGATAGCGAAATTCGAAAAGGATGAGCGTATGCCTCACTAGCATCTAGTCAGGCCCAAATATTACTCTGAACGACAACAATTGTTTGATATACGGCTTGGCAGGATTTACTGCTGTTTCAAAAAGGTTGTGCCGAACAAGCGACGAATGACGAGCGACCCAGACCGAATTGGATTCTGGTTGTTGCTAAAAGTTTGGTGACTTCGTTTGTTTTTGGAATCAATATCAAAGGCTTTAAGAATAATATAATGGTTTCTTTCGAATGGATTTTCGAATTGCACTGTATTCACTCTTTTCACCTGGTGGCCATCTTGGATTCAAAGCGAGGCAATCCTTTGTTTTTGCCAGGTGAGCCTCATTTTGACTATCCCTCACTACGAGGCTGACCTGGCAAAAACAAAGGATTGCCTCGCTTTGAATCCAAGATGGCCACCAGGTGAAAAGAGTGAATTCCATTCCGCATAGCTGTCGCCAGTTATAATGACAATCCTTTGTGAAATAGGTGTATAAATACCTCTTATACTAACCACGTGCGAGGTCCGTACCGTATGGTATGGACGGAGTTTTTTTCCTCTTTTTGTTTTCTGGCCCAAGCGCGAAGCGTGCGGACCATTAAAGATGTTTATTATTTGGCTTCTTCGTTTTCTTTGAGACCGGAAGTGGGCGAAAGGTCCGTATGAGAAGTTATGGACCGCGACCAATCATAGCTTGCGGAATTGCTTTGCTATATAATAATGTTTATTAAATGTATATGAGGTACATGCATACGTATACGATGCAGTATATTGTACTGAACAAACAATGAGATTTTTCTTTTTATCGTGTAAAACAAATCACTATAGGTCATATATGATATACTTAAGCCAAATGGTTACAGAAGATAACTTTCGAAGTCTTTTTTCAGAACTCTGAAAATATAATAATGTTTATTAAATGTATATGAGGTACATGCATACGTATACGATGCAGTATATTGTACTGAACAAACTATGAGATTTTTCTTTTTATCGTGTAAAACAAATCACTATAGGTCATATATGATATACGTAAGCCAAATGGTTACAGAAGATAACTTTCGAAGTCTTTTTTCAGAACTCTGAAAATATAATAATGTTTATTAAATGTATATGAGGTACATGCATACGTATACGATGCAGTATATTGTACTGAACAAACTATGAGATTTTTCTTTTTATCGTGTAAAACAAATCACTATAGGTCATATATGATATACGTAAGCCAAATGGTTACAGAAGATAACTTTCGAAGTCTTTTTTTCAGAACTCTGAAAATAGGACTTGGTTTCTCGAGATTCGTGAAACAACTCTTTCACGTCAGTAATAATAGGTTGTTAGATTTTCTATGTTCTCTCGGATCAACCTGAAAATAAAACTACATCACCTAAGAAACACTCCACATCCTTGAGTATTTACATAATATTATGAGGCGTGAGTCAAGTGGAAATTGCTTTTTCACGTATGACTGCCTTCGAATTTTAATACACTGATTTAAAGACACACTTGACGCCTCGCTATGGATCTTTAATGACTACTTTTTCTTTCTCATTAGAATCCACAGAAACTTAGCTGAACTCCGCTAATAACTGCCAACTGATCCTAAACCACCTTTAGGGTTTTGCAAGCTTCGAATATGGGCAAAGCACAGTACGAAAAGTTATCGGATGAGGAAGACAAACCAGTCAACCCCAAACTAAAAGCCAACATATTCTCTCAGATCACATTCTGGTGGATGAACCAAATTTTTATCACTGGAAACAAGCGACCGCTAGAAGAATCAGACTTATACCCACTTCTAGAAGAGGATAAATCCGACCAGCTAACAGATAAACTAGAAAAAGAATGGGACAAAGAGTTAGAGAAAACAAAGCAAGGAAAACGGCCACGCTTTTGGAAAGCCCTCATGCGAATATCACCATGCTACGAGTATATGTGTATTATAGCACTGGTTCTAACAGATATGGCCAACAGGATGACTCTGCCTGTTCTATTGGGGTTTCTCATTTCGTATCTAATGGGAGCAAGGTCTTTAGATGCTAGCTTCAAGTATGTTCTACCAACTGGAATATGCCTGACTTCTCTTGGAAGGAACCTGGCACAGCATCACTATCAGAACAGATCAGCTCTGCTAGGAATGAGATTCAGAGCAGCAGCGACGGGGATACTCTACAAAAAGGTACGAATTTCACAAGCCTATTATTAATCATTATAAAAGAACGAGAATTCCGCATTCGCGCGCGCTGTTTAGTTATATAAGCCCACACGTTTTTCTCATTAATATTGATTCTACATAAAGTGAACAACTAAATATGATGAACATGAAATATTGTGAACAATTAAATATTAAATTAAGTCTCCTGTGACGTTACATAACTATCATATTGGGGCTAGAAGCCTCTATAATTCATAGACGCGACACTCAAATAAAAATATATTTTAGCATTTACCTATTTACTTGATTTAGCCATCGATATTAATGATAAAACATTGCGTGAATCTATAGGTGCTTTAAAGAAATCGGCTGCACGGACCGAAGCATAATTTTTATTGCTCGGTTTTTGCATACCAATGTTCAAAATGGAAAATTTTAAATTACATTTTGTTATCCATCTGCTGAGAGTAAGGGAATCCAACGTAAAAACCCAGGCTATGTTCATATTGGCTTTGATTTATTGACTTAATATTAATTGGCATCATACTGTTAAAATCTAAATTACACTCGGTCGGTGCGGGACATTTTAGTCAGAGCCGCAAAATAATAAAAGAGAGCGAATTATGGAAAACAAATTATCCATAACTCTCGTTTTATGGTGCTAAAATTGCTATTATGAAGAATAAAAGCGAGAGATTTGTCCCGTGTATTTGAATCCTACAGCTACTGAATCTATTTCAGTTTTTTCCTTTTTGCAATATGCAGATAAGTTATACTTTAATTGCCGCAAACTCGCGTCACTTCGGAAAATGAAAAAAATATAATAGCAAAAGTAAATAGGCTGTTTCGGCCGTGTTTTAGGGTAGTTGTGTAGGTCAGTTAAACAGGTCGGAATAAGAGTATTCCAAACGCTATCAACGGCAAGATTCGTATTCGGAATATAAGTTAAGTTTATACTTGACTAGCAAAGTGTAACGAGTTTATAACCCCAGAGAATTAAATTTTTTTTTTCTAGAAATACGACGAACATGATCAGATCACTACTGGGTAGCCTATAGGAAACTGTACCTTTCTATGCCGAACATTTGATTCTTTTTTGAGAATAAACTTGCATGGAAAGCCGAAAGTTCCTTATCGCGTATTTAATTTATTTATTATTATTTTTATAATAATTTATATAGCGCTTAATTTATAAAAAGATATTCTAAAACGCTTTACATGAACTATGATTATAATAAATATAAAAATGTTAAGCTTTATATAAAAAAGACATTCTTGAGTTAAAAGTATCTAAAATAAAATATTTCAATGTTAATAACAGTGTATATCATGTAGACTAACATTTAAAAGCAATTCTGAAAAAATGAGTTTTGAGATTGGACTTAAAAGAGTCAACAGAACCACTCTCGCGTATATACCTCGACTCCCGCTTGTAAAATGAACTGTAACATGTTTAAAAAAATTAAGTTTTTTTTACAAATTACTCACAAAGCAAGGATTGTTTAGTAGTTAGTTAGCCCAGTAGGAACTTTTCATGCTGAGTAAATACTATTTTGACTGTGCACTTTAAAGATAATTATGAAACACTTCAACTGAACATGCGTAGTGTCATCACCAAGCGACACCACTTAGATGAAGGAATGTTATCAAAGAAGAATAAATGAGAGCATCGTTCATATCACTGTATGGTAATCTGCTCATTGCATGATTCCACCTTACAAAATTATCACGATCTATATTTTAAGTCCAAAGACAAATATTCTGTCATTTTTTAATTCACACCTCAAATCTAAAGGTAGCCGTCTGATGGGACGCTTTGTTTTGTTTTTAATTCTTAGTTGAAGTTATCATTGGCTGTATATTTTGTTGGCCATACGTCGCGAACACTAATCAAAGTGCTAATATTTTGCGGTGATTTCGCCTCTAAACCACAGCCTCGGACAATTGTAGTTACAGTTTCGTAAGTTTGAACCTAGTCAAATAACTTCGAGAATGATTATAAATGCACAGCGTTATTTTGACTCCGGGTTTTTTGTACTTTAAGTTGTGCATCCCCTCTCAAACGTGCCAGTACTAAGCTATAATGCAATATAGAAAATGTTGCTGAATATCTATCTAATTTGAATTGGGTTCGTCCAAATACTGCAGCATGAGTTGCTTAATATTTATACAGCAGGCACACTAAACTGTCCAATGCTGTAGCCAAGAGACCATGCATACAACCAAGAGCGAGAATATCCCATACTACCTCTATGCTACAGCATTTTCACAAGTAAGGTTATTTTTAGAACGGTTTCCCACTATTGTTGAGTTGAAATTATTCCTAAGGGAATAAAATCACAAAATGTAGCAGCCATGTTGTTTGGTATAACAAAAGTAGCTAATGAGGCATCATTTGTTCCGCCAAGGTGCAACCACAACCACAATCAAATCAAATCAAATATTTTATTTACCCACGGGAGGGTCTATCAGATGCACATGTATATTTACAATAAAATACGGCTAACTGTTTTACATATATAAAACGATCTGGAATAATAATTACAAGTGTAAAATAGATAAAATTGCACAAAAATAGTCAATCACTGATGATTAACCCTGATGACAGATTGCCTGTTTAGACTTCTTAATAGAGACTTGAAAGAGGAGAGCGATTTTGCTCTCCTCAGGTAAACTAGTCCAAACGGAAGTTCTTGGAGCAGGCAAAGCAAGTTTGGCTGACATGTCTCTTAAATTGTATTCTGTGGTGTCAGCCAAATCGACAAATTGTGCTCTAAGATATTCAGGAAATAAGCCATTTAGGATTTTATACATTGCGACACATTTCAGCTCACTCTGCCTTTCTCTTACGCTCATCCAGTTTAGTTTTAGTAGCAGCTCTTTACTACTGGTGTCATATCGAGATCCAGTTATAATCCGTGCCGCTCTGTTCTGTAATTTTTGAAGTTTGTCCACCAGCTCTTTGTTGGTACTGTCCCAAACGAGAGAACAATAGTCGAAGTGTGGCTGAATTATCGACTGATATATTAATTTTAGAGCATGTTTGGGGACAAAGGGTTTTACCAATTGGCAATGAAAATAATCTAAAAATAGCCCAACTTGTAAAAACGTCATAACAACTATATAGGAGATATGAATGCTCCTAGTTATGGCCTCCTGATACAATACATAACCAAGGCCTTCCAGTCAGTTCCTTAAAGTTGTGTGGTATTCTGCCAGTACTTGTTCTACTCACAGGTGTGAGATATTAAAGAACAAGCAACATACGCAGACGCGGTGCCGTATTTATCATTAGCAGTACTTGCTCTTCTCGCACGGCTTGACTGAGGAACAGAATTTAGCGTCCCCGCCCGACCTGAGAAATGTCCCCGACCTCTATTTTGTTTTATTTTTTATTTTTCATAAAAAACTTTAGAAAGTGTAAATGCGCCCTACATGTACCACTTAAAATATGCGCCGGCGCATTAAATATTTTAACATCGACGCCATTTTGTTTCTACAACACGAGGTCATGAACACGAGGTGAGTGAATAATGTCTAGTCAAGACAAAATAAACTTCACATAGAAAAAAAAAAAATCCCTCCCTACCTGGAAAAATTGAAATAAGTGGACGCTAAACAAGTATCTTTTTTAATCTGGCCTAAACACTCGAAGATAAATTCCATACTGAGAGCAAGTACTGCTAATGATAAATACGGCACTGCGTCTGCGTATGATCAATGCATTACTAAGTCTGCGTATATTGCTCGGCTTCTTAGTAAAGGGACCAAAATAAAGCCATTTACCATGTTGCTATGTCAGATGCTACGACGAGAAAAAAATGTCTGTAGGAAATGAACAGAACCGCAGGCATCAGTATTTTAATGGTCCTTGAACAATGAGACCATTATACCATGAGACCATTATACTTTCAGTTCACTGGAAAATACACTTTTCAATTCTCTCTTAACTCGTGTTAATCGCACGTGATGATCATGCATTATTTCTCGTTTCATCATTTTATCTGAATCATGGGATTTCGCTCAATGCAGCCTTTCGGAGTACTGTTTACACAAACGTTGATCGCGCGCGTCTCTTACAGAACCACCAACTGAAGGGACAAAACACTGTTATTGCTCAGGTAATAATATGTAGCGATTCTACGACGCGGAAAAATGGGCGAAATCACTGACCCGACCGGTATATGAGGGGATAGATGCTAGCATTTGCAATGAGTGACGCGTAGAATGTAACCCTAGACAGGAGCCCATTAACATCCTTAGCGTCGATCCATCTTCCATACTGAATATGAATCAGCATATTTAGAACAGATCTCGCGCCTCCACTTTGAGAATCCAATCAAACTATAGACAGGACAATGAGTGTTAGTAAATTACTTGCTCAAAGCCTCTAAGAACTACAAATTATTCTAAATCTCAATAATGGCGGAAAGCATGCAAGAACTTCAGCAGACAGATGGCAGTTCGCGGGAAACACATTTCTAACAATAGTTCATTCTGGACAATCATACGTTGGATCACGGATCACGATCACGGATCACGGATCACGATCATGATCACGGATTATGGACGCTACTGGTAATGGTTCTGCCCTTCGCGTCAATTAAACAATCAACAGTTTATATTGACCCCTATTTAAACAGTTAATAACGCATCGGACCGGGCGAATGGCAGTGTTGTGTTGTCGATGACTGATCATTACTCCCACTGTTTGAATCAGCTTGAGAACATAACTCCAATGAAATTTTGAGGAATCAAGTATTGTAAAAATATTAGGGCTTCAATGGCTACATGAATTCGATTGGAGGTGGAAAATAGCATTTACAAACAAATTTTGCTAACAACACTACCGATCTTGTACAAGTGCCTTTAAATAAAGGAAGTCGGATACTTTTGCCATCCAGTACAACCACGTGATTTATAGTATATACTGCAAAAGGTCCATTAGTATCCACACCGCGGCAAAACGGTATGCTCCGCTGGCCGAAAGCAGAAGGCTCAGGAGTTCAAATACAAGTTTCCGAGGGGTTAAACTTTTTTAGTAAATAATTTTATAACTTAGTAAACTCACAGTGAATTACATATTAATAAAACTTTAACCTGTTGAAGTCTTAGGCTTAGCTTTTATGTTGTTTTCTTGTTTTATTCGCGAAACATTTCACGTATATATACGCGTACGTACTTAAAATTAGAACCAAGGGTGATTGCCTCTGTTTTCTTTTAGTTTTGGCGGGAAACTGGGCGGACGCGCACGCGATGGGCTCATCAAAAGCGCATGCGCGTGACTTTTGCCGCGGTGTGGATGTCGAGCAACCTGATTGCGATATTTTGACATGTGCATTCCTAATAAATTCAACTCACAACTTGTTTCCAGGTCCTTCGTATGAGTCAAAGCAAACTTGCCAAGATCAGTTCCGGTCACGTGATCAACCTGGTATCCAATGACATCCAGCGTCTTGACCTTGCCACGCAAAACCTCTTTGCCTCCTTACGATCGCCCTTTGATCTGGTGGTATTAGGGATACTATTGTGGGTCCTGATTGGTTGGCAGGCAGTCACGGGACTTGCCTTCGCACTCATTCTTATTCCCTACGAGGCCGAGATGACAGGCTGGGTCGCTAAGCTGCGCATGCAAGCTGCGCGTGTGACAGATCGTAGGCTGGAAGTTATGAGTGAGATAATTTCGGGCATAAGGGCCGTAAAGATGTATGCATGGGAATGGCCCTACCGGGACGCCGTTAGGCAAATTAGAAGGTTAGTAAATGGTATCCCCTCCCCGTTTTGAGTGGCAGTTCTACGTTATAGATCTGGTATAGTCTTTGGTATTTGCAATTAGCCACACACCCACCACTCATTCACCTACCCATTCATTTATTCATTCACTCATTCATTCACTCATTCACTCATTCACACACAAACACTTACTCACTTACTCACTTACTCACTTACTCACTTACTCACTTACTCACTCACTCACTTACTCACTCACTCACTTACTCACTCACTCACTTACTCACTTACTCACTCACTCACTCACTCACTCACTCACTTACTCACTCACTTACTCACTCACTCACTTACTCACTCACTCACTCACTTACTCACTCACTCACTTACTCACTCACTTACTCACTCACTCACTCACTCACTCACTCACTTACTCACTCACTCACTTACTCACTCACTCACTCACTCACTCACTTACTCACTCACTCACTTACTCACTCACTCACTTACTCACTCACTCACTCACTTACTCACTCACTCACTTACTCACTCACTCACTTACTCACTCACTCACTCACTTACTCACTCACTCACTCACTCACTTACTCACTCACTCACTTACCTCACTTACTCACTCACTCACTTACCTCACTTACCTCACTTACTCACTTACTCACTCACTCACTCACTTACTCACTCACTCACTTACTCACTCACTCACTTATTCACTCACTCACTCACTTACTCACTCACTCACTTACTCACTCACTCACTTACTCACTCACTTACTCACTCACTCACTTACTCACTCACTCACACGATCACCCACTCACTCACTCATTCACTGACTCACCGACTCACTGACTCATGCATTCACTCACACATTCACTCACTCACTCATGCACTCACTCGCCCTCTCACCAGCTCATTCACTTACATGTACTGCCCACCAAAACGAAAGTGTAAACATTAGAACTCTATTAAGTATATACTGACGTAGGGCAATCTTAACTTTATCAGTAGAACCTTTTGTGTCTTCATCAAAATTGATTGCATCAAGCAAATAAAACATCGTGTATCGTTCCTTTTTTGATAGGGATGAAGTTAAGATCATGAAGAAAATATATGGCATCTTGTCGAGTTTCGCCTCGCTGCAGCACACCTACGACAGCGTAATATGCCTGATAGCATTCATTACTCTAGTGTTCACCGGAACACGACTCACTCCCTACAACATTTTCACCATGGTGGGGCTTCTTAGCGAGAACAGGCGCTCTCTTGTGTATGGCCTGACAGATGGCATGCAGCTGATTGCAGACTGCTTTGCATCTCTTGATCGAATAGAGCACTTTCTTCTCATTGAGGAACTCAGTGAAAGCAACGGGTCGCAGAAGAGTAGCAGGAGGACTAGCTATAATACCGAGGAGAAGGAAGGTGCCGAGGAGGCAGGGAAGACTCCTTACATCAGGGCGGATAACATCACGTGCCACTGGAATGGGATTAAGGAATCTCCAGTCCTATCCAACATAAACATAAACTTAACCGAGAATAAGCTAGTTCTCGTAACTGGTTCTGTAGGGAGCGGGAAGTCTTCATTACTGTTGACACTCCTTGGAGAGCTTCTTCCCTCCTCAGGAGAGGTACATAGTAGAGGAAAGATTGTCTACGTCCCGCAGACTGCCTGGGTGTTCAGCGGGACGGTACGGGAGAACATTCTCTTCAGTAAGCCTTACGACGAAGAGAAGTACAACAGGACGCTCGAGTCGTGTGATCTGGCCAAAGACCTTGCCATGTTACCTGATGGTGACTCTACCACTCTTGGCGAGAGAGGTGTGAGCCTCAGTGGTGGACAGCGTGCGCGTGTCAATCTCGCACGCGCAGTGTATGCTGATGCTGATATTTATCTACTAGATGATCCGCTCAGCGCGGTGGATGCCAAAGTCGGTAAACACATCTTCGAAAATTGTCTCGCGGGAGTGTTGAGTGAAAAGATCCGAATCTTGGTCACACATCAGCTTCAGCATTTAAAGAACGCCGACCACATCATTATACTAGACAAGGGGACTATATCACATGAAGGAGAATACTCCCAGATGAAGGTGAGTTGTTGAATAAATACAGGTTATCACACGGAAAGTTATGTAAATCCCTGGGCAAACGAGAAAAACATTGTTGCCGTATGAATTTCAATGTTTACCAAATGCGCGCGGGAAACAAAACAAAAATGCTTCCGAGAAGCAAAACTATTTCTGAAACATTTCAGAAACATTTTTACTTCCGAGAAGCAACTTTTGGAGGATTGTTTTGAGATTTGACTCTCTAAAATGCCATTTCCTGCATCCTTGAGACTGAAAATGGCTTGGGAGTAGAACATCCTAACCGATAAAAATGTTATTTTCATGTTTTATTGCACCATTAGTTATACTTTTGGGTACTACTGTGTGCGTGTGCAAGATAGTCTGCGACATATAACTTAATATTGACTGTCGCATAATTACCGAAATATTTCTGAAAGATTGATAAGTATTGTCATTATTATTATTAAGCATTTGTCGAGCTATAAAATAAGTAGTTTACCTTATTTCTCGAGAAAATAATAAGCATTTCTGAATTTCTAAGGGGACCTGAAACAACCATAGGGGCTGATCAAAGCCAGGACCCGGCTAAACCACAGATCGAATTGGAATTTAACGTGTTGATTTTTGTGGAGGGACGGTAAACCGGAGGACTCGGAGAAAAACCCTCGGAGCAAGGGCGAGATACCAACGAACTCAACTGACATATGGCGTCTCGTCCGAGGATCGAACATGGGCCACAGAGGTGTGAGGCGAAGCGCTTAACCACTGCGCCACCTCGGCTCCCCCCGGCTTCACAACTGTGGAGATCTGACCGTTTTCCGCAAAACGATAGACACCGGTCTGGATCCGCGCCTGACACTTCCCGGGGGGAACTCTTGTTTGTGACGTGATATCTATGTGCGGCGGAACCGGGATTTCCGGTTTCCGATTTCCGGGTCCGGTCCGATTTTAGCCAATGAGATTGTTGGATTTACTAGGTTATAGACGATTCATAATAATCAAACAGGGAGAAAATCCGAGTTCGTTTTCACTTGGACATCCTGATTTCCAAGCTAATTTTTCTCATAAAACCGGTTCTGGTTCTGGACCCCATGGCCGCAGGGTGGAGGGGGGGGGGGGGGATTGGACACTCCTGGTAATTGACTCCTGTTAATTATAATGTCTATGTCGTTAAGGATTCGGGGCTGGACCTTGAGTCCTTGGAAGAAGAGTTTCGTCTCGGCCACGAGAAGTATCATCAACTTCATGGAACAGAAATTACGCTTAGTACTGAACAGAAAAGTTCAATAGTTCAGGAGCGACGAGAGAGTGACTGTTCTGATCCCAAGGCTACTAAGGGCCTGGAAACAACTACGGAGGATCGTAATGTCGGTACTATCTCGTCAGCTCTCTACTGGAGGTACTTCAGGTCTGGTGTGCACGGTGTGCTTCTCATGCTTCTTGTGCTGCTGTTCTTTATCGCACAAGGTAAGGATTCTTCCGGGGTGGGGAGGGGGGTGTTCAGTTTCCTTTCCTGTAATCCAATTCTGTGAGGGAGGGGAGGGAGGGGAATTAAACAAATTAAGGTATTCAGGATCTGTTGATTACCGTACGTATTTCTACAAATCATTCTCACTGGAGCTGAGGAACTCAAACTGTAAAAGTGAATTTGGACATTTTCTATGGCATGAAAGATGAAGGCCGAGAAGGACGCACTAAAATCTACCAGAATCTCGTTCTGTGGGCGTGTCTCAAACTTGTGTTTACCCCTAAGAGGTACCAATCCCAAAACAAGACATTAATTGACATTTGATCCAAGTGCAATTGAATGTGAAAATACCAAGACGCGAAGCCAGGCCAAGAGATTGTTAAGCGATAATTATATTTTCCCATATCCAAAATGCTAATTACAGGACGTCAGGGGAGGCATCAATAATTATTATACAATTATTTTTGTTACAATTATTTATTTTTTCAAATTATCAGTGTTATACCCATGGTTGAAATAAAATGATGTTAGAAATTTGTTTTCCTATATCAGTAGAAACGCCCACTCACAACCACTAACCTAACCCTGACGTCATGTAATTAGCATTTTGGATATTAAAACCTCCTTAACTCAGCGGCACAGCATTCAAAGCAAAATATATTTTACCATTCTACTATTCACTTGATTTAGAATTGATACGTAAAATATTGTTTTTTGTTCATAAGCACTTTAATGTCGTACTATAACAATATGTACACATTTGAAGTGTGAGAAATAAACCAAGGGTTGCGTTGTGGCTGGCGTCCAGTATCCAAAATAGTGTGCGAGACTGATTCGGGTTTGAAACTAATTTAGACGAGTTATGGACGATTCAGAATAATCAATCAGGGTGAAAATCCGGGTATATACTTCATGGTAGTATTTCGTTCCATATAGTCTCCCTGCATAATACTGTAAAACAGTAGAGAAAATGATTATGCAGGGGACTATATGGAACGAAACACTACCATGAAGTATATACCGAAATCCGGGTCCGGCTTGGAGCAACCTTTTTCTCGTAAAACCCGGTCTGGTTCTGGACCCCATAGCCGCACCACACCGCGGCAAAATGTCAAGCGCATGCGTATTTGCCATTTCTTGTCGGCGCGCGGCCGCCCCCAGTTTCCCGCGAAAACTGAAATGAAACAACAGGCACATATCGTGATTTTAAAATTTCTGCTTAAAAGTGAACTGTTTTGTCAAAAAATAAGAAAACTACTTAAAAGATAAGCCTAAGACTTTAACATGTTGAAGTTTTCTTAATTTGTAATTCATTGTGAGTTTACTAAGTTATAAAATTATTTACTTAAAAAGTTTAAGCCCTCGGTAATTTGTATTTGATAGCAGAGCCTTCGTTCTTTTGGCCAGCGGAGCATACCGTTTTGCCGCTGTGTGTAGCCGCACATACCTACCCAATTATCATACAAGTGGCCCCTGTTTATTCATTCTGTATTTTGTCTTGCAGCCTCTATAATCTCGCCAAACTTATGGCTTGTGCACATATCTCGAATGAAGTGGTTTGAACAGAAGCACAAGCTCAACCTAATAATCTACGGTTGTTTAGTGGGTGGAGCACTCTTCTTGGCCATCATACGGGGTTTATTTTACTACATAACGACTTTGAGATGTTCTGAGAACCTACATGACAAGATGGTCTTGGCTATCCTGAAAGTAAGTTTGAGAAATGAATGTAATTGCTGGTTTTCACGTGACGTCATAGCCGCCATGTTGGTGCCCTTAAACAATAGATTCCTCGTTAGCTTCTTTTGTTGGGGCACCAACATGGCCGCCATGCCCTTTGTCATTTGAATCTCTGGGGATTGAGTGAAAACCAGCAATACGAAACCACGGTTTGCACGACAACCATTTTGGGCACGGCGCTCCTAACTTAGGCACGGCACTCCTAACTTGAGCACGGCACTCCTAACTTAGGCACGGTACTCCTAACTTGGGCATGGCACTTTCAACTTGAGCACGGCACTCTTAACTTGAGTACGGCACTCTTAACTTGGGCACGGCACTCTTAACTTGGGCACGGCACTCCAAACAGGCAGGCCGAGACTAATTTTAACAGGGTCTCAGCACCCCTATATTTTTGGTCACGCGTACCCGGAACGTTTCCATTTACACGACAAAAATAAGGAGTGCCGTGCCCAGCTTCTGGTATCAGTTTAAATGAGCGACTTGTGAGCAATACAGTGATTGATCATTTGTTGTTGATCGACAGAGTCCAGTTCATTTCTACGATACCAACCCGTCTGGCCGCATCCTCAATCGCTTTTCCAAAGATATTGGAATCGTGGACGAGTTTCTGCCTCCTACGTCACTGCTTGCCATTCAGTATATACTGCAGACGATGGCATCGGTCTGTGTGACGTGTGCCACTAACTACTGGGCAATACTAGGTGTCTTCCCTATGATTATAGGGTTCATTGGGATTAACAGGTAATATTACCTTATTTGGGAATCATCTACAGTCAGATTACCTTTTGGAGCTTAATAGAAGAGATTACCTTATATGGGGTTTAATTGGTAAGATTACCTTATATGGGGATTAATATGTACGATTACCTTATTTGGGGATCATCTTCAGTCAGATTACCATATATGGAGATTAATAGATGAGATTATCTTATATGGTGATTAACAGGTAAGATTACCTTTTATGGGTATTAACAGATAAGAATACCTTTTATGGGGATTAACAGGTACGATTACCTTATATGGGGATTGACATGTGAGATTACCTTATATGGTCAATGCTAGTTGTAAAGGACACCGACCACACAAGGGAGAATTGAAAAGATGGGCATTGCCTGTCTTGGGAACGTGTAATTTTACTTTAATTTTAGGCAGTCAGCGAGCTGACCTGTAAGAAGAAAAGCGCCTTAAACGAAGTTCTGGTATAAAAAGCCTTTGTCGAGTGAACATCTCTGTGATGCTCCGCTTGAGTGCTCCCTACTGATTGGTTATCGCGCGAAATTCAAATCAGACATCAACGTGGAACTTCAGAGTAAGGGCTACACAGTTCCTAAACAGTCATAAAATACCATTGGAAGTCATTAATGAACAACTGTCTTACCAATGTTCAGTTGTTTGGCTTGTTTACTTTTAGTAACCCTGGGAAATTTAGCATTCTAACAGGTGAGGACTGCTCTACAATTTCAAATTTCGATCCAAAGATGAGAAAATAGGAGGGGCTAACCCTTTTCTACTATACATGCATCAGGAGTTCCGGACTTCCGGTTGGATCACACTGCATTCTGGGTAGGTGGGCTCAGAAAAGTGGGCATCAACTTCCAGAGCGGCCATATTGGATTTGAGCGCAGTCAACTTGGAAACTTTATTAATCCCGTTCTAAAGCTTAAATATCGACTTAGAACTCCCAACTGAAGAATCTGTAAAGGTAAGATATTCCGTGTATTAGGTAGTAAGTTTTTGAACTTGCAAAGGAGCAAAAATTGACTGCACTCAAATCCAATATGGCCGATCTAGAAGTTGATGCCCACTTTTCTGAGCCCACCTACCCAGAATGCAGTGTGATCCAACCGGAAGTCCGGAACTCCTGATGCATGTATTGCGATTGATGTTCCGCTTCTTTTCCCACACGTTCCGCACTTGTACCATCAATATTCTAAAGATATTAAACAATCACTCTTGTCATATACTCTGTTCAAATCAACAAGGAGAGTATACGTCACCACTAACCCTTACTTCTGTCCAGGTATTATCTCAAGACCTCCAGAGAGATCAAAAGAATGGAGGCGATAAGTCAAAGTCCTGTCCTATCCCATCTGGCGGACACTCTGGAGGGAATTATTCTGATCAGAACATATAACATGGAGCGACACTTCATAGACAGATTCAACCAGTGAGTCAAAAATTCAGTTCAAGTATAATATTCGAAGTACAGGTGAACATTTTCTTGTGGAAATGCTCAAGTAACATTCGTCGCGTGGTAATTTTTTTCAAGAACATCCCGAACTGAAGCGAATTAAAGGAATCTCCACTGAAAAACAATGTGGCAATCGTGTGACGCCGCAAGATTCAAGATGGTGGCGCAAACCTCCTCTAAAAAAACAGTGTTTATTCTCAAATGCTCCTTATGGATGTCTAAATATGTTACTCTGTTTGTTTCTTGTAAAATGTGCACTAGATGTCACTTTTCAAGAGCGATTTTCCTGGCCATGAAACCCAATTGAATTTCGCGGGATCCGCCAACAATAGAGACAACTGTGTGACGTCATAAGATCCAAGATGGCGGCGTCCGGGAAAATCAAATGAGTTTCATTGCCAGGAAAATCGGTTCATTAGTGACAGCAATAGATTTAGGCATCAATAAGGAACATTTGATAGCTAGCAAGCATTGGTTTCAATGGATGTTCCCTTTAGTTATCGTGACCTTCATCTACACTTGGCCACTGATAATTTTATAAAACCCATGCCATAGCGTTATTGTTTTCTACAAACCTTACTAATTATAATATAATTATAATATAATTATAATTATAATAGGAGTATATTACGCAGGAGTGTTCCTGTGCCCTTGTGTTGGCCCCTAACACAGTAGATGTGTGTCTATTTATAGTCGCGAAGTTATGGTATGCGATTACGTTGTCTTTTGTCGCTTGAGCTTTTAGTATTTTTTAGCAGTTTGAATCGTGTCAATTACAATTTTTCAGTGCATCCTGATTGGTTAAAAGTGACGGCCTTTGTTTCTTCTCGCGAGAAACACTATGCTAAAAATAACTCTACCGTCTAAAGTCAGTGTGTGCCAATAAAATGATTCCTTGTAATTCTCGACTCGACAGGGTACAGGATCATCGCAGCCAAATCTGGTTTTTGGTTCCTCACAGTGCTCGGTGGATGGGCATCAGGTTGGATTTTGTCTGCACGGCCTTTGTGGCTATTGCTACCTTCACAGGGGTAAATTCAACCTCAGATGCTGGTAAGGATTTTGCCTTTTAGAATTTTGTCTAGTCGAAAAAGTCGTGTTCTAGTAAAACACGTTGGAACTTGAAGGCTCTGGGGTTGAAATACAAGTTTCCCAGGGCTTAAACTTATTAAAATCAAATGGCAAAGTCTAATATTTAAAGTATTTTGTTGTTTTTGGTGAAAGAGTTCACATACGTGCATAAAAATAAGAACAGGGGTGCCTTTGTTTTCTTCCAGTTTTGGCGGGAAACTGGCGGGCGCGCGCGCTGGGCTTATCAAAAGCGCATGTGTGTGACGTTTTGTCGCCGTGTGCCTTTATGTGGGATTCTCTCTTTCTAAAACTGATGCAAAAGATTGTAATCAACTTCGACAATCGACGTTTTATTCCGACAGGAACCCTCGGTCTGTCTCTCGTGTATGCCATCAGTACAGTTGGCCAGCTGCAGTTCGCTATGAGGCAGACAGCCGACGTCGAGAACATGATGACGTCAGTTGAACGTGTCATGACGTATACCGAGCTGGAAGAAGAGCCTGGGTACAAAATCGAAAAGAAAGCTCCAGCTGATTGGCCACAGCATGGGAACATCACATTTGATAACGTCTCGCTTGTGTACTACGAGGGAGGCCCTACCGTGCTCAGGGTTCGTATCAGTAGAATGTATAATATTTTGTTGTGTAAGGGACTATATCAGTTCAGGAGCCCATTACCAGGAGCGTACCTATGTGATAGGTAGCGCCCACAGCACAGTATAGCCTCCTCCGCAGGCATCTCTAATTTTCGAAGACATCAGATAAAAAAAATCGTGAATTGGGTCACCTGCGACTTCACCTGCCACAGGGAGCCCATAATCTGATTTATTCACAAATTAGAGATGCCTGCGGAGGAGGCTAAGCACAGTAGACGATGTAGCTATTTATAGTCGCTAAGTTCTGGTATGCGATTACGTTGTCTTTTGTTCTCTTGCGCTTTAGTATTTGTAGCAGTTTGAACCGTGTTAATTACAATTTTTCAGTGCATCCTGATTGGTTAAAAGTGACGGCCTTTGTTTCCTCTCGCGGGAAACACAAAGCTAAAAATAACTACATCATCTGTTCTGCTGTTGGACAGACCTAATCTGGGAGGTGCACGCTCCTGTTAATGGGTTCCTGATCAGTTATGTTATTAAATGGAACCTTGACTGATAACGCTGTTTGCTCTCTTATGTATGCTTAAATCTAACACTGTGCTTTTCTCGTGTAAATTGTACACTAGATGTCATTTGTGGACCGAATTTCCTGTCCATAAAATTCCTTTGAATTTCCCACGCGCCGCCATCTTGGATCTTATGACGTCACAGTGTTACTCCTATTGTTACACGACAAAATAGCTGTTGTTTCCTGACAATAGAGGAAACATTGTGACGTCATAAGATCCAAGATGGCGGCGCGCCGGAAATTTAAATGAGTTTTATGCACAAGACGATCGGTCCATAAATGTCATATTGTGTGGTACGTATGTTGCAACATTGCGCACAACATTGCCGGCAATATTGCAGAAGTTGGATCGAGTTCTACTTCGGTAACATTGCGCGCAACAAATTGCACCGTGTGAACAACAATTGCTGGCAATATTGCGCGCAACAAATTGCACCGTGTGAACAACAATTGCTGGCAATATTGCGCGCAACAAATTGCACCGTGTGAACAACAATTGCTGGCAATATTGCGCGCAACAAATTGCACCGTGTGAACAACAATTGCTGGCAATATTGCGCGCAACAAATTGCACCGTGTGAACAACAATTGCTGGCAATATTGCGCGCAACAAATTGCACCGTGTGAACAACAATTGCTGGCAATATTGCGCGCAACAAATTGCACCGTGTGAACAACAATTGCTGGCAATATTGCGCGCAACAAATTGCACCGTGTGAACAACAATTGCTGGTAACATTGCGCGCAACAAATTGCACCGTGTGGACAACAATTGCTGGCAATATTGCGCGCAACAAATTGCACCGTGTGAACAACAATTGCTGGCAATATTGCGCGCAACAAATTGCACCGTGTGAACAACAATTGCTGGCAATATTGCGCGCAACAAATTGCACCGTGTGAACAACAATTGCTGGCAATATTGCGCGCAACAAATTGCACCGTGTGAACAACAATTGCTGGCAATATTGCACGCAACAAATTGCACCGTGTGAACAACAATTGCTGGCAATATTGCGCGCAACAAATTGCACCGTGTGAACAACAATTGCTGGCAATATTGCGCGCAACAAATTGCACCGTGTGAACAACAATTGCTGGCAATATTGCGCGCAACAAATTGCACCGTGTGAACAACAATTGCTGGCAATATTGCGCGCAACAAATTGCACCGTGTGAACAACAATTGCTGGCAATATTGCGCGCAACAAATTGCACCGTGTGAACAACAATTGCTGGCAATATTGCGCGCAACATTGCAGCGTGCGTCTGTACCTTAACACTACGTCATATGTGCTATGACGTCACTTGACTACAACTACCAGAATCCTTTTCTTATTCAGATTTTGAAACTCCTCTGAGAATAGCAAGACAATGGTCCAGATTAGAAGAACAAAATTATCTGGTAGTCGTAGTCAATTGTCATCGTAATGCATATGGTCTACAGGACACAAACAGAGCAATATATTTCAACATCCATAAGGAACTTTTGAGAGCAACGAACCATTGTTTTTCAATCGAGATTCCCTTTAAATACGACAAAACTCTTTTCAAATAAACTAACGGAAACCGGCTCCAAAATAATAAATGGTGTTTTTATTAGACGATACTTTATAAATGAAATAAAATGAAACAGCGCACAAGTTTATCAGACTACGCATGGCAAGGATGAAACCTGTACCTCGTAAATAATAACGTTCTCTTGATTTCAGAATCTCAACTTAGAAATCAAAGGTGGCGAGAAGGTCGGGGTCGCTGGACGGACTGGAGCTGGAAAGTCCTCACTCGTGTCCGCACTGTTTAGGATGCCTGATGCATCTGGTGATATTACGATAGATTGTGAAGTCATCGGCTCTTTGAATGTTCAAAACTCGCGTCGAGTCATGTCCGTAATCACACAGAACCCTACGCTTTTTAGTGGATCTCTACGGATCAATTTGGATCCTTTCTCTCGCTATGATGACGCTGATCTATGGAATGTCCTCGAGCAGGTTCAGATGAAGCACAAGGTGAAGGAGCTACCTGCAGAGTTGTACTTTGAACTATCCGAGTCTGGGAACAACTTTGGCGTTGGAGAGAGGCAACTGCTTTGTCTTGCAAGAGCCTTACTTAACAAGAACAAGATCATAGTCATGGATGAAGCCACGGCCAACGTGGACTTCAATACTGACAAGAAGATCCAAGAAACTATACGTAGCAAGTTTGAGGACTGTACTGTCATCACGATCGCTCATCGTCTTAACACAATTTTGGACTATGATCGAGTACTTGTTATGGACAAAGGCCAAGTCTTGGAATTTGATAAACCCGATGAACTGTTAAAGAAGAAAGATGGATTACTTACAGAACTCTTCAGAAATCAAACAGTCGCCCTATCTTGAAAAAATACCGTAGGAGAATATTCCGTTTAGATAGTTAGATGAAAAGGTTGTGTTATCTTCTTCAAAATGTTGCCCCAAACAATAGTCCAGTATCAGGATCATGTGTAGTTGCACACAGCGGTCAAACGTCTGCGCATGCGTTAAAAGTCTTGCAACAACAACATATTCCAAAACAAATTCAAAGCGAGCCGGCTGCCGTCACTGTTCACACACCCGTTTTCAAACCTTGAGAACTTTTTTGGTAAATTACGAAAAAGTTTGGTAAACTCACAGTTTGAAGTTTGTTCAATTTCCCGTCGTCGACTGTGAAAATAAAAAGCTTAACTTTCACGTATTTTTCTTAACTTTTGGCGGTAGAAGTTCACTGTAATACGTTTTAAGGTACATTTTGCGCGGGAAATTCGCGTGGCCGCCCACCAGACTGACCGTAATACGCACGCGCAGACGTTTGACCGCTGTGTGGTGTAGTTGTACAAATCCTTTGTTCATTTGGCAGGTAGATGTCAAACGATAGGTAACCCGCCAGTTAACACAAAACAGATTGCGCATGATCTTGAAAGTGGCTTCTTAATATTTAGGCAGAAGAGCGATTTGTCTTTTCTGCCCAAATAAAAAAAAATGTTTGCAATCGGCACTGTTATACTTCTTGACAGTGGTTTTCCCCGGTAGGTATCGGCGATACCCACGGGATTTGACAGTACCGGTTCTCCCGCGTGGGCCGGGTATTTGAAATTTGTATGTTGGTTGAAGATTAGAATGATTGACGTACCTCTGCATGTAAGGTAAAGTGTCAAATCCCGTGGGTACACCCGATATCCACCGGGGAAACCACTGATCCGTGCATAAGCAAATGGAACATTATTTTATGTGTCTCGGAGCATAAAAATATATCAAAACACAATTTTGCCACTGAAATTCTTCTTTTTTTCATGAAATAAATGTTTAGAACTGAGGTTTAAACTAACCATAGAAACAATAAAATGTTAAATAATGAATTCAAATTCCTCGAATATATTGTGGCGACGTTTAAATTAAGGATATTGAGGAATGTATTTCAAATTTGACGGATAACTTCATGTTATTTCTTTCAATGAATTGCAAGCTCAGAGCTTAAAAATATTGAATTAGGGTAAATATTAATACTATTTATTAGTTCTTATAAGCCATCAAATACTTTCTCCCTCCGCCAGATGAGCGCGAGCAAGGCCTCCTGTGGAAGAACATATTTGAATGATTATAAAAACATACGGTAACCTACCTTATTACATGAAATAATTTTGCGATTTAAAAAAAAAATCGCGAAATTAAAGTGTCGTGAAAAGTTGTTGGCGCGAACATTATAGTGACATCATATATGTAAACTATAAAATAAATACCGCTATTGTGGTAATCACATATGATCAGTCGAGTTTATCAAGCATTAATTTGAAACTTCTTCTTCCTCTTCGCTGGTTAGTTATGTAATATATATATATAATTCGAGTGTTGCATGATCATTCAGAACATTGTGTGCTACCAAAGTTTAATACAGAATTCCTGTGTGAAATCGCAAAAATAAAGTTACATAGATTTTAAAATCTACGCCAAATCGCGAAATTAACGTGTCGCAAAAATTTCATGGAATAAGGTACTTTGTGACGCTGAAATATGAACTGATGAACTTGTCCTTGGACATTATCTGATCCTAGAAACTCACAGTTTCCCTCGAGCTTCGCTCTCGGGAACTGTTCTCTTCTCGAACAGATAATGTATGCGGACGAAATATTAGGGCATATTTCGACATCGTTTATATTAATAATGTAATATTGCCTGGAAACAAATAGTTTTGTGAACTGAACAAATAGCGCTAAGAGGTAGTGTATAAACGGGGGAAAATGATGAATTTTATCATTAATAGGTTAACATCAAATGAAATAAACGTTAGGGAGATTAAAAAAGGAGAAAAAGCCCAAATCGCCAATAAACGACAAAGGACAACAGATAGAGCAAAGGTACGTTTATTTCCTTTGATGTTAACCTATTAATAACGGTAAAATTCGTAATTCACGAAAGCCTCTTAAATAATAAGAGGCTCCTAAGATTCATCTTAGGACAGCGATGGTATTCACGAAAGCCGGGGTGGCGCAGTGGTTAACTGAGCGCTTCGCCTATCACCTCTGTGGCCCAGGTTCGATTCCCGACGCGGCGCCATATGTGAGTTGAGTTTGTTGGTATCTCGCCCTTGCTCCGAGGGTTTCTCTATGGGTTACAGTTGAATGGGATATTCCGTCATATTTTTGTATCACGATTTCTCGATTATTTATACCGGGGTTGACAAAAACAAAACAACAAAAAAACAAAAAACAATTTCTCTTTCCAGCAATGTGAACGAATTTTAAATCATATGAAGTCACTCTCTAGGTCCCTTGGTTATTCAAGGGTTGGAATTGGAATTAGGACCAGATTATCTGATGTTTACGGGTATAAGCAAGAATAATTGTATCAGTTTACCATTTCCCAAATGTGCGGACGAAGAAAGTTATTTACCCAAATACAATTACTTATTAGGAATAGAGATAGAATGAAGAGATATCTTCTTTTCAGCGTAGAAAAGACAGAGCCGTTAATCACGGCATATCAATTTTGTTTCTTTTTATGTAGGACGAAGGAGTTCCAGTTTCGTTAGTTAAAGGTACATTGTCACACAAGATGGTGTCACGTAAGATGGTGTCACGCCAGATGGTGTCACACAAGATGTCCAAGTATAACGAAAGATGGTTGCAATGAGAATTAACCTTCTTTCAAAAAGGAATATGAAGAACAATAAACATATTAAAAACACTAAACTCTCGGCCTTTTTACTGGTACTGACACTTTGACTGCAATACTACATCAAATATTAGCCTCCTCCGCCGGTTGGCATTTCCTTTCCCTGAACGAGTAAAACGCCTCAAACTAATGCTGTTGTATAAGACCCTCGATGGTAAAACGCCTGAATAAGTCCGAAATAAATTCAAATTGCTGAAAGAGACACACTCGCTTAACACAAGGAACGCTGCCACAACTTTATGCTTCCAAAGGTTAAGCAAACATTTGGCAAGAAAACTTTCAGTTTTAGCGCTGCTTCTCTATGGAACAAACTACCAACTGAACTAAAACAAGCAGCCTCAAGAGATTCATTCTCCTTCAAGTTGAACGCATACTATGCAGGTTAACCTCACTGCTTCCAATGATTATTGTAATTCGAAACTGTCTTTATTAGTGCTTAGTTGTTACTGTTATTAATCATCTATTTATTTATTTTCTTTATGTTGAGGGCCACGTGTATATTATCTGTACGATATTAAGTGCTACCCTCGATAAATAAAGCAATATTATTATTATTATTATTATTATTATTATATAATCGGAAAAATCGATACCGGGTTTCCTGTGGTAAAGCAGGCACAGGTAACCCAATTTCCTTTTTTTTTTACATTTTTTTTCTTTCGCGGTCCTATACTTAACCTGCGACGGAGGCTAATCAAATATATAGGGTCGATGTTTTCTCCGAGCGTATATCCGTTTACCAGCTTATTTCACAGTCCAACAGCTCGATAAAAACTGGATGCTAACTGATAAACTTAATGCTGATAAAACTTAATTTTTGTTAATCGGAACTAGGAAACAACTCGAGAAAGTTACATTAGCACAGGTAAAAGTAGGTAGCTGATTGGTCAAGCCATCAACGAGTGCTGTGACACACCGCGGCAAAACGGTATGCTCCGCTGGCCAAAAGAACGAAGGCTCCGCTATCAAATACAAATTACCGAGGGTTTCAACTTTTTTAGTAAATCATTTTATAACTTAGTAACCTCACAGTGAATTACAAATTAAGAAAACTTCAACCTGTTAAAGTCTTAGGCTTAGCTTTTAAGTAGTTTTCTTATTTTTTGACAAAACAGTTCACAAATGGATGCTTTTAAGCAGAAATTTTAAAATCACGGGTATGTGCCTGTTGTTTCATTTCAGGTTTCGCGGGAAACTGGGGGCGGCCGCGCGTCGACAAAAAATAGCAAATACGCATGCGCGTAACGTTTTGCCGCGGTGTGGTGCTGTGAAGAATCTTGGAGCCTGGTTTGACTCAATTTAAGCATGATACACCATATAAATAAGATATGTAGTTCCTCTTTTTACCATCTACACAACATACGCCGCATTAGAAAATATATTTCATGCGAAACTACTAAACTACTTGTACACGCTTTCATTACTAGCAAGATCGATTACTGTAACAGTTTACTATACGGCCTCCCTAAATCTCACATAGCTAAACTTCAACGTGTACAGAACGCTGCAGCTCGACTTGTTATGAATGTACCACGCTTTTGTCATATCACACCTGTACTCACCGATCTTGATTGGCTACCTGTTGTATATCGTATTCAGTTTAAGATTTTGATTATTACGTTTAAATGTTTATATGGCCTAGCACCCTTGTATTTATCTGAACTTGTATATATATCTACTCCTACTGGATACAGCCTACGCTCTGGTAACTCTCTGCGTTTGGTGCCGGCAAGCGCCAAGTCTAAAATCACACTTGGTGATCGTTCATTTAAGGCTGCCGCACCTAATTTATAAGCTGTGGAACAAATTACCCTCCGAACTACGTAACGTAAGTAACCTTAAGACTTACTTGTTTAAACTAGCCTTTGATCTATAGTTTGTATATATTTATTTATTATTTATCTAGACGTATATGTAATGCGCGCATGAACATATTCACATGTAATACGCGCAATATAAATTAAATATTATTATTATTATTATTAAAAGCAATCTCAGTTACGACGATTTCCTTTTCCCAGACGGTAAAATTCGGGAAACCATAGTTTAAGCGTACACTTTTGACACGCAGAGTAAGGAAGGAATGATTATATTTTTCGCCATGTTTACCCTCTGGCGATCCAGAATCCATCGCGCGTGCTGGCTCATGAAGACGGCAGAGGTTCAACAATTAATCAATTGTTGCCCGCCACGTAATCACATCGTGTGAGAAGTTGGTGTGATGTGTCGCGCGCGCCACTGGCTAGCTTAAGGCGGGAAATATTTGTTTACCAAATCCGTCTAGATCTTCATCAAAAGCTGACCGTTTTTCGCCGAAAGAAAGCCTTCAAAATGGAACCAGCTCCAAACAAACAATTTATATCTTTATCAAGCGCGAGAGAGAAATTGGTAGCTAAAAAAGTATGCAAGAAAGACACAAAACGATAAAATACCGCTACCGAGGTGTGTACGAGATTTATCAACTCGAGGCTTCGCCTCGGGTTGATAAATCTCTTTGTTGTGCTTATTAAAAAAATAAACCCAAAGCACAAACGTAAATCTTCGTAATCCCCCTCTGCTTTGCCGGTGCCACCTTGCAAATTATCTCGTACGACAGACGAAACATTTTACCCGGGCCATGTCAAATTTAAAGTGCAGTTACATGTTACTCCATCGATATTTGGCACCCACGAGCGTTTCAGCCGCTAGATTAACACGAAGATCAGCGGCACACAAACAAAATATAGAGCGCGCGCGCTGTAAATTTGGCGGGATGTTTTTGTGGGCAAGTTTGAACAAGACGAACACAACAACATCGAACAAAGAAAAGAGGTTCAAAGGTATTAGATATATTACATATTATATTAATTCGATTTCAATTTTACATGTAAATATTTTTCTTACGGCTTTATTTTAATTGTTTTGATGGCCACAAGTTTATTAGTAATTTGATTGATTGATTGATTGAAGAAATAACAGGCGAGAGAAAGTCTGGTGTTATCCGTTGAGAATCTCACTTCCATGTGAACATGAGGTTCAAAATTTGAACCTCGACCCTGATTGGATAATCTACCCATTACCAGGCGCAACCGTGAGTGCTGGATGTAACGGTAATTTTCATTGGCTTACCAGCGGCCTAGCAAAACCGGTTTGACGTGTTTTCTTGATTTGAAACTCAGCGCATGGAAGTGATTCCGGAGGTTCGACCTTCTTTTTCTTCTCTTTCGCCTCTGGGATCCCGTGTAGGGAATGTGGTTCTAGTCAGAAAGTCTGCGTGCTCTTTACAGCTTGCATAAAACAAAAGGGTATCTTACTTGTGAAGAAATAAAGATGGAGACTGCTCATAGAGGCTAATCTTCTTCTCTCTGTTGGATTCTCGAGAAGCTACGCTAAAACTTTAAATAAACACACCTTGGGCGCTTTCCATTCAACCAAAACGACTGGTTCGTAGTTTCGAAAATTTCAAATGTTGAATGGAACGGAATTTTTCGAATTACAAAAACCGGTCGGAAAAATACGCGTTCCATTCGCAGAAGCCACCCGGTTATTAGTAGCCTCGATTTCAATTCTCAAAACTGGCAAATCACGGCAAATCTCGGCAAATCTAAACCGGGAATTTTGAATGGGACAGAAAATTTCTGTCGAACCGGAATTTTCGGAAAAAGAGGACCACCTCGCGAGGTGGTCCACAATTTCCGAAACTTCGAACCGGAAATTTTACTGTTCCATTTGATTTCTGACCGGAATATTCGTTTTTTTTTTGGTTGAATGGAAAGCGCCCCTTGTTTTGCGTTATTCTGAATAGGCCTTTTGCAGGAAACAGTCACGTGTTGATATAATACTTCGTGAAAGTGCACTTAACCCCTTTTGCAATAGTTATACATATGAATCTTTGAAAGGTTTTGAGTACTTTTGTGAATATTTTTTTTGCCTACATGCTTGTTTGAAATGGTGAAAATTTGACCTTTCCTGACCCATGACCGCGTAAGAAAAAGACTGGGTCGATTCTTGATCTTATGTCATATAATTCATTCCACTTTGCAATAATTTGAAAAAATATTTATCATTTTGTCTAAAATAACTGTTTTCTTTACTAACAACTCGCAGACTGTGTATATTCTTTACATATCGATGTTGTAGTGATAAAAACAAGGGCACCCAACGAGTACTTTTTGAAATTTGTTTGAAACCAGTTGTCCGCAGCTTATCTAGCCATTTTAAGGCGCCTACTATGTCTTTGACGTATTCTAGAAAGCTATTAGCTGTTCGGATTTTCTAGGTGGAAATCGCGTCAACCGAAAATACTATGGCAAAATATTCCCGGCCTACGAATTTGTTAGTAGTCTAGAACATAAACAATACTTTTCTAACCCAAGTAACTTCATGTTGCAAAGTTTTGTGGAGGTACGAATTTTTTAGGGGTTCTTTTGGATCATTGTGACTCTATTGATTAGGCGAATTGGGGCGTACGAATATTTCAGGGGGAACCTTTTAGTCTTTCTTTTCTTTTATAATTTTCTAGGGATTGTAAAAAAATAATTCTAGCCAGTATTTCAGAAAACAATTTTCTATGGACAATTTTTTCAAATCCGAAAGTTTTAGGCTAACTTACTCTCCCGAACAGCTTTTTAACCGAAAACTTCGTTGGGTGCCCTTGTAAAAAGGCGCCATGGAGAATAATGCATGATGAGGTGACGTAAGATCAAGAATCGACCCAGTCTTTTCCTTACGCGGTCATGGGTCAGGAAAAGTCAAATTTTCACCATTTCAAACAAGCATAGAACATAGAGTATTCTATATGTAAGCAAAAATATTATTCACAGAAGTACTCAAAACCAGTGTATAACTCATATGTATAAAAATTACAAAAGAGATTAGGTTCACTTGAGCTCGTGATCCCCATGGGAAAGGCGTGCGTGGATGATGGAGAGCAAGCCATCTTCAAAAACGCTGTTTTAGAAAGATCGATTGAAGGTGGAAAATAGCATTTACAAACAGATGTTGCTAATAACACTACCGGTCTCGTACAAGTGCCTTTCAATATAATTATGAATTGAGATTTGTTTTGTTACCCAGTACAACCACGTGATTCCATTCCTGCAATAGGTACATTACTCGAAGAAACCAGCAAGAGAAGCATTGGAAAAGGTTTTGCCTAAAAATAAACTGCATATTCTCACGAGATAAAAGATCGATGACACATGGTTTCGATTTTTAAAGAATCCGAATCCAAAACCAGATATTTTTTCTTTACCAAAATCCGATGGATTCTGAATTAATTGTTGCCATAATCAGGATTCCAAGGATTAATCCAAATACGGAATCCGAAGAAGAAACGCTCGGATCACGAATCCCAAGTAGCGAAACGGCCCGATTCCAAAAGAATACGTGGCAAGCTGTCTTTGTCTTGAGAATAGCACAACCAGCCATCAGAAGTTAAAAAAAGTGGCTTGTTCGTCTTTCGACACTCGAGAAATATCTCACTAGTAAATTACCAGATTATAGACCCATTCGAAAAATGGCGTCCAATTTAACTATCTATTGTTTAGGACTGACTAGCCTCGCTTACACGTTCAAAGCTTTTGTGTGGACTGACTAGCCTCGTGTTCACGTTACCAGGACAATAGCTTTTTAAATTGGACGCCATTTTTCGAATGGGTCTATACCGGAATTGAAATAAATCCAGCCCAGTCCGGGTTAATGACGTCACAAACCAGTACGAACCACAGGGATCCCATTAACCCAATCAGAAAAAATACCAACCAGAGGACAGCCACGTTGGAGCGCGCGCAAAGATTCGGCTGTTTTCGCAGTCTAGGCTTGAGTAATACATTTCTGGATTTTTTTGTTTATTTTACCCATCGCAGACTTACCCTGGATGCCGGAGGTTCCATTGCTTCTCTAAGCCAAGAAAGGCGCGAAGGAGCTAGCGAAGCGACTAGAAGGCAGCGGCGCTTTGGCTTAGAGAGGGCAGTAGAACCTCTGCCATCCAGAGCAAGGAACAGTAAGCAATACTGGATATCATATTTCACGACGTCACATAATTACGATCACCTGTGACACAGGGAACCCAAAGCCAATTGTGAAGATGCTTTCACACCAAAATAACGAATGAATATGCATTATGCATGTCATCATGCTTTTGTGATCACCAGGAAGCCACGCTTTGGCACAATATTTTCTCTTCTCTAAGAATACAAAGACAATGGTCTAAGGGGCCGACCATTTGACATTTGAGGGGGGGGGGGGGGGGGGGGGTGGGTGTTCTTGTCTGTGCTCGATTTTTTTTACTTTAGTAGTGTTGTTGCACGAATTTTTTTTTGCGAAAAAAGCGGAGCCAGAACAAAGCTTTTCCGCTTGCATTATATTTTTTTTCGCCACCGTTGGCTTGCAGGTTATTTTTTTTCAAAAACACCCACCCCCCCTCAAAAGTCAAATGGTCGGCCCCTAAGTATCATGCGGCCTATTGGCAGCTCGTGATCCAATGCGAAAGGTTTTACTGGATAGCAAACAAACTTCAAAAACGCAGATTTAGAAAGATCGACAATCAATTGGAGGTGGAAAATAGCATTTACAAAACAGGTTTTGCTAATAGCAATACCGATCTCGTAAAAGTGCCTTTAAATACATGAAGTATTTCTTTCCACCCAGTACAACACGTGATTCATTTGTATCCTGCAAAATATCCATTACACGAGAGCCGAGTCAGATCAACTACTATTGTTCCTTTCGTCATGAATTTAATGTCAGTTCACATTTTACGACACACCTCTAGTTTACATTGGTAATTGTATAGAGCAGGTTCCAATTGACTGTAGTAAAACCAAAACCAAAGCAATTACAACGAACCAATCACGAACTAAAGTGAATACCGATTGGTTTTACTGGCACGAGAAAGCAACCAATCAGGAGGAAAAGTAAACGCAACCAAAACCACGATTGGTTTTACTCTGGAATTTGATTCGCTGACTGATTACAAAACATTTTCACAGCCAATAGAAAAGCTAAGTAAACGCAAAACCAAAGCAATCAGCGAAAACTTTTGACACTCAATTGAAACCTGCTCTAACCAAATTGAAAATGTTAAAAACTGAGGGAGTTTTTTACAAGGCTAACTCTAATTTGTTAAACTTGACTAACCTAGTTCAACACATTTTCCCCCTAGCTATGTACAATAGTGTTATTTCATATACCGTATTTCCTCGATTAAGCGCCCCCCTTGGCAACAAAATTTGAAATAAGCGCCCCCCCCTCCCCCAATAAATATGGCATACAACTTGCGTTTTATTACAAAGTTACGGCATGTTCCTATATGTAGTACCGTATTAAAGTTATGTTTGGCTGATAAGGGAAATTAGTTTCTTTTCTTCCAACTCACAGTCCGTGATTATTAAGTCCATGTGCTTGCATAGCTCTTGTACCCGAAGCAGCTCGTTCTTCAGCCTTCTTCCCATTTCAACGCTTTGGGTAAATGCTGTGAAACAGCCGGGGATGACAAGACCAATTTCCAGTTTCCGTGAGCCATTAAGAGCCCCCCCCCCTCGATTAAGCCCCCCCTCGATTAAGCGCCCCCCTTGGCAACAACATTTGAAATAAGCGCCCAGGGCGCTTAATCGAGGAAATACGGTACTTAATTCCCAGATTTGCTAACTAAACATCTACCCACTACCTTTGTAAACCGTTTCTGGCATTAGAGCGGATTTCAATTGAGTGTCGGAAGTGTTTTGGTTTTGCGTTTACTAAGCTCTCCTATTGGCTGAGAAAGTAAACCAACCAATCAGATTCCAAAGTAAAACCAAACGCAAATTGATTTTGGGTTTGCTTTAGTTTGTCATTGGCTCACAGGGAAGCCATTTATGAGTTACTTGTGATTACTCGCTCCTATGATTGGCTGGCTGCGAGTAATTTGCGTTTGGTTTTACTACAATCAACTGAAAACCGCTCTAATATGACCAATGAGTTTTCCTTTTCTTGCAAAGTATGAGAAATAGTTACAAATGAGTGTGCTAAATGAATATTGTTACGAAATAAATTTGCTAAACCCTAATCAATTTTACAATGACAATACCTTTTCAATTTATACCATTCGCTCTTTTCTGGTGCAAGCATTAGTTCCTCAGAAATAGTAAAGATGATAGGACTTTGGCAGGAAACAGTCACGTGCTGATATATCACTTCAATAATGAATGAATTGAGCTCGTGATGCCATGGGAAAGGCTTTACTGGAAACAGTCACGAGCTGACATATCACTTCAATAATGAATGAATTGAGCTCGTGATGCCATGGGAAAGGCTTTACTGGAAACAGTCACGAGCTGACATATCACTTCAATAATGAATTAATTGAGCTTGTGATGCCATGGGAAAGGCTTTACTGGATGGCAAACAATCTTCAAAATGCTGTTTTACAAAGATCGACAATCGATTGGAGATGGAAAAGGCACAAGTGCGTTTAAATAAATTAAGTCAGATATGTTTTGCCATCCAGTACAACCACGTGTTTGTATTCTGCACAAGGCCCATCGTATGAGTAAGGGATTTGAAAAACTGCTGCGTTGCATGGATACACGAGTCTCGAACAAACTTCTCGTTGAACTCTTCTCTTTACATGTCGTGAATCAACGAAAAGGGCAATGCTTACCAATGAGAGTTAGTTCCAAAGAGAGGGCCTACACCCGCTTGAGAAAATTAACCGATTCATATATTGAATTAAAAATTGTAATTCCAAGTTCGTTACCCTGCCCTATATTATGGAGTCACAAGCGAGTTGGAAAAGACTGGATATTTTTAGAAGAGACAATAATCTTTGCATGTTCTGGACGTCTTCTAAAATAAGGCGTCCTTTTTAAATAAAGGTCTTCTTTGGTCCTCTTCAGAGAGGAAAACTACGTGAACGCTAGAGTTTTACAACGCGTTGACTTTGAAGGTGAGAAATGAGATTCTATGGTGATCATTTTATGGTATTACAGAATGTTAGGGTGACTTCAACAAGACGGATCAATCACCGTTTCTGGGAAACCCCCACCCCACCCCCCTGTTTTGTTTCAACCTAAATTTGATGGCTAATCATTAATTACACATGTATACCCAAGGGAGAGGTGGGTGGATAGCTTAACTCCCCCTCCCCACCCCCCTGTTTTGTTTCAACCTAAATTTGATGGCTAATCATTAATTACACATGTATACCCAAGGGAGAGGTGGGTGGATAGTTTAACTCCCCCTCCCCACCCCCCTGTTTTGTTTCAACCTAAATTTGATGGCTAATCATTAATTACACATGTATACCCAAGGGAGAGGTGGGTGGATAGCTTAACTCCCCCTCCCCACCCCCCTGTTTTGTTTCAACCTAAATTTGATGGCTAATCATTAATTACACATGTATACCCAAGGGAGAGGTGGGTGGATAGCTTAACTCCCCCTCCCCACCCCCCTGTTTTGTTTCAACCTAAATTTGATGGCTAATCATTAATTACACATGTATACCCAAGGGAGAGGTGGGTGGATAGCTTAACTCCCCCTCCCCACCCCCCTGTTTTGTTTCAACCTAAATTTGATGGCTAATCATTAATTACACATGTATACCCAAGGGAGAGGTGGGTGGATAGTTTAACTCCCCCTCCCCACCCCCCTGTTTTGTTTCAACCTAAATTTGATGGCTAATCATTAATTACACATGTATACCCAAGGGAGAGGTGGGTGGATAGCTTAACTCCCCCTCCCCACCCCCCTGTTTTGTTTCAACCTAAATTTGATGGCTAATCATTAATTACACATGTATACCCAAGGGAGAGGTGGGTGGATAGCTTAACTCCCCCTCCCCACCCCCCTGTTTTGTTTCAACCTAAATTTGATGGCTAATCATTAATTACACATGTATACCCAAGGGAGAGGTGGGTGGATAGTTTAACTCCCCCTCCCCACCCCCCTGTTTTGTTTCAACCTAAATTTGATGGCTAATCATTAATTACACATGTATACCCAAGGGAGAGGTGGGTGGATAGTTTCACTCCCCCTCCCCACCCCCGTGTTTTGTTTCAACCTAAATTTGATGGTTAATCATTAATTACACATGTATACCCAAGGGAGAGGTGGGTGGATAATTTAACTCCCCCTCCCCACCCCCCTGTTTTGTTTCAACCTAAATTTAATGGTTAATCATTAATTACACATGTATACCCAAGTGAGGGGTGGGTGGATAGTTTCCCAGAAACCTCACTTATCAAGACTGTTTAACAATGAAAGATCCAATAAAAATTTATGCAATTTGCTCTATGCCCTAGCACTGTGATAATTTGCAGCAAATACACGCTATGGAACTGTTCAACATGCACCACTAACTCGCTTTGTTTTTCGGCTTTAGCGTGAGTGTACGCACACCGCGGCAAAACGGTATGCTCCGCTGGCCAAAAGAACGAAGGCTCTGCTATCAAATACAAATTACCAAGGGTTTCAACTTTTTTAGTAAATAATTTTATAACTTAGTAAACTCACAGTGAATTACAAATTAAGAAAACTTCAACCTGTTAAAGTTTTAGGCTTAGCTTTTAAGTAGTTTTCTTATTTTTTGACAAAACAGTTCACAAATGGATACTTTTAAGCAGAAATTTTAAAATCACGGGTATGTGCCTGTTGTTTCATTTCAGGTTTCGCGGGAAACTGGGGGCGGCCGCGCGCCGACAAGAAATAGCAAATACGCATGCGCGTAACGTTTTGCCGCGGTGTGGAGTGTACGTGTGTTCAGTTCATGTGCTGCCTCATGGCTTCTCTCTTCATAGTGTTCACTTTCGCAACGATCTTCAGTGCTGGGCCAAGTTTCATCTTCATTGCTACCACCATGTGCTCTTCCTTGAGTAACATCAACGCCTGGCCGTCTATCTCTTCGGATATAAAGCTGTCTGCGTGCTCGGTACATCCCAGGGAACTACAATTGCAAACGAATTATTATGAGCCCCATACGCCACTTTCATAATGGCCGCCTCTCATTTGCATAATTTGGAAGATTAATCTGTTGAAGGAAACTAATGCTTCCATAATGTAGCAATGTAGAGAATTACTGTCGAGTTATAGGCATTTCTAATGCTGGAAAGAACATGAAAGCGAGGCTAGAAAGGCCTCCGTTGTTTTTCTCATACAAATCTCTCTAATTTCAAATGGCTGTAACTTCGCTGCTTTTTAAGCTACAGCACTCAAATGATAATGGCAATGATGATATTTTCTGTACACGTGGATAAACTATGGAAATGAGAAGAGTGGTGTATAGAAGACCCTGATACCGCAATATCAGAGTAAAGACGCGTTTACACGAGCGAATTCCTGAAAACTGGCGCGTCCCCAGCGTGCGGTGGCTATACGTGAGACAGCACTGAACAACTAGAGCTCTAGAGCGCATGCGTGAACTAATGCGTAAATTGGCGGGAATTTTACCCAAAACACTATCTGTTGGCGGTACATCTTTCGTGTTTGAAGGCAATTTATCACTGTGGTCAAACTACATTGTCCAAAACATATGTTGTTCCTCAGTTTCTAGAGGAAATGGACTAAGTATTTGAATCTTATCCTTCCAGCAAAACTCCTATTCTTCGCAGAAAGCATGAAAGTACTCGCTAAATGATTAAATTTCCACCATTTATGTATACGCTGCAGTCGTTCCGAGTCTACGCGCGTCACGTTATTCAGTAAATGCGGTCTGGGTACGAGATTGTTATTCAGCGCTGTCTACACAACACGGTATCTCCTTAGATTGACTATTATCATCAATTGTCAAAATCGCTAGAATTGATTATAATCCTCAATTTAACCTCGAGGTTAAAACCAGTCAAGGATAAAGATAAACAATTGTCGAATTCCGAACGGCGGTAGACGCGCTTAGTGTAGTGGCCATGACGTCTGTACTACCAAGCACTACACGCAAACGGCTACGAGTTCGAGCCCGAGTAGGAGCGCTCAAAAAATATTTTCCTCTCGTTTACCTTCCTTTCTTGTTTACCTGTGAACCCTAGCTCTAGGTGAGTGAGAACCCGTCGTTTACCCGTGAACTCGTCCGATGGTTAGGGTTTGGTTTGTAGTTCGGGTTAGGGTTTGTCTTAGATTGATGATTATAATCAATTCTAGCGATTTTGACAATTGATAATAGTCAATCTAAGAGAGATGACGCGTTGGTCTACACGGGCAACGGGAGACAAACGTTGGCAAGCAGGCCGCGCGACACATGAAAGACTGGGTACAACTATTGCCTCGACTTCGTACTTGCTCCTTATTGCCTAGATACTCTATTATCGCGTCGCAGGCGCGGGAAAAGTTTTAGGGTGGTTACACGTGTGACAACTCCGTTCTTTTTTGACGAAACGTAAAACTCTGAATTTCTCGCGATAATTTTTCGGGATTCTTTCAGCCGTCGCTTCGCCTGTGCTAGAGTACGATTTTCACCGCGCGCTGGGGACGGGACAGTTTTTCTGAAAGTCGAGTCATGGGTGGCATGGGTGGTGCAGTGTGTTAGCGGTCGCCTCTCACCGCTGCGGCCCGAGTTCGAGTCGGACTTGGTGCCATATGTGAGTTGAGTTTGTTTGTCGTGTTGTTCTCTCCCTTGCCACGAGGGTTTTCTCCGGGTTCTCCGGTTTCCTCCCTCCGTAAAAATTAACGTGTGAGTTTGAGAATAGTATGTATAAAATATATGAATGTAGTGGTGAGTGTGTGTGGAGTTGAATGCTGGCCCGCACCAGCTATGCTGAAATACATTTATTTATTTATTTTATTTATTTATTGTCGCATGTGTATTTTATCCCAGCATGAGATCTACTAGAAGTGTAAAGCCAACTCAGCTCGGCGCTTGTGTCCTGGGTTCATCTGCCATGCAATTAATAACGTGACACTTAGAGCTTCAGAGGATGAGGAAAAGGGAAAAATAAAATAAGGACTACTTGTAATCTTGTCACACAGCAAGATTACAAAATGTGCTCCTCTCTAAGTCAATAAAAACTTGCAAATATATTGGTCGGTGGAACTTCTCGAAACGAGCGACAGTATTGGCCTACCCAACAATAGAAACCACCCTAACCTTTAGAAAGTGCAGTACAAAAACAATAGAAGTATAGTATTATGGGTGCAATCAGAATACAGGTCTCGAGAGGTTCCGTGCTACTCAAATATATCCTTTGAAACGAGTAGGGAGTGGGGCGAGTTCGGCTTCGCAAAGGCGCTTGGGATCGCCATCGTATACCGATACAATTCCGTCGCTCGTACTGATTAACAATTCACGAAGGAAAAACAAACGAAATGAATGTGTACATGTAATTGGTGATCTGTAAATCTGATACAGGTTCGTCTTGATTTATATAAAATTTTGCTTCGATTTTCTCGGCCGAAAGAGGTCATATATATCGCTAAAATAACTGAAAACATGACTCTATACATCTAGACGTTTGATAAGTCACAATCCGTGTCCGTGTTTTATCCGATTTACAAACTCTCGTCTTCGGCTCTAAAATCATGGTCACTCATATTGTAAACACTGCTTCTTACCTGATGAAGGCAGCTACTTCGTTAACGCTCCACTTAGCGGCCTCCACGTGCTCATATAACCACAACGGCTCGACTTCACTACGAGACCAGTCGAAGCTTGTAGGGTGAATGGTATCTGCGGTAAGAAATGAGCAAAATGGCGATGATTATAACTACTATAGGAAATACAAGGTCAAGGTAATAGACAACGATTTTTATTAAATATATAAACGAGCTTACATAAATGAACACTAGCCCGCAGGTATCATATTCTAATCGAGGCAGGTAGTGTTGATATTAAATTTACAAAGGAGCTGAGACAAGACAGTACATTAAAAGCTTTACATATCTTTACAGTTTTCAGAATAGGAAATCTAGTTATAATAATAAATAACGAAACGGGTTTAATAAGAGATAGATACAAAAGAGAAATTAATATAGTTTCAGTTGAATATTATATATAATATTATCAAACTCATTAATAATTCATGAAGCAAAAACAAAGGAAATCACCAACCGATAAGAATTCTTTAAATCTGAAACAGATTTCGTCCTGATTTACATAAACTTTGACTTCGATTTTCTCGGCCAAAATAAGTCGTATCGCCAAAATAACTGAAAACATGACTTAGACGTTTGATAAGTAAGATAAAGAATGAGTGTCCGATTCAGCTCGAGTTTGTAAATCAGATAAAGATCGGCCACTCATTCTTTATCTATTACTTATCATCATAATTTTGCAATTTTTGTAATTAGACTAGGTATGTCAACATAAGCATCCTCATCCGTCGGCACCCGTAACAATAGGTTATGTAACGTCTTCTTAAAATTAATCTTTGAGAGCGTACGTAAGTCTGGTGGAATGTTGCTCCATATTGGGTGTGTTTTCACTAGGGCATTTTTCTGGTATAACATTCTTTGAGGTGTTTCTTTACAGACCGACTTATACTAGGATAACGTGCCCGACTGTTTTTACTGTGAAATTCGAGGTGTTGGTATGATAAGTGGTTCTAATTACCAACCGCAGCATTCGAAAAAATGGCGGGAGAGCAAGCATTCGTGTTTACCGCTCTGCTTTTAATATTTACTGTATTTATGCGAAAACGAAGGCAATTTTTACAAAAACAATGTCTGTTCAAATGAGTCGAAGAAGAGAAATAGCAGCATTTTTCACAATACAACAACAGAACGGAGGTAATCGCAGAAGAAGGAATCAGTCTGGGTATATACATAGTTAATAGAGTGGAATGGTTAGGAAACCCAGCGACCTTCTCAGTTGTTATAGGTCTTTGTTAGCTTTTTTCAACCTTGAACGTGCACAAAAGACAATAGAAATTCCAATGTGTTAATCATTCAGCCAATAGAAACGCGTGAGTTCACTCGTTCAGGGAACGCTAATGAACTATGATCGTGCACAATCTTTTGTCTTACCCCTTCCAACCTAAATCGCAGCGCCTTTGTTAGCCCTTTTGAAGTTTGCCGGGTTTCCTAACCATTCCACTCCATTAACTATGGTATATCCAAGACCACAGTTCTGGTTTGAGCACCCGGGGGGGGGGGGGGCACTGCTGTTTGTGACGTATTATGTATGTGCCGCGGGGGTGGGTCAGGGTTTTGAGCTCAGTTTGGGCAGGCAGGGTCAGGGTTTTGACCTGATTTGGGCAGATCAGGGTCAGGATTTGAGTTTAATGTGGGTGCAGTCAGGGTCGGGTTCAGTATTTTTTAGGCATCAGGGTTTTTTCTCCCCAAAAAGGGGGCAATCAGGGTTTTGGAGCTCGGATTTTGGGTCAAACAGGTCAGAGTTTGAGCCTCTTGGCCTCACAGACAGACAGACAGACAGACAGACTTTATTCATTAGCTCTTTGTACTACATTGGTACATCAGATGACTGCTAACAAATTTAAAAAGTTGGTTAATGACGGATAGATTGTTCTGTAATCTTAAAAATATAATATATATATAGTTAGTTATCATTAAATTAGCTTACATTATTTGTGCTGAAATTATGGTGGATCGCATGTCCATACAATCATAGACATATTTTGCTGCTATTGTTGTGACTTGTCTCGGGGGATCAATGATTACCGAAAATAGTTCTTTTTCTGTCATTTTTCTGCTATCTAATTTCGTTAGAGTTTTTAAGGAGGAAAAGAAATCATGCCTGATTGTCTGGTAAGTTTTGCATCTCAGCAGGAAGTGAATTTCGTCTTCCATTTCTTGTTTGCATGTTGGGCAAATTCGTTCTTCTGGTTTTAGATAAGGTTTAAGGTGTCTTCCTTTTTCAATTTGAAGGCAATGATTGCTTATTCTTAATTTGGTGAACGTAATTCTATGTTTGATGTTTCTGACAAGATCCATACCCATTTTTCCATACCCATACATACCCATTTTTCATGCAAGTACCCCCCCCCCCCCCCCCCCCCCCCCGGTTTGAGCACCTTTTGGTCGACAATTATCAAGACCATCTGTGGCATCAGCATGGCATGAGTAAGCAGGGAAACATTTGATTTGATTTGATTTCCGGCCTCGTTGGCCCACAACTTATGAAGCAAAATACAATCCTGCGTGAAGCGATTACCGTAGAGAAGCGGGTAGCTGTTGCTCTCTGGCGATTCTAAGAAGCGACACATGCAATGCAAAAGGTCTGCTAAATGCTTGCTTTGACAGCTGAATAAATAATCTGACAGGCGTTTGTCAGTTCATGTGCAGTGATTGGTTGCGGCAGGCGGCAGGACAAGTTATACCATCTCCCAAGGTAGTATAACTTGGCTGTGATTTCCGGTGTTTAAGCCGCAAAATTCCTAATGAAAACACTTTGCAAATTTAACTCGGCGAACTTCAACGAAGTGTTTTCACTGTCTTTTCGGATTTTTTATGTTTAACTAGTCAAACATGTCCTAGTGAAAACACACCCATTGTGGCCCCAAGTCTCGCGAAGGATTAACAAAAATCGCAAAAATATGCGAGAATGTATAGTTTTTGGGAAGCCGTGCGTGTACCCAAACCACACATTCTCTCATATTTTTGCGATTTTGTAAAGCTTGCCATTCAGTTCGTATTTATTCAAACATTCAAACTCGGTAAACCTACTAATTTTAGTGTGATCTTTCTTGTGATGGAGTTTATTTCTTAATCAGATTAATTTTTGACACTCGGTACCAGTCCCTTCCTCAACTCCGAAATGGCTCAGTGATGTAAACACGAAAATGATGTAAACATAAATCCACTCTTTGCATTCATCTTGCGTGTATTTTATAAAATAAATAGAAAACGTGTTCCGTGTCTATATAGCCTGATGCAAACACTCGGGTAAGTTTAGGAAAATTCTTCGGTCTTGGGTGTACATAACAACTTGTCGAGTTTCATAACAGCCGTTGGTAAAAAAGCTCGGAATCTATATACCTTAATTATTCATAACTGCATATCCTGTTTCAATAGTTTATCCACATGTTACAGAAAATGTGAACATTGTCATGTAAAAGAGCATGTGAAATTTGAGTGCTGTAGCTTTAAAAGTAATAAAGTTACAGCCATTTGAAATTGAAGATTTTCATACGAAAAAAACTACCGAGGCCTTCCCAGCATCGCTTTCATGCTTTTTTCTGCATTTAAAATACCTATATATACCTCAACAGTAGTTCACCACATTGCTCTAAAACAGAACACGATTACTAGTTTTAAAGTGATCTCTCATGTGGAAGCATTAGTTTCCCTCTACAGATTATTTTACCACATGCAGATTAGGAGGCGGACATTTCGAAATTTATCAACAACAATTACCGTTGATGGTGAATAGCCAGCACCACTATATAATTATGTCTGGCTTTGCTATATAAAAAGTAGATACGTCTCTGAGAGGTTTGTAATTCTGATCTACGCGCCGAATCGTTTTATTTTTTTGAAAATTCACAGCAATTTGAATTTTGTCAAAAAGTTTAAACTTAAGGGAGCTAAGCAGTGCTCTGACTTGGTAACAATGTCTTTGTTTATGCAACGGGAGGCTGGGAGTTTTGTACGGTCAAGTCCGATTCTCCCCGGCTCTAAAGCAAACATAGATAAACATATGGAAATAAGGAAACGGCGACTGATAAATCCAATAAATACTAATGTCACAGCCAATATTAAATCGTAGAATCATTAAAGTAATAGGTTAATGTGAAGAGAAAAAATCACTGTGGAATTCGTTTTTTTCTTGACATGATTTAAATGCTATAATAATTAAATAGTATCCAGGCATGAACGCGGTTTCTAGAACTAGAAACTTTGCTTAGTTACACAGATTCAAACTTAGAGTTTCATCTCGAGTGGTTATGGATCTATGAAAACAGACACGCAGTCCATACAAATGTAAACATTTACGAATACAACGGCTCGTTCGCTTCGCTGTATTCCAGAATAAGAATAGATGGAATAGTCACTGGAAATCACAGTATTCCAGTGGCTAAAAACGCCCCATATAATCGATTTGTAGTGATAATTCTGTGTATTCTCATTCCGGAATACGGTCAATCGAACGCACCCCAAAATTCACAATTTATCTACAGTTAAAGCTTCAAACCCTCGAGATCTTCTGATCAAAATGCAATTTTAAGAACTAACAGTCTGAACTCCCTAAATTAAATTAGATGATCTGGGCAAACACGCTGTTTGTCCGATATATATTACGCCCTTATGTTAGAGTGGGATTTATTATTACCTTACGTGAAAGAGACCTAAATCTAACAGATTCGTAAAAACAACATATCAAGAATATTTTAAAGCCAATACATTACAGTTATTCAATCGATGCTCTTTTATCTAAGAAGTTTTTTTTTTACATCAAACGTGATGGGCGATAAATACCCCCTGTTTACTCGGATCTCTCTTCAACTTGACTGGAAAATTGGCATCAGGGGCTCTCAAAGAAGTGTTAAAAACAGTATCAACAGAATTTTCGAAAACCGCATGTCTCATTCTCTCTCATTAACGTTTCATTTATTGCTTTCTTCTTTAGTCTTACAGCCTTATCCTCTTCTGTCTCATTCTCTCTCAGTAACAATCTGTTAACGGTGTGTTTCAGAGAATGACAAAGAAATAAAGCACAAATTTCTTGCTGTCGAGCAGAAACACCCACCTTCCCCATCAGTAAGATTCTCCTTCAAATTCCCGTTCTGGACTGTCTTTCCCTGGTTTTGCTTCTTAGTCCCATCTTTAGCAAGCTCGTTTCCCATCCTAAAGCACTCGACAGGTTCTGTTCCCGCTTGAGTGTACGCCGAAACCCTAAAATATTCAGTTCTCCTAAAGGTCTGAGTTCTCTCTACAAACCCAAGTTTTCAAATAACAGAGTCGAGTTGATTGTATACGCTGGTATAATTCTTGTAAACTTGAATTATCATAGGATATTAATTACACGACATACCAGCCTTGTTTTATCTCTAACTTTCTTCTCCCGTTTTAATCACTAGCTCGCTTTTGTGATGTATATTTGGCGCTAAAGCAGTAGAAATAGTACCCATGCGGTAGTGTAAATGAAGTTTAGAAAGTGTTAATTTATGTATAAGATACGAGCTAGGTTACGCCGAATGCTTCAACCATGCAGACGAATCAAATAATAAGACACACCGCCCTTCAGCACTACTTCCAACGACAGAACGGGTTTTGAATTTCTTTTCAATAAAGGATAGGAACTTCCTATACATTTGAAAGCTTCAAATATAGGAATAAACTTGAATGCTCAGTTAAAAATTAAGTTTAATAGAAACAGTATTGCACCCTTCGTTTATATAATTATATTAACTAGCTTGTCTCGGGAGATTATAAAAGGCTAGAAACGAGTCCGCTGGACATTCAGGGTTTCGATAATTGCTTGAGTGGAATATTAATATTCTACCGAAAGACAGAATCAACGTTAAACAGCTGCCCAGCCCCCGCTCGGCCAAGCAAAAAGCGAGAAAAACCGCCTTAACCCCCCCTGAACTTCATTTGCGCGAGTAACACATCAAAATTTTGTTCTAGTTGGACGAAACTACATAGGATAGGCTGGTTTTCATTCCCTTAACTATGCGCTAGATACCGAACATTAATTAATTAATTAATTATTTAATGATTGTATTATTTCTATGATTATCGTTAGGAATTATTATTGACAGTGTATTGAACACTCCTGTCTCCAAATTGATTCCTATTCCTATGATGGAACAAATTGACCGATTGGAAGGAAGCTATCTCAAGGGAGGGACATAATTTTTTGGGCTGATGTTTTGGGGAGGGCCAAGATTTTTGGGTCCTCGTTTTAGATATTTTACCCCCCCCCCCCCCCCCCCCCCCCCCCCCCCCCCCCCCCCCCCCCCCCCCCCCACCCCCCCCAGTAATACTGACCGCTCCCTAAAGTTACCTCTTTCAGTCATAATAACGCATTAACATATAGCCTAGCTATAGGCAGGAATATATTAACACTTTCAATAACAAAACAAATCGTCCACAGACAAGTAGCGTGACAACTGAAGAAAGGTTGATAGATAAAACTAGCAAGTCGTTAAGCAAAACTGAAGATGATGTGGATTTGTAAGAAAAGTAAAACAACAACATGAAGTTTGAAAAGAACATTGTAGGTCTTGAAAACTGACAATTTTGACGTTTGTCCCACAAAATTTAAGGCGTCTCGATCGAAACTCCAACCCTAATTTGCGAGTTTAAAAAATGTTATAACTTTTGAAGTTTTTGCTTGCTTCTGCTCACATTTTTACAAAAAGTATACAATTAATTCTCTTCTTCAGTCACTCTTCCCTCCTCTGAGAACATGAAAAAATCATTCTAGTCTTGTTTTGATTGACAGGCATTTATAAAAGTGCAAACCTTTTGGATAAGTATTCTTTCCACCGGTAAACAGTGAACATAAACAATATATTTAAAGTCCAACACTATATGTCGACCATTATGTTTTACATTTCGTGTGATTTAATGGCTTGCATAAGAACTACCCCAAGGACAATAGACCCGGTGTCGTAGGGATTTGCAGCGGCGTTATTGAAGCGGCGTTACGATTATTACGTCTATTTATAATCACGTATGTCGCTGTAAAAGACCTAATTCAAAAGTTAATGAACAAATGCTACCAACCATTTTGGGCTTCATCAGTTTAGTTTGTTCAATGAGAAAAATGTTTCAAGGAGGGGGGGGTTGAAACACTAGGGATCTCGTCCCGGGGAGGGCGAAATCACCGGGAATTTCGGGGGGGGGGGCGAAATCCCTAGGACACCGGTGCAATCGCCTTAAGTGCTGTCTAAGATGTCCACAGTCAAAGTTACAAGCGAAAATTGTGGGAAACTCTGGAAACTGTATGCTGTTGACCATTTTAAATGTGAAAACGTAAAGAAAATACCATCTAGCCAATGGAAAAGGAGAAAACAAAAGAACTTTGAATCACAAATTTGATAACATTCTTCATATACGAATTTCTCCAAAATCAAACCATAGTTTGATCAAAAATAAATTTAAACTTCAAGAATAATCTAATGAAAGTGCATTACTTCGATGGTCTTCTATTGAATTTGAGTATCAACCAATGAAATTACGAGAAAGAAGAATAGAAAACTACTGACACATATTTACATTCCTTGTCGTTCAGCAGTGTCACGATTCTGATTGGTTGTTAAAAAATATAACATCAAACCTAACCATATAATACTGAAGTATAGTTTTATAGCAACTTTGCTCGAGATACAAATACGCCGATGCAAGTGGATTACTCACAGACTTCTACTTCTGTCACATCTTTTGATTTCTTGTCCGCCTGACAGATTTTCAAAACTTTGGGCATGAATACTAATCGTGACACTGCTCCTTTAACTTCGGAGCTTGAAAGCATAAACAACTGCGATAAATTTAGTATTGTTGGTGGTGGTCCTTCATGAAGGCAACACATGAATTGCTATCAAAATACAATAGAATTAACTCAACACAAAACAATAGAGCGAAATACACAATACAATTTGGTAGTAATTCATGTCTGTCATCATGAAGGGATAACCATTGTTGTTAGTGTTCTCCGAGGGTATGCAATAATAGCATATAATCTTAATGCTTTCCGAGTTTACAGAGCAAGTGCGAGTACACATAAATAAACAATAATAAATCCATCTTATTAGATGGTTTTTCAAGCAATAAGGGCTGATATTTTACGAGCTGCGAATATATTTTACGAGCCCCACATGTGAGCGTATCACTGACATTTGTCGTCTGGCGGAGAGAAAATATCGGGTCACACTCCACCAATCATGCGTGCGATAAAATACCTGATGTTATAAATAAAGAAATGTTGGTGTTCATAGTATCATTATAGTATATTCAATTGTTTTCGCTACTCATATTCATAAAACGTATCGTTTTTAATCTTACTAGTCGTTCTTGGTCTCCTCATTCCTCCTCTTAGTATAAATTTATATATATTTATATATACATTAGTATATTTTATAATTATTATAGTTTCACTTTTCCATATTGCTTATAAACCCAGATCTTCTTTTCTATTAATTATAATTCACATGTAAACAGTAGTCAACTCGAAAGCTTTGGCTACTTTGGTTACTGTGCACAGATACCAAAATGTAGTAACTGATCTCTAATATTATTTTAAATTATGCTGTCCTTCAATTTCTTTGTTTGTATAATCTCATCTAATAATGTAAATAGTGCAAAGCAGTATCAGGATTAGTGCGCATGCGTAAAGTTTTGAAAATTTGTCAGGCGGACAAGAAATACAAAAGATGTGACAGAAGCAGAAGTCCGTAAGGAATACGCTTGCATCAGAGTATTTGCACGATATCTCGAGCCGAAATTGCTTTAAAACTATACTTCAGTATTATATGGTTAGGTTTGATGTTATATTTTTACAAAGCAGCATTTTATTTATCGAAAATTTCAATTGCAAGAGATGCAGTCGTAAGGCAATAGATTCGGTAAACGCTATGGCTCCGGTAGAAAGCTTCTTTCCCCGGGAAGCTATACGAAAAGCCATCAATGTCCTGGCTCGATTGAGCTTGCATTTTTGAAGGACCTTTCAACTCAAAACCGTTTGCTTTTTGAAAGAAACACTCAACATCCCAAGACTACAATGACCGAATTGGACTCTGAGGTTTAAGCGGCGCGTGACATACAATGTAGCGTGATTTTGCCATTGTCTATAACAACCAATCAGAATCGTGACAATGGCACTGTACTACGCACTGTACTACGCACTGTACTACGCACTGTACTACGCACTATGCATGTATGGAGTCAGTGTTCTATTGGTGGGTTAAAACAGTTAAGCCTCCCCTCCTCCAATGTTTGATTGAAAATATTTTCATTATTGAAGACTATATATTTACACAGTTTGTTAGTCATTTTTGAATATTTGCTTTGATTTTTACCATCCCACATGTGCGCAAGGTTCGTCAGTTCATATGAGAATCGCTGATAATGACCGTGTCCGGCCCGGACATCTAATGTAATGGTCTCTCACCATGACACAATCCCTTTAAACTTAACCAACATTTACTTGTGGCGTTGAAATATGCACTCGTTATTTGTCCAAGGATATTATCTTTCACGAGAAATGAATAGTTTCTATATAGTTGTCACAGCGTTTTTACAAGTTGGGCTATTTTTAGATTATTTTCACCGCCAATTGGTAGATTGCACTGTGGCGGAACAAAAAATGCCTCATCACCTACTTTTGTTATACTAAACAACATGGCTGCTACGCTTTTGTGTAACAGAATTCATGTCTCGCTTTGAGCTGGAGTTTGTAAATCCCATAATTCTGTATCAATTACTTATTAATATGTATATATGTACTTAATACAGGTTTTCTTTCTATCTTAAACGTTAAATGCATTAACAACAATTACTTGATTATTCTTTTCTAACTTACCAAATTCGTTAACCTGCACTGCTGTATGTACCATAACAGGTGAGTCCAATAGCTGCTCCTCATCACAAACCTGGAGAATGTAAAGAAAATGACTGTCTTACATCTATTATTCTCCGGTCCAGAATCCACTGAAATCGTGCACTGGGATTGGCTGGTGGCAGCAGGCTATTTTTTTCCTCATCCGAACCGGCTATAAATCCCACTTGTAAATTTAAAAATCTTCTAGTATTTTGCCTGTTTGCAAACGTTAATTTTGAGTCATGTATATAAATTATATACATAAATTATGTGCATAAATTATATACAGTTGGATACATACATTTGCTTGAGATAAGGAATGCAGAACTTTCCTGTGACCTCCAACCCCTGCTGGAGAGCTGCTACTGTGCTGTCTCCCTCGAGCACTCCTCATTCTTGCATTATAAGCCAGCATTTTACGTGAGCAACTAACACTATAGCGTCGAGCACATGATGTGGAGCAGAAACGTCTTGGTCCTCTTTGATGGTGTACCTCTGTGGTGCATCCACACTGCTCACAGTGTCCAGGAATTGTTGTTGTTTCCAGGAAGACATTGTCAAGGCTCTCATCGTTGCTTAGAGGACTATCAGCTAGTGTAAATAAAGCAAGGGGCAGTCCATTACAGAATCTACAACTTACTTTATAAACTAGTATAGGACATACTGCTTATTAGATGTTCTTCCAGGTATTACATGCGAGTTGCAAGTGTATTTTTCCGAGCCCAATGAGTAAAATATCAGTTTGTATTACCTGGAAAAACATCTAATAAGGGATTTATTATATTCATGACAGCTTTCTTAATTCATGGGTTTCTGTTCCATTTAAAACATATTTTTTATCGGGGAGCCAGTGCTAGCCTGAAAGGGCAATCAATGATGACGAAGCATGTGCAGAAGCCAATTACATGCTTTAAATATAAATTATGTGATTGGGTAAAATAAAAGAAGTGTGACAACTGAAGGGAACTTGATGAACCAGTTTAATTTGCCCTTAAATTTGACCTTTTATGGGAAATTTACATCACAGGTGTATAATGAATGTACATAAGATACATTGACGTACCAGGGGGTGAGAGGCAAAGCACTAAGTACCTCTTGTGCCCACGGTGGCCAGGACCCGGGGGCGGGGGGACTCCCATATAAAAGGGGTAGGGATGCTCGTCGAACATTTTCGATTTGACCCCTAAGAGGTATTAAAATGGGCGTGGCTTAAGCTTATTTTGACCCCTAAAAGATAATAATAATGTAAATTGATAACAGCTTTTTTGTTCAATTGACACCCGACCCCTAAAAGGTACCGCTTTACATAGAAATGTCTGTGTTTGATGGTGGATACCCTAAGCGGTACCAAACTCCTGATTTTGACCCCTAAAAGGTACGACGAGCATCCATGTACCCCTCGCATAAGGGAGTCTCCCCCCCGGTGGCCAGGGTTCAAGCCCAGTAACATGTGAGTTGAGTTTGTTGGTATCTCACCCTTACATTGTTCCCATGGTTCTCAATGGGTTCTCCCTCCACAAAACCCAACACGATAAATGTGAATTAGCCAGGTCCTGATCCTATGACTGTTTAGAGTTTGAAATTAATGGTTGTCCAGTTGTCCCAGACAACCCAAATTATGCTTGGACAACCAAGTCTTTATACTGGGTGGGCGCCCTTTGGACAATCTGAATTTGTGTGGGACTGAAGTATCCAAGATATCTTCATTAATAAACATGATAAATATATATATATATATATTAATCTTGAAAATATTTGATTGGCATTTCACTGTAGTACATAGCCATCAACTACTGTCCAAGTGAGTCTCTGCCTTTTTGCAGTGGTATCTCCAACCATGTTTGTCTGTTTATTTTGTGCAAAACAGGGGCAAGGGAAACCTAACCATGTTCTGTGGTTGCCCCTGGGACAACTGGACACAAACATTAATTTCGAACCCTGCTGTTTCAGGACATTAACATTCAGTGTTTTAACTTTATACGTACATGTAACTTACATTAAAAATTGGATTTTTTTCTGATATTCTGGGCTACAATGTACATGTACATCTACAGTGCTTCCAAAGCTCTTTGAAATACTGCCAAAGTTAAGCTGTAACTTTGTCATTGCCGATTGGGATGTTTTAATTAATTAAATTAATCAATTAAATTAATTAATTAATGCATGTTGAGGTTGTTGTTATATTGTCCTTCCTCTGAAGGTTTATTTGAATCATCTCGTTTTCCAGACTCCTCCAGTGGCCCCAAGGTTTAATTCAATCAAACAGTGGATAAAAAGGCAAAGTAAAACCTCCTTTTAATTACATCTAATAATTTTATTTGTTGTAGCAATATGCAACTGTATAAGCAGCACTGAGGTACAGAGTTCTCCCAAAGCACTGGCAACCGGCAATTTTCTCCACATACTCTACTTGGCCATGCCGGCTACAAGTTTTCTACAATACTCTTTTTAATTACCGTAAGAAGCCTGGAATTAAAATAAATGCCCCCAACTCAAATTTTTTTCTCCCTCTACTATGCCGGTGTTGGAAGAACCCTGATACAAGCACAATGCAGCAAAATGTTACAACATATGCTCTGCTGGCCAACAAGAACTGCCAGGCTTTGGGGAGATTGTTAATATAATACATGTACAGATATTTGTTTCTGAGCATTATGCTTTTCTGCAGTGTGGTATATAAGACAGTAGTACACGTACATGTACCTTCCATGTTGGCTTCCATGTCAATATCTCCATTATGGTCATGGTTGCTATTTCGAAGTGGATCATAATCATCATCATCGTCATCTGCCTAAGATTAAAAGCAAATCCAATTCAACACATTTAATAACTTTCATTAAAGCAGGGGCATATCTAGGGGGAGGTCGTAGGGCACTCATGACCCCCCTTGGTAAAAAAAATATGTATAGAATGTTTAGAATCAAACACTGCCAAAAATATCTACAAAAACGTACATCAGAATGCAGGTAATTATTGTTTCAGGGAAACAAAATTTCAAAAATTCCTGGTGGATAATACCCTAGCCTGATATGCAGACGTATTTTTTCACTCTCATAAATTCGAAGAAAAAAGTAATGTATGCTTATACCCGAGCACTTAATTAGTTTCCAATATGCACACCTTATTGTGTTATGGACCAATCAGATTTTACCTTCCATATCCTGGAAAGTGATGTAATGTTACATTTAAAAGGAATTCAGACAATACATTTGCCATTTACCAATCATAGGAGAGTGTTCCCACACTCTAGACAAGCCTAAAAGTAATTTGTACATTTCACGTTTCATTGTTTTTCATAATCATGTGTCTCGCATGTTTAGCCTTACCCTGGATGCCAGAGGTTCTACTGCCCTCTCTAAGCCAAAGTTTAGGATCGACAAGAAGGCTGGGAGAACCTCTGGGCACGCAAAGTATGTCTGACTCTGTCTGAGTCAGAATTTGACCCTCGCCCTTTGATTGGCCTAGAGCCAATTCATTTGTAACAATTGCTGCGATTGGATCATACCATAGCAGTTTCTAAGGACGGCATTAATTTTTGTTTACCCATTCCGTGTTGAACCTGTCGCATCGGTGGAGGTCGCACGAGTTCCCTCGAGCTCTATAACACTCCAGAAAACAGCCAAATTAAAGGCCATTTAAACCAGCTGACCTGTTCTGTGTAGTGCTTCGGCCCTTGGGAGAGGAAAGTGTAATTTATTTCAGCTGTCTGAAAGTGCTGGCTTTTCATAAACCACTGGGAATTACATGTAAGTCTATGTGGACAAAACCTAGAAAAAGGTTTCTCAGGTGTCAATCAAAAGGGATTAGTCTGGCATGGAAGTGAGATTCATACTTCACGCACCCAGAGGTTCTCCCAGCCTTCTTGTCGATCCTAAACTTTAGCTAGAACCTCTGGCACCCAGGGTAGTTTAGCCTCCAAAAGCTCAATAAAATTCAATCGAAAGCTATATATGAGAGAAACTGTCACCAGAAATGGATTGAGTCAAATTTTGGCTTTGGAGAATCTAAAAGCAGATTTGGTAACTTGATCGTTTTGATATATTTGCACCATGGTGCCAACCAGCTGAGAGCTCATGATGGTTGGATGGTGCAAAGATTAAAAAAATTCTAACAATGGCTTTGATTGAGCAGAAAAACAAAACAAAAGTGCTGACGTCATGTTTGCATATTGGAAACTAATTAAGTGCTCGGGTAAGCAGACATATTTTTTTCTTTGAATTTATGAGTGAAAAGATATGTCTGCATAGCAGGCTAATAATGCTCCTGTCCCCTACATTATTATTTTGTAGATGAAGGCAAGTGCCTAGCCTGGGTGCATGTGCCGGGGCTCCTGCCTATTGCCTCTGTTAAGTGAATGTATTTGGTATAAACACCATTAGTACACCAGCCAAGCAGGTGATTGGCTAATGACAGTGCTTTATTGGTGCCCACAGCATACATGTATGCTATGCATGTGCTCAGTTGGAATATTAAAATGGTTAGAGACTTTTAGCAGACTGCAATGAACTCACAATTTCTTCAAACTCTTTGACCTCATGCAGTATTCATTATTTTTCATTCATCGTATAGTCAGCATGTGTCTGTATTTGTCAATAAAACATGCATATCAGTCTTTAACCTTTAAATAATACTGTACATGGCTAACGCTTCTTCATTTGTTAAATACAAAATTAATGTCATATTTCTATGATAAAGCAATGAAAACAAAACCAAGTCTGGAAACTGTTTTGTGGAGGATACAATTCGACAATTGATCATCGATCTACAGATCACCACACTCTCGTCCAGATGCTAGTACGGAAGTTCTTTGTCAAAAGTCGTAAATATCTATAATAATTCCAATATCTCGACATGTACATGAAATTGACAAAGACTTTGGTTGCGAACCCTGTTTTACATCCCAGCAATCTATTAAATACACAACTAAGTATCTGATGTATTTTCCTACCGTGAATGGGAAATTGCTTTCCTGGATAACAAATCCCTCCACAACATGTGTAAGAACTCGATGGGCCGCCGCGCTGGGTTTTTTCCCCCGGCCAAGCTGTTCTTGGAATGGATTAACGTCGGCAACCATTTCCATTCCTTTCTAATCGCCTTCACATCTTCGATAGATTACTGAACATTATAAGTACCTTAGGGAGTGGGAATACAGTGTGAGGATAGCTTAATTTTAGTGACAAATGGCTATTTTTGAGGAAAACTACATTTTCAGAGCACAACGTGTTTGATGTTGGAACATCTGGTCAGCGGTGTACTATTGTCTGGATTTTGAGATTATCCTATGGGAGGAGGGGGTCCGGTACAAAAATTACCGGTAAACTTTATCTATGGGATTTTCACAGTATCTTAATCAAAACATTGTACAAAACACTTACTTATTAAGTTTTTATACGTATTATTAAATTTAAAGCTCAAAATTAAAGAAATATAAGGAATTTTAGGCATTGTAATTTTTACACAAACCCTCCCGTCCCTAAACACTGGAATTGTTATGCCAACATGGCGGCGCGGGTTGAAAGCAGTTCAGTCACCCAGTATTCTATGCGCTACCAGTTTGATTACGTTTGAGAAACTACAACATAACAGATTTTAAGGTTAGAATAAATACGCGCCCGTGGACAAGAAATGGCCACAAGCCGTGAGTTCGACATCGTGGTCGTGGGATCCTGCTTCGTCGACATGTTATGGTACATTCCACGTCTTCCACAGCGAGGAGAGACCATTAACGCCACCAAGTTTCAAATAGATTTTGGCGGGAAGGCTTCAAACCAGTGCGTTATGGCGGCCAAACTTGGTGCAAAAGTAGTGATGGTGGCTATGGTTGGTACAGACAAGTTTGGAGTGGATACGGTTGAAAACTTCAAGAAACATGGCATTAACACTGATTACATTCTAATGAGCGATAAAGCGTCCACTGGAGTTACCAATATTAGTAAGTATTATAATATCATAATGTCTCTATCAAATCCAAACCTGCGCAACCCCCCCCTCCCCCCTCCCCTGGAATTTGACAGCTCTGTCTGTCCCAGGGGTGGGGCATTTACCAGCTAGCAAGGACAGACGGGTGGGGAATTTGTCAAAAAGAGTCGAAGATAGCGAATTTTACATCAATGCCTATAAGCTCACTTTGACGATGTTGCACACGTATCAGAGAACAATAGATGTGTGGCTCGCCCGCCAGTCTCGTTGCGTGCGCAACGTCGTCGAAGTGGGTCATTTCGCATTCTCATTCTCTGGGAACGAGAATGGGTTATTTCGTCCCAAAGCCCCACAGTGGGGCATTTGTATAGCTTAGCTATGGGGTGGGGCATTTGCAACGTTCTGATTAAAAATATATCAAATGCAGGGCAGGTTTAACCAAATTTTAATCATGCACCACAGGGAGCCCAATAATAGTAGTCAATTTCAGGCGTAAAATGGCAAAAAACACAGAATTGTTTTAGATAAGTATAAATAGGTGTAATTGTAGGACACTAGTATTTATTGTTACCTGATTTGTAACAATTATGATAACCTGCAATTTGTGACTCACATCGATCTACCCTACATTTTCCTTATTCACCTATCAATGTTAAGCCCAAGGGAGAAGGGGGTGGGCAAGGGGTTCGGTTGTTGGCCCGATGGAGGGAGGGGGTTGGACATGCTATGTCCACAGGGTGGGGTTATTTGTAGCCACTAGATGTCATTTATGGACGATAGGGGGGGGGGGAGGGGATGGGGGATGGACGTTAACGTTAGTGTGGGATATCAGTTAAGACCAAAACAGTTCTGGAAACGAAATAGGAGCAAACACATGAGCCAACAGACCCTGCGAGCAGAGCCTTCTTCAATTCCACGAAAAGCGAGAAGAACAGCAGGCTCTGCAGCATTCGTGTTGTTTTCGCCCAAAATTTAAGCCCTGGCTAATTATATTCCTTACGAAGAGACTAGAGACCATAGACAAAGGATTCAGGAATAAAAAGTTGATTTGATTTATTTGTTATGGTGTATTGGCCGTTCAGAGTACCCCAAACATGTGTCTTGGGTTTCCTGTGGACGAAAATCAAGCGCACGAGAGCGCTTCACAAAATTGGCACTGGGTCTAGTTTTGACGTCTTCAACAGAACACGCTCGATGCGCCATTGCATTAAAGGCTTGCCGAAACGTTTAGCGCGATATGATCATCTTTCTTGGTTGTCTACTGATTCAATTATTTTGCAAATAAGCCAACGCTTTATACCCGCGAAGAGACGAGTTCTGTTGATGACATCACGTTTTACTCTCATCCCAGTCCCCGAATGTGCGCGGAAATTATTCTTCATTTGGAAGTTTAGTCGCTAAAAAAATTATGAAAACATTTTTATTTTAAAAAATCGGATTTTTTTCCCCTACCTTTTAAGGTCTAAGCTGTCAAAAAAAGCATAACTGGCCAGAGCTTATATGCACTTTAAACTGATAACCAAATCTGAGCCCACTGCAACAATGGCAGACAAAGGTGACACGACTGAGTGACCGAGTGAGTCTGGTACGAGACAAATCGATACGAAAACAACACGAATGGTACAGAGCATGGCTTCCGTAAAGTTGAAGCAAACTGTGGACTTTCGACGAAATTACAGAACCAAACATGCAGATGTTTCCATAGACCAGGTAACGAGAAAGCAATTGATCGATACATGGCCTAAAGATTCTTATGGACTAAACTGAGTGTGATTTTCGACTGAGCTCAAGGGTAGTATCATAACGTAACGATAAAAAAGGTGGACGTTAAGGGGAGACGCGGGGGGAGGGGGGGGGGGGATTGTGGAGGAGCTTCCGAACTTAACTTCCAGTGGACGTTAAGCGGGGTACTAAGCATAATTATGTCGACAGTCTCTAAATTGCGCTGCTTAGTCTCTTTTCTTCCTCTGTTTTGAATACCACCAAGAACGATCTACTTTTGCTTTTTTAGCATTGCATGCGCAGGCACCATTTTTTTACATTTTTTTCTCTCGCGGCGTATACTTAAGAGGTGCATGCGGAGGAGGCTACATTAACGTATAAATCTTTACGAACGAAAAGTAGCCAGAAGATCGCAAGATAAGATGCCCAGTGAATGACAGCAGCTATCAATCATTTTTCGCGCCTATTTTAGCGGGAAATCAGAAAGTCGCATTGCCAAGGCTTTGATTTTGTGTGTGTGTGTGATGACGGATTTGGGCTTTTAGATGTTAAATTTATGGGAAAAAACATTTTGGAACCTTTCCATTTTTAACCTCCGACCCTGCGACCTAGCGGGGTTTTAAACCGGACTAGGCCGTGGCAAACTCCTTCTCTAACAACTCGTTTTCTTTTGATTGACCGGGGAATTACAGCGTGTAGAATCTGCGGGAAATCTATGCATGGGATTCAAAATTTAAAATTCAAGTTCAGAACAGTAAAGCAAGTAAGCAGGCTTTCAGTTTTCTCCTGTTCGAATACTAAATTGCTTTTATGTTCCGGTGTGGGAACAAAACTATTTTAGTGATTTTCATATAAAACTGACGACCCTAGCACACGTGTGGGATGGATGAAATCAAAGTAAATGTGCAAAAATAATTAACATACTGTGCGTAGAACTAGTCTTCAAGGAAAATATTGCATATCCTTTCAATCAAGCATTAACTATTTGAAGCCACTTAACAGCCACAATTGAACGTTGATTCCAGGACATGCGCATAACACAGCGCCTTTAAAGTACCCCTAACCCCATTTTAGTTTAGTTATTTTCAAAGTCTAGATGAAATTGAGGACGAAAGAAAAAGTTAAATCGGTAGAATTCCTGATTTTTAAATCGTGATTAAAGTCCCGCGCATTTTGTTTCACGACCGCGCAGTTTAGGCCCGGGGGGGGGGGGGGACTTCATATAAAAGGGGTAGGGAGTCGGACAACAAAATTAACGATCTCAAGG